>CM043115.1:46852365-48052365 GCA_023701765.1 Hylyphantes graminicola | reverse complement strand
TGTAACTCTTTGGGACTTAGGAAATGAAGAATATTGTTGTCGGTTGAAATAGAATTATAGATTCCTACATATTGTATTGAGAACTTATTTGAATAAAAGTTTCGCTAAAAACTGAAAGGTAAAGGTATAATAGAGTCCGCCTGTCCGTCACCCACTTCCATGGACCAAACTCCAAAAGTTACGGACAATTGTGATACGACAAAAAATTTTAGCTCTTCGAAATAAGACATTGAAAATCTCAGAAAAAAATTGAATTCGAAGAACTACAATTTGAAAAAAATAAATCTGCAAAATATAATGCTTATTTAAGAAGTATACGATATCCATTGCAATTGGAACTAAATCATCATTGCTATTCATAACTGGAGAAACTTTCTTTGAAGTAATAATTTTTTCTTTTAAATGCATTTTAGTGACATAAATAAATTTGAAGTGACGTCATATATATTTCGCAAAAAGGTTCTTTCCTTTGAGCTGTGCTTGATTGCGTGTTTATATAAGATGTTTTGCTTTGATTTAAAAGCGAGGAATATTGCATATTTATTCTTTGAAATATTATTTAGAAAACGTTAAGATATAATTATGAAATTTTGGAAAGAAAATAAATAAAAGTAGCCAAATTTAGAGTGTAAATGTTTAATATTGAATAAGTGCTGTGTTTGGTGCTCTTTTTTCCCCGTTGAATGTCATAATTGTGGTGGCCGCGGGATAAACGACATATTCTGTTACAAACCCACTTCATTAAAATTTTAAACAATTATATTTTCACTTAATACATGCTTAGAAAGTTAAAACGTCCAAAGTGTAAAAAAAGTGAAGATATACCAAAGAAAAATCTAATTTCAGCCTCCACATTGCGTTTATACAGATGAAATAAAAAGTATAAGGGATTATAATATTTTGTCCATACGTCTGTTTTTCTGTCGACCACTGCTCAAACCAAAAAAAATTTACAAACTAGTGTTATGTCAAATTGTAGCATATAAACAAGCCAGATCACATATTAAATTTTATTTAAAGATTCGTTCTTTAAAAATAGTTACATTAAGCAAACTGCGAAACTTTAGAATTAAAGTATTTTGTTATAAAGTTTGTTGTTACCACATTTTCTATTACGAAACTTGCATATTTTTGATAATAAGTGAATTTCAATAAGCAAAAACAATTAAAAGTATACATTTTGCAATACAGACTTGAATATAAACTAATTCTAGTATACAATCAAAAATAATAGTTTTAATTTACCGAGACAACAGGCACTTGAGGGGATCTCCGGTTGTGCTAAGATTTAGTTCAATTATGATTTAATAATTAACTACCCAAAAAAGCTAGAGGTCGATCACACTAGATCAAAATGAATAGTTGTTACAAAATATGCAAAACAAACGTACAATTTCATTCACCTACATTTTGCCCATTGGCAAAATTTTTTAAATATCCCAATATATGTATAGTTGCTATCAAAACTAAAATGACGCTAAGGTACTTATCTTTCTAAGATTTTTCAAAAACATACGTCTCAAAAGAATATCAAACCAATTTTAGCATATTTTCTAAACGTATATGTATATTGCTAAAAAACATTCATTTCTTCGTTTCCATACAAAAATTCTTAATAAAATTTTATTAAAAAATGAACATTTCTCGAACTTTCCCCAAATTGAATTACGATACATACCATCACCCTTTAGAAGCACTTTGAGAGGAACAAGAAAAACCCAAGAAAGCAAAAGAAAGCAAAAAAAAAGCAATTTATAGAAGTGGCAGAAAATAGTTTCACTCATTTTTTCCTAAATAAACCAAAATAAAGAATAAGTAAAGAAAACAAGTGCTATGACCAGATGGCCTCTGAGATAGCAGACCCTTTATCGTGTTAGTTCAATTTTAGGAAAGCATATGTTTTTTAGATGACTAAAAGTGTGCCTTAGAAGATACAAGACGGTCCTTTGAAGTTGCCGTTTTAGCGTAGAAATAATAAAAACCTGGAATCGTAAATGTTTCAGATGAGTTGAGGCCTTGTGGTTGTGCCAGATTCAGAATGTGAATATGTAATGCACAGAATTAGGAATTTTGTTGGGTTATTTAATTTTAATCATGGTTTACAATATATTTTTCTATTTTAGATCAAATGGCAAACGTGTTTTCCAAATTCATAACATTTTTGTTAAAGGTTGCATTTTTATCACCGATTTAAACTAATATTGTGTTTTTATTGTATTGTTAAGTTATTAAAAGGTGTTTTTTATTTAACGTTTAAATGGTTTTGTAAAGTAAGGATTTTTCCTTGCAGATGATCAGTCAAATTCCTTTCTGTAACTTGAAGTATGGGAAATTAAAATATATATTTTTCAAAAAAATAATGAATCTTTCAAAATTTCAGAAGTTACTTAACCTGTAAACCCTAATTGTGTGCTGTATATTTTTTGTATATTTTCTAACAATAGCATTATTCATTTTCTAAACAATAATTAAAAGAAAATACAAAGTACAACTATTAAAAGGTTATTTCATATAAATGTATGTGTTGCAAACGCAGTAATTTTACAACTAATGGAAATATTTTCCTTTTTCTAAAAACAATGATTTTTTTAAAAAGGTTTTTTTTTTTACTTTTCAACTACTATAAATGCCAAGTCACTTGGTGTCATCCTACTTCTTTTGAAAAACGGAAATTTCTCTTTAAATAAGAAAACAAACGAAAAATATTGAAGATACGACATCGAGCGAAATAGCAAAGAGCGGCTCAATTCATGTGGTTGGGTAAGCAGAAAATTCGAAACACATGTCATCCACTGCTATTCTTTCCCCTCTCCGCGCAAATGTTTTTGCCACTTTAATAAGAAACCTTTTGAAAACGACTAAAGCATTTCGAAATCATGCATGACACACCGAGATAAACTTCACTTGAAACCGACATTCAAATAATAAGATCGTCCAGGCTGTGCTTTTTGAAAGTGTTTTGCATAAATGACACCACGTGAAATTGCTATTTCTATTGAGTTAACATAACAGAAACATCAGTTTTTACGGTACTGCGGAAAATGTTCTTTATTATCTGCGTACTCATTTATTCAAAGCTTTATTGTACTACAAATTTAAATTTTATTTATATTGATTAGGAATAATATTAAGTCATAGAAGCTACTTTCAAACTACAGTAGTTTGTATACCAAAAACAGCACAAACCTTAAAATGTAAAAATATAAAAAAAAACTGCTTCAAAAATTAGGCAAAAAACAGATTTACAATTGAATTGCCAATGATTGGCATGCTTTACCAGACTATGTTGTTTATTCGACGAGAGTAGAAGATCATTTCGTAGAAGTTTCAAGAAAAATCTTGATAGTTTTTGGATAATAAATTTAGATTTTTTTTTTACCAACCTTGGGCCTCTGGCCTCTAGTTGATCGACAATTTTTGTATTTATAACTTAAATATACAGAAAATTACATCAGATTTCCCTACAATTATTACCATTTGTGGCGTTTTGAGTCATGAGGCCAAAAATATCAAGAAAATAAGGTTTACATTAACGAATTGTCATTGTGTGAGAAAAATTCTAGTTAGTACCCATCAAAACTTCAAATTTATCTTGCGCCCTGGCGTCCCCAATCGGAACATTTTTTAAAACCTCCCCACAAACAATTAACATGTTAATTCCGAAAATGACCTGGTCCGATAGAAGATCCAAATATCAGTTTTTAGCCTTTGATTACATGTATCAGTCATTTATTTCTATAAAAAATGAAGTTAAACGGGGTTCAATACTATATTAGAGTTCTTAAAAAAATTTAAAAATTCAAACTTTTCGTAAAGTTAATTTAGTAGTTAATTTTCAAGGCATTTTGCATTAAAAACAGTGTTAAAATAATCTGTTTACTACAAATAAGTTATACGGCTTTTTTTGTTGCATTTATAGAACAAAATGAAAAATTTTAGAGTTTAAGGCATGTCTCTAAGTAACAATTAAACTTTTTTTTTTAAATTTCTTTGCAAAACATACTTTTTAGCATATATTTGTATGAAAAGTATGTTTAGATTAACATACGTGTGGGATTTTGCTCGGGTCTTAAAAGGATACATCCCAACATTAGATACCGAACACATTTCACTCACACCAGCAGATATATCCACATAATTTTATTTATTAAATGAACTGTGATTTTACACGATCAATGACTAGTATACCTACAATTTTTCCATGTCTCTTACAAATGAATTCACCGTATGAAGAAGGAAATAATTTTACCCCTCCCCCATTTTTAGCCTACTTTTCTTTTTTTTTTAATTCGAAGAATTAAAAAAAATAAAAAAGTAGGTATTGACATGCGGTCGATGTCCGTCCGTCCGTCTGTCTGTCCGTCCGTCCGTCCGTCCGTCTGTCCGTACCCCCCTTCCAAAATCGGTTCTATATATCCGATCTTAAAAATTCTTTTTTTATTAGAAAGGTATAACCTCTGACACCCAACTTTCATACTTTTTGTCCGTCTGTCTGTACGATAGGACGGACATAAATCTACTATTTGTCGACGAATTTCCCATTGAACTTGCATTAAAATTCAATTTCGAGTCATTTAAATCGCTGAATTTAACTACAAATGCCACGGACAAGTGAGATACGTCAAAAAATTCAGCGCATCGAAATGAGAATACATTGAAAATTTCATAAAAGAATTCGAATTCTAAGTACTTCAATTATTTAAAAAACTGCAAAGTTTAATGCTCATTTAAAAAGCATAGGAAGCCATTTTTATTAGAATTAAATCACCATTGCCATCACAACAATTGCTTGAGAAACTTTAATTCTTTTAGACAATAAATTAAAATAAATTTATTTTTGAGACATCGATCAATTTAAGATGACGTCAAATATATATTTCACTACGAATCTTTGTATGGTGATATAAATTGTGTTCATTCTATTTAAAAGTTAGGAATATTACATATTTATTCTTTGAAATATAAATTTTTGCAAACGATTTAAGTTATAATTATTTAATTTTCGAAATAAAATAAATGAAACCAGCTGAATTTAGCAAGTAAATGTTTATTGAAGAGTATTTTTCGGTTTTTGTTCTACGAAAAATTAAATATTTATTTATAATTGCAAATAAAGCTGTGTTTAGTGCTGTGTTTAGTTAGATGCTGCGTTTAGTGAAATTTATTTTAAATTTAATGTGTAAAAACGGTTGTTTATGTCACTTACTGTTACGAACCCAGTTTTTTCAAGATAAGAATTTTAGTAAGTATTTAAGTAACAGGAAAGTAGGCTATTTTAGTTCTTTAAGAACTTCTTGTTTTAACTATTGGTATTGTTAAGCTATGTACAGCTTATGCTATATTAATGAAATACGGTGAAAATATCCATAGATAAATTAAAAACTTAAATTACGGGGGAAAAAACTAGAGCATCTCAATTGTTTTTTAGTTACATATGTTAATAACGGAAATTTATCTGAATATATCTTAAAATGATATAGTACATTTTCGCAGTGCTTTATCTCAGCAAATATAATTACAATGATTATATATACTACTACGCACTTGAGTTCCAAATCTTAACACAGTAAAAAAATATTTCGTTTTAACAACGATAAATAAAACAATTCCAAATGCACTTTTGTTATTCTTATTTCCATGCATTCATTAATCAAAATGATTATTGCGTGCCCAAAATATTAATTCTTATCCTAAGAGCAATGCACTCAATTATCATTTGATGAAACGGTGTTTTTTTCCTCTTGAAAAAATACCTTAATTCTTACTGCTACAATAACTTCAATCATTTGCATATCTACAACTACAACACGAATATTAAAAATACAACATCAATAAAAATTGTATCCTCTAAGTATAATAAATCTTAATAACTATGCAAGGCAAGCATCTGACATGCACGTATCAATCATTAATTGAATCACCAGAAATATATTAGGGGTTTTTGCAAGGTTTTTTGCTACCTGGATTGGCAACATAAGTAGCTTTGGGAGATAAATGCTAATTCTATTCTTAGTTATATTTAAATAAGTACCTCAGTAGAAAAAAGTTTAATGGCCTTCTTCATAAGGTTATATACCGGCCGTTTTTCTAATAACAAACAGAAATCTTTAAGTAGATTAGGCGCAAATAGATGCGTGAAGTTTCAAATTTACCGAAGGATTGCTGGAGTAGATGTAGATACGAAGCCATGAAAGTTTTGAAGCCATATGACTAAGTTAAGAATCGAATTAGCTTGTAGGTATGAATATGTATATTGTGAGTAAAAATATGTAATATAAAAAGGAAATCATAAGTATTAGTATTTCATACTAATTTCTTTTTCAAATCAATTTTTTAATAAAAATTATGAATTTAAAAGTTCTAAAAAATATACAAGATAAGACAATACCCGGTTTTCAATAGAATATGTGAGCATTGGAAAAGTAACTGTGTAGAGTAATCACGATATTTTTGTAATTACAGAAATCTATGATTATATTTTCAATCATTACCAATGGTTTACTTTAGTTTGAATTATCGTCGCACTAGAAGCTGCACGCATTACCGATGGAATTTCTCAATAAATAGAATTAAACAAATGGAATCGCTTTTAAACACCCTGCTTTATCGACAAACAATGTATTGCCTAAAACAATTAAAAGAAATAAGAATTGAAAACAAGAGCTAAAAGCTTAGTTTTATTAAAAAAAACTTCCTACAGGGCTTTCAACTAAACGTCCATTTCGTTAATCCAGTTGTAGGTAAACCTATTATCTCTGGGATTGTTTCAAAGCTTTTAATACAAGAACAGATGTTTGTGATTAAAATAAAACACAAAAATATTCTTGCTAAGAAAGAAACTTATCTACTGCCGATAGAAGTTTAATAGAAATGAAACAAATGCATTACATAAATTTAATGGTTATTTTTGTATTTGCAAGAGATAATTTAAATCCAATGTTTACTATTGAAGTTTTAACAGTGTAAAAAAAGATAAATAGATACACTTAAAAAATTAAAGAAAAGATTTGAACTGCAAAAATAATTATTTACCTTAAAAACTTTTTTAATGAGTGCGTAAAGTCAAGCGAAATTCGGAACCAAATTAAAAATATTTTGTAAAAAAAAAGGATTTCATCCTTTGCTCTTTGAAATTCCGAGTGAGAAAAAATACTTTTGCAAACGAAATAAGATTTTATTTACAAATACTAATACGGAGTTAAGTAATTATTTTCTAAAGTATTTACGAACCAGATGTCAACAACTGAATTTTGGGTCATTTATTGGATATTTATTTTAAACACAGCAATAGATCTTACCTTACTTAAAATTTTGTATTTAACCATGAACATTTTTTGCTCAATAACCAAAAAATTTAACCCTTTAAAAATGTTTAAAAAATAACAAAAAAAATTCCTCAGTAAATGGTTTGATTATACTCCTCCTAATTGCATAGACATTTTAAGTCGTGTTTTATAAAAAAAAAACTCATTGCCTAGTCAAATATATATCTGAACCCCTAAAAAAAAATATGAAGGTCATTTATATTCAAACCCTAACAGTTTACAGGAAATCTTTGCGGCATGCTATATCTGTGTTTGAAAAGCTTTCAAAACCTAGTTAAAGATGTATGATCAACAGCAACGCCCTTCTCTGCCCAAAATAGGCAAATATTTCATTGATCGCTATTCCTTTAGACTTTTAAAACTCATAGCGACAAACTAAGAGCAATATTTAACGGGAAATGAAACAATAGTTTTATAATAATGAAAAAGATAACGTGTTATGCATATAAATGATTTTTCACGAGTAATGCACTACCAACTAATACTTTGGGTAGGTGTGAACAACTGTATTTAACTATATATAAATTTTAACCCAGATTATCAATTACCTTTTTGATATGAGCAGTATTTGTAGCTGGATAAAAAATATATTTAAAGTATAAAAGAGATGTTCTTTATTGCCTGACTGTACAGTATTATATAGATAGATAAATGTATTGCAATGAGCCTAAACCCGTTTACAATGATTGGCAGAATATAAACATAATAATATATAACAATAATAATATTACATAATAACAAATCTATTACAAGGATACCAATAAAAAAATGAAATACAAACATAAGTACATAAAAAGAAAAAAATAGACCCAAGAAAGAAAACTGTCAATTTCATCAAAACTTAATATATATTGTCAAAATTGTAAAACTAATATTAAGTTGTTATAAATATTATAATAGTTTTGACTGTACAGTATTTGTATTAGTTTGGTTTTTAATGAAATATCATCGACTTTATTATTCAATGAAGTAATAACAGATAATAAATAGAAAATATTAAGTCTTTATTGCACAAAAATTAGTCAAAAACCAGTGGAAAATTTTAGGAACTCCAAGGGAAAAAATCGCATACAGATAAACACGCTTTTAATTGAAAAACAAAAAGAAACAATTTTTTAATAAGATTAACCAGGCTGTGACAAACAGTTGTACAAAAAATGTATTTTTTAAACTGGATTAATTAACTTCATTCATGGGCAGCGTTTTAATGTTCATAAACATCTAAAAAAACGTAGAAAATGCGTATTTTTACATTCCCCAAATTTTTTTTATATAACAGATTTTTTTTTCATATTAATAAACAAAATGTGCTTTCAGTAACACAAAATTTTCTGTTTCGAAATTCGCATAAGAAATCGTCTGCATATTAAAATGACCTCCAAAATGTCAACGAATCAAATGTCAACAGCCAATTATTTTGACGAAAGTTAAGGAACTGTCAAATTGCCCCATACATAAATTTTTCTTTAACTTTCATAAAATATTTGCCGAAATATTAAAGCATTAATTTAAAATGAACTTAGGGGATATCTCCAAATCATTGAATGTAATATCTAGATTTGTCATCGAAAGGGGGTCGAGGGGTTTTGGCCACTTGACCCCCCTTTCGATGACTGCATATTTCATACCGTACATTTCAGAAATTTTTGCCATTGTTCATTTAAAAAAAACTAATTGCATGTTTTTGAAGTTAATTTAAACAAGTTTCCTCACATTCAAATGTGAATACTTTTGCTGCTGCAAATACTGCTATGATGTATCGGTGTGGTTTGAAATTTAAAGACTATTTCAAGGAAAATCGGCTATTTCTAGCAGTTTAAATACATCAGATTCGTACTAGATTACTTATCCCAAGTTTAACAAACAATCAACGTACATTAATACAATGTTTTGAAATAGCATATTATGATTATGGTGATGCTAGTCTCGTTTTACAACTGTATAACCGTTTTGCAAAAGATTTAAGAAATAAATGGAACACTTTTATCACCTAAATATCTAAGTATTTTTCTGTCATTATCAATCGACACAAAATTATCACATTGTTTGAATATAATTTAGTCAGCATTGAATTCACACTAACATGAATCACAATGAATTTCTTATTGGAAGGAAAATGGAGAGTGTAAGAATAGTCTTGGTCACAATGGCTATATTGAAGTTGCGTGCCTCTAATATTTTATCTATGTTTGTTGTTTTTGTTGCCACGTATTCTGCCATAATAATAGCATCATCCATTCATGATTTTTTTTAAATATAATAAAAAGTCAAGAAATAAAACTTTGTATATATACTTTAAGTAAAAAGGAGTATATTTCCTTGTCTTTTATTTTTATACATGGATTACAGCGATAATACATACGTTTTTTTTAATTAAACAAGTAAAAATTAAAACAGCAAAAATACAAACTGTGCTCGCAGTACGTACGAGTTTAAGTGTGGATGAATTAATAATGTAAACGAGTGAATTTTATTGTAAATTATTAACACTAAAATTTGGAATAATCTTTAAAAAGTTAGCGATAGATAAGAAAAAGTGTGTTAATTAACAGAGTAAGCGAATATGTTAAAGATTTCTTAAAAATTTCGTTCTTAAAAATATAGGTACTTTTACATCAATCATACAAAAATAAAGAGGCTCATCTTGATTTATAAATGTACTTTAAAAACTAGTATGATATTTATGATCTTATTAGCAAGTTTTCTATTATAAAATAAGGATTACAAACAAATTAAAACATAAGATCTTTTTAAACTTTAAATTTATTTCGTTATTCACATAACTCAATCATTAATCAAATACACTAAATACTTTAGAAAATAAGTACTTCATATACAATTTTAATAAGGTATTTTATTTTATTAACTTATATCACAATCTTTTTTTTAATTAAAACGTCGGTGTATTTTTTTTATATTTATAACGAGCCATCGTTATTTTGAATTAAGAAAAACTCTTAAAATCCCATTTCTTATTGCTTAATTAACGTGAAACTAATTAAAATTAATTCTTAGTGTGTGGCAATATGAATACATGCTTTATTTCAAACAAAGATATTTTTTTAGGTATAAGAACATTTGAAGTAGCTTGTTTAATCTAAATATTATATTAATATTTTCATAATATCTTGCTACTTACGACGTCCCAACGTATTTGCTCTTATTGAAACTTTGCTTAATATGAAATTTAATCTTTTGATGGCTAAAATAAGTATTTTAATCAATATCATTTAAAGATTATAAAATAACACATTTGAAACTTATGGGGTTTTTAACCCTTTCAGTCCCAGTGATGCCATTTGGCATCATCACTTTCAATATTTTTTTCAAAATGTTTATGTCCCGCTATGACTTCCAAACATACATCATTCGATTCTTCACACTTTGTTCTATCAGAAAAAATTTTACTTTAATCTCAATAGAAGTCAGAACTTCTATTTTTTTCATTTAGAAAATAGTCAACAAGCGTGTCTACTGATTTTTGATAAGTTCACTTCAGTTCCACATATTTAAAACACAATTTCAACTATTTCGGTTAAAATAATTTTTGAATTTTTTTTAATAATATGGTCAGATACCTTAAAATATATAACTCGAACTGTTTTTAGGTAATATATATATATATTTATTTTGTTGTTTTCCACAGTTTAAGAATTTTGGCATTGTTTCAAAAACCATATAAAAAATTTTAATGAATTTTTTGTTCTTATGGAATTCGTATATTTGACCTAAAATAAGCTTATTTTGTGAATATCAGATGTTTCTGTAGTGTAGTAAATTTTTGGGACTGAAAGGGTTAATTAAGTATATTAAACGCGAGAGTAAAAATTATATTAATTTAATAAATATCAATTGTTGAAATACTGAAAAAAAGATTTTTAAAAATATCAAATTTAAAAATTTACTTTTGCAATAAAGCTTTCACTATTTCCTTTCTGGCTTAGCATTAAAAAGAGCTTAAAATAAAATGTAGGATTCCATTTAATGTTGCATTTACTACCATTTTAGAAAATCCGTAGTATGGGATTTGACAAATCAGTCTAGATTTTAGAAGTTAGAATTTTTCTTTTATTGGACTCTGAGGATTTAAAGTAACAAAATACCAACGAATTTCGCTTCTTTGGATCCAGGGTACGCCATAAAAAAAATTTATACACTGAAGCTCAAAGTAATTATTTTTAATATAACTATGCCAAGTTCAAATGACATTATCTCAAAACAATGGGAATGTTTCTTATGATGTCATGCCTCCGTACTGCGCCTTCGTTTGTAGTTTCGGTTTTTTTTCCGTATTACATTTCATTGATTGCTTCGGCTTCAATTCAGGATCAAAATGCGGAAATAGATCAAAACAAACTTATTTCTATGCAAGTTTTCTTTAATAAATGATAAAAAAAAAACAGCACAGCAAGAAGTCTGCATTTTAAATGATTAACTAAAATATTCTTAGAAAACTCACTTTCGAATACAAATACAAGTTATTTGAGAAAAATAAAAACAAGGCCACAGAGCTGTTGCCAGATCCGACGTGAAAAACAACCCCATTATTCAACCATTATACTTTCCATTTTTAGGTTTGGAATTTTTTGTGCTGTTTTATATATATCTAGTCAACACAGTGAACTAAAAAACATTAAAATATATGAATAAAAATATTCCTGTTATTGATACAAAACTTTTTTAGGGAAATAACTTACAAAACTTAATAAAATGTCGAATGTTTGTTTTTTTTAAACTATAAGATGAAAAAAACTATAATTAAGAATATCAGTTCCTACTATAAATAGCTATTTTCAGGTCTAAGATCATTAAAAACACATTTCTTAGTTTCAACAAATATAAAGCATAGAAGTTGGCGAGAAACTGCACGCCATTTTAAAGAAAAAAAAGCCAAGCCTGACGTCATAAGCCAATGCAAGAGGCTTGTGAGTGTTTTCACCGAAAGTTACATATCGTTTACTTTAAAGTCAGTTACTAATAAATTTAATAAAATTTTTACTAGTAGGAATGGTACCATTAGACATGTCTTTGAAAGGACTATTGTTTGCAAATGAACTTGAAGTTCAGGCAACTTCCTCATTCATATCATAACTTTGCATTAGAAAAGGTTCTGTCAACGTGCTGAATTATTATTCTCCAATGAACAATTGTAAATAAATATCTTAACATAATTTTGCTGATCATAAATAACTATCAGTCGACTATTTTAAAATTACCACCATGTACTACTCCTAAATGTAATCTAAAAAAGAACTGGAATAATTGTTTTCTATGTATTCACAGTTACTATACTCGTCGCCAACCAAATTAGAACACGTTTGGGATGGAGTTTTGTCAGAAAATCCGGTTTTTTTTTTTACAACGCAGGTCCATCTATAAAATGTAACAAATAAGGGTGGTGGGAACTATAAATAAATATAAAAGTACAAAACATATAACATCTCTTTTTTTTATAATGATTAAGAACATTGTGAACTATGATTCATCAAAAATGTCGAAAGTTTAAAGAAATGGCATGTTTATAAGCCATTCCCTAGACACATGAAGCTTTACGTTTGTCCTCGTTTCTGAAAGTAGTTTAAACTTTAGAAACGATCACTCTTTGCTAAGTGCAAGATGAATAGTTTTGTCAAAGAATTGTCAACGGACCCTTAAAGACAGATTTACTGTTTGGAGTCGCATATTTTAAAACAGTTCTGAAAGGTTTTTGAGTGAGTAAAGTTGTCGACATAGCTTTGAATCCTATCTTCATTAGTTACACCAATTAATATTTCAGTTTATGGCATTTCAAAGTCATTTAAGATTATTTTTAACAATTTATAGGTAGGTATAAAATGTGCCAAACTTTTAAGTTTGTTGTGGGTACCTATTTTTAGCCAACTGTCCATTTCTTTTAAATCACAAGATATTTAAAAAAAGGGGAAATAGGTATTGATATGGTGGAGACGTCCATAGCACTTTCAAGTTGTTGCACAAGTTCGTTTAAAAAATAATTAGCAGAGGTATTGGTAATAATAGAAAGGTCTGACATTAGAGGCGATTATTTAATACCTTGTGTCTGTCTGCACAGTATCAGCAAATAGCATTAAAATGTGAAATTTAAGTAATTATTACCACAACAATCGCATAAGGAACTTTATTTAAAAGGAATATTTGAAGGGAAACTTATTTTTGTCTCATGATTGTGCTATGGCGTCATAAAATATACTAACAATGCGATACTTTGATGGTTCATTATTCATTACTTTAGCAAAGAACTTAAGATCGGGTTTAAACTTCAAAAAAGTTCACGGTCTTTCTAGTACACCTCTACATTTAGTAACACAATTATAAATTAATGCAACTCATTTAACAAGCGATAGTCGTAATATGATATCCATAATTCCCGAATAGAACACGACACTCCAGCAAATAAGATTATAGAAATTCACATGATTGACTATGCATTTGAAATTGCATTAAATAATTAATAGAGCTCGCAATCAATGTGTTCTGATATTAGTTTACAGTGCAATTGCTGAGTAAAATAGGAATTTAGTTCCTTGTTTGGTTGAAACGTTAAAGTCAATTACCCGAAATACACAGAATTCCTTTACTAATTAATAGCTAAATTACAGTATTTCAAGGATAAAATCAGAGCGTGTAATACAGTTAGTAATTGTAGAAACAAACACGTGGCATTTTGGTAATCAAAGTCTCATTTTTGACCTTGACAAGTATAAAAAAAAGTAATATTAGTTAGAAAATCTCATTTAACAAACAGTTAAAAAATTTATCTTATAGCTGTAGCTCGTCAATAAAAAAAAGCAAAGGTGAATTCAAGTTTTAATATTCATAGAAAGTAATTAAAGTAGTATCAATATATAGTCAAAAGCAAATATCTGTATATTTTGTCTTCATTAAGTATTCATAGCTTTTCAAGTCCTTAATACATAGCACGCTAAAATCTTATTGAGAACACCAGAGACATAAACCTTCTAATAAATCTCCTATTTGAGTTAGTCTAAGATAGTCAGTCGGCTTATCTATTGAAACTGACAAATTACTGGCTTCAATCTATGCATTTGTTGGAATCTGATACTATGCAGTGACAGAAAATTGTAAATTTTTGAGAATGTATTAAAATGCAACAAATTCATAAAATGTATTTAGTTTTAGACAATATTTTAACCTTTACTAACACGTGAGCGGGATTTTCATTAAAGTGTAGGAGCACCTCACGTATAAATTTATCCCCCCCCCCCCAAAAAAAAAAATGCAACGTGATTAGAGTTTACTAAAAGATTTACATGTTTATTTAGACAAAAATTATAAAGTATATAAGTGTTTTTTATTTTTTTTAAAAGATAACTTTGATACTGAGAAGATAAGTAATAAATATCATGTAGCAGTTAATTATTTGCTTTATAAAAACATTGCTTTTAGAATACCAACCATGTAATCTGTATGGGTATAAGTGATTCCTGTTATCACTCATGTCACGTATGATATGTATTTCATTCGAAAATTAAAAGAAAAAAAAACAAAAAGTCCTAACAATCGAATTTAAAAGCTCTAGAAGTAATACATTTTTAAATTATCTTAAGTGGAAAGTGCTAAATTAATATGCCTATTTAAATAAACATCTCTATTATATTTTCTTGATTTTCTTAAACTCATGCGAATATTTAAACTAAGAGCATAAAATAGTTTTTTCCAAAAAATTCTAAACACCTCGCAAAGCTCATTCAAAATGCAATGGCATTTCACAGCTTTAAATTGTTTTTTTTTATTTCAATAAATCTGAACAGATTTTTTTAGTAACACTAATCACGTTGGGTTTTTTTTGGGGGGGGGGGGGATAAATTTATATGCTAGGTGTTTTTACATTTTAATTAAAATCCCGCTCTCGTTTGAGTTAAGGTTAAAATATTGTTTAAAACTAAATATATTTTAAGAATTCTTGCGATTTAACCACACTCTCAACATCAAAAATTTTCTGTCGCTGCATAGTATTCGATTGCAACAAACAAATAAATTTGAAAGCAGTTTAACATAACGTTTTAAAAAATATTTGGTGTACATTAAAGTTAATATAATTACTTTAAATCATAAACAATAGACATTTTAAGCATTTTAATTAAATATATTACGAAATAAAAAATAAATAAAGGTTAAAAAAAATCAAAACATTGCGTATTTTAACCCCTCCTTTGCCTTTGAACGTTAAAAGCATACGTATTTTTCTGGAAAAGTATTTGCTTGAATTGTTTATTCATGCGTTTGAAACAATGTTTTATTAATTAATTTTAAATATGTTCTTCGAGCTAAATGAGTTACGTATATTTTACGAATGAATAAGAAAGGTCAAGTTTTTTTGTGCATTTAGTAATAAACATTATTTCATTATCAAAAATAAACCTTTGGTCAACATATTAAAGATTATTTTCTTATATAATTTTACTATAAAAATAATTTTGCTTTTATTTTTTCAGTCGCATGTAAAAAAAATGTTGGGGTAGAAATAAATTTGGAAGCAAACTCAGCTATTTTAAATCATATTTGGATTGAAAAATGAATACAAATAACAATAAACCTTAATTTTTATTCATACAAGCTTTTTCGCAACCAAATTGAAAGTTTAGATCTATAATAAGACCTTCAAAAGTTAAACTTATTAAAAACCTAAAATAAAAATAATAAACAGATTACAAAGCATTTAATAAGTTGAGTATGCACGTTTTAATGCTTTTCAAAGAACCGTTTTACAGTTTTAAAAAAGTACTAATTGGCTTGTAAAAGCTCTGCATCTTAGAAAGAAAATAAGTAGGTATTCTAAGCACTATCATTGAGTATTATTTTTAGGTATAAAATTGTTTTTGGTTAAAACAATCTCACAGCAGCCCCTAAAATTAAGAAAATATTTAAAGCTTAAAAGAGTTTTAATCTTGAAATTATTAAGATACAATATATATATAAAAAGAATGGATTATTTGAAACATTCTATCTAATAATCCCATGTTTCGGGCTTTTGTTTAAAATAAAACAAATCGGTATCAAAAAACAATAAAGCATTAAGAATATAATCTCATGAACATCACCGGCTTCATGTACATCCCTTAATATAAAAAAACATGTAAAAGCAACAACAAACCATGTCCATTTCGGATTTATTAATTTTTTTAGCTTCATGTTCTAACGTAAAAAAGTGGAAGATTTTATAATATTGCTATATATAGGAAGCTGTGGAAGCTTTTATTACGTCGTGTATCGGTCTATAGCCCACTTTCATAGTCCAAAATACAAATTCTGCATTGAAAAAATTTTAATCCGAAGGGAAAAAAACCTAAAAATTTAATGCATATTTACTGGTGTCCGCGAAAAAAATGTCCGAGTTTTAATGGTACATTACAGAAGTTTATTTTATACTAAATATAACAAATCATACATGAAAGTAAAGGAAAACTAACCTAGTTTTTAATATAAGTAGGGTCAAGTGGGGTAAGTGTGATTGGGGGTAAGTGTGATAAACAGCTCTTGTAACTTAGGAAATCATTCTAAAAATCTGAAAGTTTGCAATATATAACATTAGACCACTTATAATTAAACTAAAAAGAAATATTGACCTTATTTTTTGTTTAAAGAAAGTTTTGAGCTTTTGAATTTAAGTGCAACTCTTCTTTTTTGCACACTTACCCCTGGGGTAAGTGTGATAAAACAGCAATGGATTTTGAAATGCAAATTTTGCACACTTAAAATTGGAATTCAAACATGTAATTTTTTCGACATATGTATGTTTCTTATAATAATTCACTATCAATTTTAGGATTTGGAATTTACTTGAAGCAGAGAACGAATTTTCTTAATGAAAAATGCAGAAACCCTATCACACTTACCCCACTTGACCCTAATCAATGTGTGGGCCTTTAGTGATAAGGTACACATCCAAACGAAACGCAATTTTTCCCATACTGTCTGCAACAAGTTCAGAGTAATGGAATATATAACACTGCAACTGAAAACGATGTAGCGGTACAAGCGCATGCGCTTTTCTGAAACTGATGAAGTTATTCCTTATTCGTCACCTTCAACCACAACTGTCGAACGATTACAGCTGATACTATTACAATTTGAAACTCGGACATTCTTTTACGGACACCCTGCATTTCTGATGCATAGCGTATTAGAAAGTTTACAAATACTTCAAAACAAATACTAATAAAAATTTCTAAAGTATTGAATTATATTTTGACCAAAAAATATACTCAACATTCTTTGAGTTAGATTGCGAATTTACATTAAGATATAAAAAATTCAATACCTTAGCTTAACAATAGCTTAACGGGTTACATGCTTCCCTGATGATTATGAATTCTCAACATTTTAGTGAGGCAGGTTTTTTTAAACAAAACTTGTCCCAGTATCCCGTAAACAATTGATTACTAACTAGATAGATACGAAGACAAAATCTTAAGCAAAAACACATCTTAGAACAACCTTTACCTCTACTAAAAGCAATGGACATAGCTTTCAATTTTCAAGCTATCTTTATTAGATGATAGGAGCGCTCTTTCTATAAGCAAAAGCGGAGGGACGGGAAAAGCAAATTCTTGAGGAAAGCCTTAGAAAAAGTCTTGAGTATGAACGTTAAAGAAAACTTAATTTTAAGTTTCTACCTGTTCCTTACTAAAACCGAAAATTCTGCATTACAACTAACTTGCATAATTTGATATTAAGTTACGGACAGTCATTAATTACAGTAGTTTCGCTTATCCGAAATGTAAGGACCCAAAATTGAGCAGCAAAAATAAAAAATACTGCATATTTTGAGAAGTCCAACTTGTAATTACGTATTTATTTCATTGCGTATTTATGTATGCGTATACATTTCTTATTTTAACAGAAAGGCTCGGGAATTGTTTAGGATAAACAGATTTTCGGATAACCGGGATTCGGATAAATTGGACACTACTATAATAGGGACTAAAGTCTTGAGAAAATCACTAAAGTCCCATGGTTTGTTAGGAATGGCATATTCTGTTTTTTCATTGAAAAAAACGATACAGTAGGAATTATTCAGATTAGCGACTTAAAAAATATAATCGGAAAAAACTTTACACCCGAGTTAACCTTACGAAAATAAAAAAAAATAAAGTACTAACTTAACTTAAATCTGACAGATTAGTCAATTTCGACTTAACCATTTCTTATCACTCTTTCGGACATTGTTAACCACATTAAAAAAATTTTTCACAATAAATAGAAGGAAAAGATAATAATTATTAGTTTTTTATTTGCTTAATTGTATTGGGTCTTCGATAAAAGAAATGACAAATAGAAGAACATTGAGGATAACAATGTGAACAATCTGCAAAAGAAAAGATAAAAACGCTTAGAAATGCAGCAATCACAAGTCATAGAAAGTGAAGTGTACAGGGGAAAAACCGCTTAATTTCGTAGAAGACTTTCCTCATCAGGCCTCTTTGGCAATGATAGCGAGTAATCGCCTAAACTGGTGCAAAGAAACCAGTTTCAAGAATTTTTTTTCGAGATGCACGACTCCGACGCTTTTACAAAGCGAAGAAGGGAAGTTAGGTTAGGTTTGAATGATCGTCGTACTAGAGCTACACGAGGGATATTGGCGAGGGGCGTCGTATTTTAGAACCACAGTCAAGTGACGAGCAGACACCTGAATAGGCACCTAACGCAACCATTAAGGGCGACATCGTACGCAGCGTTAGGACTTTGAAGGATATTTAACGTGCACTCCTTTACAGGGGGTATTATTCGTCCGAAATTTTGGGTTGCAGGGGTCGTTTATAGGTCGGCAGTTTTTTGGCGATGCCCGGGCCCGAACCTGGGACCTTTCGCATGCTAGGCGAGTGCCTAACCGACTGGGACCCCCAGCCCCTAAGAAAGGGAGAAACCGGTTTCCTGTCACCAATATCCGCCAAGCAGACACTTACGGGACGACTCCTAATAAATTAAGCGGTTCTTCCCCTGTACTCTTCAAGTGATCCAGAAATCCAAATATGTTGAAGAACGGTAAGAAAAAACAGCTTTCCTGTCATAAGAACGCATTATTTGGCCCCGAAGTCCCGATATGACAGAGTCCATCGAACATATTGAACGGCAAGCGGAGGGAATAAAAAGGCGTCGACCCTGGAACATCTCAAAGTGCTCCCATCAGAAAATTCTTTTTTGATGTCTGAATTGGACTTTTAGAAAAAGTGCGGTAGCAATAGGCCGAGGCAAAAAGGAACTGGAGTGTTCCGAAAAACTCGCTGTGCGTAATATTTATATATGCTAATGTTTGAGACTTCAAAAGAGATTGAAAGAAATGTAAAAAAAAAAAACAAGAGCTGTGAAGTTCTGGTTTTAGTTTATTTCGGGATAGTGTGAAATAGAATATTTGACTATGGTGTTAAATTAAATGCAAAAATTTATTTAGTACATATTTTAGAAGGTACATTTGACAAGTTGTTTCAAGATCTCAGATTATCCAAAATATTATTTTGATTATTTTCAACTAAATAATTTAAATAAAAGAATTTTATGGTTAATTTAACCACAACTCAACACTCGTTAAAAATATATATTTGAGGAAGTGTGTTTAATATTTTTAGAAGCTTTTTTTTTGACTTAACAAACTACTCCTTCAATTTAAGAATTAGTTCATGGTTTTTTTTATTCCAGAAATTTTCGTTCAGCATTTGCTTAAAAAAACTTTCGAAGGATACTAAAATAACAAAGCGAAACACTGTCAAGAAAGTTGAAATTTTAGTTTTTAATCCAAAAAACTTTTGTATAAAAACTAAATACCATAGATTTCATTTGAACTACAGTATTTCTTTAAATGCCTATGTCAATGCAGAAAAAAATTAGTTCCAGGTTCTTTTTTTCTAAAAGAAATATTATAAAAAATTTTGAACGTTCAATCAAAATAAAATGTAATTCATTTCCTATCTGATACCAGCGTTTTCACAAGCGCTAAGAAGCTGGTCAATAAAAGATCCGGAATTAGATTAAAATATTGGAATTCAATAAGAAAACCACAATTTACATAAAAAAATTATTAAACTGTTACTATTAAAGTAGTCATTCAAAGCAACAGAAATGGAATATCAGGGATCTGTTAATTTAAAAAAAGCTTTCCAACACACGTAGAAAACTTAATATTTCTTTACTTAGTTTCAAATTTCATAGATGCAGTTAATTGGTATGAATTTTATATAATTTAAAAATATAAAACTAAATATGCCTGCATTTTATTTTTTTTATTACAAACCTGTCAAATTAATGTTTGCTGTCTAATTAATGTTGAAGCTAATTTCCCGTTAAACCTAAGCACTTTTTTAATATTTTACCTTTAAAAAATATTTTTATCTAAATCCTTATACTTGTATAGTTAAACTTCTTCACAAAATTATCTTCAAAACGTTCACAAAATGATAGTTAATTTCAACAGTTAAAAAAATTCGCCTTTTCAGCATAATATTCAATATTTTCGTAAAAGATAAAGTAAAAAATTAACTCGTTAATTTTTAGTTTGCATCGCAAGCTTTTTTTAAACAGTTTTTAAGAATAAAAATTGTTGACATGCATATTTATTTAGTATGCAATTATTTCAAAAGTACATTGAATAAAATCTAGCACTGATAGAACCAATACATATTTTGAAGTTAAATCATTTGTTTTTGTTGTTTAATCCAAACATATAAAATACCTATAATTAAAAAAATGATTAAAAGACGTTTTGAAATATTGACAAAATAAATGGTACTATATATTTATTTTTTTTTAAATAAACTTTACAATAATCACATTCCATATAAATTAAAACTTTAAAATCAGTTTCTGTACTCTGATTACGATCTCAGTTATTGCTTTCATAGAAAGTTATAACATTCATTTAAAAAATATCCTTTTATTTATCCTTGTGCCTTTGCAAACGTAATTTTTTTATAGTAATGAGTAAAAAATAACATTTCTATTTAAATATTTATTAGACTTGAGAAACTCTTGAGAAATGGTAGATTTTGTGGTTTTTTACTTCATTACATTACAGGAGCACG
Source organism: Hylyphantes graminicola (assembly GCA_023701765.1). Classification (NCBI taxonomy): domain Eukaryota; kingdom Metazoa; phylum Arthropoda; class Arachnida; order Araneae; family Linyphiidae; genus Hylyphantes; species Hylyphantes graminicola. The sequence continues at coordinate 48,030,986 of CM043115.1, read as the reverse complement.
TTAAAAACTAAGAAAATAAGGCATATTCTCTTTAAATTTATTTCAATTGTTGGTCTATCAGATAATGACAATAAAAAGTCAATTCTTTACCATCCTTCCAATCGTCTATTCCTCTCACCAATCATTAAATAAAATGGACTAATAAATAATTTTACTTTAAACTATCAAGTAACCTAGCACCAAATCTTTAGAGAGAAAGATTTAAACTTTTTTTTTTCAGTCGTTATCTATTATTCTTTGTAACGAGAAGAAAGATCAAACAAAAGAAACTACAATAACGATGCGCTCTCAATTTGAGATGTTATAGAAATTACTTGTCATACGAGTCATAGAACAAAAATGAAGACGAAGTACGTCTTGGTTCAATTAAACAAAGGTCTGTATTAGATGGTAATTACAGGCTCCTACGACGAAAGTTTGGGAAGGTAAAAAATTATTCTGAGAAGTTTCTCAGTACATTACACATCGTCTCAATCAGTTGACCATGTATTAATAAATTGGATGTCATTATAGAGAGTAAATAAAGTATTTTAGTTGTTTTACTTTCAATAAATGTCTAAATATATACGATGAATTCTTTTCTTGTGTAAGAAAAAAAGATCAATCTTCATTTTTCTAATTTTATAAATAACCATAAACACTGTATAGGATGTTATTACTTAGTGAGTTCATTAGTTTTACTTGAAAATTTTGAACTTGACAAAAATACTTTGTAGGCAAAATCTTGTAACAAAGGTATTGAGTATTTAATTCCCAAATAAATTGACATGCCTCAATTAAGTGAAACTAAATCGTTTCTATATTGTATAATGTAAAATTTTCTTGAACACCCCTATGAAACGTTATTATATATGAATTTATGATAATTAGTGAAATCATTTATAATTTTAAAAAATGAACCCCGTCTGTGTTTTAATTATAGAAAATTCAGAAAAAGGCATAATGCAGCTATTGGGCAAGAACTGCCATGTAGAGACTAGTCGGAAATTTTTTAACTCCCTCTTGTTTTCGAATTTGATAGATATCTATAAAACATATTTGTATAACACGTTTTAAAATGAAGTAACATTTAATTTTGATTTCTGATTTAATTTATAATTTGATTTATGTTTTAATTTAATTTTTATTGAAGTAGAAATGTGAAATTAATCATACCATTTAGTTTTTCCTGAAGCTTAAATCAACATACTTTAAGCAAAAAATTATTTGATGCAATATAAATGTGTTTTGAGAAATTATTAACAACTTGAAACTGTCAAGTGAATATATTGTTGGCGAATTTTTCTGTTAACCATAAAACACTTCAGTTTTTTTTTTCAGCTATACGAATTTAATTATCTACAACAATAACTGAATTTCTTTTAATTGCACATTCATCTTTCTCATCTAGTTGATTTCTTGAAATTTTTACCATTAAAATAAACTGGTAAAGAAAGACTAAATTTAAAATAATTAAGTTATTGGAAAGACTTTATCAAAAGTTTAATCGTATGGTGAAAGAACGAAAGATAAAGGTTGCAATAATAAATTATGCTTATTCCAAAAAAGAAGTGTTTTTAAATAACCTGAATTTAATATTGGCTTGAATAAGCAAAATAACAAGTTAAACATATCATCGCTGCTAAATGTGCATGTTATTTTACAATCAGCAAAAAACACTTAAATACAAAACTTATATTTGAATATTTTTAACCTAACCACGATGTACTGATATAAAAGGAAAACTAAGACACTAAAGTACTTAACTGAATCTAAATAACTCAGAAAAGCACGAATTCGCCAGAAGCGGTGCATCTAAATAACTTGAAAACTGCTGATTCGAAAATACTTTTTGTTTAAAGATGCAAATCTATAGTGATGGTTCGAAAATGTCCCCTTTTCATATTGGTTATCTTTAGAAATAAGCACTTTAGATTCTACGGTAGTTGAATAAAATATAAACCTTTTTGTCTTGAATATTTTACAATTGGATGACGTTATTCAGTTTACTTTTAAGTTGTTAATGGCAATACATTTTTGGGAAGTATTTTAATTTTGATTGCATTTTCCTTAAAAGTAATACGTCATTAAAAAATTAACGTCACAAAAGAGAAACAATTTTTATTTAACTTAAATTACCACATAGATAAAAAAAATAATTAACCGGTAACCACCAATACATCAAAATTTTATTTTACAAGTCAAATAAAATTATTACAAATATAGCGTTTTAAATTAAAATGATACCACATTAATGTTTTTATAAAATAGCTTTTATTTTTAAGAAAAATAAGCTATTTTTCGAAAAGTATTTAACGTATAACTACGTACAAATGACCTGTAGCATTGATACTAACCAAATAATTATAAAATCTAATCTATATTCATATTAGAAAAAAACACTAAAGAATTGCTAGTTCCTTTCTTAAAAAGCTAATGTTGGGGTGTTTAAGACTTTTCTATAAAGAAAACCTTTTAAACTCGCAAATTGCTAATATTACTAAAATTGAGAATCACCGAATTGAGTACTAAAAAATTCTCACAGATTAGGGGCAGTTTCATTTTTAAAACATTTATTGGAGTGAAACAAATTAAGAATTAAAAAAAAGCTTCAAAAAACTAATGTGAGTATAAGAAGTCAAACACATTTCAATAATATGAAAAGGCAATTGAATTAAATTTTCAGTTAAGAATAAGTACTAAAATCTTTTTAAAGTGCTTTCTTTTCTAATTTAGCTCCAAGCTATTGCTACATTATTAACTTATTATAAAATATTTGAAAGTACAAATACCATTATGCAGGGAAAAAGATCGTTGTTGAAAAAAAACACTTTAAACGTTTAATTTGTAACACATTTGAAACTCTTGTGCTTTTTACAAGGAATTAATGACAATATAGGATTTAAAGTTGGGTATTTAATCGATCAATATATGGAATTTAACTATACTTTCAAGAAATATTTTATTTTAAAATATTTTTTTATATTTGAAATGTTTCAATTTACAATTTTATTTTTTATATAATGACTCAATTTTCAATTACTGTTTCAACTTCTCTAATTTATAACTTTTCTTAGGGAAAAAAATTAAATATCATGTAAATTGAAAGTTTTAGAATTTTTAAAAATTTTGAATCATTTTTATTATAAGTAATTAAGATTATACACATTTGTTTGTGTTAAAAAGCATTTCATTTTTAGTTATTTCTAAAAACATCCTGTTTATGTATAGTATTTTACTCCGAGAAAAAGGTATTTTAAGTGAGCATTGAATCGCGCATTAACGCATTAACGAAGGTTAGGTAATAAAATTGGAAACATAAAAATGACCTTTCTGCTTAATCTTATCTAATTCAACAATATATAAGACAAATGGAAACCACTGACCCGAAAAATTTAATCAAGTTACCCGAAAAACTAATTTAAAGAACTCAAAATTAACGTTATAATACGGAAATTTAAGTTAATGGTGTTCACAAAGTCATCGTTAATGGAATAAATGACAATGTAAGTCTTTTAAGGTGCTTTAGTATATTGAAGCAATTAGAAAACTAAAACGCAGGTATTACACGGGTGCAAAATAATTCCAATTATCCGAATCAATTGGGATAGTTTCCCCAAGAGGAAAATCTAAAATTAAATTAATCTTTTTTTTTCATGGAAACAAATTTTAACTATTGTAGGTATGTCGAAAATGGGAAAAATTTTATAAGTAGGCTTGCATCAAAAAATTTCACTAATAACTGCTTCCACAAGTTAAGTGAATGATTAGATGGATCATAATAATATCATTGGATTTCGAGCAGTCGGAATTCAGATAACTGTAGTCCTACTGTACCTAAAATTAATATTTAGAAAATCTAACTTACCTGTTCTCACCAATTTAAAAGTAAGGTAATTCTGCTCTCGCACTGGTCTGCTCATGGATGGAGCAACCAAACTTCTAAAAGGTACATCCCGGGCCATAATTGTTCAGTTCCTAATGTGGTACTTATTGGTCAATGTAATGGCTGAATATATGCATACTTTTATGTAAAAGTGGCACAATTTTGGTCTCCTTTATCTTCTGAAAAGTTTGCTTTTCCTAGGTACTCTTGAAGATACATAATCCTTTATAGAAGTTAAACATCTTTACTCCAAATACCTCGTTTTACAAGTCAAACCTCGTGAGTTTTTAAATTATTAGTTTCGAAGCCTTTTTGCTTAACAGTTATAGTACTTTTTAGTAATTCAACTTAATGCATCAAAAAATCGTGATACACTTGTTAAGAAAAAAATTTTAAGAACTACTGAAACAACTTTTCATACTATTTACAGTTATGTAAAAATAAAACGCACATTTTTTTGGTTTATTAAAACTCATTCAATAAACATCAAAACTATGATTAAGGAGCAATATTAAAGTTTCAGAAGCAGTTCCAATGTACAAAACCGATTTAAATAAAAACTTTCAAATAAAAATACTAATTTTACATCGATTTCGGAAATTTTACGTACAATAACAAGATCATCCTTGATCAATAAATCCCAAATTTTAGTCACTAAAAAATTCAAAATTAAATGCAATTTACAGTAGTAATAAACCAATTAAATTAAAACAATACACGTTTTGATTACTTAACTTTTTAAAAAAAAATAAAGTTTAGTTTTTAATTTTAAAAAATCCATTAAATTATCAAAAGAAACTTGCATACTCTCTACAAAATCCTCGTTTAACAAAATGTAGTTAACACATAACGAAGGATAATTCTGCAGGGAAAACAACTCCACAGGTGGAATATGACACAATGCAAAACCACTTTGCTCGTCTTTTAGTTCCCGCGAATTTTGATGTCCCGTATGTTGTGACGTAAGAACGGGGCGGCTCGATCCAAGTGGCGTTGGGGCGTTTCACTTTTCAACGGGGAAAGCCACTGACAGACTCAGAGGAAGTTTTTTTTTCTTTTCGGGAATATTTTCACGTATTGATTGATGAACTAAAACAGATTTTTTTTTCCAAACTGCAAGACGTTTTCCGCTTTTAAAGAGACTATCGCTTAGTGTTGTATTGAAAAGATACCGTCTGGAGCATTTTTAAACACGACGCAATGGAATTTGGAAATTTTTTTTAAAAACTAAGGTGATACGATCGTAGAATGGATAATTTTTCTGTTACGGGATACATAACTTCAAATTTGAGTCTAAAGAAATTTGAGTATCAATACTTTTAATGTACTTTAACATTTTACGCTTGAAATAGCTATCTAGTATCTTACACGCTTTAGCAATAATTCAAGTATCAAACAAATTAGTGCTTGAAAAAGATCCAATGTATTTTAAAGCAAGAAGAAGAGTCCAAGAACAAAGGTTTTCTAATGTTTAATAATAAAAACCTAATATTTATTTTGCATGTGAAAAAAATCTGAACATCTTTTATAAACTCGCTGAACTAATTTTTACAGAATAGACCGGATATTCTGCTATTTAAAAACAAAATCCTCACTTTAACCAACGCCACGTTGCAAGGTACGAACGTAAAGTTTATATTTCTGTTGTAAAGTAAATTTCTACACTTTTAAGGAAATATTCTATAAATCATTCATTTACACGTTTTCTCTTTTCCCTACTTTAAGCAACTTAAATGAATAATTGACAAACAGCAAATTTTCATATTTAAATTGAAAAGCTTACCTTGCTCGATGTTGACAACAGTTCTCTCGGGCGCGTTCTTTAAATATTCAAATTTCTTAAAAGTTTATCCTTTTTCAGGCTTCTGTGCTTGGTCAGAGACCCGCTCATGAAAGTTCGTCAAGTAAAACAGACACAGCACATGCATACGTGACAGATGGCTTTGGTTTTACGAAGACCGAAAACTGTGTATGGTTGGTTGGTTGGTTGATATACTATATTTTTCAGGATTGTCGTGGCTTGGTCGCAAGGACCCGCTTATAAACCATGGTCAAGTAGGACACCACAAGACACACACAAACACATATGACGGATGTTGCCATCTGTCGCCACCTCCGGGGGAGGGAAATTTTCTCCAGGGACCTGTACCAATGGGAAACTGCGCAATGACCGCCCACAGGACTTTCGGACCCAACAGATTTTACGAGCACGTACTCCGCATATACTCGACAAACACAAAAATCCATGCCTGAACGGGATTCGAATCCTGACCCAGCAGCTCCAGAGGCCAATGCCTTAACCACTACGCCGCCGGATCGGCAACTGTGTATGAGGCAGAGACATAACATAGAGTGGACTGCGCATTAATAGTAAAGCAGCTTAGGGATGGAAAACCAAAACCGGTTTTCAAAAAACCGGTGGTCCCGGTTTTGACTGAAAACCGGTTTTTTTGTATGAGGCCCTTTGGAACCGAAAACCGGTTTTTTAGGGAAAAACCGATGGAAAATGGAAAACCGCCATCCCTTGCAGATTAGCATTATGTCCTAAACATCATAAATCGCCAAGAGGGGAAAGGTTGCTACATATGGCAACTTAACGCTACCGTTTCGTTACGAACTATTCCAAATTGTCGCCAGACCTGAATATCAGCTAGCAAACAGAAGTGGAGACTACCATCACATACCAAGTCTCACGTAGGGTTTCTACCAATCACGGCAGCCAGATCTGAACTCTGTTACAATGTTTATTGCAGACCACGATTCTTGAGCTCATTGTCAAACGTATTTTTTTGCGACTTTTGGCTTTTAATCGAATAAATATTTAATTACATTCTTTTTAATCGCTGAGCATAGAATCGTAGAATGTTTTACTCTTAATTCAGTCCGTTTTGAGCGTGCATGAAGAGCCAAATGCTTGTGAACTTTCCTCAATTGAGTCCAAAGTAGGTGGTTATAGAAAAAGGATAATAGTCACATCTCCACGGGATAAAATTTATTTAGTTCTTCTGCATACTTTAGTAACTTGTCTGTGTTATCTTTCGATATAATCAATTACAATTCTATTCTTATCGAGAAGCGAATTATTCTCAAAAAGCTCTTTTATATACTGTACAAGAAATCATCCATCCATGATTCAAATACAACGCCGTTGTTTAGAGAACCTCTAATTATAAATAAATATTTTTATGGGCCATACGTCAATTAAATAAATGGTCGAACTATCCTAGAGCTCAGCTTCTAGTGCTCTCTAGAAAATATTCTTTTTTGCAAACTCGTGTTGGACGGTGAGATCGATTCTCAATGTTATACGTGTTAAAACAGTAGAATTAGATTTTGCCGAATTTTAGCATATATTGAATGGTAGTTTTTAGAAAGTTGAATCTAATATCCATGTGACAATAAAAGGAAATGATGCAACTATTAAAAAAAAAACTTGATTATTTCTTAACAATTGCCTGGACCGTTAGAACAAGCAAAGTTTATAGGATAGACGCTGGCCAGAAAATGGTTTTCCACCCTGTTCATTAACCCAATGCTTTTATATTACAGCAACTCACTCTACAATAAGATCCTACGTAATGTTCTATCTTAAATTATATTTTCTAACATAACACGTCAATTCATATTCTAACTTGTTCATATGTAATCTTAATCTATGAGACTGCAGCGCAAAGCGTCAAAGAAATTCCATCACGATATCTAATTAAAGGATCTTAAAATACTAGCGGAATTCATACTTCTAGCTTACCGTGCAAGACATCTGTGTATCATACATATGTAGATTAGTGTCCGCAGCCATTCTTTGTTGATCTCCTATATGAGAGACGATTGTGGAAAAAACTCGCCAGATTGCGTGTAAAGCTCGCCATAGATCAAGACCAAAACCGACTACAGTTCATCGGTGTCGTTGTAAGTTTAGATGTTTAGGACACTTTAGGTGTACCACTCAATGTCAGTGCGTGTAACTAGCCTTTCACTCACTCTATGACTGATATATGCTCTCGGGGTATGATGAAAGCTGCGAAGATAGAATATTTATCTATTGCCAGTTTTGTAAGTACAAAAATAAGATGGTTTGTCGTAGCAACTCCTTGTCTCTTCGTCTCTCGAGAGTGAACTGCATACTTTTTATTTATCCTCATGACTCCTATGGAGTCAAGAATTGTCCAAGTTTGGTGATCCGAATCTGGATAACATAGGATACTCTTGAATCTCTCTTCTGTCGTCTCGCACGTTCAGCTACACGCGAGGGCCTAGTCCTTGGTTGAATAGTCTACCAGTTGACCTAGAAATATCAGATTCAACGGACTGCAAACCATGATTGTACGGTTAAACGGAAAAAATGACAAAGCCGAAAAAATTCAAAAACAAAATTGCAACTTCCATAGTACGTTCTGCGCGGACACAAGGTATGATGGGTTAAATACAGAGTGGTTATAAAATAACCGCTCGCTATTCCTTCACGGGAGTGTCTGTGAGCTTGAGAGGTGAACTCCAATCCCAATTCCAATACAAAAAGTTAAGAAACACATAATCCTTATTATCAACAGAAGGAGCGGGGAAGGAAGAATGGAATGGCACTAAAAAACAAGCAGCAGAATCGCTCACTAGCGCCAGAATATTGCTATAGCACAAACAAACTCGTCTTTTGACCACGAATCTAAATTACATGGAGCTGTCCGTCATAGTTCATATGATGGGACACGAATTAGCTCCCTACACAGGCTAATATCTCGCTAAACGCCTCGTTAATTTAAGAACCCGCGGCACAGAGGCAGAGTTTCTTTTATATTACACAAAAAATACACGGAATTCTAATAACTCTCAGAAATCATCGTGCTCTTGACCAAAGGTTAATAATTACAAGGGGAGTAGCCAATAAATGCTAATTTACGGAGTCCGAACATACTACACCAAAATTTAACTCACGTAATTTAGAAACCACATGGTCAAAAGAAAACGAACGAGTTTGTCATTTACATATGATTCCAATTCTTATATTCCCCACCTACATTGATTCGTGAGTGTCTTCAAAGTACTATTTGCATTATGCGAAACAATCATCCGAAAATGACGAACACGACTTATAACACACAAGAGCGCTACTATAGCGAGGGGTTACGTACTAGTTGTCAATTAAGACTTGCTTTGTCTCTATTTCAACTTAGTAAAAAAATTTAATCAAACTATGACAATAAACTCGTTCTAAAGCATAATTGACAAGTATTTTTTTTCTTTTAAAAGAAAAACTAACAAAGCTTATTTTTATTCATACATTTTTACCATTCTTTTTAGAGAACAATAAGCGTAATAAGTTTCAAATCTGAAACTTTTATGTATGATATATATACAATTTTCATATCTTTTAATTACTGAAATAGTCACCCGCCAAGTGGATGGTTTTATCCCTTGCGTGGTCAAGCGAATTGTGCCCGAGTTCAAATCCCGGAAAAATTCATGGATATTTTGCATTTTTTTTTTATATAATGTATGCCTAATAGTCGCCTTGGCGGAGTATGTGGTGTTTTGACCCCTTGCTGGGGAGTGAGTGAGCCCGGTTTGAATCTCGAAAGGTATTCGATATATTTTTTATATAAATTTATACTTATGTAGGGTATCCTACCCAGTATGTGATTGAATACTCGGCTGTAAAAGGCGAGTGGCCCGGTTCGAATCCCGGATAATACGTGAATATTTATTGTGTTCGGCAGTACCATGAGAAGAACGGTGCTCATTAATAAACGTATGCACATCCGAAAGTTATTTAAATTCAAAAAAATTAATTACTTGTCAATATACGTTAAATGAGTATTTTTTATGGATAATTGTTCCACAACCTCAATGTTCAATCTTGTTTACGATATACTAGATTCAAGATGTATTCTTCTGGCGTAGTTCCGTACCAAAAAATTTATCGTTTGAAGATTTGTAAGCAACCCCCATTGTAGCAATTCCTCCCCAATTCTTCTACAACTAGCCCTGCCTAAAACACTTGCACCTCATTGGCGCATGAGGCTACGGGTTTTTCTAAAAAAACCTCTCCGTCCTTAAGCGCAGATTCTCGGTCTTCCCCAACTTGCAAAGCCAAGGGCCTTTTTCTCTCTTTCATAGTCATCCGCCGAAAAAGTCAATTCAGGGTAGCCTCTTTTTCTTGTACATCAGGTTTCCATGTCAACAAATCTTACAAAGGGTTTATTATAAAATAAACGCTCGCTATTCGGAGGTCTGTAGGCTCTTGAATGAATAATCCGAAATAGCACAAAAATTGAGACACTTACTAATCACGGAGGGGGAGAAAAGAATGGAATCCATAAAAAATATAGAATCCATAAAAAAGAAACTATTTATAAAAAATACTAAACTCGTTTTCTACAACCAGGGATCTAACTACCGTTAAGACGGCTCGTACATATTATGGCCAATTTATTAGTATCCTTAACGATCAGCCAATTACCCTCGTAATGTAGAACCCTGGTCAAGAGACGAGTTTCCTTTTTTCGAAAAAGAATGGAATCATAAAAAAGAAACTCGTCTCTTGATCAAGGTTCTAAACTACGAGGTGTAGCCAATTATGGCTAATTACGGCCAACACATCCAATTACGCCTCGTACTTAGAACCCTGGCCACGAAACGAGTTTGTTTTTTATGATTTCATTCTTTTCCCCCTTCTTGATTAGTAAATGTCTAAAGTTTGTTGCATTTGGATTATTCATACAAGCTACAGACCACTCCGAAAAGCGATCGTTATTTTATAACCACCCTGTATTCTTGTAGGATCAGTTGGTTTCATTCTGAGGACGCGTCCAACCCATCTCCACAGTCTCTTTTTGAGTTACTTTGTAATAGAACATCTTTTAAATTTTTCTTTCAAGCTAACGTTCGGAACTCTTTGTTACCTGTACATTTTCAGAATTTTCCTGAAGCATTTTGTTTGAAATGCATCGATTTCATCGTCCTGTGATTTAACTAATTTCAGGGGCTGGGGAGCCCAGTCGGTTAAGCACTCGCTTAGCATGCGGAAGGTCCCAGGTTCGGGTCCGGCATCGCCAAAATAGCTGCCGACCTATAAACGGCCCGTGCAGCCAAAAATGTCCGACGAATAATACCCCGTGTAAGGGAGTGCACGTTAAATATCCTTCAAAGTCCTAACGTTGCGTACGATGTCTCCCTTAACGGTTGCGTTGGGTGCATATTAAGGTGTTGGCTCGTCACCTGACTGTGGTTCTAAAATACGACGCCCGTCGCCAATAGCCCTCGTGTAGCTCTAGTGCGACGATAATTCAAAACCTAACCTTAACTAATTTCAAACTTTCAAAGCCATAGAAAAGTTTATATTTTATTTTCTTTCTTTGTAGACTTATAAAAACATAGTGTGGTTTATTTATAATTGATTTTATGTCATCGTATGTGTCTTCTTCAGTGGTGACTGTTGAACCCATATATTAAAATAATTTGTCTCTTCTACATATTTTCCATTAACGTAACTTAGATTTGAGTTACCGCATTTCACTTTAAGGACTATTGTTTTTTTTTCCGTTTACAAAAAAAGCAACATTTTTTGGCACTTGTTGCGAGCCTTGTTTTTTTTTTTCATATCCTCTAATTCAGAAAACATCAACACAATTTCGTCAGCGCAGTCAAGGTCTTACAGTAACCCCTGATTCTAAGTTTTCCTTACTTCATTCAGCATTGCTTTCATAATCCAGTTTATAATATAATAGTAAAAAGGGTTTATCATAATACGCTTTCTTGTCTAACACCTTTGCGAATGTTAATATCCTTTTCTTCCCTCATACAGACACCGAATGAGACAACTCTTAAAAATGAAAAGCAATGATCTGTTATAATGAATTCATACAATAAAATTATTGTAGCTAATCTCGGAAAACGTAACTTGGTTATTCTGATTCAATAAATAACTTATTCTTCTAGTATTTATAGGATATTAGGGGTAAGTGGTGTACCTTGGACATATGTGTACCTCGAACCTATGCCGATTCTAGCTCGATTAGCTTAGATATTGAAACAGCACCACATGCAGTTAAAGTATTTGCTACCAGGGATCTCAGTGAAGCTCTATTCGTTTGTTTAAAAGGTCAATTTATTAAAGAGGTATCGAAAAACCAAATTCACAGTTCAAAAGTAAATTTTTGTCAGATTCTTTAGTGTATTTTTATACTAAAATATGCAGTGTTTATTCAGAAACGATCGTTATGCAATATAAAGAAAAGTTTTAGCTATAAAACAGTGTGCTTGAAATTAAGTTAAGTCTAACCTTAACTTGGTGATTAACTATTTTGTTTTTAATATCCAAGTGGTGTACAGCTGTGGAAATAAAAAAGTACCCACTTGAGGTTATTTCCTCCGTAAGTCACCCTATAGAATCGACCTTTTTGATATTGTGTACAATTAACATTCTGAGTTAATTGCACGATACAAAATTTGCATAAGGGGCCGTCTTCATATTAAAAATATTACGATCTTTGAAATTTCCAATAGCAACACCCAATTTTAATAACTTAGAAATGTTAAGCACTCTCGAAAACCCTTAAATCCTAGTTTTTGTTACATTTGGATGAATATTTGACGAGTTATTCAATCGAATCACTTGTGGTCCTTTTGGGGACCATCTTTAAAATGACAAGCAAGCATGCATGCAAAGCCGTCTTTATTTATCAATTTCACACGTAATCTTATACACAGTCCCCCAAAGGGTAATTAAAAGGTATTTTGTGATTTACTCAGCAAATTATGAATAAAAAAAATTTAAAATTGGGATTTCGCTTAATCTTCTTGTCTTAAATTTATTTCTTTAAAAATATTAAGGGGTTTCTATTCATATTTTGTAAAAAAATTAATATAATAATTATTTAAAAATATAAAAATTGTTTTAAATACCCCAATATTGAATGCATTTTGTTTGGGTTATTATAATTTCTTTTCAGTAAAAAATTCGTTTCATTATCTTAATTATTTATAGATCGGGATAGTTTTTTATGTGCAACTCATTTAACATTATGGGACCTAAACTTTGCACGTCTCTAACTCCTCTAATAATGCTTAAAAACTAACAAAATTTGGCATTTCGTATTAACATAGGTCAAAGATTTGAAATATGGATTCAAAAAGGGGTGTTGCTATTGGAAATTTCAAAGATCGCAATATTTTTAATATGAAGACGGCCCCTTATGCAAATTTTGTACCGTGCAATTAACTCAGAATGTTAATTGTACACAATCTCAAAAAGGTCCGATTCTATAGGGTGACTAACGGAGGAAATAACCTCAAGTGGGTACTTTTTTATTTCCACAGCTGTACCTCGAACCTAATACAAGTGGTGTTCCTTGGACTGGTCCAAGGTACACTACTTTAGGTCTTATATGCTTCAGATTGTTGAAAACCCTTTTCAAAATTCAAGTAAATTTTTTCCTTTTGAAAAATTAAGTATTTTAAGCTATTAATATGCAACCCTGATTTGTAAATCTAGAAGAATGGAAATTTGTAAGAAATTTTTATATGGTGTGATAAATAATTTTTCTGTGGTTAATTATTTAGATTTATGGAAGCCTATAAAACTTTAATCGTATTGATATAATATGGAAAATAATTATTGCATGCTCATCTAAAAAGATATTCTTTATAATAAATATCTAAGCAGAACATCCTTTTTACGTTTAGGTCTAGTTGTATAAACATAGGGGGAAATATTTGAGTTGTTTTTTTTTTTCAAATTTATGACAGAAAGATAGTCAAATGTTTTTCTATGGCATGAAATAACAGTTTCATTTTATGCTGCATTTTAACGGATACACCTGAGAAAGATCGCATTGCAGCTGAAAAAGCCAAAAGGGCACTAAATAACTAAGGCAATAAAACCCCTTACTAAGCTAATTGACCTAACATAACCAATTACTACAATCTTGGCAAGAAATAAGAGTAGGTTGTAAATTGTATTTTTGAATTTCATGTGGCTAATAAATATTGGTTTTCGGACTTTAAATCGAGTCTCTCTACCAGTTAATAATTGGTCCAAGGTACACTACCGGTTGGACCAAGGTACACCGCCGGTGGTGTACCTTGGTCCGAATTACAATTTTCGGTATTTATTTTTTAAATAGTTGAAATCATTTAAATAACATGTTAAAATAAATATATGTTGTATAAAACAACATAAAGTATTTAGTAAAAATATTTTTATTCACTTTTAGCTAGTAATTAAGAAATTAAAAATTGAAAAGTCAAAATAGTCCAAGGTAACCCACCTTCCCCTAACGTTTCTGCTTAAAAAAAGTCATTTCTTCTTTTTAAACAGATATTTAAATCTTTGAATGCTTTGCATTTAGTTAATTAAAATATGCGTAGATGTGAACTTATAAAAAAAAAGCATATGCGATGTTAAACTCCTTTATTTCGAACACAAAGAACCATAAAACTTACAATATTGTCACTATTAGTTTAAGCATATTACTTTTTTTTATATTATTATATTTTTTACCCTTTTCCCATGCTTGTTTATTTGTTTTTTTTGTTTATCTAATGAATCATAGATATTCTATAACTATATTGTTTTATTTATTATCAATGTAAATGAGTTTGAAAAATATTTTTTACTGGTAATAAAATTTTATCCGTTAACATGATAAATTTGCTATAGTTACGTCCTAAAATTATTAAAAAAACAAGTGTCATTTCCCCCCCCCCATAATTTAATTTTAATCATTTTAAACACAAAATGGTAAATTGTTTAACAATGTAGATCGAAGCAGTATTCCAGGTTAAAGACCTGCATTGTTTAAACTTCTTTATAAATTATTCTAAATGAACCTTTGTTACAGAATAAGTTGTAACAATGAAAATGAGCAAAAATGTCTCATTCCACGGCAGATCTCATGCACGAAGCTGCTTTTTTAGGTTAGTCTTCTTAAGTAATTTCATTTGTCACCAAATTCTTTGCCGAAGAGCGGATTGAGCAGCTCTAATCTTTATACACATAGGTATGTTGTTCAGTTTTACTTAAAGCAACATTTAATTTTTAAAATGTAAAAATGATTTATCAAATGACAAATGTCAGAGATTCTAAATTGTATTTGTCTTTCATCGTCTCATTTAATATATTGAATTATTATATTTTGTTGTCTTAATAAATCTCCTTTAAAGAAATCTTCATTTAAATACTCATTCAATAAATTCATGGAACAATTTAATTTCAAAAATAATAAGAAATCTTTACATTAAAATATATAATTTCTTTTTGTAACATTGTGTTAAAACTGAAAGACTTTTTTGATGTACTTATTTAATTGTGCTGTTAAGATTTCAAGTACTAAATGAAAATAAGACTTTAACATCACACTACGAAATATATTTGACCCTTGACGTTATTTGTCTAATCAAATTAGCTGGATTTTTTTATTTGATGTCAAAAAAGAGGCTCTTAAATTTTGTTTATGTGCAGAATTTGTCGCAATTTTTTTAATATAAATAAATATTTTGATCTTATTTCCAAAATAGTATAGGAAATAATAAATCATGATGTTACTTTATATACAGGTATTATAAATAACGCTCGCTATACGGAATGGTCTTTTTAATGGATAATGCAAAAAAAAACTTACTTATAATCAAGAAAGTATGGAATCATAAAAAAAAACTCGTCTCTTGACCAGGGTTCTAAATTACGAGCCGTAATTGGATGTGTTGGCCGTAATTAGCCATAATTGGCTACGCCTCGTAATTAGAACCGTGGTCAAGAGACGGGTTTCTTTTTTATGATTCCATTCTTTTTCGTAAAAAAGTAACTCGTCTTTTGATAAGGGTTCTAAAATACAAGGCGTATTTAATGTGTTGGCCGTAATTGGCTATAATTAAAGACGCTTATTAATTTAGATTCTGGTCAAATGCCGATTTTGTTTTTTATTATTATTATTTTTAGGATATTTTTTTTAGGATTCTGGTCTTTTTTTATGATTCCATTCTTTTCACCCCTTTTTGATTAGAAGGTGTCATCCCGAGGGGGCCTGAGTCTCAGTTGAGCCAGGTGGCCTGTCCGCAGTAGGCGGCGCCGCCGTGGGGGACAGGGGGATGTTCATGCCGAGGGGGCCTGAGTGTCAGTTGTGCCAGGTGGCCTGTCCGCAGTAGGCGGCGCCGCCGTGGGGGACAGGGGGATGTTCATCCCGAGGGGGCCTGAGTCTCAGCTGAGCCAGGTGGCCTGTCCGCAGTAGGCGGCGCCGCCGTGGGGGACAGGGGGATGTTCATCCCGAGGGGCCTGAGTCTCAGTTGAGCCAGGTGGCCTGTCCGCAGTAGGAGGCGCCGCCGTGGGGGACAGGGGGATGTTCATCCCGGGGGGCCTGAGTCTCAGTTGAGCCAGGTGGCCGGTCCGCAGTAGGCGGCGCCGCCGGTTGGGACAGGGGGATGTTCATCCCGAGGGGCCTGAGTCTCAGTTGAGCCAGGTGGCCTGGCCGCACTAGGCGGCGCCGCCGTGGGGGACAGGGGGATGTTCATCCCGAGGGGGCCTGAGTCTCAGTTGAGCCAGGTGGCCTGTCCGCAGTAGGCGGCGCCGCCGTGGGGGACAGGGGGATGTTCATCCCGAGGGGGCCTGAGTCTCAGTTGAGGTAGGTGGCCTGTCCGCAGTAGGCGCCGCCGTGGGGGACAGGGGGATGTTCATCCCGAGGGGGCCTGAGTCTCAGTTGAGCCAGGTGGCCTGTCCGCAGTAGGCGGCGCCGTGGGGGACAGGGTGTTCATCCCGAGGGGGCCTGAGTCTCAGTTGAGCCAGGTGGCCTGTCCGCAGTAGGCGGAGCCGCCGTGGGGGACAGGGGGATGTTCATCCCGAGGGGGCCTGAGTCTCAGTTGAGCCAGGTGGCCTGTCCGCAGTAGGCGGCGCCGCCGTGGGGGGCAGGGGGATGTTCATCCCGAGGGGGCCTGAGTCTCAGTTGAGCCAGGTGGCCTGTCCGCAGTAGGCGGCGCCGCCGTGGGGGACAGGGGGATGTTCATCCCGAGGGGGCCTGAGTCTCAGTTGAGCCAGGTGGCCTGTCCGCAGTAGGCGGCGCCGCCGTGGGGGACAGGGGGATGTTCATCCCGAGGGGGCCTGAGTCTCAGTTGAGCCAGGTGGCCTGTCCGCAGTAGGCGGCGCCGCCGTGGGGGGACAGGGGATGTTCATCCCGAGGGGGCCTGAGTCTCAGTTGAGCCAGGTGGCCTGTCCGCAGTAGGCGGCGCCGCCGTGGGGGACAGGGGGATGTTCATCCCGAGGGGGCCTGAGTCTCAGTTGAGCCAGGTGGCCTGTCCGCAGTAGGCGGCGCCGCCGTGGGGGACAGGGGGATGTTCATCCCGAGGGGGCCTGAGTCTCAGTTGAGCCAGGTGGCCTGTCCGCAGTAGGCGGCGCCGCCGTGGGGGACAGGGGGATGTTCATCCCGAGGGGGCCTGAGTCTCAGTTGAGCCAGGTGGCCTGTCCGCATTAGGCGGCGCCGCCGTGGGGGACAGGGGGATGTTCATCCCGAGGGGGCCTGAGTCTCAGTTGAGCCAGGTGGCCTGTCCGCAGTAGGCGGCGCCGCCGTGGGGGACAGGGGGATGTTCATCCCGAGGGGGCCTGAGTCTCAGTTGAGCCAGGTGGCCTGTCCGCAGTAGGCGGCGCCGCCGTGGGGACAGGGGGATGTTCATCCCGAGGGGGCCTGAGTCTCAGTTGAGCCAGGTGGCCTGTCCGCAGTAGGCGGCGCCGCCGTGGGGGACAGGGGGATGTTCATCCCGAGGGGGCCTGAGTCTCAGTTGAGCCAGGTGGCCTGTCCGCAGTAGGCGGCGCCGCCGTGGGGGACAGGGGGATGTTCATCCCGAGGGGGCCTGAGTCTCAGTTGAGCCAGGTGGCCTGTCCGCAGTAGGCGGCGCCGCCGTGGGGGACAGGGGGATGTTCATCCCGAGGGGGCCTGAGTCTCAGTTGAGCCAGGTGGCCTGTCCGCAGTAGGCGGCGCCGCCGTGGGGGACAGGGGGATGTTCATCCCGAGGGGGCCTGAGTCTCAGTTGAGCCAGGTGGCCTGTCCGCAGTAGGCGGCGCCGCCGTGGGGGACAGGGGGATGTTCATCCCGAGGGGGCCTGAGTCTCAGTTGAGCCAGGTGGCCTGTCCGCAGTAGGCGGCGCCGCCGTGGGGGACAGGGGGATGTTCATCCCGAGGGGGCCTGAGTCTCAGTTGAGCCAGGTGGCCTGTCCGCAGTAGGCGGCGCCGCCGTGGGGGACAGGGGGATGTTCATCCCGAGGGGGCCTGAGTCTCAGTTGAGCCAGGTGGCCTGTCCGCAGTAGGCGGCGCCGCCGTGGGGGACAGGGGGATGTTCATCCCGAGGGGGCCTGAGTCTCAGTTGAGCCAGGTGGCCTGTCCGCAGTAGGCGGCGCCGCCGTGGGGGACAGGGGGATGTTCATCCCGAGGGGGCCTGAGTCTCAGTTGAGCCAGGTGGCCTGTCCGCAGTAGGCGGCGCCGCCGTGGGGGACAGGGGGATGTTCATCCCGAGGGGCCTGAGTCTCAGTTGAGCCAGGTGGCCTGTCCGCAGTAGGCGGCGCCGCCGTGGGGGACAGGGGGATGTTCATCCCGAGGGGGCCTGAGTCTCAGTTGAGCCAGGTGGCCTGTCCGCAGTAGGCGGCGCCGCCGTGGGGGACAGGGGGATGTTCATCCCGAGGGGGCCTGAGTCTCAGTTGAGCCAGGTGGCCTGTCCGCAGTAGGCGGCGCCGCCGTGGGGGACAGGGGGATGTTCATCCCGAGGGGGCCTGAGTCTCAGTTGAGCCAGGTGGCCTGTCCGCAGTAGGCGGCGCCGCCGTGGGGGACAGGGGGGTGTTCATCCCGAGGGGGCCTGAGTCTCAGTTGAGCCAGGTGGCCTGTCCGCAGTAGGCGGCGCCGCCGTGGGGGACAGGGGGATGTTCATCCCGAGGGGGCCTGAGTCTCAGTTGAGCCAGGTGGCCTGTCCGCAGTAGGCGGCGCCGCCGTGGGGGACAGGGGGATGTTCATCCCGAGGGGGCCTGAGTCTCAGTTGAGCCAGGTGGCCTGTCCGCAGTAGGCGGCGCCGCCGTGGGGGACAGGGGGATGTTCATCCCGAGGGGGCCTGAGTCTCAGTTGAGCCAGGTGGCCTGTCCGCAGTAGGCGGCGCCGCCGTGGGGGACAGGGGGATGTTCATCCCGAGGGGGCCTGAGTCTCAGTTGAGCCAGGTGGCCTGTCCGCAGTAGGCGGCGCCGCCGTGGGGGACAGGGGGATGTTCATCCCGAGGGGGCCTGAGTCTCAGTTGAGCCAGGTGGCCTGTCCGCAGTAGGCGGCGCCGCCGTGGGGGACAGGGGGATGTTCATCCCGAGGGGGCCTGAGTCTCAGTTGAGCCAGGTGGCCTGTCCGCAGTAGGCGGCGCCGCCGTGGGGGACAGGGGGATGTTCATCCCGAGGGGGCCTGAGTCTCAGTTGAGCCAGGTGGCCTGTCCGCAGTAGGCGGCGCCGCCGTGGGGGACAGGGGGATGTTCATCCCGAGGGGGCCTGAGTCTCAGTTGAGCCAGGTGGCCTGTCCGCAGTAGGCGGCGCCGCCGTGGGGGACAGGGGGATGTTCATCCCGAGGGGGCCTGAGTCTCAGTTGAGCCAGGTGGCCTGTCCGCAGTAGGCGGCGCCGCCGTGGGGGACAGGGGGATGTTCATCCCGAGGGGGCCTGAGTCTCAGTTGAGCCAGGTGGCCTGTCCGCAGTAGGCGGCGCCGCCGTGGGGGACAGGGGGATGTTCATCCCGAGGGGGCCTGAGTCTCAGTTGAGCCAGGTGGCCTGTCCGCAGTAGGCGGCGCCGCCGTGGGGGACAGGGGGATGTTCATCCCGAGGGGGCCTGAGTCTCAGTTGAGCCAGGTGGCCTGTCCGCAGTAGGCGGCGCCGCCGTGGGGGACAGGGGGATGTTCATCCCGAGGGGGCCTGAGTCTCAGTTGAGCCAGGTGGCCTGTCCGCAGTAGGCGGCGCCGCCGTGGGGGACAGGGGGATGTTCATCCCGAGGGGGCCTGAGTCTCAGTTGAGCCAGGTGGCCTGTCCGCAGTAGGCGGCGCCGCCGTGGGGGACAGGGGATGTTCATCCCGAGGGGGCCTGAGTCTCAGTTGAGCCAGGTGGCCTGTCCGCAGTAGGCGGCGCCGCCGTGGGGGACAGGGGGATGTTCATCCCGAGGGGGCCTGAGTCTCAGTTGAGCCAGGTGGCCTGTCCGCAGTAGGCGGCGCCGCCGTGGGGGACAGGGGGATGTTCATCCCGAGGGGGCCTGAGTCTCAGTTGAGCCAGGTGGCCTGTCCGCAGTAGGCGGCGCCGCCGTGGGGGACAGGGGGATGTTCATCCCGAGGGGGCCTGAGTCTCAGTTGAGCCAGGTGGCCTGTCCGCAGTAGGCGGCGCCGCCGTGGGGGACAGGGGGATGTTCATCCCGAGGGGGCCTGAGTCTCAGTTGAGCCAGGTGGCCTGTCCGCAGTAGGCGGCGCCGCCGTGGGGGACAGGGGGATGTTCATCCCGAGGGGGCCTGAGTCTCAGTTGAGCCAGGTGGCCTGTCCGCAGTAGGCGGCGCCGCCGTGGGGGACAGGGGGATGTTCATCCCGAGGGGGCCTGAGTCTCAGTTGAGCCAGGTGGCCTGTCCGCAGTAGGCGGCGCCGCCGTGGGGGACAGGGGGATGTTCATCCCGAGGGGGCCTGAGTCTCAGTTGAGCCAGGTGGCCTGTCCGCAGTAGGCGGCGCCGCCGTGGGGGACAGGGGGATGTTCATCCCGAGGGGGCCTGAGTCTCAGTTGAGCCAGGTGGCCTGTCCGCAGTAGGCGGCGCCGCCGTGGGGGACAGGGGGATGTTCATCCCGAGGGGGCCTGAGTCTCAGTTGAGCCAGGTGGCCTGTCCGCAGTAGGCGCCGCCGTGGGGGACAGGGGGATGTTCATCCCGAGGGGGCCTGAGTCTCAGTTGAGCCAGGTGGCCTGTCCGCAGTAGGCGGCGCCGCCGTGGGGGACAGGGGGATGTTCATCCCGAGGGGGCCTGAGTCTCAGTTGAGCCAGGTGGCCTGTCCGCAGTAGGCGGCGCCGCCGTGGGGGACAGGGGGATGTTCATCCCGAGGGGGCCTGAGTCTCAGTTGAGCCAGGTGGCCTGTCCGCAGTAGGCGGCGCCGCCGTGGGGGACAGGGGGATGTTCATCCCGAGGGGGCCTGAGTCTCAGTTGAGCCAGGTGGCCTGTCCGCAGTAGGCGGCGCCGCCGTGGGGGACAGGGGGATGTTCATCCCGAGGGGGCCTGAGTCTCAGTTGAGCCAGGTGGCCTGTCCGCAGTAGGCGGCGCCGCCGTGGGGGACAGGGGGATGTTCATCCCGAGGGGGCCTGAGTCTCAGTTGAGCCAGGTGGCCTGTCCGCAGTAGGCGGCGCCGCCGTGGGGGACAGGGGGATGTTCATCCCGAGGGGGCCTGAGTCTCAGTTGAGCCAGGTGGCCTGTCCGCAGTAGGCGGCGCCGCCGTGGGGGACAGGGGGATGTTCATCCCGAGGGGGCCTGAGTCTCAGTTGAGCCAGGTGGCCTGTCCGCAGTAGGCGGCGCCGCCGTGGGGGACAGGGGGATGTTCATCCCGAGGGGGCCTGAGTCTCAGTTGAGCCAGGTGGCCTGTCCGCAGTAGGCGGCGCCGACAGGGGGATGTTCATCCCGAGGGGGCCTGAGTCTCAGTTGAGCCAGGTGGCCTGTCCGCAGTAGGCGGCGCCGCCGTGGGGGACAGGGGGATGTTCATCCCGAGGGGGCCTGAGTCTCAGTTGAGCCAGGTGGCCTGTCCGCAGTAGGCGGCGCCGCCGTGGGGGACAGGGGGATGTTCATCCCGAGGGGGCCTGAGTCTCAGTTGAGCCAGGTGGCCTGTCCGCAGTAGGCGGCGCCGCCGTGGGGGACAGGGGGATGTTCATCCCGAGGGGGCCTGAGTCTCAGTTGAGCCAGGTGGCCTGTCCGCAGTAGGCGGCGCCGCCGTGGGGGACAGGGGGATGTTCATCCCGAGGGGGCCTGAGTCTCAGTTGAGCCAGGTGGCCTGTCCGCAGTAGGCGGCGCCGCCGTGGGGGACAGGGGGATGTTCATCCCGAGGGGGCCTGAGTCTCAGTTGAGCCAGGTGGCCTGTCCGCAGTAGGCGGCGCCGCCGTGGGGGACAGGGGGATGTTCATCCCGAGGGGGCCTGAGTCTCAGTTGAGCCAGGTGGCCTGTCCGCAGTAGGCGGCGCCGCCGTGGGGGACAGGGGGATGTTCATCCCGAGGGGGCCTGAGTCTCAGTTGAGCCAGGTGGCCTGTCCGCAGTAGGCGGCGCCGCCGTGGGGGACAGGGGGATGTTCATCCCGAGGGGGCCTGAGTCTCAGTTGAGCCAGGTGGCCTGTCCGCAGTAGGCGGCGCCGCCGTGGGGGACAGGGGGATGTTCATCCCGAGGGGGCCTGAGTCTCAGTTGAGCCAGGTGGCCTGTCCGCAGTAGGCGGCGCCGCCGTGGGGGACAGGGGGATGTTCATCCCGAGGGGGCCTGAGTCTCAGTTGAGCCAGGTGGCCTGTCCGCAGTAGGCGGCGCCGCCGTGGGGGACAGGGGGATGTTCATCCCGAGGGGGCCTGAGTCTCAGTTGAGCCAGGTGGCCTGTCCGCAGTAGGCGGCGCCGCCGTGGGGGACAGGGGGATGTTCATCCCGAGGGGGCCTGAGTCTCAGTTGAGCCAGGTGGCCTGTCCGCAGTAGGCGGCGCCGCCGTGGGGGACAGGGGGATGTTCATCCCGAGGGGGCCTGAGTCTCAGTTGAGCCAGGTGGCCTGTCCGCAGTAGGCGGCGCCGCCGTGGGGGACAGGGGGATGTTCATCCCGAGGGGGCCTGAGTCTCAGTTGAGCCAGGTGGCCTGTCCGCAGTAGGCGGCGCCGCCGTGGGGGACAGGGGGATGTTCATCCCGAGGGGGCCTGAGTCTCAGTTGAGCCAGGTGGCCTGTCCGCAGTAGGCGGCGCCGCCGTGGGGGACAGGGGGATGTTCATCCCGAGGGGGCCTGAGTCTCAGTTGAGCCAGGTGGCCTGTCCGCAGTAGGCGGCGCCGCCGTGGGGGACAGGGGGATGTTCATCCCGAGGGGGCCTGAGTCTCAGTTGAGCCAGGTGGCCTGTCCGCAGTAGGCGGCGCCGCCGTGGGGGACAGGGGGATGTTCATCCCGAGGGGGCCTGAGTCTCAGTTGAGCCAGGTGGCCTGTCCGCAGTAGGCGGCGCCGCCGTGGGGGACAGGGGGATGTTCATCCCGAGGGGGCCTGAGTCTCAGTTGAGCCAGGTGGCCTGTCCGCAGTAGGCGGCGCCGCCGTGGGGGACAGGGGGATGTTCATCCCGAGGGGGCCTGAGTCTCAGTTGAGCCAGGTGGCCTGTCCGCAGTAGGCGGCGCCGCCGTGGGGGACAGGGGGATGTTCATCCCGAGGGGGCCTGAGTCTCAGTTGAGCCAGGTGGCCTGTCCGCAGTAGGGGCGCCGCCGTGGGGGACAGGGGGATGTTCATCCCGAGGGGCCTGAGTCTCAGTTGAGCCAGGTGGCCTGTCCGCAGTAGGCGGCGCCGCCGTGGGGGACAGGGGGATGTTCATCCCGAGGGGGCCTGAGTCTCAGTTGAGCCAGGTGGCCTGTCCGCAGTAGGCGGCGCCGCCGTGGGGGACAGGGGGATGTTCATCCCGAGGGGGCCTGAGTCTCAGTTGAGCCAGGTGGCCTGTCCGCAGTAGGCGGCGCCGCCGTGGGGGACAGGGGGATGTTCATCCCGAGGGGGCCTGAGTCTCAGTTGAGCCAGGTGGCCTGTCCGCAGTAGGCGGCGCCGCCGTGGGGGACAGGGGGATGTTCATCCCGAGGGGGCCTGAGTCTCAGTTGAGCCAGGTGGCCTGTCCGCAGTAGGCGGCGCCGCCGTGGGGGACAGGGGGATGTTCATCCCGAGGGGGCCTGAGTCTCAGTTGAGCCAGGTGGCCTGTCCGCAGTAGGCGGCGCCGCCGTGGGGGACAGGGGGATGTTCATCCCGAGGGGGCCTGAGTCTCAGTTGAGCCAGGTGGCCTGTCCGCAGTAGGCGGCGCCGCCGTGGGGGACAGGGGGATGTTCATCCCGAGGGGGCCTGAGTCTCAGTTGAGCCAGGTGGCCTGTCCGCAGTAGGCGGCGCCGCCGTGGGGGACAGGGGGATGTTCATCCCGAGGGGGCCTGAGTCTCAGTTGAGCCAGGTGGCCTGTCCGCAGTAGGCGGCGCCGCCGTGGGGGACAGGGGGATGTTCATCCCGAGGGGGCCTGAGTCTCAGTTGAGCCAGGTGGCCTGTCCGCAGTAGGCGGCGCCGCCGTGGGGGACAGGGGGATGTTCATCCCGAGGGGGCCTGAGTCTCAGTTGAGCCAGGTGGCCTGTCCGCAGTAGGCGGCGCCGCCGTGGGGGACAGGGGGATGTTCATCCCGAGGGGGCCTGAGTCTCAGTTGAGCCAGGTGGCCTGTCCGCAGTAGGCGGCGCCGCCGTGGGGGACAGGGGGATGTTCATCCCGAGGGGGCCTGAGTCTCAGTTGAGCCAGGTGGCCTGTCCGCAGTAGGCGGCGCCGCCGTGGGGGACAGGGGGATGTTCATCCCGAGGGGGCCTGAGTCTCAGTTGAGCCAGGTGGCCTGTCCGCAGTAGGCGGCGCCGCCGTGGGGGACAGGGGGATGTTCATCCCGAGGGGGCCTGAGTCTCAGTTGAGCCAGGTGGCCTGTCCGCAGTAGGCGGCGCCGCCGTGGGGGACAGGGGGATGTTCATCCCGAGGGGGCCTGAGTCTCAGTTGAGCCAGGTGGCCTGTCCGCAGTAGGCGGCGCCGCCGTGGGGGACAGGGGGATGTTCATCCCGAGGGGGCCTGAGTCTCAGTTGAGCCAGGTGGCCTGTCCGCAGTAGGCGGCGCCGCCGTGGGGGACAGGGGGATGTTCATCCCGAGGGGGCCTGAGTCTCAGTTGAGCCAGGTGGCCTGTCCGCAGTAGGCGGCGCCGCCGTGGGGGACAGGGGGATGTTCATCCCGAGGGGGCCTGAGTCTCAGTTGAGCCAGGTGGCCTGTCCGCAGTAGGCGGCGCCGCCGTGGGGGACAGGGGGATGTTCATCCCGAGGGGGCCTGAGTCTCAGTTGAGCCAGGTGGCCTGTCCGCAGTAGGCGGCGCCGCCGTGGGGGACAGGGGGTGTTCATCCCGAGGGGGCCTGAGTCTCAGTTGAGCCAGGTGGCCTGTCCGCAGTAGGCGGCGCCGCCGTGGGGGACAGGGGGATGTTCATCCCGAGGGGGCCTGAGTCTCAGTTGAGCCAGGTGGCCTGTCCGCAGTAGGCGGCGCCGCCGTGGGGGACAGGGGGATGTTCATCCCGAGGGGGCCTGAGTCTCAGTTGAGCCAGGTGGCCTGTCCGCAGTAGGCGGCGCCGCCGTGGGGGACAGGGGGGATGTTCATCCCGAGGGGCCTGAGTCTCAGTTGAGCCAGGTGGCCTGTCCGCAGTAGGCGCGCCGCCGTGGGGGACAGGGGGATGTTCATCCCGAGGGGGCCTGAGTCTCAGTTGAGCCAGGTGGCCTGTCCGCAGTAGGCGGCGCCGCCGTGGGGGACAGGGGGATGTTCATCCCGAGGGGGCCTGAGTCTCAGTTGAGCCAGGTGGCCTGTCCGCAGTAGGCGGCGCCGCCGTGGGGGACAGGGGGATGTTCATCCCGAGGGGGCCTGAGTCTCAGTTGAGCCAGGTGGCCTGTCCGCAGTAGGCGGCGCCGCCGTGGGGGACAGGGGGATGTTCATCCCGAGGGGGCCTGAGTCTCAGTTGAGCCAGGTGGCCTGTCCGCAGTAGGCGGCGCCGCCGTGGGGGACAGGGGGATGTTCATCCCGAGGGGGCCTGAGTCTCAGTTGAGCCAGGTGGCCTGTCCGCAGTAGGCGGCGCCGCCGTGGGGGACAGGGGGATGTTCATCCCGAGGGGGCCTGAGTCTCAGTTGAGCCAGGTGGCCTGTCCGCAGTAGGCGGCGCCGCCGTGGGGGACAGGGGGATGTTCATCCCGAGGGGGCCTGAGTCTCAGTTGAGCCAGGTGGCCTGTCCGCAGTAGGCGGCGCCGCCGTGGGGGACAGGGGGATGTTCATCCCGAGGGGGCCTGAGTCTCAGTTGAGCCAGGTGGCCTGTCCGCAGTAGGCGGCGCCGCCGTGGGGGACAGGGGGATGTTCATCCCGAGGGGGCCTGAGTCTCAGTTGAGCCAGGTGGCCTGTCCGCAGTAGGCGGCGCCGCCGTGGGGGACAGGGGGATGTTCATCCCGAGGGGGCCTGAGTCTCAGTTGAGCCAGGTGGCCTGTCCGCAGTAGGCGGCGCCGCCGTGGGGGACAGGGGATGTTCATCCCGAGGGGGCCTGAGTCTCAGTTGAGCCAGGTGGCCTGTCCGCAGTAGGCGGCGCCGCCGTGGGGGACAGGGGGATGTTCATCCCGAGGGGGCCTGAGTCTCAGTTGAGCCAGGTGGCCTGTCCGCAGTAGGCGGCGCCGCCGTGGGGGACAGGGGGATGTTCATCCCGAGGGGGCCTGAGTCTCAGTTGAGCCAGGTGGCCTGTCCGCAGTAGGCGGCGCCGCCGTGGGGGACAGGGGGATGTTCATCCCGAGGGGGCCTGAGTCTCAGTTGAGCCAGGTGGCCTGTCCGCAGTAGGCGAGCCGCCGTGGGGGACAGGGGGGGGTGTTCATCCCGAGGGGGCCTGAGTCTCAGTTGAGCCAGGTGGCCTGTCCGCAGTAGGCGGCGCCGCCGTGGGGGACAGGGGATGTTCATCCCGAGGGGGCCTGAGTCTCAGTTGAGCCAGGTGGCCTGTCCGCAGTAGGCGGCGCCGCCGTGGGGGACAGGGGGTGTTCATCCCGAGGGGGCCTGAGTCTCAGTTGAGCCAGGTGGCCTGTCCGCAGTAGGCGCGCCGCCGTGGGGACAGGGGGATGTTCATCCCGAGGGGGCCTGAGTCTCAGTTGAGCCAGGTGGCCTGTCCGCAGTAGGCGGCGCCGCCGTGGGGGACAGGGGGTGTTCATCCCGAGGGGGCCTGAGTCTCAGTTGAGCCAGGTGGCCTGTCCGCAGTAGGCGGCGCCGCCGTGGGGGACAGGGGGGATGTTCATCCCGAGGGGGCCTGAGTCTCAGTTGAGCCAGGTGGCCTGTCCGCAGTAGGCGGCGCCGCCGTGGGGGACAGGGGGATGTTCATCCCGAGGGGGCCTGAGTCTCAGTTGAGCCAGGTGGCCTGTCCGCAGTAGGCGGCGCCGCCGTGGGGGACAGGGGGATGTTCATCCCGAGGGGGCCTGAGTCTCAGTTGAGCCAGGTGGCCTGTCCGCAGTAGGCGGCGCCGCCGTGGGGGACAGGGGGATGTTCATCCCGAGGGGGCCTGAGTCTCAGTTGAGCCAGGTGGCCTGTCCGCAGTAGGCGGCGCCGCCGTGGGGGACAGGGGGATGTTCATCCCGAGGGGGCCTGAGTCTCAGTTGAGCCAGGTGGCCTGTCCGCAGTAGGCGGCGCCGTGGGGGACAGGGGGATGTTCATCCCGAGGGGGCCTGAGTCTCAGTTGAGCCAGGTGGCCTGTCCGCAGTAGGCGGCGCCGCCGTGGGGGACAGGGGGGATGTTCATCCCGAGGGGGCCTGAGTCTCAGTTGAGCCAGGTGGCCTGTCCGCAGTAGGCGGCGCCGCCGTGGGGGACAGGGGGATGTTCATCCCGAGGGGGCCTGAGTCTCAGTTGAGCCAGGTGGCCTGTCCGCAGTAGCGGCGCCGCCGTGGGGGACAGGGGGATGTTCATCCCGAGGGGGCCTGAGTCTCAGTTGAGCCAGGTGGCCTGTCCGCAGTAGGCGGCGCCGCCGTGGGGGACAGGGGGATGTTCATCCCGAGGGGGCCTGAGTCTCAGTTGAGCCAGGTGGCCTGTCCGCAGTAGGCGGCGCCGCCGTGGGGGACAGGGGGATGTTCATCCCGAGGGGGCCTGAGTCTCAGTTGAGCCAGGTGGCCTGTCCGCAGTAGGCGGCGCCGCCGTGGGGGACAGGGGGATGTTCATCCCGAGGGGGCCTGAGTCTCAGTTGAGCCAGGTGGCCTGTCCGCAGTAGGCGCCGCCGTGGGGGACAGGGGGATGTTCATCCCGAGGGGGCCTGAGTCTCAGTTGAGCCAGGTGGCCTGTCCGCAGTAGGCGGCGCCGCCGTGGGGGACAGGGGGATGTTCATCCCGAGGGGGCCTGAGTCTCAGTTGAGCCAGGTGGCCTGTCCGCAGTAGGCGGCGCCGCCGTGGGGGACAGGGGGATGTTCATCCCGAGGGGGCCTGAGTCTCAGTTGAGCCAGGTGGCCTGTCCGCAGTAGGCGGCGCCGCCGTGGGGGACAGGGGGATGTTCATCCCGAGGGGGCCTGAGTCTCAGTTGAGCCAGGTGGCCTGTCCGCAGTAGGCGGCGCCGCCGTGGGGGACAGGGGGATGTTCATCCCGAGGGGGCCTGAGTCTCAGTTGAGCCAGGTGGCCTGTCCGCAGTAGGCGGCGCCGCCGTGGGGGACAGGGGATGTTCATCCCGAGGGGGCCTGAGTCTCAGTTGAGCCAGGTGGCCTGTCCGCAGTAGGCGGCGCCGCCGTGGGGGACAGGGGGATGTTCATCCCGAGGGGGCCTGAGTCTCAGTTGAGCCAGGTGGCCTGTCCGCAGTAGGCGGCGCCGCCGTGGGGGGACAGGGGGATGTTCATCCCGAGGGGGCCTGAGTCTCAGTTGAGCCAGGTGGCCTGTCCGCAGTAGGCGGCGCCGCCGTGGGGGACAGGGGGATGTTCATCCCGAGGGGGCCTGAGTCTCAGTTGAGCCAGGTGGCCTGTCCGCAGTAGGCGGCGCCGCCGTGGGGGACAGGGGGATGTTCATCCCGAGGGGGCCTGAGTCTCAGTTGAGCCAGGTGGCCTGTCCGCAGTAGGCGGCGCCGCCGTGGGGGACAGGGGGGATGTTCATCCCGAGGGGGCCTGAGTCTCAGTTGAGCCAGGTGGCCTGTCCGCAGTAGGCGGCGCCGCCGTGGGGGACAGGGGGATGTTCATCCCGAGGGGGCCTGAGTCTCAGTTGAGCCAGGTGGCCTGTCCGCAGTAGGCGGCGCCGCCGTGGGGGACAGGGGGATGTTCATCCCGAGGGGGCCTGAGTCTCAGTTGAGCCAGGTGGCCTGTCCGCAGTAGGCGGCGCCGCCGTGGGGGACAGGGGGATGTTCATCCCGAGGGGGCCTGAGTCTCAGTTGAGCCAGGTGGCCTGTCCGCAGTAGGCGGCGCCGCCGTGGGGGACAGGGGGATGTTCATCCCGAGGGGGCCTGAGTCTCAGTTGAGCCAGGTGGCCTGTCCGCAGTAGGCGGCGCCGCCGTGGGGGACAGGGGGATGTTCATCCCGAGGGGGCCTGAGTCTCAGTTGAGCCAGGTGGCCTGTCCGCAGTAGGCGGCGCCGCCGTGGGGGACAGGGGGATGTTCATCCCGAGGGGGCCTGAGTCTCAGTTGAGCCAGGTGGCCTGTCCGCAGTAGGCGCGCCGCCGTGGGGGACAGGGGGATGTTCATCCCGAGGGGGCCTGAGTCTCAGTTGAGCCAGGTGGCCTGTCCGCAGTAGGCGGCGCCGCCGTGGGGGACAGGGGGATGTTCATCCCGAGGGGGCCTGAGTCTCAGTTGAGCCAGGTGGCCTGTCCGCAGTAGGCGCGCCGCCGTGGGGGACAGGGGGATGTTCATCCCGAGGGGGCCTGAGTCTCAGTTGAGCCAGGTGGCCTGTCCGCAGTAGGCGGCGCCGCCGTGGGGGACAGGGGGATGTTCATCCCGAGGGGGCCTGAGTCTCAGTTGAGCCAGGTGGCCTGTCCGCAGTAGGCGGCGCCGCCGTGGGGGACAGGGGGATGTTCATCCCGAGGGGGCCTGAGTCTCAGTTGAGCCAGGTGGCCTGTCCGCAGTAGGCGCGCCGCCGTGGGGGACAGGGGGATGTTCATCCCGAGGGGCCTGAGTCTCAGTTGAGCCAGGTGGCCTGTCCGCAGTAGGCGGCGCCGCCGTGGGGGACAGGGGGATGTTCATCCCGAGGGGGCCTGAGTCTCAGTTGAGCCAGGTGGCCTGTCCGCAGTAGGCGGCGCCGCCGTGGGGGACAGGGGGATGTTCATCCCGAGGGGGCCTGAGTCTCAGTTGAGCCAGGTGGCCTGTCCGCAGTAGGCGGCGCCGCCGTGGGGGACAGGGGGATGTTCATCCCGAGGGGGCCTGAGTCTCAGTTGAGCCAGGTGGCCTGTCCGCAGTAGGCGGCGCCGCCGTGGGGGACAGGGGGATGTTCATCCCGAGGGGGCCTGAGTCTCAGTTGAGCCAGGTGGCCTGTCCGCAGTAGCGGCGCCGCCGTGGGGGACAGGGGGATGTTCATCCCGAGGGGGCCTGAGTCTCAGTTGAGCCAGGTGGCCTGTCCGCAGTAGGCGGCGCCGCCGTGGGGGACAGGGGGATGTTCATCCCGAGGGGGCCTGAGTCTCAGTTGAGCCAGGTGGCCTGTCCGCAGTAGGCGGCGCCGCCGTGGGGGACAGGGGGATGTTCATCCCGAGGGGGCCTGAGTCTCAGTTGAGCCAGGTGGCCTGTCCGCAGTAGGCGGCGCCGCCGTGGGGGACAGGGGGATGTTCATCCCGAGGGGGCCTGAGTCTCAGTTGAGCCAGGTGGCCTGTCCGCAGTAGGCGGCGCCGCCGTGGGGGACAGGGGGATGTTCATCCCGAGGGGGCCTGAGTCTCAGTTGAGCCAGGTGGCCTGTCCGCAGTAGGCGGCGCCGCCGTGGGGGACAGGGGGATGTTCATCCCGAGGGGGCCTGAGTCTCAGTTGAGCCAGGTGGCCTGTCCGCAGTAGGCGGCGCCGCCGTGGGGGACAGGGGGATGTTCATCCCGAGGGGGCCTGAGTCTCAGTTG
This sequence comes from Hylyphantes graminicola, assembly GCA_023701765.1. Lineage (NCBI taxonomy): Eukaryota > Metazoa > Arthropoda > Arachnida > Araneae > Linyphiidae > Hylyphantes > Hylyphantes graminicola. Next base: position 48,000,361 of record CM043115.1, on the reverse strand, counting down.
AGCCAGGTGGCCTGTCCGCAGTAGGCGGCGCCGCCGTGGGGGACAGGGGGATGTTCATCCCGAGGGGGCCTGAGTCTCAGTTGAGCCAGGTGGCCTGTCCGCAGTAGGCGGCGCCGCCGTGGGGGACAGGGGGATGTTCATCCCGAGGGGGCCTGAGTCTCAGTTGAGCCAGGTGGCCTGTCCGCAGTAGGCGGCGCCGCCGTGGGGGACAGGGGGATGTTCATCCCGAGGGGGCCTGAGTCTCAGTTGAGCCAGGTGGCCTGTCCGCAGTAGGCGGCGCCGCCGTGGGGGACAGGGGGATGTTCATCCCGAGGGGGCCTGAGTCTCAGTTGAGCCAGGTGGCCTGTCCGCAGTAGGCGGCGCCGCCGTGGGGGACAGGGGGATGTTCATCCCGAGGGGGCCTGAGTCTCAGTTGAGCCAGGTGGCCTGTCCGCAGTAGGCGGCGCCGCCGTGGGGGACAGGGGGATGTTCATCCCGAGGGGGCCTGAGTCTCAGTTGAGCCAGGTGGCCTGTCCGCAGTAGGCGGCGCCGCCGTGGGGGACAGGGGGATGTTCATCCCGAGGGGGCCTGAGTCTCAGTTGAGCCAGGTGGCCTGTCCGCAGTAGGCGGCGCCGCCGTGGGGGACAGGGGGATGTTCATCCCGAGGGGGCCTGAGTCTCAGTTGAGCCAGGTGGCCTGTCCGCAGTAGGCGGCGCCGCCGTGGGGGACAGGGGGATGTTCATCCCGAGGGGGCCTGAGTCTCAGTTGAGCCAGGTGGCCTGTCCGCAGTAGGCGGCGCCGCCGTGGGGGACAGGGGGATGTTCATCCCGAGGGGGCCTGAGTCTCAGTTGAGCCAGGTGGCCTGTCCGCAGTAGGCGGCGCCGCCGTGGGGGACAGGGGGATGTTCATCCCGAGGGGGCCTGAGTCTCAGTTGAGCCAGGTGGCCTGTCCGCAGTAGGCGGCGCCGCCGTGGGGGACAGGGGGATGTTCATCCCGAGGGGGCCTGAGTCTCAGTTGAGCCAGGTGGCCTGTCCGCAGTAGGCGGCGCCGCCGTGGGGGACAGGGGGATGTTCATCCCGAGGGGGCCTGAGTCTCAGTTGAGCCAGGTGGCCTGTCCGCAGTAGGCGCGCCGCCGTGGGGGACAGGGGGATGTTCATCCCGAGGGGGCCTGAGTCTCAGTTGAGCCAGGTGGCCTGTCCGCAGTAGGCGGCGCCGCCGTGGGGGACAGGGGGATGTTCATCCCGAGGGGGCCTGAGTCTCAGTTGAGCCAGGTGGCCTGTCCGCAGTAGGCGCGCCGCCGTGGGGGACAGGGGGATGTTCATCCCGAGGGGGCCTGAGTCTCAGTTGAGCCAGGTGGCCTGTCCGCAGTAGGCGGCGCCGCCGTGGGGGACAGGGGGATGTTCATCCCGAGGGGGCCTGAGTCTCAGTTGAGCCAGGTGGCCTGTCCGCAGTAGGCGGCGCCGCCGTGGGGGACAGGGGGATGTTCATCCCGAGGGGGCCTGAGTCTCAGTTGAGCCAGGTGGCCTGTCCGCAGTAGGCGGCGCCGCCGTGGGGGACAGGGGGATGTTCATCCCGAGGGGGCCTGAGTCTCAGTTGAGCCAGGTGGCCTGTCCGCAGTAGGCGGCGCCGCCGTGGGGGACAGGGGGATGTTCATCCCGAGGGGCCTGAGTCTCAGTTGAGCCAGGTGGCCTGTCCGCAGTAGGCGGCGCCGCCGTGGGGGACAGGGGGATGTTCATCCCGAGGGGGCCTGAGTCTCAGTTGAGCCAGGTGGCCTGTCCGCAGTAGGCGCGCCGCCGGGGGGGACAGCGGGCTGGGCATCCCGCGGGGGCGCGAGTCTCAGTTGAGCCAGGTGGCCTGTCCGCAGTAGGCGGCGCCGCCGTGGGGGACAGGGGGATGTTCATCCCGAGGGGGCCTGAGTCTCAGTTGAGCCAGGTGGCCTGTCCGCAGTAGGCGGCGCCGCCGTGGGGGACAGGGGGATGTTCATCCCGAGGGGGCCTGAGTCTCAGTTGAGCCAGGTGGCCTGTCCGCAGTAGGCGGCGCCGCCGTGGGGGGACAGGGGGATGTTCATCCCGAGGGGGCCTGAGTCTCAGTTGAGCCAGGTGGCCTGTCCGCAGTAGGCGGCGCCGCCGTGGGGGACAGGGGGATGTTCATCCCGAGGGGGCCTGAGTCTCAGTTGAGCCAGGTGGCCTGTCCGCAGTAGGCGGCGCCGCCGGGGGACAGGGGGATGTTCATCCCGAGGGGGCCTGAGTCTCAGTTGAGCCAGGTGGCCTGTCCGCAGTAGGCGGCGCCGCCGTGGGGGACAGGGGGATGTTCATCCCGAGGGGGCCTGAGTCTCAGTTGAGCCAGGTGGCCTGTCCGCAGTAGGCGGCGCCGCCGTGGGGGGACAGGGGGATGTTCATCCCGAGGGGGCCTGAGTCTCAGTTGAGCCAGGTGGCCTGTCCGCAGTAGGCGGCGCCGCCGTGGGGGACAGGGGGATGTTCATCCCGAGGGGGCCTGAGTCTCAGTTGAGCCAGGTGGCCTGTCCGCAGTAGGCGGCGCCGCCGTGGGGGACAGGGGGATGTTCATCCCGAGGGGGCCTGAGTCTCAGTTGAGCCAGGTGGCCTGTCCGCAGTAGGCGGCGCCGCCGTGGGGGACAGGGGGATGTTCATCCCGAGGGGGCCTGAGTCTCAGTTGAGCCAGGTGGCCTGTCCGCAGTAGGCGCGCCGCCGTGGGGGACAGGGGGATGTTCATCCCGAGGGGGCCTGAGTCTCAGTTGAGCCAGGTGGCCTGTCCGCAGTAGGCGGCGCCGCCGTGGGGGACAGGGGGATGTTCATCCCGAGGGGGCCTGAGTCTCAGTTGAGCCAGGTGGCCTGTCCGCAGTAGGCGGCGCCGCCCGTGGGGGACAGGGGGATGTTCATCCCGAGGGGGCCTGAGTCTCAGTTGAGCCAGGTGGCCTGTCCGCAGTAGGCGGCGCCGCCGTGGGGGACAGGGGGATGTTCATCCCGAGGGGGCCTGAGTCTCAGTTGAGCCAGGTGGCCTGTCCGCAGTAGGCGGCGCCGCCGTGGGGGACAGGGGGATGTTCATCCCGAGGGGGCCTGAGTCTCAGTTGAGCCAGGTGGCCTGTCCGCAGTAGGCGGCGCCGCCGTGGGGGACAGGGGGATGTTCATCCCGAGGGGGCCTGAGTCTCAGTTGAGCCAGGTGGCCTGTCCGCAGTAGGCGGCGCCGCCGTGGGGGACAGGGGGATGTTCATCCCGAGGGGGCCTGAGTCTCAGTTGAGCCAGGTGGCCTGTCCGCAGTAGGCGGCGCCGCCGTGGGGGACAGGGGGATGTTCATCCCGAGGGGGCCTGAGTCTCAGTTGAGCCAGGTGGCCTGTCCGCAGTAGCGGCGCCGCCGTGGGGGACAGGGGGATGTTCATCCCGAGGGGGCCTGAGTCTCAGTTGAGCCAGGTGGCCTGTCCGCAGTAGGCGGCGCCGCCGTGGGGGACAGGGGGGATGTTCATCCCGAGGGGGCCTGAGTCTCAGTTGAGCCAGGTGGCCTGTCCGCAGTAGGCGGCGCCGCCGTGGGGGACAGGGGGATGTTCATCCCGAGGGGGCCTGAGTCTCAGTTGAGCCAGGTGGCCTGTCCGCAGTAGGCGGCGCCGCCGTGGGGGACAGGGGGATGTTCATCCCGAGGGGGCCTGAGTCTCAGTTGAGCCAGGTGGCCTGTCCGCAGTAGGCGGCGCCGCCGTGGGGGACAGGGGGATGTTCATCCCGAGGGGGCCTGAGTCTCAGTTGAGCCAGGTGGCCTGTCCGCAGTAGGCGGCGCCGCCGTGGGGGACAGGGGGATGTTCATCCCGAGGGGGCCTGAGTCTCAGTTGAGCCAGGTGGCCTGTCCGCAGTAGGCGGCGCCGCCGTGGGGGACAGGGGGATGTTCATCCCGAGGGGGCCTGAGTCTCAGTTGAGCCAGGTGGCCTGTCCGCAGTAGGCGGCGCCGCCGTGGGGGACAGGGGGATGTTCATCCCGAGGGGGCCTGAGTCTCAGTTGAGCCAGGTGGCCTGTCCGCAGTAGGCGGCGCCGCCGTGGGGGACAGGGGGATGTTCATCCCGAGGGGGCCTGAGTCTCAGTTGAGCCAGGTGGCCTGTCCGCAGTAGGCGGCGCCGCCGTGGGGGACAGGGGGATGTTCATCCCGAGGGGGCCTGAGTCTCAGTTGAGCCAGGTGGCCTGTCCGCAGTAGGCGGCGCCGCCGTGGGGGACAGGGGGATGTTCATCCCGAGGGGGCCTGAGTCTCAGTTGAGCCAGGTGGCCTGTCCGCAGTAGGCGGCGCCGCCGTGGGGGACAGGGGGATGTTCATCCCGAGGGGGCCTGAGTCTCAGTTGAGCCAGGTGGCCTGTCCGCAGTAGGCGGCGCCGCCGTGGGGGACAGGGGGATGTTCATCCCGAGGGGGCCTGAGTCTCAGTTGAGCCAGGTGGCCTGTCCGCAGTAGGCGGCGCCGCCGTGGGGGACAGGGGGATGTTCATCCCGAGGGGGCCTGAGTCTCAGTTGAGCCAGGTGGCCTGTCCGCAGTAGGCGGCGCCGCCGTGGGGGACAGGGGGATGTTCATCCCGAGGGGGCCTGAGTCTCAGTTGAGCCAGGTGGCCTGTCCGCAGTAGGCGGCGCCGCCGTGGGGGACAGGGGGATGTTCATCCCGAGGGGGCCTGAGTCTCAGTTGAGCCAGGTGGCCTGTCCGCAGTAGGCGGCGCCGCCGTGGGGGACAGGGGGATGTTCATCCCGAGGGGGCCTGAGTCTCAGTTGAGCCAGGTGGCCTGTCCGCAGTAGGCGGCGCCGCCGTGGGGGACAGGGGGATGTTCATCCCGAGGGGGCCTGAGTCTCAGTTGAGCCAGGTGGCCTGTCCGCAGTAGGCGGCGCCGCCGTGGGGGACAGGGGGATGTTCATCCCGAGGGGGCCTGAGTCTCAGTTGAGCCAGGTGGCCTGTCCGCAGTAGGCGGCGCCGCCGTGGGGGACAGGGGGATGTTCATCCCGAGGGGGCCTGAGTCTCAGTTGAGCCAGGTGGCCTGTCCGCAGTAGGCGGCGCCGCCGTGGGGGACAGGGGGATGTTCATCCCGAGGGGGCCTGAGTCTCAGTTGAGCCAGGTGGCCTGTCCGCAGTAGGCGGCGCCGCCGTGGGGGACAGGGGGATGTTCATCCCGAGGGGGCCTGAGTCTCAGTTGAGCCAGGTGGCCTGTCCGCAGTAGGCGGCGCCGCCGTGGGGGACAGGGGGATGTTCATCCCGAGGGGGCCTGAGTCTCAGTTGAGCCAGGTGGCCTGTCCGCAGTAGGCGGCGCCGCCGTGGGGGACAGGGGGATGTTCATCCCGAGGGGGCCTGAGTCTCAGTTGAGCCAGGTGGCCTGTCCGCAGTAGGCGGCGCCGCCGTGGGGGACAGGGGGATGTTCATCCCGAGGGGGCCTGAGTCTCAGTTGAGCCAGGTGGCCTGTCCGCAGTAGGCGGCGCCGCCGTGGGGGACAGGGGGATGTTCATCCCGAGGGGGCCTGAGTCTCAGTTGAGCCAGGTGGCCTGTCCGCAGTAGGCGGCGCCGCCGTGGGGGACAGGGGGATGTTCATCCCGAGGGGGCCTGAGTCTCAGTTGAGCCAGGTGGCCTGTCCGCAGTAGGCGGCGCCGCCGTGGGGGACAGGGGGATGTTCATCCCGAGGGGGCCTGAGTCTCAGTTGAGCCAGGTGGCCTGTCCGCAGTAGGCGGCGCCGCCGTGGGGGACAGGGGGATGTTCATCCCGAGGGGGCCTGAGTCTCAGTTGAGCCAGGTGGCCTGTCCGCAGTAGGCGGCGCCGCCGTGGGGGACAGGGGGATGTTCATCCCGAGGGGGCCTGAGTCTCAGTTGAGCCAGGTGGCCTGTCCGCAGTAGGCGGCGCCGCCGTGGGGGACAGGGGGATGTTCATCCCGAGGGGGCCTGAGTCTCAGTTGAGCCAGGTGGCCTGTCCGCAGTAGGCGGCGCCGCCGTGGGGGACAGGGGGATGTTCATCCCGAGGGGGCCTGAGTCTCAGTTGAGCCAGGTGGCCTGTCCGCAGTAGGCGGCGCCGCCGTGGGGGACAGGGGGATGTTCATCCCGAGGGGGCCTGAGTCTCAGTTGAGCCAGGTGGCCTGTCCGCAGTAGGCGGCGCCGCCGTGGGGGACAGGGGGATGTTCATCCCGAGGGGGCCTGAGTCTCAGTTGAGCCAGGTGGCCTGTCCGCAGTAGGCGGCGCCGCCGTGGGGGACAGGGGGATGTTCATCCCGAGGGGGCCTGAGTCTCAGTTGAGCCAGGTGGCCTGTCCGCAGTAGGCGGCGCCGCCGTGGGGGACAGGGGGATGTTCATCCCGAGGGGGCCTGAGTCTCAGTTGAGCCAGGTGGCCTGTCCGCAGTAGGCGGCGCCGCCGTGGGGGACAGGGGGATGTTCATCCCGAGGGGGCCTGAGTCTCAGTTGAGCCAGGTGGCCTGTCCGCAGTAGGCGGCGCCGCCGTGGGGGACAGGGGGATGTTCATCCCGAGGGGGCCTGAGTCTCAGTTGAGCCAGGTGGCCTGTCCGCAGTAGGCGGCGCCGCCGTGGGGGACAGGGGGATGTTCATCCCGAGGGGGCCTGAGTCTCAGTTGAGCCAGGTGGCCTGTCCGCAGTAGGCGGCGCCGCCGTGGGGGACAGGGGGATGTTCATCCCGAGGGGGCCTGAGTCTCAGTTGAGCCAGGTGGCCTGTCCGCAGTAGGCGGCGCCGCCGTGGGGGACAGGGGGATGTTCATCCCGAGGGGGCCTGAGTCTCAGTTGAGCCAGGTGGCCTGTCCGCAGTAGGCGGCGCCGCCGTGGGGGACAGGGGGATGTTCATCCCGAGGGGGCCTGAGTCTCAGTTGAGCCAGGTGGCCTGTCCGCAGTAGGCGGCGCCGCCGTGGGGGACAGGGGGATGTTCATCCCGAGGGGGCCTGAGTCTCAGTTGAGCCAGGTGGCCTGTCCGCAGTAGGCGGCGCCGCCGTGGGGGACAGGGGGATGTTCATCCCGAGGGGGCCTGAGTCTCAGTTGAGCCAGGTGGCCTGTCCGCAGTAGGCGGCGCCGCCGTGGGGGACAGGGGGATGTTCATCCCGAGGGGGCCTGAGTCTCAGTTGAGCCAGGTGGCCTGTCCGCAGTAGGCGGCGCCGCCGTGGGGGACAGGGGGATGTTCATCCCGAGGGGGCCTGAGTCTCAGTTGAGCCAGGTGGCCTGTCCGCAGTAGGCGGCGCCGCCGTGGGGGACAGGGGGATGTTCATCCCGAGGGGGCCTGAGTCTCAGTTGAGCCAGGTGGCCTGTCCGCAGTAGGCGGCGCCGCCGTGGGGGACAGGGGGATGTTCATCCCGAGGGGGCCTGAGTCTCAGTTGAGCCAGGTGGCCTGTCCGCAGTAGGCGGCGCCGCCGTGGGGGACAGGGGGATGTTCATCCCGAGGGGGCCTGAGTCTCAGTTGAGCCAGGTGGCCTGTCCGCAGTAGGCGGCGCCGCCGTGGGGGACAGGGGGATGTTCATCCCGAGGGGGCCTGAGTCTCAGTTGAGCCAGGTGGCCTGTCCGCAGTAGGCGGCGCCGCCGTGGGGGACAGGGGGATGTTCATCCCGAGGGGGCCTGAGTCTCAGTTGAGCCAGGTGGCCTGTCCGCAGTAGGCGGCGCCGCCGTGGGGGACAGGGGGATGTTCATCCCGAGGGGGCCTGAGTCTCAGTTGAGCCAGGTGGCCTGTCCGCAGTAGGCGGCGCCGCCGTGGGGGACAGGGGGATGTTCATCCCGAGGGGGCCTGAGTCTCAGTTGAGCCAGGTGGCCTGTCCGCAGTAGGCGGCGCCGCCGTGGGGGACAGGGGGATGTTCATCCCGAGGGGGCCTGAGTCTCAGTTGAGCCAGGTGGCCTGTCCGCAGTAGGCGGCGCCGCCGTGGGGGACAGGGGATGTTCATCCCGAGGGGGCCTGAGTCTCAGTTGAGCCAGGTGGCCTGTCCCAGTAGGCGGCGCCGCCGGTGGGACAGGGGATGTTCATCCGAGGGGCCCTGAGATCAGTCTGAGCCAGGTGGCCTGTCCCGCAGTAGGCGGCGCCGGCCGTGGGGACAGGGGGATGTTCATCCCCGAGGGGGCCTGAGTCCTCAGTTGAGCCAGGTGGCCTGTCCGCAAGTGGCGGCGCCCGCCGTGGGACAGGGGGATGGGTTCATCCCGAGGGGGCCTGAGTCTCAGTTGAGCCAGTTGGGCCTGTCCGCAGTAGGCGGCGCCGCCGGTGGGGGACGGGGGGGTTTTGTTCCATCCCGAGGGGGCCTGAGGTCTCAGTTGAGCCAGGTGGGCCTGGTTCCGCAGGTAGGCGGCGCCGCCGTGGGGTACAGGGGGATGTTCATTCCCGAGGGGGCCTGAGTCTCATTGAGCCAGGTGGCCTGTCCCGCAGTAAGGCGGCGCCGCCGTGGGGTACAGGGATGTTTCATACCCGAGTGGGCCTGAAGTCTCAGTTGAGCCAGGTGGCCTGGTCCGCAGTAGGCGGCCGCCGCCGTGGGGACAGGGGTGTTCATCCCGAGGGGGCCTGTAGTCTCAGTTGAGCCAGGGTGGCCTGTCCGCAGTAGGCGGCAGCCGCCGTGGGGGACAGGGGGATGTTCATCCCGAGGGGGACCCTGAGTCTCCACTGAGCCAGGTGGCCCTGTCCGCAGTATGGCGGCGCCCGCCTGTGGGGGACAGGGGGATGTTCATATCCCCGAGGGGGCCTGAGTCTCAGCTGAGCCAGGTGGCCTGTTCCGCATAGCGGCGCCGCCGTGGGGGACAGGGGGAATGTTTCATCCCGAGGGGGCCTGAGTCGCCTCAGCTGAGTTTAGGTGGCCTGTCCGCCTACTATAGCGGCGCCGCCGTGGGGGACAGGGGGATGTTCATACCCGAAGGGGGCCTGAGTCTCCAGCTGGAACCAGGTGGCCTGTCCGCAGTAGAGCGGCGCCGCCGTGGGGGACAGGGGGATGTTCATACCCGAGGGGGCCTGAGTCTCAAGCTGAGCCAGGTGGCCTGTCCGCAGTAGGCGGAGCGCCCGCCGTGGGGGACAGGGGGATGTTCATCCCGAGGGGGCCTGAGTCTCAGCTGAGCCAGGTGGCCTGTCCGCAGTAGGCGGCGCCGCCGTGGGGGGGGGGGGAAAAAACCCCCAGTGGGGGGATGTTCCATCCCGAGGAGGGCCTGAGTCTCAGTTGAGCCAGGTGGCCTGTCCCGCAGTGGGCGGCGCCGCCGTGGGGGAACAGGGGGATGTTCACCCGAGGGGGCCTGAGTCTCAGTGAGCCAGGTGGCCTGTCCGCATGTAGGCGGCGCGCCGGTGGGGGACAGGGGGATGTTCATCCCGAGGGGGCCTGAGTCTCAGGTTGAGCCAGTGGCCCTGTCCCGCAGTAAGTCGGCCGCCGCCGTGGGGGACAGGGGGATGTTTCATATCCCGAGGGGCCTGAGTCTCAGTTGAAGCCAGGTGGCCCTGTCCCGCAGTAGGCGCGACCGAGCCGCCGTGGGGGACAGGGGGATGTTCATTACCCGAGGGGGCCTGAGGTCTCAGTTGAGCCAGGTGGCCTGTCCGCAGTAGGCGGCGCCGCCGGGGGGGACAGGGGGATGTTCAAGACCTCGAGGGGGCCTGAGTCTCAGTTGAGCCAGGTGGCCTGTCCGCAGTAGGCGGCGCCGCCGAGGGGGCTGGGACAGGGGGATGTTCCATCCCGAGGGGGCCTGAGTCCCTCAGTTGAGCCAGGTGGCCTGTCCGCAGTAAGGCGGTCGCCGCCGTGGGGGACAGGGGGATGTTCATTCCCGAGGGGGCCCTGAGTCTCAGTTGAGCCAGGTGGCCTGTCCCGCAGTAGGCGGCGCCGCCGTGGGGGTACAGGGGGATGTTCATCCCGAGGGGCCTGAGTCATCATTTGAGGCCAGGTGGCTCTGTCCGCAGTAGGGGCGGCGCCGCCCGTGGGGGACAGGGGATGTTCCTATTCCCTCGAGGGGCCTGAGTCCTCAGTTGAGCCAGGTGGCCTGTCCGCAGTAGGCGGCGCCCCGCCGTGGGGACAGGGGGATGTTCATCCCCGAGGGGGCCTGAGTCCCTCAGTTGAGCCAGGTGGCCTGTCCGCAGTAAGGCGGCGCCGCCGTGGGGGGACAGGTGATGTTTCATAACCCGAGGGGGCCTGAGTCCTCAGTTGACGCCAGGCCGGACCTGTCCGCAGTAGGCGGCGCCGCCGTGGGACAGGGGGATGTTTCATCACCCGAGGGGCCTGAGTCTCAGTTGAGGCCAGGTGGCCTGTCCGCAGAAAGGCGGCACCGCCGATGGGGGACAGGGGATGTTCATCCCGAGGGGGCCTGAGTCTCAGTTGAGCCAGGCGGCCTGTCCGCAGTAGCGGCGCCGCACGTGGGGGACAGGGGGATGTTCATCCCCCGAGGGGGCCCTGAGTCTCAGTTGAGACCAGGTGGCCTGTCCGCATGATAGGCGGGGCGCCGCCGTGGGGGACAGGGGGATGTTCATACGACCCGAGGGGGCCTGAGACCTCAGTTTGAGCCAGGTGGCCTGTCCGCAGTAGGCGGCGCCGCCGTGGGGGACAGTGGGGATGTTCATACCCGAGGGGCCTGATTCACCACCCCCCCCCCCCCCCCCCCCCCCCCCCCCCCCCCTCAGTTGAGCCAGGTGGCCTGTCCGCAGTAGGCGGCGCCGCCGTGGGGGACAGGGGATGTTCATCCCGAGGGGGCCTGAGTCTCAGCCGAGCCAGGTGGGCCTGTCCGCAGTAGGCGCCGGGGCGCCGCCGTGGGGTCCATGGGATGTTCATTCCCGAGGGGGCCCTGAGTCTCACTCGAGCCAGGTGGCCCTGTCCGCAGTAGGCGGCGCCGCCGTGGGGGACAGGGGGATGTTTTCATCCCCGAGGGGGCCTGAGTCTCAGCTGAGCCAGGTGGCCTGTCCGCAGTAGGCGGCGCCGCCGTGGGGGACAGGGGGATGTTTCATCCCGAGGGGGCCTGAGGTCTCAGCTGAGCTCAGGTAGGCCTGTCCGCAGTAGGCGGCGCCGCCGTGGGGGACAGGGGATGTTCATCCCCGAGGGCCTGAGTCTCAGCTGAGCCAGGAGGCCTGTCCCGCAGATAGGCGGCGCCGCCGTGGTGGGACAGGGGGTATGTTTCATACGCCCGAGGGGGCCTGAGTCTCAGCTGAGCCAGGTGTTGCCTGTCCCGCAGTAGGCGGCGCCGCCGTGGGGGGACAGGGGGATGTTCAATCCCGAGGGGGCCTGAGTCTCAGCTGAGCCAGGTGGCCTTCCGCAGAGGGCGGCCCGGCCGCCGTGGGGGACAGGGGGATGTTCATAAAACCCGAGGGGGCCTGAGTCCTCAGCTGAGCCAGGTGGCCTGTCCGCAGTAAGGGCGGCGCCGCCGTGGGGGACAGGGGGAATGTTCATCCCGAGGGGGCCTGAGTCTCACTGAGCCAGGTGGCCTGTTCCGCAGTAGGCGGGACGCCGCCGTGGGGGACAGGGGGCATGTTTCATCCCGAGGGGCCTGAGATCTCATCTGAGATCCAGGTGGCCTGTCCGCAGTAGGCGGGGCGAGGCCGCCGTGGGGGACAGGGGGATGTTCATCCCCGAGGGGGCCTGAGTCTCAGCTGAAGTCCAGGTGGCCTGTCCGCAGTAGGCGGCGCCGCCGTGGGGGACAGGGGGATGTTCAATCCCGAAGGGGGCCCTGAGTCTCGTTTGAGCCATTGGCCTGTCCGCAGTGGGGCGGCGCCGCCGTGGGGGACCGGGGATGTTCAATCCCGAGGGGGCCTGAGTCTCAGTTGAGCCAGGTGGCCCTTGTCCGCAGTAGGCCCGGCGCCGCCGTGGGGGACAGGGGGATAATTCATACCCCGAGGGGGCCTAGAGTCTCAGATTGAGCCAGGTGGCCTGTCCGCAGTAGGCGCGGCGCCGCCGTGGGGGACAGGAGGGATGTTCATCCCCGAGGGGGCCTGAGTCCCTCAGTTGAGCCAGGTGGGTCCTGTCCGCAGTAGGCGGCGCCGCTCGTGGGGGTTCAGGGGGAAGTTTCATCCCGAGGGGAGCCTGAGTCTCAGTTAGAGCCAGGTGGCCCTGTCCCGCAGTAAGGCGGCGCCGCCGTGGGGGGACAGGGGGATGTTCATAGCCCGAGGGGGCCCTGAGTCTCAGCTGAGCCAGGTGGCCTGTCCGCAGTAGGCGGCGCCGACCGTGGGGGACAGGGGGATGTTCATCCCGAGGGGCCTGAGTCCTCAAGCTGAGCCGGTGGCCTGTCCGCAGTGAGCGGCGCCGCCGTGGGGGACAGGGGGATGTTCATCCCGAGGGGGCCTGAGTCTCCAGCTGAGCCAGGTGGCCTGTCCGCCATTAGGCGGCCGGCCGCCGTGGGGGACAGGGGGATGTTCATCCGAGGGGGCCTGGAGTCTCCAGCTGAGTTAGGTGGCCTGTCCGCAAGTAGGGCGGCGCCGCCGTGGGGGACAGGGGGATGTTTCATCCCCGAGGGGGCCTGAGTCTCAGCTGAGCCAGGTGGCCTGTCCGCAGTAGGCGGCGCCGCCGTGGGGGACAGGGGATGTTCATCCCGAGGGCCTGAGTCTCAGCGAGCCAGGTGGCCTGTCCCGCAGTAGGCGGCGCCCGCCGTGGGGGACAGGGGGATGTTTTCATAACACCCGAAGGGGGCCTGAGTCTCCAGCTGAGCCAGAAATGGCCTGTCCGCAGTAGGCGGCGCCGGCCGTGGGGGACTAGGAGGGGATGTTCATCCCGAGGGGGCCTGAGTCTCAGTTGAGGCCAGGTGGCCTGTCCCGCAGAGGCGGCGCCGCCGGGGGGACAGGGGGATGTTCATCCCGAGGGGGCCTGAGTCCTCAATTTGAAGCCAGGTGGCCTGTCCCGCAGTAGCGGCGCCGCCGTGGGGACAGGGGGATGTTCATCCCCGAGGGGGGCCTGAGTCCTCCAGTTGATGCCAGGTGGCCTGTCCGCAGTAAGGCGGCGCCGCCGGGGGGACAGGGGGAAATGTTTCATCCCGAGGGGCCTGAGTCTCAGTTGAGCCAGGTGGCCTGTCCGCAGTAGGCGGCGCCGCCGTGGGGTACAGGGGGATGTTGTCATCCCTGAGGGGGCCTGAGTCTCAGTTGAGCCAGGTGGCCTGTCCGCAGTACGGCGGCGAGCCCGCCGTGGGGGACAGGGGGATGTTCATCCCGAGGGGGCCTGATCCCTCATTTTGAGTCCAGGTGGCCTGTCCGCAGTAGGCGGCCCCCCCCCCCCCCGCCGCCTGTGGGGGACAGGGGATGTGTCATATCCCGAGGGGGCCTTGAGTCTCAGCGAGCCAGTGTGGCCATGTTCCGCAGAGGCGGCGCCGCCGTGGGGGACAGGGGGATGTTCATCCCCGAGGGGGCCCTGAGTCTCAGCAGAGACCAGGGTGCCTGTCCGCAAGGTAGGCGGCGCCGCCGTGGGGGACAGTGGGATGTATCAATCCCGAGGGGCCTGAGTCTCAGCTGAGGCCCCAGGTGGCGCCTGTCCGCAGTAGGCGGCGCCGCCGTGGGGGACAGGGGGATGTTCATCCCGCGAGGGGGCCTGAGTCCTCAGCTGATCCAGGTGGCCTGTTCCCGCAGTAGGCGGCGCCGCCGTGGGGGGGGGGGGGTGGGGGGGGGGGACAGGGGATGTTCAAAAAAAATCCCGAGGGGGCCTGAGTCCTCAACTGAGCCAGGTGGCCTGGTCCGCAGTAGCCGGCGCCGCCGTGGGGGACAGGGGGATGTTCAATCCCGAGGGGGCCTGAAGTCTCAGCTGAGCCAAGGTGGACCTGTCCGCAGTGGGCGGGCGCCGCCGTGGGGGACAGGGGGATGTTCATCCCCGAGGGGGCCTGAGTCTCCAGTTGAGCCAGGTGGCCTGTCGCAGTGGGCGGCGACCGCCGTGGGGGACAGGGGGATGTTCATCCCGAGGGCCTGAGTCTCAGTTGAGCCAGGTGGCCTGATCCGCAGTAGGCGGCGCCGCCCGTGGGGGACAGGGGGATGTTCATCCCGAGGGGGCCTGAGTCTCAGTTGAGCCAGGTGGCCTGTCCGCAGTAAGGCGGCGCCGCCGTGGGGACAGGGGATGTTTCCATATCCCCGAGGGGGCCTGAGTCTCAGTTGAGCCAGGTGGCCTGTCCGCAGTAGGCGCGCCGCCCGTGGGGGACAGGGGGATGTTCATCCCGAGGGGGCCTGAGTCTCAGTTGAGCCAGGTGGCCTGTCCGCAGATTTTTAGGGGCCCGGCGCCGCCGTGGGGGACAGGGGGATGTTTCATCATCCGAGGGGGGCCTGAGTCTCAGTTTTGACCAGGTGGCCTGGTCCGCAGTAGGCGGGCGCCGCCGTGGGGACAGGGGGATTTTGTTCATCCCGAGGGGGCCTGAGTCCTCAGTTTGAGCCAGGTGGCCTGTCCCGCAGTAGGCGCACGCCGCCGTGGGGGACAGGGGATGTTCATCCCGAGGGGGCCTGAGTCTCAGTTGAAGCCAGGTGGCCTGTCCGCAGTAGGCCGGCGCCGCCGTGGGGGACAGGGGGATGTTCATTACCCGAGGGGGCCTGAGTCTCAGTTTGAGCCAGGTGGCCTGTCCGCAGTAGGCGGCGCCGCCGTGGGGGACAGGGGGATGTTCATCCCGAGGGGGGCCTGAAGTCTCCAGTTGAGCCGGTGGCCTGTCCGCAGTAGGCGGCGCCGCCGTGGGGGACAGGGGGAGGAGTTCATACCCGAGGGGGCCTGAGTCCTCAGTTGAGGCCAGGTGGCCCTGTCCGCAGTAGGACGGGGCCGCCGCCGTGGGGACAGGGGGATGTTCAATCCCGAGGGGGGCCTGAGTCTCAGTTGAGCCAGGTGGCCTGTCCGCAGTAGGCGGCGCCGCCGTGGGGACAGGGGGATGTTCATCCCGAGGGGGCCTGAGTCTCAGTTGAGCCAGGTGGCCTGTCCGCAAGGCGGACCTGCCGTGGGGGACAGGGGGAGTTTCATCCCGAGGGGGCCTGAGTCCTCATATGAGCCAGGGGGCACCGCCCGTGGGGACAGGGGATTGTTTCATTCCCGTGGGGGCCTGAGTCTCAGTTGAGCCAGGCGGTGGCCTGTCCGCAGTAGGCGGCGCCGCCGTGGGGGACAGGGGGATGTTCATCCCGAGGGGGCCTGAGTCTCAGTTTGAGCCAGGTGGCCTGTCCGCAGTAGGCCGGGGCGCCGCTGTGGGGGACCAGGGGATGTTTCAATCCCGAGGGGGCCCCTGAGTCCTCAGTTGACCAGGTGGCACCTGTCCGCAGTAGGCGGCGCGCCGTGGGGGACTGGGGGATGTTCATCCCGAGGGGGCCTGAGTCTTACAGCGAGCCAGGTGGCCCTGTCCGCATAGGCGGCGCCGCCCGTGGGGTACAGGGGGATGTTCATCCCGAGGGGGCCTGAGTCTCACCGAGCCAGGTGGCCTGTCCCCGCAGTAGGCGGCGGCCGCCGTGGGGTACAGGGGGATGTTCATTCCCGAGGGGGCCTGAGTCTCACTCGATGCCAGGTGACCTGTTCCGCAGTAGGCGGCGCCGCCCGTGGGGACAGGGGGATGTTTCATCCGCGAGGGGGGCCTGAGTCTCAGCTGAGGCCAGGTGGCCTGTCCGCAGTAGGCTGCGCCGCCGTGGGGGACAGGGGGATGTTCTATCCCGAGGGGGCCTGAGTCTCAGCTGAGCCCAGTTGGCCTGTCCCGCAGAAGTCGGCGAAAGCCGCCGTGGGGGACAGGGGATGTTCATCCCGAGGGGGCCTGAGTCTCAGCTGAGCCAGGTGGTCCTGTCCGCAGTAGGCGGGCGCGCCGTGGGGGACGAGGGGATGTTCATCCCGAGGGGGCCTGAGTCCTCAGTTGAGTTAGGTGGCCTGTCCGCAAGTAGCGCGGCCGCCGTGGGGGACAGGGGGATGTTTCATACCCTGAGGGGGCCTGAGTCTTCCAGCTGAAGCCAGGTGGCCTGTCCGCAGTAGGCGGCGCCGCCGTGAGGACAGGGGGATTTTCATCCCGAGGGGCCTGAGTCCTCAGCTGAGCCAGGTGGCCTGTCCGCAGTAGCGGCGCCGCCCGTGGGACAGGGGGGGGGGGGGATGTTCATCCCGAGGGGGCCTGAGTAATCAGCGACGCGCAGGTGGCCCTGTCCGCAGTGGCGGCGCCGCCGAGGGGGACAGGGGGATGTTCATCCCGAGGGGCCTGAGTCTCAGCCTGATGCCAGGGTGGCCTGTCCGCAGTAGGCGGCGACCCGCCGTGGGGGACAGGGGATGTTCATAAACCCGAGGGGGCCTGAGTATCCGCTGAGCGCAGGTGGCCTGTCCGCAGTGCGGCGCCGCCCGTGGGGGACAGGGGGATGTTCATCCCGAGGGGGCCTGAGTCTCAGTTGAGCCAGTTATGGCCTGTCCGCAGTGGGCGGCGCCGGGGGGCCGTGGGGGACAGGGGGATAATCATCCCGAGGGGGCTTTGAGTCTCAGTTGAGCCAGGTGGCCCTGTCCGCAGTAGGCGGCGCCCGCGTGGGGGGACAGGGGGTTGTTCATCCGAGGGGGCCTGAGTCTCAGGTGAGCCAGGTGGCCTGTCCGCAGTAGGCGGCGCCCGCCGTGGGGTACAGGGGGATCGTTCATCCCGAGGGGGGCCTGAGTCTCAGCCGAGCCAGGTGGCCTGTCCGCAGTAGGCGGCGCCGCCGTGGGGTAACAGGGGGATGTTCATCCCCGAGGGGGCCTGAGTCTCAGTTGAGCCAGGGGCCTGTCCGCATAGGCGGCGCCGCCGTGGGGACAGGGGGATGGTTCATCCCGAGGGGGCCTGAGTCTCAGCTGAGCAGGTGGCCTGTCCGCAGTAGGCGGCGCCGCCGTGGGGGGACAGGGGGATGTTCATACCCCGAGGGGCCTGAGTCCCTCAGCTGAGCCAGGGTGGAACCTGTCCGCAGGAGCGGCCCGCCGCCGTGGGGGACAGGGGGATGTTCATACCCGAGGGGGCCTGAGTCTCAGTTGAGCCAGGTGGCCCTGTCCGCAGTAGGCGGCGCCGCCGTGGGGGACAGGGGGATGTTCATCCCGAGGGGGCCTGAGTCTTCAGCTGAGCCAGGTGGCCTGTCCGCAGTAGGCGGCGCCGCCGTGGGGGACAAGGGGGATGTTCATCCCGAGGGGGCCTGAGTCTCAGCTGAGCCAGGTGGCCTGTCCGCAGTAGGCGGCGCCGCCGTGGGGACAGGGGGATGTTCAGATACCCGAGGGGGCCTGAGTTCTCAGCTGAGCCAGGTGGCCTGTCCGCAAGTAGGCGGCGCCCGCGCGTGGGGGAACAGGGGGATGTTCATCCCGAGGGGGCCTGAGTATCAGCTGAGCCAGGTTGGGCCTGTCCGCAGATGGGCGGCGCCCGCCGTGGGGGGACAGGGGGATGTTCATCCCGAGGGGGCCTGAGTACTCAGTTGAGCCAGGGTGGCCTGTCCGCAGTGGGCGGCGAAAGGGGGGGGGGGGGAAAAAACCCCCCCCCCCGCCGTGGGGACAGGGGGATGTTCATCCCGAGGGGGCCTGAGTCTCAGTTGAGCCAGGTGGCCTGTCCGCAGTAGGCGGCGCCGCCGTGGGGGACGGGGGGATGTTTCATCCCGAGGGGGCCTGAGTCTCAGTTGAGCCAGGTGGCCTGTCCGCAGTAGGCGGCGCCGCCGTGGGGACAGGGGGATGTTCATTTTTTTTTTTTCCCGAGGGGGCCTGAGTCTCAGTTGAGCCAGGTGGCCTGTCCGCAGTAGGCGGCGCCGCCGTGGGGGACAGGGGATGTTCATCCCGAGGGGGCCTGAGTCTCATTTGAGCCAGGTGGCCTGTCCGCAGTAGGCGGCGCCGCCGTGGGGGACAGGGGGATGTTCATCCCGAGGGGGCCTGAGTCTCAGTTGAGCCAGTGGCCTGTCCGCAGTAGGCGGCGCCGCCGTGGGGGGGGGGACAGGGGGATGTTCATCCCGAGGGGGCCTGAGTCTCAGTTGAGCCAGGTGGCCTGTCCGCAGTAGGCGGCGCCGCCGTGGGGACAGGGATGTTCATACCCGAGGGGGCCTGAGTCTCAGTTGAGCCAGGTGGCCTGTCCGCAGTAGGCGGCGCCGCCGTGGGGACAGGGGATGTTCATCCCGAGGGGGCCTGAGTCTCAGTTGAGCCAGGTGGCCTCTATCACTGTCCGCAGTAGGCGGCGCCGCCGTGGGGGACAGGGGGATGTTCATCCCGAGGGGGCCTGAGTCTCAGTTGAGCCAGGTGGCCTGTCCGCAGTAGGCGGCGCCGCCGTGGGGGACAGGGGGGGGGAATGTTCATCCCGAGGGGCCTGAGTCTCAGTTGAGCCAGGTGGCCTGTCCGCAGTAGGCGGCGCCGCCGTGGGGGACAGGGGGATGTTCATCCCGAGGGGGCCTGAGTCTCAGCCGAGCCAGGTGGCCTGTCCGCAGTAGGCGGCGCGCCGTGGGGGACAGGGGATGTAACATAACCCGAGGGGGCCTGCATCTCAAGTTTGAGCCATGGGCACCGCCGTGGGGACAGTGGATGTTCATCCCGAGGGGGCCTGAGTCTCAGTTGAGCCAGGGGGCACCGCCCGTGGGGGACAGGGATGTTCATTCCCAGGGCCTGAGTCTCAGTTGAGCCAGGTGGCCTGTCCGCAGTAGGCGGCGCCGCCGTGGGGACAGGGGGATGTTCATCCCGAGGGGGCCTGAGTCTCAGTTGAGCCAGGTGGCCTGTTCCGCATAGGCGGCGCCGCCGTGGGGGACAGGGGGATGTTCATCCGAGGGGGCCTGAGTCCTCAGTTGAGCCAGGTGGCCTGTCCGCAGTAGGCGCGCCGCCGTGGGGGACAGGGGGATGTTCATCCCGAGGGGGCCTGAGTCTCAGCCGAGCCAGGTGGCCTGTCCGCAGTAGGCGGCGCCGCCGTGGGGGACAGGGGATGTTCATCCCGAGGGGGCCTGAGTCTCAGCGAGCCAGGTGGCCTGTCCGCAGTAGGCGGCGCCGCCGTGGGGTACAGGGGGATGTTCATCCCGAGGGGGCCTGAGTCTCACTCGAGCCAGGTGACCTGTCCGCAGTAGGCGGCGCCGCCGTGGGGGACAGGGGGATGTTCATCCCGAGGGGGCCTGAGTCTCAGCTGAGCCAGGTGGCCGCCCCTGTCCGCAGTAGGCGGCGCCGCCGTGGGGACAGGGGGATGTTCATCCCGAGGGGGCCTGAGTCTCAGCTGAGCCAGGTGGCCTGTCCGCAGTAGGCGGCGCCGCCGTGGGGACAGGGGGATGTTCATCCCGAGGGGGCCTGAGTCTCAGCTGAGCCAGGTGGCCTGTCCGCAGTAGGCGGCGCCGCCGTGGGGGACAGGGGGATGTTCATCCCGAGGGGGCCTGAGTCTCAGTTGAGCCAGGTGGCCTGTCCGCAGTAGGCGGCGCCGCCGTGGGGGACAGGGGGGATGTTCATCCCGAGGGGGCCTGAGTCTCAGTTGAGCCAGGTGGCCTGTCCGCAGTAGGCGGCGCCGCCGTGGGGGACAGGGGGATGTTCATCCCGAGGGGGCCTGAGTCTCAGTTGAGCCAGGTGGCCTGTCCGCAGTAGGCGGCGCCGCCGTGGGGGACAGGGGGATGTTCATCCCGAGGGGGCCTGAGTCTCAGCTGAGCCAGGTGGCCTGTCCGCAGTAGGCGGCGCCGCCGTGGGGGTACGGTTACAGGGGGATGTTCATCCCGAGGGGGCCTGAGTCTCAGTTGAGCCAGGTGGCCTGTCCGCAGTAGGCGGCGCCGCCGTGGGGGACAGGGGGATGTTCATCCCGAGGGGGCCTGAGTCTCAGTTGAGCCAGGTGGCCTGTCCGCAGTAGGCGGCGCCGCCGTGGGGGACAGGGGGATGTTCATCCCGAGGGGGCCTGAGTCTCAGTTGAGCCAGGTGGCCTGTCCGCAGTAGGCGGCGCCGCCGTGGGGGACAGGGGGATGTTCATCCCGAGGGGGCCTGAGTCTCAGCCGAGCCAGGTGGCCTGTCCGCAGTAGGCGGCACCGCCGTGGGGGACAGGGGGATGTTCATCCCGAGGGGGCCTGAGTCTCAGTTGAGCCAGGTGGCCTGTCCGCAGTAGGCGGCGCCGCCGTGGGGGACAGGGGGATGTTCATCCCGAGGGGGCCTGAGTCTCAGCTGAGCCAGGTGGCCTGTCCGCAGTAGGCGGCGCCGCCGTGGGGGACAGGGGGATGTTCATCCGAGGGGGCCTGAGTCTCAGTTGAGCCAGGTGGCCTGTCCGCAGTAGGCGGCGCCGCCGTGGGGGACAGGGGGATGTTCCATCCCGAGGGGGCCTGAGTCTCAGCTGAGCCAGGTGGCCTGTCCGCAGTAGGCGGCGCCGCCGTGGGGGACAGGGGGATGTTCATCCCGAGGGGGCCTGAGTCTCAGTTGAGCCAGGTGGCCTGTCCGCAGTAGGCGGCGCCGCCGTGGGGGACAGGGGGATGTTCATCACCCGAGGGGGCCTGAGTCTCAGCTGAGCCAGGTGGCCTGTCCGCAGTAGGCGGCGCCGCCGTGGGGGGACAGGGGGATGTTCATCCCGAGGGGGCCTGAGTCTCAGTTGAGCCAGGTGGCTGTCCGCAGTAGGCGGCGCCGCCGTGGGGGACAGGGGGATGTTCATCCGAGGGGGCCTGAGTCTCAGTTGAGCCAGTGGCCTGTCCGCAGTAGGCGGCGCCGCCGTGGGGGACAGGGGGATGTTCATCCCGAGGGGGCCTGAGTCTCAGTTGAGCCAGGTGGCCTGTCCGCAGTAGGCGGCGCCGCCGTGGGGGACAGGGGGATAATCATCCCGAGGGGGCTTGAGTCTCAGTTGAGCCAGGTGGCCTGTCCGCAGTAGGCGGCGCCGCCGTGGGGGACAGGGGGTTGTTCATCCCGAGGGGGCCTGAGTCTCAGTTGAGCCAGGTGGCCTGTCCGCAGTAGGCGGCGCCGCCGTGGGGGACAGGGGGATGTTCATCCCCGAGGGGGCCTGAGTCTCAGTTGAGCCAGGTGGCCTGTCCGCAGTAGGCGGCGCCGCCGTGGGGGACAGGGGGATGTTCATCCCGAGGGGGCCTGAGTCTCAGTTGAGCCAGGTGGCCTGTCCGCAGTAGGCGGCGCCGCCGTGGGGGACAGGGGATGTTCATCCGAGGGGGCCTGAGTCTCAGTTGAGCCAGGTGGCCTGTCCGCAGTAGGCGGCGCCGCCGTGGGGGACAGGGGGATGTTCATCCCGAGGGGCCTGAGTCTCAGTTGAGCCAGGTGGCCTGTCCGCAGTAGGCGGCGCCGCCGTGGGGGACAGGGGGATGTTCATCCCGAGGGGGCCTGAGTCTCAGTTGAGCCAGGTGGCCTGTCCGCAGTAGGCGGCGCCGCCGTGGGGGACAGGGGGATGTTCATCCCGAGGGGGCCTGAGTCTCAGTTGAGCCAGGTGGCCTGTCCGCAGTAGGCGGCGCCGCCGTGGGGGACAGGGGATGTTCATCCCGAGGGGGCCTGAGTCTCAGTTGAGCCAGGTGGCCTGTCCGCAGTAGGCGGCGCCGCCGTGGGGGACAGGGGGATGTTCATCCCGAGGGGGCCTGAGTCTCAGTTTGAGCCAGGTGGCCTGTCCGCAGTAGGCGGCGCCGCCGTGGGGGACAGGGGGATGTTCATCCGAGGGGGCCCTGAGTCTCAGTTGAGCCAGGAGGCCTGTCCGCAGTAGGCGGCGCCGCCGTGGGGGACAGGGGGATGTTCATCCCGAGGGGGCCTGAGTCTCAGTTGAGCCAGGTGGCCTGTCCGCAGTAGGCGGCGCGCCGTGGGGGACCGGGGGATGTTCATCCCGAGGGGCCTGAGTCTCAGTTGAGCCAGGTGGCCTGTCCGCAGTAGCGGCGCCGCCGTGGGGGACAGGGGGATGTTCATCCCGAGGGGGCCTGAGTCTCAGTTGAGCCAGGTGGCCTGTCCGCAGTAGGCGGCGCGCCGTGGGGGACAGGGGGATGTTCATCCCGAGGGGGCCTGAGTCTCAGTTGAGCCAGGTGGCCTGTCCGCAGTAGGCGGCGCCGCCGTGGGGGACAGGGGATGTTCATCCCGAGGGGGCCTGAGTCTCAGTTGAGCCAGGTGGCCTGTCCGCAGTAGGCGGCGCCGCCGTGGGGGACAGGGGGATGTTCATCCCGAGGGGGCCTGAGTCTCAGTTGAGCCAGGTGGCCTGTCCGCAGTAGGCGCGCCGCCGTGGGGGACAGGGGGATGTTCATCCCGAGGGGGCCTGAGTCTCAGTTGAGCCAGGTGGCCTGTCCGCAGTAGGCGGCGCCGCCGTGGGGGACAGGGGGATGTTCATCCCGAGGGGGCCTGAGTCTCAGTTGAGCCAGGTGGCCTGTCCGCAGTAGGCGGCGCCGCCGTGGGGGACAGGGGGATGTTTCATCCCGAGGGGGCCTGAGTCTCAGTTGAGCCAGGTGGCCTGTCCGCAGCAGGCGGCGCCGCCGTGGGGGACGGGGGGATGTTCATCCCGAGGGGGCCTGAGTCTCAGTTGAGCCAGGGTGGCCTGTCCGCAGTAGGCGGCGCCGCCGTGGGGGACAGGGGGATGTTCATCCCGAGGGGCCTGAGTCTCAGTTGAGCCAGGTGGCCTGTCCGCAGTAGGCGGCGCCGCCGTGGGGGGACAGGGGGATGTTCATCCCGAGGGGCCTGAGTCTCAGTTGAGGCCAGGTGGCCTGTCCGCAGTAGGCGGCGCCGCCGTGGGGGACAGGGGGATGTTCATCCCGAGGGGGGCCTGAGTCTCAGTTTGAGCCAGGTGGCCTGTCCGCAGTAGGCGGCGCCGCCGTGGGGGACAGGGGGATGTTCATCCCGAGGGGGCCTGAGTTCAGTTGAGCCAGGTGGCCTGTCCGCAGTAGGCGGCGCCGCCGTGGGGGACAGGGGGATGTTCATCCCGAGGGGGCCTGAGTCTCAGTTGAGCCAGGTGGCCTGTCCGCAGTAGGCGGCGCCGCCGTGGGGGACAGGGGGATGTTCATCCCGAGGGGGCCTGAGTCTCAGTTGAGCCAGGTGGCCTGTCCGCAGTAGGCGGCGCCGCCGTGGGGGACAGGGGGATGTTCATCCCGAGGGGGCCTGAGTCTCAGTTGAGCCAGGTGGCCTGTCCGCAGTAGGCGGCGCCGCCGTGGGGACAGGGGGATGTTCATCCCGAGGGGGCCTGAGTCTCAGTTGAGCCAGGTGGCCTGTCCGCAGTAGGCGGCGCCGCCGTGGGGGGACAGGGGGATGTTCATCCCGAGGGGGCCTGAGTCTCAGTTGAGCCAGGTGGCCTGTCCGCAGTAGGCGGCGCCGCCGTGGGGGACAGGGGATGTTCATCCCGAGGGGGCCTGAGTCTCAGTTGAGCCAGGCGGCCTGTCCGCAGTAGGCGGCGCCGCCGTGGGGGGACAGGGGGATGTTCATCCCGAGGGGGCCTGAGTCTCAGTTGAGCCAGGTGGCCTGTCCGCAGTAGGCGGCGCCGCCGTGGGGACAGGGGGATGTTCATCCCGAGGGGGCCTGAGTCTCAGTTGAGCCAGGTGGCCTGTCCGCAGTAGGCGGCGCCGCCCGTGGGGGGACAGGGGGGATGTTCATCCCGAGGGGGCCTGAGTCTCAGTTGAGCCAGGTGGCCTGTCCGCAGTAGGCGGCGCCGCCGTGGGGGACAGGGGGATGTTCATCCCGTGGGGGCCTGAGTCTCAGTTGAGCCAGTGGCCTGTCCGCAGTAGGCGGCGCCGCCGTGGGGGACAGGGGGATGTTCATCCCGAGGGGGCCTGAGTCTCAGTTGAGCCAGGTGGCCTGTCCGCAGTAGGCGCGCCGCCGTGGGGGACAGGGGGATGTTCATCCCGAGGGGGCCTGAGTCTCAGTTGAGCCAGGTGGCCTGTCCGCAGTAGGCGGCGGCCGCCGTGGGGGACAGGGGGATGTTCATGCCGAGGGGGCCTTGAGTCTCAGTTGAGCCAGGTGGCCTGTCCGCAGTAGGCGGCGCCGCCGTGGGGGACAGGGGGATGTTCATCCCGAGGGGGCCTGAGTCTCAGTTGAGCCAGGTGGCCTGTCCGCAGTAGGCGGCGCCGCCGTGGGGGACAGGGGGATGTTCATCCCGAGGGGGCCTGAGTCTCAGTTGAGCCAGGTGGCCTGTCCGCAGTAGGCGGCGCCGCCGTGGGGGACGGGGGGATGTTCATCCCGAGGGGGCCTGAGTCTCAGTTGAGCCAGGTGGCCTGTCCGCAGTAGGCGGCGCCGCCGTGGGGACAGGGGGATGTTCATCCCGAGGGGGCCTGAGTCTCAGTTGAGCCAGGTGGCCTGTCCGCAGTAGGCGGCGCCGCCGTGGGGGACAGGGGATGTTCATCCCGAGGGGGCCTGAGTCTCAGTTGAGCCAGGTGGCCTGTCCGCAGTAGGCGGCGCCGCGTGGGGGACAGGGGGATGTTCATCCCGAGGGGGCCTGAGTCCTCAGTTGAGCCAGGTGGCCTGTCCGCAGTAGGCGGCGCCGCCGTGGGGGACAGGGGGATGTTTCATCCCGAGGGGGCCTGAGTCTCAGTTGAGCCAGGTGGCCTGTCGCAGTAGGCGGCGCCGCCGTGGGGGACAGGGGGATGTTCATCCCGAGGGGGCCTGAGTCTCAGTTGAGCCAGGTGGCCTGTCCGCAGTAGGCGGCGCCGCCGTGGGGACAGGGGGATTTCATCCCGAGGGGGCCTGAGTCTCAGTTGAGCCAGGTGGCCTGTCCGCAGTAGGCGGCGCCGCCGTGGGGGACAGGGGGATGTTCATCCCGAGGGGGCCTGAGTCTCAGTTGAGCCAGGTGGCCTGTCCGCAGTAGGCGGCGCCGCCGTGGGGGTTGCCTGATGATAGTAAGAATAGTAGTTTTTTCTTTCAAATTTAGCCCAATAGGTGGTCCTTATTGGGCCCATTGGCCCACCATCCTCTGAGCTACATATATTTTATGAAAGTTGCCAACAAATTTATAATTCAAATAATTCTATTAATGAAAAGTTGAAGTTTAAAATACAAACGATGCTAGCTTTGTGCCTTCAAAATTTTGCATGAACTCAATCTTAATGGGCCGATCGACGTCCCCATCATTGGACAGGGCGTACAAATATATCTTGACTCTTTCATGCACACAAGTTTCATGTGAAAGCTATTTTTTCAGTTTTGAAGCTCATAAAAAAATCTTTTACTTTCGAACATGGGGACAAGATCGCCTTGAGGACTTAATGCTGTTGTATGTTGAAAGAGATTTTAAGTACGTCCTATGAAAAAGCTGTGGATGACATTTCTTTTAATTCCAAGGCTTATCTAGGCTTGATGAATATTTGTTAAATAATTGTATATATAGATGTTATAAGGATAATTATAGATAACATAACTTCTCCTATCGATTTAACATTGAATTTTTTACTTTTAATCAAAATAGCTTGATTAATTAATGACATATACATCGATATCCTGTATTATGTATGATGGGCCAAAGTCATGACTGCGCCGAGAGGGCCAATCTTATCCAGTCCGCCCCTGAACCACCCTTGTGCCAAAGTACTGACTGAGATTATGTTGCTATAGGCGCGTTCAACATGAGCCATCGATTCCATGGATTGAATAGCAAACTCATCAATTTTTTCTCTTGGGGATCTTCTCCCAGCAGAAGCGGAATTTCAGGGTTCATTGGGGGTTTCGCAAACCCTCCAATGAATTAGGGTTTGATGCTTCATACCATGGATTCGACCACAGACTATCATTTGGGTTAGAAATCCTGCTCGACCTCTTTTTTCCCTAATGGGGGATTTTAGCATTCCATGGATTCGATGGATCATGTAAACGCGCCTTATGAGGTTTATGTTGTGTTCGATTCAGAAGTCACCTCCGTCACTTGACCGTGGTTTCTACTTACGATGATCGTCATCAATTGCTCTCGTGTAGCTCTAGTGTGACGTTAGTTTAACCAATACTCGTCTGCAAAAAACTCGACTCCAAAATTTGCGGTGTGAACTAGTCAATGGGCATTCAGGGACAATTGTGGAGGTGGTGCGCGATAGATGGAAGCATCTGTCACGTATGTGTGTGTGCGTGTGAGTGTGTTGTGTCTGTCTTACTTGACGAAGATTTATAAGCGGGTCTCTGACCAAGCACACAAGCGTGAAAATATATGTATGCCAACCAACTAGTCAATTGGCATGTTTCACGTTTTGAGTGGAAACAGTTCTATAAATATGGAAATAAGTTTCGATTGTTTAACAAATAAAGTGGATGGAGCTTACCTTGTCCTACCACCAAACACCGAAAACACTAATAAAATTCCAGGAGTGAAAGCAGAAATCTACATCAGTGAAACAAGCCAATGAAGAAAAAGAATGGCCACCCCTACGATAACGTAACTGTTGTATCATAAGATTTATTTTGGGGACAAGCTGCTTATTTGATGGCAACATCTGTCATATGTGTTTGTGTGTGTCTTATGTTGTCCTACTTGACGATGGCTTATAAGCGGGTCCTTGCGACCAAGCACACAAGCCTGAAAATATATGTCAACCAATCCAATCCAATCCAAGCTCCTTATTTTCAAAACTTATTTTGTAAACTATAAAAACACAATTAGGATGTAAAAATAGTACAAATCTTCTGCAGTTCAAAAGTGTGGATTTAATGCTAGAACAATTGATACATCCTTTTAAATTTTTTAATGATAAACTCTTAAGAAAGGCCGCCCCGGTGACTCAATCGTTAGGACTCAAGTCTTTGGAGCTGCTGGGGTCGGGTTCGAATCCCAGTCAGGCATGGATGTTTGTGACCGTCAATAAATGTTGTTATTTGTCTATGTGTTATTCCTATCTTTGTGACTGTTCATATTCTTTCTGTGTCTGTCCCACTTGACGAAAGCTTATAAGCGGTTCTCTGAACAAGCACACAAGCTGGAATATATATGTACCATACCATATCTTAAGAAAGCCCTGGATCATAAAATTTCCGCACAATAATTGAAAGTGAGTCGAAGTAAGCGATTTAATGAAAGCGTTTTTTGATCACCTTGATGAGAAACAGTTTGCTCTTTCAAAAAGATCCCAAAATTATCCATGCTTCAACGCCACAATGGAGTTTATTTACAAAAGCACACGAACTTCTACTCTACAAACAAACTCCTCGTCAACTAATCTTTGCCCCGTTCTATTCTCCAATTTAAACAAAACCCGCAACTTCCAACACGCTATTCATTGTCAAAAGACTAGAGAGTATGACAATAAACGAATTTAATAAACACCTGGATTAACCTTTGTAGTCAAGAGAACCCAGTGTTACTCCGAGATTAGCTCTAACATTCTAAAATGAAGGATGGCTAAGTTTGAAAACACCTAGCGATTAAATTAGCTTTATCAGAATTCAAAACAGGATTATATTGCGTATGTTATTTTAAAAATGCAATATAAATGCTACCATCACTAGAGAGGAGCAGAGTAAATATTTGTCTAGGTACACAGAAATACTAGGTCGTTTGCAATAACAAAATTCATATACAAATAAACATTTATAAGAAAATATTCGGGAAAAAATACATTTTCTATACATTTTCTTGCGAACTATTTTAACAACAAATATTTTTTATTATAATTTCACAATTTTAAAATAAACAGTTGAAATATGATTGAAAAGAGATGTTTTATGTTTAATTAGTAAAAGTAAGGCATTTTTTTAAAGATGCTTTTTTTTTAACCAATCACTTATAAGCACAGTTTTGAAATTCGATGTTTATTTTAAAAATAAAAGTATTGCAAGCTATTTTAACCACAATTTATTTTATTATAATTTTAGATTTTTAAAATAAACAATTCAAACATTATAAAAAAAAAAAGAATTTTTATGTTCAGTTTCCAAATATTTAAAGCCAATTATCAAAGAGATTTTCAGAATCAATCACTTGTGATTACAATTTTGAAACTTGATGTTAGACCATGGAAGCCTCTGGAAAAAACATAGGTTCTTCTTTTCACGCTGTTTAGCTAGGTACATTTCTAAATCGGCAACTGTCACTAGATGCTTGATGGGAATATGTCGTCTTTTACGAATCCTTTTTTCTTGATCTTCCTGGAGCAAGGGGTCTGTACTTTGTAGTTCTTTTTCTTCTGCTTTACTATTGTTCGAATTTATGTCATGTTTGTAACAATTATTAAAATGTTCTGGGTATTTCTCACTTATTTCGTCCTCAAATTTGTTTCCGCCATTGTCATCAGAATCATCAATATCATTTTCAAAACGATCGTACTTAAAACCAGTTAGAACATTTTCATCTTCTGAAACATTTTCGATATCCGAAGCGCCACTCTCTGAAGAACTTAACTTATAATATTGAACGTTCTCATTCTTAGTAACTTCTTTTCCAAATTTCATCTTTCCGTCTGAATACATTTCTCGAATTAAAAACTTTTTAACGCTGCTGGTTTTAGAACACATGACACCTGTAACGTGTCCTGAAACAAATCCTACCGTACTGCTGTTGAAACTAATAATTGCTTCAACATCAACATTTTCGGAATTCAATTCTTCAAGTTCAAAATCATCGGCAACCACGTTCAGCTCTTCAGCACCCATTTCTTCAAGATTACTATTTTCAACTTCATCCTTTTCATAATACTTGTCTTCAGTATTCTCCACATTAAAATGCCTTTCATGTTTAGTATCTTCATCTAAACTTTCCTTGAATTCGACGATTTTGTCTATAAGGTGGTCATTTGTGTCATTCCCCTTGTTATTTATAGTATTATCTGATTCCAAAGTCATAGAAGTATCTTCACTGACCGTTACATTAATCTCGTCTCTAACATATCCGATTTCATCACTGTAAAAAGTAATGAATCGTAAGTAATGAAATTTACTAAAACTAATGAAAAGTAAGTCTACCACGTAACTTAAAGTAATGAATCGTAAGTAATAAAAGTAACTAAAAGTAATGAAAATTAAGTCTTCTAAGTAAAAATGTTATGAAATATATTGATAAAGAATTCTGTTAGGAAACGCATCTAAATGGAGAATGTTGCATTTTAATTTCAAAAAAAGTATTTGATACTTTCTACTTCATTTTTTATTCAGAACTTACAAACTATAAACCATTAAAATAACCTTATATGATGGACAAGCTTTTGGGGCGAAGTGTTAACTTTTTTCGCGGCATGGGTTTTAATTAAAAATAATTACTCAATTTTTGTTTAATATTTTAAAATAGTTATTTATGTAGTAAACTATTTTAAACCTCCTTAATATTTTAAATTTTTAGATTTAATTAAATTTAAAAAATAATATATTTTTAAACATGCGTTGCAGGAAAAACTGACAGCCTATTGAGGGGTTTAAATGTGTCCATATCCCCTCAGGTGAATAAAGCCTCAATTGTTTATAATAAGTCTACACATATTCTTACTTTTCGCATATCCAAGACACCCATTGTTTTTTCTCGTTAACGTAATGCACTTCTCCCTTAAAAGAATATAACAACAAATTTTTTTAATAAATATTCCAGAATTTTCTTTTTAAAAACTTTAATTCGGTTTTGCATGATTGAATTAACACTTGAAGAATATTGGTTTTAATGTATTCTTCGAAATACAAATAAATTTAGCAATCTAGGGTAAGGTGGGGAAAGTGGGCCACCATCCCTGACATTTCCCGAATTATGGACTTTAAAAAATATTCTACAATATTTTTACGTATTTACCCCAAGAGATACAGGAAACATTATGGTATCATTTTCATTTAAGTATATAATAAAGTACAATCTTTTTTGTGACAATTTTTAAAATTGCATCTTATCGTAATTCACGTCATCATATTATTTTTTTTTATTTATTTCCAAACGGTTCATGATACAAAACAAAATGTTATATATTTTTAAAGTGGATAAAACATAGTATCCTGTTGCAGTGTCATGTACTTGTAATGTTGATAAGGTTAAAACAAAATTTGGGGGGCCCATTTGCCCCGCGTTTGGGGTAAGTAGGCAACCACAATGGTGGGGTAAGTGGGCCAGGGGTCCAGCTGCCCCAACTCTTTAATATACTTAAAAATAGTCATAATCACTGATTCATAGGGTTAGTCATATTCACTATTCATAGTCATATTTATTGCCATAGGCCAGTTTAAAAGCTGTAGGCCTAACATTTAGGTTACACTACATGCAAAAATAAAAAGATTAAAATGTACGTATTTTTTCTTTTAGTAAACTTGCATACCAAAAAAAGTTGCTATGGGGGAACTATTGAAGATACATCATTAATTTTTTGTTTCAAACACTCAAAATATCATGCAGATTATCCCACTTGCCCCACTATATCTCTACCAGCTATGTGTAAAAGTATTTTTGGGGGTGCCCACTTAACCCACCTTGCGGGGCAAATGGGCCACTCGGACGACCAAAAATAAAAATAAAAATTTTTTATTTATTATTTGCCAATTTGTTTTAAGGTTGTCATGGGTACAGTAATAACAAATGAGAGAATGAACCACAAAGAAAATAAGTTGTTATGCCTATTATATCCAGTGGTATGAGGATCTAAAGTCGAATTATGCCAAAAAGGGGTCACACTTACCCCACTTTACCCTATAAGGCATAATTATTGACATAGTGTTCGAAATCAAAACATTTTTAATTTTAAAAGTTTTTGGAAATGTAGTATTTATCACACAGTTTATGATGCTGAACCCTAATCTGGGTTTCGTTTTGTTTTTACCTTTCACGATTTTAGAAGATCAACTTTTTCAGATAAAAAATCATATCATTACCAAACCATTAAGAGGACTCCTTTGGGATTTCACATCTTGAAAATCGTAATGTTATTCCTATGGAGAATATTCGCAAGTCAATTACCGCCACAATTTTATTAAAATGTTACTAGTTTCTCGTATCATTGTAAAGAACGAAAGGGACTAAAAGGCTAAAATTAATTTGTTTTGTGAAAATCACGTATTTAGTATTTTTAATTTTTTTTTTTAAATTAGAACTTAATGCTTACTCCGTTTTTTACTAACTTCAAAAAAATATTAAAAATACTAAATATGTGATTTTCACAAAACAAATTAATTTTAGCCTTTTAGTTCCTTCCGTTCTTTACAATGATACAAGAAACTAGTCACCTTTTATTAAAATTGTGGCGGTAATTGACATGCGAATGTTTTCCATATGAATAACATTACGATTTTCAAGATGTGGAATTTCAAGGGAGTCCTCTTAATTAACAGAAACCAGATTTGTTATGCAGCAAAAACTGTTTAAGAAATACGTTTTACATTTGAAAAAAAAATTAATTTTGAGTATTTCTTTCAAGCAAAAAAAAACTAGAATTGCTGAAAAAGCAGAGCTGTTAAAATAAATGATTTCAGATTTAGAATCAATGAACCAACTAAATATCAGTTTTAAAATTCTAAATACCAGTAAGAAATATTCAAATAGTTTACCTGGATGGTATCTAAAGTGAAAGTTGTAATTCTTTCGTCATCAAAAAACGTTTGGAATGGTCGATTACAAACGTTACAACTAAAATAAAAGCTAAGATCAGTATCATAAATAAAATATCGGGTATTCAAGACAGTGAGTTTGTTAATGATTTAGGAGTTTTTGTGAGCAATGATTTTAAGATGAGTAAACAATGTGTTGAAGCAAGTAAGAAAGCGAATAGAATGTTGGGTTATATTAGAAAAAGTATCACTTCCGAATCTAAAGAGATTATTTTGCCATTGTAAAGGGGATTGGTAAGGAAACATCTGGAATATGCTGTTCTGTTTTGGTCCCCCTTCCTCAGAAAAGATATAGAGTGGATTGAAAGAGTACAGCATATGGCAACAAAAATGATTAAGGGTTTATCAGGTATTGATTATGATAACAGATTAAGGTCTTTAAACATGTATTCCCTGGAAAATAGGAGAACAAGGGGTGATTTAATTCAGATTTTCAAGCTTAAAGAACAGGGTGACATGGAGGGCTTAGGTTTTAAATAGCCGGACCAGAGGACATGGTCAGAAATTGAATAAATCATGCTTTAGAAAGGAGGTAAGGAAACATTATTTTTACAATAGAGTCGTCAATGAGTGGAATGCTTTGCCAGAATATGTTGTGTAATCGAAGAGAGTGGAAGATTTTAAGAAAAATCTCGATAGTTACTGGAAACTTGTAAGGAATTGAATATATTTTGGACCAACCTTGCTGGGCCTCTGGCCTGTTGTTGGTCGACAATTTTTGCATTAATATTTGTAAAAAAGTTTTGTTTGAAACATAACTTTCGAAAGGGACAGAGGGTGGGGCATCATTTGGCGATAAATGCGAACTTGGCTCAAAAAAATTTCCCAATATTAATTTGATTAAGTTAGGATTAAAAATTTTACTTTAAAAAATATCAACCTTGTATTCTTCGTGACCATTCAAGCAGCGTCAACATTCAAAATCATTGACCGAATCCAAATTTAAAAAAAAAAAAAACGTTACCAAACCACAACCCAATTGGAAACCATTACCTAACTTAGCGTATTTATGACATTTTTGACTATTTCCTTTCTTGTCTAACTTTTTCGGTCGTCCATAAGTACTTGTCATTTGAAAATGCTTTCGTTTTGCTTTATAGGTTTAAATCTGTAACTTTTAAAATATCAATAATAATAATAATCAGCTTACCGCTTTTTAAAAAAGGTAGATGACATTTTAAATATTACTGATCGCCAATTAAACGATATTTGATTCATTAAATGAGGTGTTTTTTTTTTTTTTTAAATTTTAAATATATTGTTGATCTGTACTAGTTTGTAATCATATTGAAAGGTGTTTGTACCTTGAAAAATGTTTTTGCACGTTCCCGTAATTTATATTTATAGATAACATGTTTTTATTTGTAAAATTAATATTTTACAATTCATTGACCAATGAAATTGTGGTTTGAAAAACCACTTACTATGAAATTCAATGGCCTAGATTGAAAGGAGCTTAAGGCGCATAGCATATAGCGGCAAAAAAGTTTAGAAAACAAAAAGGAAATTTGAGGATAAAGGCAAATTACTTATTTAAAGCAATTTAATATTAAAATGATGCACATTTCGTGAAAAAAAAGTTGGACTAGCTCTATACTAGAAATAATATTTAAAAATTATTAGTACTACTTATTGAGTTTAAAAAAATTAAAATTTCCTACAGTGAAAACAAGTTTCAACTCTTGTCATTTACTTAAGGCTACTCATCACCCCCATACCCCGTCATCCTTCGATCGGGCTTGCTAATGGTAAGTCTATCGGGAAAAAATGGTTTTTATTCCAATAAAAGCAATGAAATATAGGAATACTAGAAGATGTACCCGGTGTTGCACGGGTTGGAAAAAAAGAAATACCAAATCGATCCACGTGTTTGTACTATATTACCATTTAATCTGTTATAGTATAATAAGTTGTTACTTTTCCCATTCGTTATAATAAAGTACAGAATCCCGTTACTTATATTACCTTAAAAATTCAAAATTTAAAAAAATGCTTATAAAACTAAAAGATAATGTCATAATAATTTACCGAATAAAAACATTTTAGCTCATTTGAGTCATTTGGCGTGTTTGAAATATTTGGCGAGGAAAATATATAGCTACCAACATACCCATTTCATCACTGGCGCAATGACCATCGCACAACCAACCAGCAAAAAAATGCTCTTTTTGCGTGTTTTTTGTAATAACTTGGCGAGTTTGGCAAAGTATTTGGCGATAAAAGGAAGACATAAAACCCTATTATGCATCTGTAGTGTAGTGCGATGGCCTTCAAAAAAACAACGTAGTTTAGTATAAGCTTAACTATGCTTTTAAAAAATTAATAATTAAAATCATATAGGCACAATAAAATTATAGAATGGAGACTGATAGGATTACTTCACTTGAAACATATCAATTATTTTTTCAAATTATTAATTTAATTTCTGAAGGCAATGAACAAATATTAAACAAATTAAACATTTTCAATTTCAATTTTTTTCTAAAAAGTTTTATTTACAATTTACTGCCCAATGGCATCACGAAAGGGGAACAAATGATCGGATTTGAGTGAAAGTGGTGTATTTTTTCCATAAAGGGGCACATGAAAACGTTCGTAAACGGTAGAAGGAATTGTCTAATTCGAAAAATTATTAGCCTATGTTTGTACCGGAGATTAGATGAATTTTTGTTCCAAATTTCGTGACAATCTGTTGAGTGGTTCCTTAGATTTCGCGTCTTATACAAACAGACAGACAAGCAGAAGTCGCCTTTTATGTATCTAGATTTTGATGCGTTTTTTTTTTTTTTTTAATTCATAAAACTCCAATAAAATTGTGCTTTTAGAGGTTATTTGTTTAAAAACGTTATTAACTTTTTTAATAGAAAAATTTCTATTAAAAAAAGTAAATAACGTTTTTTAAAAAATAACCTCTAAAAACACAATCAAAATATTCCTATAATTTCATTGCTTTTATTGGAATAAAAACCATTTTTCCCTATAGACTTACTATTAGCAAGCCCAATCGAAGGATGACGGGGTATGGGGGTGATGAGCAGCTTTAAAAGCGGGAAGTCCTGGCACAATAAAACAGCAAAGAGTGCTAGTATTTTAACTCAAAAAAGTATATAACTTATTTACATTGTATTTCTGCCGCAAAAATTTTTGAAAAGAACTAATATTTTTTTAATGAACAATAACTTTTAATGCTCATAACTAAATTATAATTTAGTTAAGTTAATTGTCAAAATTTGCCTGACAAATACTATATGCATAATGTAAATTACCAAAAAAAGTTTAGTTCAGTTTCGTAGTCAAATATATTATAAATAAAATAAACCGCAAGGACTGATTGTTATTTTCTTTAAATTGTAAAATATCCTAAAATATTTAAGATAATTAGTTCTTCTGGCAAATATTTTATGTTAAAATTAATCTTTTCTTTTAAAAGAGATAACATTTCTATAGATGTTTAAGCTTAGGGTAGATTAGATTCTAGGAACCAGCTAATTACAATAAAGATATAAGTATGCAAAAATGTGTGAAATCTATGTTCCCTCATCTCTGGAAAATCTAAAACAACTTAATTTAAACTCATTGAAAAACTATTTTGTTAAAATATATATGTACTTTAACAAGTGTTAAACGAAAGACAATTATTAAAATATGCAAATATTTACTTTTAAACATTGAGTAGTTTAACACTCCAGTATCAAACTGCTTTTTAAAAAATAAACATACAGGGAGGTCCCGAATTCATGGTACAAACTTTAATGGTGGGTACAGGACATTGTAACAATGATTTATTGTATAGGAATGTATAGTCGCAAGTGACGCGGTGAGGCGTAAACAGGGGAAATAACGCCCGAAAGGGAAAACAACAATTTAATTGAAAGCGTTGTTGACAAGTGTCATGTTTACAGTAACTGTTCAAAATTGTGTCCACCAGTAGCAATACATGCTCGACAGCGTCGGTGGAGCGATTGGCGTACACGCTCGAAAATGCCTGGTATGTCACGCACACCTGCAGCAGCTTCAGATATGCGAGCGACGAGATCCTCATCAGAGTCAACTGGAGTCTCATGAACAAGATGCTTTAGATGTCCCATAAAACCGCTTTACCGACGCTGTCGAACATGTATCGCTACTGGTGGACGCACAATTTTGAAGAGTTTACTGTAAACATGACACTTGTCAACAACGCTTTCAATAAAATCTTTGCTTTTCCTTTCGGCCATTATTTCCCTTGTTTACGTCTCACCGCGTCACTTGCGACTATACGTTCCTATACAATAAATCATTGTTACAATGTCCTGTACCTACCATTAAAGTTTGTACCATGAATGTCCAAAAAATAAGTAGAAATATATCAGTCACAACATTTCAATACACATTTTCAAAAAAAAATTTATATAATTTCCATAAAGATTTTTAGGACATTTTCAATTTAAGGGAAGTTTTGAAAAATCTGTTTCTTCTAAGCATAGTTCAATGAAATAATGTAAGGAAATCAATACAAGTTAAAGGTTATTATATAACCTGTAAATCAATTTCAATACAGTTAAAACCAAAAAAGTTCATGGTCTTTTTGCAAATCTTGTGATATTCATTAGGTACTGGGGACTAGTGTATCAAATTTTAAGTATGAAGCTTTTTTAATTCGAGCTGAAAAGTGGTTTCGGAATAACACAATCTGACAGACAGACCAATGCCGAAAAACCACTTTTTTTAATCAGCACCACCAAAACATGTTGAGAAAACACAAAATTTTTAATTTGGAATTTCGAAACTATCGCAATACTTTTATACCTTATATTTCACATCAGGTAATCGAAAGTTAAAACATATTTTGTCATAAAAAAAAGTTAAGATAGCTCTTAAGACATTTTAGTTAATAAAACACAAACAAGGTTGTGTAAAATAGCATTTTATTTTTCTTATATAAATTTAATAAATATATAAACAGTACAACAGATTACAAGAGGAATGATAAACAATCATCCAAAAATAGATCAAGAGGATAATACTCTTATCTTTGGCTTAAAATTTTAAAAATTGAAGCATTTTAATAAAAAAAACTTATAAAAATACCACTTCAATAGAATCTTGTGTATAAAGTTTTTAATTTTGTAAAATAAGCAGATATGCCATGTAGCTGTAAATAAGAAATTGTTATTAAGAAATAAAGTTCATAAGTTATGTTAAGTAGATTGATGAAACTACTTGATAAACTAATCAACACAACATCAATTTGATTGTTTCCTAAAGAATATACTCAAAAACTGCTCTAAATTTATGCATACAAATAAGCATGAAAGAATAAAAAAAGTAACAATTCCAAGCATCTATATTTTTGTAAATTAATATCAGTGGGAAAATGGAATATACAATAACCAACTTATTCCAATTTATTTTGTACTGTTAAGAAGGAGTGCTTACAAACTTAATTTTCAATATAATTATATTGATAATCATACCCAATTCAAATTTGTCACTATCATTCGTAAAATAGGAAAGCATTTATAATCAAACTTATCAAATCAACTAAAAATTCAGGTGTATAACAATGCTACTTTTTAGAGATTCACTAACTCAATATTTCACATAAAAACACTTTTGATCACAGAAAAATACGTAAATCGAACACTAACATTATTTACATGTAAAATAAATGAAAACAAGTAAAAACAATTAAGCTAAATACACTAGTAACCTGATATATAGCTATAAAACATTTTTTTTTAAAAAATGCAATAGATTTTTACCAAAAATATTCCTTTGTATAGAGTATAAAACTTGAAAAAATGAATTTTTTTTAAGTATATTTTTTACAACAGATAGCATAATTTATGTATATTGATTAATTTATACTGAAAAATTTCAAAATTGGAAGTAGAGAGTAACACATTTTAAAATCAAATCTATCAATGAACTAGTACAAATATTGAAAGTATTAAAAATTCAGTAATCCTGAATTTTCCTTTTCTTCAAATCCTAGGAGACAAAAAAAAATTCAAGTGTCTTTGAATGGCTTCTAATCATAAAGAAAAAAATAATTAAAATGTGATAAAGCTCTTAACTCTGGACTGCTGTCATAAGATATATCATAATATATATTATAATCAAAAGTATTCACATCTATGAATGGTAAAATAGAAAAAATATAGTAATGTTAATAAATATCTTGTTTTCAAAAACATTTGCTAATATACTGTTCAAGGGGGAAATATATATTCATGTAACTGTGCAATCATAAAATTGATTTGCCTTGTGTGTTGATTTCTAGTTTCTCTTAAAATACCATAGGTTGAATGAACAAAAATAACCGATTCCAATCTTTTGCATATTAACCTCTTAAGACCCGAGCAAAATTCTACAAGTATATTCTTATAATCTAAGCATACTTTTCATACAAATATATGCTAAAAAGTATGTTCTGTGAAGAATTTTTTAAAACAATTATGTTTAATAGTTACTAGGGCCATAAACACTAAAAATACACACTGTTGTACTATAAATGCAACAAAAAAGACTGTATTACTTATTTGTAGTTAACAGATTA
Source organism: Hylyphantes graminicola (assembly GCA_023701765.1). Taxonomy (NCBI): domain Eukaryota; kingdom Metazoa; phylum Arthropoda; class Arachnida; order Araneae; family Linyphiidae; genus Hylyphantes; species Hylyphantes graminicola. The sequence continues at coordinate 47,962,646 of CM043115.1, read as the reverse complement.
TTTTAACAACGTTTTTAATGCAAAATGACTTTAGAATGAATTTCTAAAAAAGATTTTTGAAAAGGTTGAAAAGAAATTAAATTAATTTTTAAAAACTACAATATCGCATTGGCCCTTCCTTGTTCAGCTTCATTTTTTTATCGAAATAAAGTTACTGATACCTGTAATCAAAGGCTGAAAACTGACATTTGGAACTTCTTCTATTGGACTAGGTCAATTTCAGAACTAATTAACATGTTAATTGTTTGTGGGGAGGTTTTAAAAAACGTCCCCAAATGGGGACAATCTGGGACGACAGGTCGCAAGAGGTAATAAATATATGGACAATAGTAAATATTTTTAGTTAACAAGTTTCAATTAAATGATGGTTTTCGTTTTAAAAAAATCACAAAGCAATTTTCCATATCTTATAATATAATAACATAGTTTGTGGTGTACAAATGCGACTTATGCATAAATTATGTACAAATGTGACATACAAGTAAATTATGTACAAATGTGTTAAATGTGACTGAAAATTACTTATAAATTTAATGTGCTTAATTTTTTGACAAATCACACTTGTCTGTAGCATTTGTAGTCAAGGCTAGGTAATTTGTATGGGTAAATTTATAAAAGCTTCTGCTTTGTAAGTTATAAACGTAGTGCAAGAAGTTAAAATTAAGGGACATAAAAATTTTGTCAACTATATGAATAGAGGATCAAATATACTTACAACTTAAAATTTTCAGATTATAGCTCTTCTTTGCTATTCACATGTGGTGGATTAGCCTAAAAAAAGTAACAATTTTAGAAACCTAAAATATTTCAGAAAATGTCCATTAAATGAATCAGCAAATTTATTGAAATAAAAATTTCAAACCTCTTCCTCTTGATTGGGGCATAAACAATTTTTTTGAACTGGCTGCTTTACATGGTCCATGTTTTCGAGAATTTCAGTTTTCTGAGTCAACCTTTTGGAATATTCCTGTAAAAGAGAAAACTTTTAATTTTAAAAACAAATGTTTTAGAGAAGTCTTATCTTCAAAATAAATGCATAAACTACAGATATTTATCAATTCTTAAATAATATTACACAACAAAATGGCACAATGAAATAAAAAAAAGACTTATACTTATTGTAAATGTATAAAGAACAACTAAACTACATGCATAGCTTTTTAGTTACGTAGATTTTTGATTTAGGATTTTTTTTTTAACTGGTTTAAAAAGCAGTTTTCAATGACATAAAAAGCTCTCAAAATTTAAATGACTATCATATAGAAGAAGGGAAAAATAGATAAACATTTCATTCTTTAGCTTTCAAACTAATAATTTTTTAGTAATATAGATAATGAAAGATAACAATAACATAGGTAAACACTATGTGATAGATGCACAGTTTCTCTAAAAGCACTAATAAGAGAACAAAAATATTCAATATTACACATTCTGTGAAAAATCAATAAAATCATGGTTGGCTTGAAAATCAATAGATTAAAAGTGATTTTTTTAACATAATTATTTACCTATACTATTTTATGTCGACCGACAGTTTATTTACTAATCATAAGCCAAAGAAAATAAAAAAAAATCAATCAAAATTGGAAACCATTTTTAAAAGAATATTCAGTTTACTTTTTAGCACAATCAAATGAAATTATCTACTCAAAAAGTAACTTTTACACCTTATTTCAATTAATTAAACTAAAAAGCAGGGAACCTAGTAGATAAGTAACTAAATCTAACTCATTCTATATTTTTCAGATTTATATTTCCAAGCAATTTTGAATTTTGATAGTTTTTTTTTTATATGTAAGTTTACAAATAAAATTAGAACATAACTCCCACAACAATTTACAATAGAAGAGCCTAGTGGAAGAACGTGCTAAGTGACATAAAGGGGAAAACAAGAAAATTAGCTTTAAAGTTTTTCTTTTGCACTCGGATGTGTGAAAAACGGCACTTGGGCAAACCATAAAAAATGTGTTGAACTTAAAGTTTGGGAAAAAGGATACTCTTTTTATCGTTAAATGGTGGAATAATATGCATAGCAACAAAAATTGCAATTTTTTCAAAAATGTCACTCAGCACGTTCTTCCACTAAGCTCTTCAATTGTAGGCATAATCAAAGCTTTGAAGTGACACACTAGGAAACGTAAGCATACAAAAAATTATAACAATTCAATGAAAAGAAAGCCAAGAAAACTTCATGCAATGGGTCAGTCCCATGTACCTTGTGCACTCATTTTTAAATTCCAATTTCTACGTATATAAGTCCTAAGTTACATCACAGAAGTTTATGTCACTCGGTATGAATATCGTAATAACAGCAAAATAAAACAATCTTGAAATAATAATATCACTTTTTATTTATAATATTTGAACTTTAAAATGGTGATACTATATTTAAATGTTATTAATTAATATTTTTAAAAACAAGATGATGTTTTTGCTCCTAATTTGTAGAATTACCATTCATAAAAAGGTAATAAAAGTATTGCAATCGGGCCGAAAATCAGAAATAGAGATTTTGTGCTTTCTACACTTTTTGGAAGATGCCGATTCACAAAACGAATTCCCAGTACATTAGGGACATCATAATAAGGTTTTCAAGATATTAGTGCTTGCACAAACAGTAGATGCCACAGAAATTTTTAGTTTTTGAAATTACTTTATAGGGTACAGAATTATCTTCATTTTTTTTTCATTTTTTTTAGAGCTAATCGAAAGTCGTGTAGTATAATACACCACTGGTTGTGCTTTTTACATTTTTATGCCTGGTGAAAAAAATTTTAAGTACCGTCAGTGCGGGTAACTTTGGCCAAAATCATAGTTTTTTTCACAAAAGAAGAAAAATTTAACTGTAAAAACGATTTAAACACTTAAAAATCCTTATGCATTCTAAGTATTGTACACTTAGGAATAATTTTCAGGCATTTTTGTTACATTTTATAAATTAATAAAAAATTGGTATTAATTTTTAAAAAAATAAGACACTGTTAGGAGCCGTGCGGGTAACTTTGGCCACCCAAGGAATACATAAGAAACATACTTTTTAACATCCTTAAAAGCTGTGTTAATGATTTAAATAGCAATATTAAAACTTTAAACCCAAAAATAACAAAGTTATAAGACATATTAGTTATTTAAAATGGTATATAACTTAACATTTACATTGCAGTGCATCGTGGAATGGCATTACACGTTGAATACTAGTACTGTTTGTCGCTTAAAAGAAAGAAGAATAAACTTCTATTTTAATAAGGAAAAAATAACTTTTTTGAAGCAAGATTTAATAACAAATATATTTGTAAAAAAACAAACGATTTTATTATGAAAGGTGAAAATTAATATATTTATAATTAGGAATTCGAAAATGTTTACCTTTCGACATTTGCGATTTTGAGTGGAATATGTATCTTGCATTCTATCTTTTTCTTTTTAATGTTTAAAATCATGAGATTTAAAAAAAATATCTAAAAAATGACTAATCATAAGAGTAAGAATTTTTTCAAAAATAGTTAAATTTAATACACTTTTACATACATTTTTTAAAGTGCAAAGTTCCATAAAGAAATATTTACATCTATGGCCAAAGTTACCCGCATTCTTCGGCAAAAGCTTCCCAATTACAAATATTTAAATACAGCATAAAAATTAGTCAACTTAGAATAAAACAAATGGTGTAATATTCTTCCTCATTAATAAAAGAATCGAATAGAGTGTTTTATTTAAATATTTTCAATATTTTTTTAAGTGCTCCAGACAAAAGTTGGAAGAGATAGATTTTTGTCATTTTATGCTCGTAAGAATGAAAACAGCATTTGTAGTATTGCCAGATTTAGAATGATATATTTTTTTACATGAAATGAAAGGCGATATTTCCACCTTTCCAAAAATGTAAAACAATTTAAGATGAGATCATTTTATGAAGAGAAATTAAGAAACAAATCTTTTTCCAACGCGTGGCCAAAGTTACCCTCCGTGGCCAAAGATACCCGCTTTGACGGTATATAGCAAAGCAATACTTTCATAGAAGTTAGGAATTCAAAACTAATGTATTATATCTATGCGACTGACCAAATATCTTAAAGGAAAAAAAATTACCTTAAATAAGACAGCATAATAGCACAAAATATCTTTTGGCATTAAGTTATCCAAAGCATATTTTTGCGCATTTTCAGCAATGGCTTTGGCTTCCAAGTCGTGATCCACAGCCCACTCAAGTTTGTCAACCAAGTCTGATAGGTTTCTGCTGAAAGGCACATAGTGAATCATGGGTTGTATATCATTATAAAAATGCTCGTAGTACTCAGATTCTTGCTTCAAAACCAAACTTCGTCCTGCCAGTAGATAAGGTAGACGATAAGCTGCAACTGTTCCATCGACGTTGATTTGATACCTATACTTAAATATGAAAGGACATATTTAGAAACGAATGGAAGCATAAGTTGTTAGTTTTATTTAAATGTTGTTCTATGTTAATGAAATATAAATTTAGAAATACATATTTTTAATATTAAAAGAGGACAAAAACAAGTATTTTTTCTATCAATACAATAACAAAAAATAGTCTTTTTTTTAAATAATTAAAGTGCAATTGGAAATTTTTATATCTAAAAAGTCGGTAACTTCATTATATAAAGAACCTAAGCAATAATGTATCAATTTTTTGTTTAAAAAAATTATTTAAAAAGTAGGTTTGAAATGCCTATTTTAAAAGGTAAAGTATATGATTGGTGGCAAAAGTTGGGTTGCTCTCACAGGGTTGCCGAACTTTACCGTCCCTATTTGCAAGTGTTTTGATGCTCCTTCCAGAGTTTCTGTTCAGTTAAGTGAGTATAACACTTGAATAAAGTTTTGAAGAAAAACACAAAATACTACACAACATTATTAAATACAGGACTACATTTTTTAAAACTCTTTTAAAAACAATAATTCCACAAAAGTTGTAATGTATGCCAGATATAAAGTACGAATTTTTAAACCGTAACAAAAAAAACATAGCACAAACAATATAAAAAGGAATACTTTCTTAAACTTAAAACAAGTTGGTTTGTTACAGAATTCTGTCACTTACACTGCTTCCACACAACTTTTACGCTCATCAGGAAACAAACCAACAACACCTCAGAAAGAAATTCGCCAAACGGGCCTTTAGCTAGTTCTAATTCAAACTTTTATAAGCCAAAATTAATAATTATCTTTAATCTTCATTTACAGATTTGATCATTAATCTTTATCGTTTGCCAATTGTTTTTAAGTTTGAAGAATAATGATGTATTTTTTTAATGAATATCTTTTTGCCGCCACAAGTTTATATTTCGAAAAATAAATTAGTAAAATTCTTGCTTTAAAAATAAAAGCGAAACTTTGCATATTATGCAAATTTAGAATTTTTTTATGCATCCTTCTACATACATATATAATGAACCATCAAAATAACTTTATTGTGGTATTACAACAATCCAAATTGAAATATATCATAAAAATAAATATTTTTTGAGTTTTATTTTTATTTTATATAAAGTTTCTCGTGCGTTTTATGTCATGGCAACAGTGAAAATATTGAATGAAAATGGAATTTGCATGTTATTTCAGTGTAGCTTTAATTTTTAGTTATTTAAATTTTAAATAAACTTCTAATTAAATTTTTTAATGAAATTTGGAACGTAGCCTAATCTGATTTTTTGCTTCAAAATGACACTTGTTCCACTATTGTATTCCACTTGTTTGTGAGACTTGCGGTTGGTTCTGTGAAAGTGGGTGACGGACGGACTGAACGATTATAGAACCTTCCACTTTTTACATCATAAACGTAGTGTGGAAGCTAAAAGCAACCAAGGAACTTTTGTGAGTTAGCATTCATCTTTATAGATACAATTAAATTTTTCATCTATATCCTGTTCTACAGCTAAATTTATTTATCAAAACAGTAGCTTCCAATTACATAAAGAGAAAAATATTAACTAAGTAATGATTAAAGACCAACATTTTCACAGCATACTATAAAAACACACACTTCAAAATGAAAAAGTATAAATAATTACCTTGAAAAAGTCAAAAAACGATATATAATCAGACTTTGGACCATACTCCACTTCCGCATTTTTGAAGAAGAAAAAGTTGGTAAGAGAAGCATTGATCAGATGTGGGTATTCGCGTCCCAATTTCACCAAGTCCAGTCTCTCTTGCCTACTATCCCTGCCTCTCCAAAATGACATTTGAATTTTCTCTTCCCAAGAAGGTCCGGAATTACCCATCACAGACAGCATGTCAACCATGACCCTAAAAGATAAATGAAATTAATAGGAAAATAAAGAACACTTTTTTACTGCTTGGAAGTAACCAGATAGAGTGTATCTGCGTAGGCAGGTAAACTGGAGTATCTAGATTATTGGACCATTGTTGTAAGCAATCAAAAACTCTATCTTAAAAGAAAACATACTAATACACTGATTATTTTAGGGACAAACTGGTCCAAATTGTTGTGGTTATTGCAGTTTACAGTTTACCTGACCACAGCAAATGCTTGGAAATAAATTCAGAGCTAATGATCTTTAATTAACTTAAAAATTAATCAAAGCACAAAACTATTAATTTCCCTATTGGAAAAAGTACATAAACATGCAGTGTTTCCAAGAAATGTTTTAACACTAACACCATATTTCACTACTATTTTTTATTTTGGAGAATAACCAAGGGAAATTCCATTGCACTGTAGAAATTGATCCAACAAATCACATGAAAGAAATATTACTTTAAATTTTAGCAACTAACATGTATATTTAGTTTCAAAAACCCAAAAGCAAAAAAAAATATCAAAACAACTTTACTAGTTTCAGACATTGAAAAAACTACATTGACTTTGAGTACTAACCAATACCAATCAAACCTTTGTTATTTATAAAATTTTTGACATAATATTACTACAAAGAAAAACTTATTTTAGTTTAATAATACCTTCCCATCATTTCCAGCGTGGCTTCAGTAATATCATAAGTGGGCATTACAATATCTCGTGTTGATTGTGACCCGCACCATGAGAAGATGGGTATTGGTTTTTCAGATGGCTTTCGCTGTTCTAAAGGCCAGTCACCCAAATTGGATAGAAGCTCAAAATCTGGTAGATACATCTAAAATATTTCATAAAAGAACAAAATTAAAATTCAAAACAAGTTATAGAATGATCATGTTTCGAATTTTACATTGTTGGTTTAAATATTTAGCTCTGTAACAATTTGTCCAAGGTTTTAATTTTTTTAGATAATGAATTGAATTTTCATGCACAGAAGGGATTTCTAGTTTCTACAATTTAAGAAAAATTATATATTTTTAATAAAAATAAAATTAACCTGCATTTTATTAAAAAAACCCTTTTAATTTTCAATTAATAACATTAATGCTTCTATACTAACACTTTTCCCTACAATACTATAAATATGTATAATTTTTATATGACAAAATTTAGCGTTATTAACGTAAATTTTGAAGTAATATTTGAAAAAAAAACTAGCAATGTACTTAATATTTTGTTATAATACATATAATGAAACAAATTGTAGATATGTTTACTAAATAATTAAAATATCAATACTAACTTTACGTGTCAAAGACAATAATATCTCATCCATAAACATACTAAAGCCAACATATTGCCCAAGGCATTTGCGATAAACCTAAAGGTAAAATAAATAATAATCAATATTTATTTTAAAAGAAGTTTTTCAAAATGTAGATAACCACATTTTTAATTAACTTAGACAAAAACTGTACTGTTATGGCTTAACAACAACATTGCAAAACTACAATAAAATACAATGAAAAACTTTTCAGGATCTTATAAAACATAACAAATATTTTGTTTCTATAAATTCGCTTTCTTCAAGACATCCTTTAATAGCTACACATTTGTATTTATCAAACTACAGTTACATGCTTCAAGCGTTTGATTCAAACAGCTATTTGAGCGTGACCTTCATGTTCTCAAGGTAACAATTTAACAAGCAGATACTCTAAGCTTCCGCTGAAACTGGTGCTCAAGGTAGCAAAACCAAACAAGATGGGTTCTTTACCTTGAGCGCCAGTTGAGTGTGAAATTGCAAAAAAATATTATCAATGCATGCAATACAGCCAATGAATAAATAGTCTATCAAGTTTTAAACTTTATCTAGATTATTTTCAATGATACTTTACCAAAATCAAACATGCATGATATTTAAGGTTTCTGAAATCAAAAATTGTTAAAACGAGCTTAAAAGGACAATCTGCAGTTAATATTAACTGGAGTGCAGTCACTCTATGAAAATGTTTACAAATTTTTAAATAACTTAAAAGATAGATTTTATCAAAGACAATAACTGGGTAAGTTTCTGTGGCAATTGTTCAGAGAATAGTGTGCATAAAAATATACTGCATTTTGCAGAGGATATTACTACAAAACCAAAAAATGCTCAATTTTTTAAATTTTAAAATAGGTATTACTTTATTTTTTAAAAAAAACTATCGTTACATAGCTAGGAATGCCACTTGTAATCAAAATGGAGAGTGCTGAAAATAGTTTTTCAAATACCTTCTTCTTTTAGAAAATCGTATTTTCATTTATAATTGCAATCCTAGTAGCATTTAAGACTTTTTAAACAGTATTTTGCTATGTATAACTTCAATGGCACAAATGACTCTACGAATTTACAATCAGTATCCAAAAACATAATTCAGTGACCAAAACAATTAAACCGTTTTCCGATAAATAAAAAAGTGTACATGCCTTATTCGACACAACAGCATAATGACAAATGCTGAATGAGCCAGGATTATTGAACCTCTGAAACGCGTCTTGCAGAGATTCTTTCATGTTAACAGATGGGAAGGTATCTAAATCTCGCTCAATCTGAGGATATGTAGCTGGGCAATTCAGAGCAGATAGCCATTCGGCCATGGGTTTTGGACAATAACACTGCTCATGAAACATAAGACCTAGAAACAGTAACAGTAATTTATTACATATTAATATAAACAGGGTCTCAATTTCAAGAGAGTCCCGAAAACAAATAACTAACGAATTGGATACACTTATTTCAAAAAGTATATGGGCAATTCTACCATAATTTTTAATTTTATGTCCCTTGGGCATAACGTTTTTAAAAAATTAATATTTCTTTACCATTTTTTCTTATTATACTAAAAGACTGGTCCTTTTATAATTGTAAAACGTAATTTTAAAACAAAAAAACTCCAAAAAAATTTTAGAACACAAAACAATGCAGAAAAGTCCTTACCATCGTGTGTCCCGAATGTCAAATTTTAAGTTTAGGGATCAATCTAATACTTTTTTTAGCTAAAAATTACATTCATTTGGATTTTAAATTAAACTAATACTGTAGCTTAACGATTTCCTTCCATTGAATTTTGGCTTTTAACATTTATAATGCGTTTTTCTCGTCTCCTAACTTTGTCCCTGGGTTTTGGTACATTCACTGACCTCATTCCTAAAGTGGTGAAGAGAGGCACTGGATTGAGCTACAGTGATTCTTCAAACATGCTAACTGTATTGCAGAAAACTGATATTCAGTTAGTAGCCACATATTTTTGGTAAAATTCACCAATAAGCCCAATATTTAAAAAAACTCAGTGAAATTGGCTTATAGGCTTTATTGCTTTCCTTACAGTCTCCCAGGTTTAAGGTTAATTTTTGCTTGATAATTGAATTTTTTTTTCTATAAATATATTTTGGTGGAGTGCAAGAAGTAAAAAAATCCATTTTTATTAAACTGGAGTTAGTTTCAACACAAGAAAGACCGGAAAGCAGCGTGAATGTCCTTTCCTTCCAATCCTGACCTTCCGATCCTTACAGTCGTAATGATCTAGGGATTTAAAACCGAAACCAGTTTTAAGCCTAACCGTGTTCTTGCGATTTCGGTTTCATTGAAAAACAGTTAGTTTCGTAAGGCCGGTTTAGACCGGTTTCTTTAGAATCGGTGTTTTTAAAAAACTGCTGTCACTTATTATAATTTTTTGTTTTCTACAAATGAGCTTTGCTAAACTTTTTTTCGAAATTCTAGAACCCTTATGAACCTTTTGATAAACATTTAAAGTGATTTTGAAAAAATAAATTTTACAAGTTTTTAATACCCGAAATTAAAAATTATGGTAGAACTGCCCATATGAACAAAAGGCACTGATTAATGTGCAATCTTAAATCAACTGCAAACAGAGACAAGAATAATAAAATCATTGCCTTTAAATAAATATATAAATAAATTTAAATAAAAATACAATTTTTGGCATTAAAATATATTCGATCTTTCTACTACATATATCCTGCATGGAATAATCGGTACTTTTCCATCTTGTGGCAATAAAGTAGCCAAAAAGGGCACATCCACCACCAAACAGAATAGGGGAAGACGGGGTACAATGGACCCTATTACATATTTTTATTACAAATATTACATATTTGTAATGGATTACCCTATTACATAATTTTTCTAATGTTTCATAATGAGGTACATAGGTGGCAGCAGAGCATTGATTAACAAAAGCTTACAACCGCGTGTTTAGCGGACAATTTAATCATTTAATTTTATAAATTTTATTTGTGACAGGCAGAAGTAACTATTTACACCAGTTTTTCTTTTTTTTTTATTCAAGAATTGTGATTTGGAAGAATATACTTGGCACTTTAAAAAGATAAGATCATATATTGAGATAGTTAATCTAAGTAAAACAATTTAATTTATGGTAAGTTAGTGTTTAAGACATTTTTTGTCTGACTTCCACATTGAGTGAAATGGTCCTCCAGAACATGGGGTACAATGGACCATGAAATTTTTTATAACTCTGACCTTTAATTATGTATGGAGCTTGTGCAACATTCTGGTCTTCATACACAATATCGATCTGGACACCCAAACATGTTTCGTATAACCTGTAGCGAGCAATGAAAGTTCCTTCTTTCACATGCAGAAGCTGGTACCAAATACGACATTTTTCATGCAGACCAGTTACTTGGATACTTAAGCTCTGTGGAGAGGAGGAAAAGCTGCAACAGAAAATTGATGAAAATTATTTTTCAAACACAATTCATTAATTTTAACAATTTAAGAAGTAAACAAGTAAAAAATTTTAGGTTTAAAAAAATAATGTATTGAAACATTTTAAATAAAATATTGCCCAAGATAATGCTACATAAAATTTTAGTAGCTGACCCGACGACAAATTGCAAAAATTTTGCACATTTTTAAACGATAGGAGGATGTTAACTAATATTGCATGCATACTAAAGCAAGAATCCAGTCAGGAATACTGAAAAAAATCGAAAGAAAACACAGCATTCAGAAAACTTAACTTTTGAGATGTCACCAAGCACGACAAGTTGCCCACTTCTAGCGTCTAGGATTAACATGAATGGTACAAATTTTAAAATAAACTTTACTATGATGAAAAACGATTAGAACTTCCCAAAATAATTTGATGCACTAACAGGTCAAAATATAGAAGAGTTATTATCTAAGTCTATCTAAACAACAAATAAAAAAAAAACTTGCTGGCATTATCAGTGTAAAAGAAAATAAAAAGTTATTGGTGATGTCTCTGTAATGAAAAAAATTTTATAGAAAAATTTCCTAAAAATTAACACAAAAATTACCTCTTATATTCCGTGTCAATAAGTTCAATAAAAAAGTATCGAACGGGAACTGTAAAATTGGCTTGAAGTCCAGGACCATAAACTTTACAATTTTTTAAAGATATTGACTTTGTGTAATTACTTTCTTGATTTTCTTGGCAAAAAGTAGACGGTAACAACAATGAGATAATAAAATAAACTATTTTATAATACAAGAGGAAACATGGTGCGAAATGCATGATTAATACACCAGAAAGCGAAACTCAAAAAAACTGTTCCATCAAGTGTGAAAATCTAGCCTTATTCCCACGGTACACTCGGGAAGAAAAGTAAGAGAATGCTCAACTAGTTACAGCAAACAATGCTGTGATATATTAGCGAAAAAGTTGTCGATTTCATTTCTATAAATATAAGCAACCGGTTTATCTGGGATCACAACCTTTGACACCATTAAAATAAAAACTTTCTCAACTTAAACTTCAAAAAAAAAGTAAACAATAATTGGCAGTTACAGTCGCAGGCAATGCCAAACTATAGACATGACAAATAAACTTCTCTTTGGAACCCGGGTGGTTTTGTAGGTTAGATCGGAACTCATTACGTTAACAGTCTGCACATTTTACTAGAGACGAGTTCGATTTTTATCTGTGCTCTAGGTGTACTTTCACTATCTGTGTCAGTAAAAATTCAGTCTGTGTCTGTCTACGTGACGAAGGTTTACAAGAAGATCCCTGGTCCAAACCGGAAAAAACATGTGCCAACCTACCTACTTACTTCTTTTAGGAAAAACAAAACCCTTGACATTTCATAATCTGCAATTTATAATTAACTTCTGCAATAACCCAAAATAATGAAAAGATATTTATTTATATATCTTGATTTATTGATTTTCTTGCTTTAGTGCTTTCGTACAAGCCAATAGGGAATAAAAGTTTTTTTACAATGAATATGAAATCTGGCAATATGTAAGAATAACTTTCATTTTGGTTTTGTTATCTTGGATTGTCTTGGACTGCACTGCATTTCAAAAATTAATTTTTAAAAACTCAGATAATCCTATTTCATTTTTTTTGTTTCTCTGAACAATTATAAATTTAAAATGCTTCGAGTTTTAGGAAGCTCTATTCAAAAAGCCAGTGGCATTTTGAGGAATGGCCAAAACCTTTGCGGCATTGCACAGTCACGAAGTTTGTTTACCAATACACCCAAGCTCGCTGCCGAAGTGACCCACCCGGCGCCGGATTTCAAGGGCACCGCCGTCGTAAACGGCAACTTCAAGGAAGTCAAACTGGAAGACTACAAAGGGAAGTACCTCGTCCTGTTCTTCTACCCCCTCGACTTCACCTTCGTGTGCCCGACCGAGATCATAGCCTTCAGCGACATGGCCAAGGAATTCCGCGCCCTGAACACGGAAGTTCTGGCCGTGTCTGTCGACTCGCACTTCAGCCACCTGGCGTGGATTAACACCCCGAGGAAGCAGGGAGGCTTGGGGTCCATGGACATCCCCCTGCTCTCTGACCTGAGCAAAAAGATATCCAAGGATTACGGCGTTCTTCTGGATGCCGGCCTCGCCCTGAGAGGTCTGTTCATCATCGACCCCAAACAGGTCGTCCGACAAGTCACCATCAACGACTTGCCGATCGGGCGCTCGGTCGAGGAGACTTTGAGGCTGGTGAAGGCCTTGCAGTTCCACGAGAAGAATGGGGAAGTCTGCCCTGCCAACTGGAAGCCTGATTCTCCTTCTATCAAGCCTGATCCTAAAGGCGCAATGGAATACTTTGAGAAGAACAACTGAGTTTTGTTAAATGTACTGCTAGATATTGTTGTCTGTTATTCGTTAGTTACAGCATCTATGACTTATAAATAAATGTTTTTATTGCACACATGTTTAATATAAAGTTACTTTGCAGTTAGTGCTTATTAATTATATCTCTAACCTAGCTTGCTTAAAGGCTTTAGAAACATTTTAATTTGAAAGTTTTTTTAATGCTTTAAAAGACAAGTAACCAAAGTCTATGATAGTATTGTTTTTTTGGATTTGGTGAATCTACCCTAGACAGTAACCCCTCGCTATGTTGTGCCTTGTTATATCGCGTATTGGGTTATATCGCAGCTTTTTTGCTTGTCTCCCGAGAAGTGTGATATAACGAGGGGTTGCTGCATATAATACAGACATACATAACTAAATAAATAAAGTTTAGCAGAAAAAAAAATATTATTTTGTAAAATCAGTTTATTGACCATCCCAGGACAGTTAAGGCACAAATGGCAGTTGCCCTTAAGAATGTTTAAAGTTAAAAAGCATAATATTGAAACTTTAGTTCTTCAGTGTGGGTCTGTAAGGATTTTTTTAAGCTCATAACATTTATTTATATTAATGATTGCTCAGGTTTCAAAGGCATGAAGTACCAAAATGACTCAGTGTTGTGTTGCCCATAGGTTCGCATAAAAACCCATTAAAAAGGTTTATGATTAAAGTTAAGTTTCCATGCGCGCCATTTCGAAATTTACTTAGCTGTGTTTAAACAATAAAAAGGTTTTAGACTGCTGAAATTAGTCAGCCTGAAGTTTTCCCAAACAAACCAAAATTTCTCATTTTTTAAGAAGCTGATAAAGGTAAATAATTTCTGTTAAAATAAATAGTTGTCTATATTAGTATCGTATTTTTAATTTTATCCAATAAGCTTTTTTTTTGTAGATAATGTAACATTTTCATTTAGAGATCTCCTCTTTAATATCACCAACATATAATTGTTTTAATTAATGTTTAGTCAAAAGTCTTCCTTTTGGTCATTATTTTTAATCATGTCCCGGTCCGTTTTAAATACTGATTAATAAATTACTAAATGGCTTAAATCTAGTGCAAGACAAACATGTGAGAAAGACTCTTTCCCCTTTGCGCTCCCCCACCACATCATTATTAGTGTTGCCCTCTGTTGTTAGTTCATGAAATTATTTATTCCATGCATTTTTAAGAAATCAAATATTTTCCTAGCTGAAAGATATTGTCAGTGGTAGGTCAAGAAATTTGTTTTGGAGGTTTTAAGATCTATTTTTTACCCATTTTAATGAAGATATATTTATTACTTATAGAATTAAAAACTATTTATGAACACTCTTGGGGGGGGGGGGGGGAATTATGGGTCAAAATGAAAGATAAAAGAATACAATTTGGCCTGAGTAAGCTTAAATAATTTAGATTTTTTTTTAAATAGTTTCTTTACCTAAAATGACATTATTATTAATTTTATTTTAATTATTGAGTGATCAGGATTTACCATTGATTTTGGTAATTATGGGTCATACAAGGGGTAAATATGATATGGGCAATGCAAAGCACTACCATTAAGCCACTGGGCCTTAGTAATAAATCCAGCTAAAAGTTTTTAAAAAATAAATTTGAATTAATAAAGTATATATTTGGAACAGCTATTATATATACAGACTCGATTTAATGATTTGCTTTATGCTATAAAAAAACAAAAAATCTCCATATAAGATTTAAAATATCACTCCATTTCATACAACTTATAGGCATAGCAACTCCAACCAAACAATAAATTTTCAAACATATTCATAGCAATTTATTAAGAAATTTTTTTTTTTTGCCATACATAAAAATATTAATTTTGAAACCACAATATAATGCAAATAGGTTATACACTACACTTAGCATAAATTGGTTTAGAGAAAACATTTTGTTCTATATCAGTCAAGGTACTATTGTCAAGAACAAAAAAAGTCAGGATACATTTAGTCAAATTTTGTAGAAATTAGTTTCATAAGTTGCACTTTGTGAGGGGGTATTCGCATGATTAATCAGACGTTTCTTCTTTACATGCCATGGAAAATTTTTAAAAATAACCATTTCAGTACAGCCAAATATCCAGTGTCCATTTTAGTCATAACCAAACAAGTTTAAAAATAACCATTGCAGTTTTCTTCCTTTTAAATTTTTTTTAAATGAACTTAATTTTTAACAATGACTAAACCAGTGTTTCGAGCCGCCTCTTATATTCATTCTCACTAACATAATAATGGTCCCGACTTGTTGATTTTCATAACGTTGCCAAGCAACGAAAATGCTTAATGTCACAAACATTTAGTCTTCATATTTCCTACAACTTTTTTTTAGCAAAATTTATTTTGTTTATTAACCAGTTTGGAATGACGTCTGGAATGTGATTATTTGAATGTTTATCATTTTCTTAATAAGAAAGTGGCAGGGCATTTTTTTGCGTGTAATCCTGATTAGTTTTAATTTACATTTCCTATTTTAAGTGCATCTTGGAGTAGTTTTATGGTTTCGTTCTACGAATAATTAAATATTTTTTATAACTGCAAATAAATCATGCAGACAATAAGTAATATTTGTTTTATTTGCGATAGAAAATTAACGAAAATATATATTTTTTTTTTGGCTTTAAGAAGTTTAAATTATAGCTGGATGCTGTGCTTACTGAAATTTATTCCTAATGTGTAAAAATGTAATGTAGAAACGGTTGTAGATGACACTTACTGTTACGAACCTAGTTGTTTCCCGGTAAGAATTTTAGTATGTATTTAAATAACAGAACAGCTATTTTAGTTCTTTTAGAAATTCTTGTTATTTTTTTTGAACCTCTATATATAAGTTATTTTTACTAAAATTTTCCGGCTTTTAATTCGGTTGAAATAAGAAAAACAATCCATCCAAAATGATATGAATAGTTATCTTAAAAAAATCAAGTTATAGATATTTTAAATGCAACTAAAATATCCTAAAAGTTTTCCAAATCCAGTAAAAAAATGAAGATTCAGTTTTCCCCCTCTGAATTGCATTATCTTTTTGCTAAGTTATCGTTTTTTTTTCATCGACATTTAACGCATTCGATACTAAGAACAAAATAAGCTAGGAAAAAAACATATAAAAATGACGTTGACTAGTATCAACACTACAATAGGAAGCCACATTGCATCTCTGCTTACGAACACTGATGTACTAAGGCTTCTGACGTTGGTAAACGTTTTTAATCCTTAGCTTAACAGAATGCTTATTATTTCGATTGGAGAACAAAAAGTAAAAGCAATACATGAACGGTGACAGATAAATAAATACAATTTTAGACCAGTTACCATGATAAGTGATTGGTTGGTTGGTATACATATATTTTGAGGCTTGTGTGCTTGCTCAGAGAGCCGCTTATAAACCTTCGTCAAGCAAGACAGTCACAACACACACTCACATGCACACATATACGTGACAGATGCTGCCATCTATTACGCGCCACCTCCACAATATAGACATGTCCCTGAAGGGGAGGGAAATGGTCTCCAGGAACCTATACCCGTGGGAAACTGCGCAATGACCGCCCGCAGGAATTTCGGACCCAAAAGATTTAACGAGCACGTACTCCGCATGTACTCGGTGAGTTTTCAGCGACCAGGATTGATCGCGGGACCTTCCGATCCGTAGATCGAGACACTGACCACAGGGCGCCTCACAGCCCCCATGATAAGTGTGTTTGTGGGTTCGTTTCAATGCTCAATACAGTTACAGACAGAAAACAATTAGTATTAAAAGCGTCGGAAAATCATCTAATGTTCTACTCAATGAAAATAAAAATAAAAACTTGTGACTCGGATCAGTTGACTAATCAACTACCCGGCAATTTGAAACGTAACAAAATATTTCTAAGTGGTTCCGGTCACACACACAAATGGTTAAGGTACAAAAAAATGTAGATATTTATACGATTCTGCGGTTTAAAAACTGACTAGTTAGATTAATCAAATGACATGAATGGGCAAGCCATTCTATAGAAATTGTCTCTGACATGCTAACCAAATATTCTAACTAGTTTCCAAATTTTAACAGATGACTCCTGAAATCGAGGAACGACACGCTCGAATCTTGCACAAGAAGAAAGTTTGACTCTGGTATTTAGCTATAAAATCTTATCTGACTAGTACTTTGACGCGCGTTACCAATTTTTCTCCCTAAGTTTTATATAAAGGTAGTTTTCATGATAAACACGCCCTTACACTCTTAAAACAAACACTCCTAATTTGACTCAGTCTGAGTGGATTTCACTCCTCCAGACTGGAAAATGCACTTCTCCTTTTGGAGTGGAGCCTTTGTGTGTTAAACCTCCGACAGGATCACTCCAAACGAGTGCTTTCAACTCAGTCTGAGTAAATATGCATGCCTTTACGGTGTCGAAAATGCACTTCTCCAACTGGAGTGGATTTCACTCTTTTGTTTTAAGAGTGTAGAGATGACTTTGTTTTTTGTTCTTTTCCTCCACGTAAATTGACTCTTCTAGTATCCTCAGGATACCCTGACGAGTATCCTGACTAGTAGGTTAACCAATTTTGAGTTATGTAAGTTAGTCAAAGGTGCAGTCGGTTGACTCATTTTGGTTAGAAACATGACCTTTTTTTTGTGTGTAGCAAATAAATCTAAACCATTAAAGGATAACAATCTCTATGGGCAATTAATAAAGAAACATTAAATATTTCTTTTTCAAAAGTCTTAGTTAACTTGTTTGGCGAATGAGATGGCTTTTAAAGAACCGGGGAAAAAATGGTTGTTTGGAATTTTACATTCCATAAAATAAATCCTCATTGTAGATATTATTTTTATTAACCAACTTCTTTATTGGCAGCATTGTTTTTACACTCTTAAAACGAACGAGCGATTTTAACTCAGTCTGATTAATTTTCACTCCTCCAGTCTGGAAAATGCACTTCTCCTAGAGGAGTGGATCCTTTGTGTGTTAAACCTCCGACAGGATCACTCCAAACGAGTGATTTTAACTCAGTCTGAGTTAATATTCACTCCTTTCCAGTGTCGAAGATGCACGTCTCCAACTGGAGTGGATTTCACTCTTTTGTTTTCAGAGTGTACGTTTATTATTATTTAGTACATAATTTTTTTTCATGATTGAATTAGATAATCTTTTTTTAATAGTAATAAAAAAAAATCATCCTTAACTTTCAGAGACTCAACTTCGTACTCATCTAAACTTTTTTTTTTTTAATTCTCATTGATCTAACTAACATAAGAGAAAATCCATACACGAATTTAAGACTTTTTACTATTTACATTTACTAAACAAACTCTCTTAACGAGCAACCTTTCCAATAGCAATTGTAAGGATTCTCATGCATCAGGGCATCTGCTGTCAGAACTATCATGTAACGCTGTGACATCCGTGACACACACAACAGATCGTGACGAAAAATATAACCAAGGACAAACTAATCCACCAACAAACTAAAACCTTGCAAACCGATTACCGGGCACGCAAATCGGATAGGACAAGCCACTAACACGATAAGAAAAAACGGAAAATATAATCCACTTCTAACTGTAGTTCTAAAATACCATAATATAATTAATGCATAGATTCGGATGTACTACCACAGGTTTCTCCAGAATGACGTAGTACGTTCCAAAACTGATTTTCCAATTACCCATGTATATGTATAACAAGATAGGAGATTAGCTCTAGTAGGGCTTCTACAATTGTCTTATCTGATGTTCTAGTGTAGCGTCGTAATTGCAGAAGTCACTGCTAGTTCCATCTAACCAAGGGTTAAGAGTCCTGCAAAAATTTCAGGAACATCGAGGACTTATTGAACCCTTTCATTTCAGGTAAGTCTTTTTTTTTATCAATTATTAAAATTAATAAGTTCAGGGTCACTGATTTTTTTATCAATTGACTTTTAACGCATGTAGTTTTCTTTCAAATATTAATAATTAAGAAATGTTTTGTATTAGTAATTCAGTGAATCCTCTATAATTTTATACTCGATTAATTCTTCTCTGAAATAGTTAATGATGATAACTATGACTGCTAAATATTTATAAAGTAAAATAATTAATACGAGGGTTATTAGATATTAATTTAAACTATATGCACTGCTCAAAACAATTACTGGTGCACTTTTCGTACTTTTGTTAACCGTTTCAATTTCAACTTTTATTATTATTTTGAATTTAATTTTTTTTTTAAACAGATTCATTGTGCATCCAGAATGAAATGGTAAGAGACAGGGGGAAAATCTTCATATTTTTAATTAAAATTGAAGGGGGGGGGGACTAGAATTGTAACATTTAAATAATCTAGAAAAATATATTTTTTTTAAAAAAATATTTGTCAAAAAAAAGCTTAAATAAATTTTTAAGCATCTAAAAAGGCAAGCGTGAAGAATTTGGAGTCAATTTATTTCATAACATTTTTTGGGAATGAATTTTATTTTACCATGTTTTTAATATGTTCATTTAATTCAAACAAACATTATTTAATTCTTCATAAGACATCATTCCTCCATCTAACGATAAATAAGTGCGATCTCAACTTAGTGAGGAAAAAATCACAATTTGATGATTCCCAATGGAATCATTGAGAGTGAAAAGGTTTAAGAAATGTATTCCCCTAATTCTTTTGAACAGTGTAGATATTAGTTCTCCTATAATGTCTACTTTTTCAATTGCTTATGAATTATAAGTAATTGTAATGTTAAGAGCTGTCAAAGTTGCAATAGTAGTGTAATGACAAAGAAACAAACCTAAAGGTGCGCCTGTCAAAGTTGTTTCACTGCGATAGTAGTGTAATGACAAAGAAGCAAACCTAAAGGTTCGCCTGTCAAAGTTGTTTCACTGTGATAGTAGCGTTATGACAAAGAAACAAACCTAAAGGTTCGCCTGTCAAAGTTGTTTCATTCCGATAGTAGTGTTATGACAAAGAAACAAACCTATAGGTATGCTGTCAAAGTTGTTTCACTGCGATATGTTATAACAAATAAACAAACCTAAAGGTACGCCTGTTAAAGCTGTTTCACTGCGATAGTAGTGTTATGGCAAAATATCAAAAATGTCACTTAGCACGTTCTTCCACTAAGCTCTTCAATTGATTTCGAATATTTTTGTTGGAAATTTCTCAAGCTTTGCACAATGCATTTCAAACGCATTACAAAAGGGTCTAATCCTAGAAATGGTTACTTTTCTCAACATTAGAAGCTAATCTTAATAATGTTCTTCTATAAAACGATCGGCTAACATCTCTACTGCGGGAATCAATTAAATCATAAATTTCGAACAAAAAATTACTCTTTATCTCTTTTTACATTTAACAATATAGTTAAAATAACTATTTAATATTATCAAGATAGTTTGTTAATCAATTAAATATAATTAATTTTCAAATAAATATTACACTTAGCTTCACTTTCACATTTTTTTTCTTTTATTATACGATCCGCTAGCATCTACTACAGGAACCCTTTATAACATAAATTTTGAGGAAGAAATGTCGTCCGATACCCTTTACATTTAAAGATTCAATTGAAATAACCATTTAACCCTTTCAGTCCCAAAAATTTACTATACTACAGAAACATCTGATATTCACAAAATAAGCTTATTTTAGGTGATATATACGAATTCTATAAGAAAAAAAATTCATTAAAATTTTTTATATGGTTTTTGAAACAATGCCAAAAATTTTTAATTGTGGAAAACAACAAAATAAAAAAATATATATTACCTCAAAAGCACTTCGAGTTATATATTTCAAGGTATCTGACCATATTATTAAAAAAAATTTAGTAATTATTTTAAACGAAATAGTTTAAATTGTGTTTTAAATATGTGGAACTGAAGTGAAGTTATAAAAAATCAGGAGAAACGCTTGTTGACTATTTTCTAAATAAAAAAATAGTAGTTCTGACCTCTATTGAGATTAATGTAAAATACTGTCTGATAGAACAAAGTATGAAGAATCGAATGATGTGTGTTGGATGTCATAGCGGGACATAAACATTTTGAAAAAAATATTGAAAGTGATGATGCCAAATGGCATCACTGGGACTGAAAGGGTTAATATTATAAATATAATTATTTCAATCTAATTTAACAATATAATGACTTTTCAAGTGCATATTTTCTTATGCAATTTGATGTATTTTTAAGCAATAAAAAAATTACCAGAATATCTGTTTATAGAGGGCTGCGATCCTTTAATGCTCCGGGGCTACGCACGTCCATATGCAATTAAGCAGGCCTGCCTACTCTCCGAGTTTAACCTGGCAATGCCGGATTTTTAACTAATTTCTGAATGTCCGTATGAAATGTAAAAGTTGCAGGATTTTATAAAGAACACAACATTAAACTTTTTGTTGGCACTTGGACTTCGTAAAATGGTTATTGCAGAGTTAATTCATCGCCTACTAAACTTCCAAGGCCAGAAAAGCTCTGCCAAACACGATTGTGGACGAAAACTTTGACTTCACTCTATAATTGCATATGGAAGGGCTTGGCCACGGAGGAATTAAGAATCATAGCCCTCCATAACCAGATATTTTGTTTTTTTTTGTGTGTTTAAAAACACATCAAAGTGTATAAGAAAATATGCACTAGAAAAGTCATTATATTACTTAATTAGATTGAACTAATTATATTTATAATATTAAATGGTTATTTCAATTTAATCTTTAAATGTAATTTGTACACTCTCAGAAATAACACTTTTATTTTTGACGATTCATGACTCGTCAAGCCTCATTTCGTTAATTTTGAGGATTGTTTCGTCAAACTATCATGTGACTTTTGAGTAAAAGCGAATCCTCACTTTTACGATCGTGATTTGACGATTCCGTATCTTGATTTTGAGGAAACTGAATCTCATTGTTGTACTCACATGCTCAAAAATGACGAAATATTTCTTTAGATTAGACGACATTCAAATCCTCATAAAAATGACAATTCAAATGTCCTCACTTTGAGGAAACGAACACTCGGAGCATTTGCCAGTAACGGAATCGTCAAAATTAAGGAAAATTTCGTCGTTTTTGAGCATTCATTTTTAGTGTGTATATTCGACACTCATATAAGTGATGTCAAACTTTCTGTCCACCCGCATGTTTGGAATCTCTGGCCTTGCAGTTTAATTAAGCCTTTTTTTAAATTCTAAGTAGGAATTCTAAGTTGGAGCTTAGAGTTGGTAGGCCTCTCTCTGCTTGGGCAATTAAAATCAACCCTTTTCCTTCGCAGCTCAAAAATATCGTCTCTGCAAAGTCCATCCTAGCAAATCCAGAAGATGCTGTACAACTTCTCCGGAATGCACCAAATGGGAATGGGTGTCCAGAACATGCAGCAGAACATCCAGCAGAACGTCGGGTTCCAAGAAGAACTCGAGGGTCCACCCAACTGGTGCTACGAGACCAGGTTCAACGGATGGAACGCCCCGCCCGATGTTTATGTGGACCCCTACTGGAGGCAATTCCGAGCCCCGGCTCCTTATTTGCACTACCTGCTGGGAATCCTCTATGTCATCCTTATGAGTGTGTCTCTCATTGGAAACGGAATGGTTGTCTACATATTTATGGTGTAAGTAAACATACTTTCTTCTTCTTTAACAGCACTACAGCCTGCCTGGTGCAGGCCAAGGCTTTCTCGGTCTGCTTTCTCCAGACAGGGCGACTTGCAGCCAGATTTCTCCATCTGGTTATTCCCATCACTTTCAGGTCCTTCTCAACACTATCCAACCACCTCGTAGCTGGTCTCCCTCTTCTCCTTGTACCCTCAATCTTTGAAAACGTCAGCTTTTTAACCGTTTCAGTCCCAGTGATGCCATTTGGCATCATCACTTTCAATATTTTTTTAAAAATGTTTATGTCCCGCTATGACATCCAAACACACATCTTTCGATTCTTCACACTTTGTTCTATCAGTCAAAATTTTACTTTAATCTCAATAGAAGTCAGAACTACAATTTTTTTTCATTTAGAAAATAGTCAACAAGCATTTCTCCGGATTTTTGATAAGTTCACTTCAGTTACCCATATTTAAAACACAATTTAAACTATTTCGGTTAAAATAATTACTAATTTTTTTTAATAATATGTTCAGATACCTTAAAATATATAACTCGAAGTGTTTTTAGGTAATATATATTTTTTATTTTGTTGTTTTCCACAGTTAAAGATTTTTGGCATTGTTTCAAAAACCATATAAAAAATTTTAATGGATTTTTTTTCTTATGGAATTCGTATATTTGACCTTAAATAAGCTTATTTTGTGAATATCCGATGTTTCTGTAGTGTAGTAAATTTTTGGGACTGAAAGGGTTAACTGGGTAAAGGTCTTCACGCCGAAAAACATGTCCCAGCCATCTGATCCCGTATGACTTTATAACTCTTAATTGCGGCGAAATATTCTGCAATGCCTGTTCCGACAACACCATGCCCCTTCCATCATCAGCTAAACATACTTTACTTGTATTAATTTGAAAGAATTTATAAAAGTAAAGTAGGTATTATAGGTTTTGGTGATTTTCTTAATTCCGTCTGCAGCCCTCCTCGTCCCTCGAAATTCCGCTAAAAAACCGTCTGATTTAACTTTTTGTGTTACATAAGTATGACATCGGAGGCTATCTTTTATACTTTTATTCTTCTATTTGTCCGCTTTTCTGACCGCTGGACTCTTAAAAACTCAAAAATCATCATATTTACTCAGCCGTATTTTTATATCATGTTTACAAATTTTTCCTTGCACAATAAATAACAATGCAATTCTTCAGAAAGTAGTTTCAATGATCGAAAGTTACAAACAAGTGTTTGTCTAAAAAAGATTTTTTTTATGTTGTGCTGTAATTATTATTTTGTATTTTAGATCTAGAAGTCTTCGAACTCCAGCCAATATGTTCGTGATTGGACTGGCGATGTCGGATTTACTTATGATGGCCAAAACGCCTGTGTTTATTTACAACTCTTTTCACTTAGGTCCAGTTTTCGGCCATGTTGGTAATATCAAATTTTGTACTTAACAATCTCTAAACTATATTGTACCGTAGTCTAATGTTTAGTAAGACCACTAACGAACCAAATTCTTTTATGAGATACAATTTATCTCGAAATTTTATAGGCGTTACAAATGTAAAAGAGCAGGCTTTCTTCTCAGTAATACAAACATAATTTCGATTAATATATCTATTTTAAATTTAACATTCAAAGAGTAAATTCAACATTCTAATACTATCAATAAAAATTCAGTTTGAAATTCTAAAGTTGACGTGAAAATGCTGTAAACGGCTCTTTTCTATATTGAGAGAGTTTGGTTTGGTTTGAATTATCGTCGCACTAGAGCTACACGAGGGCTATTGGCGACGGGCGTCGTATTTTAGAACCACAGTCAGGTGAAGAGCCACACCTGAATAGGCACCCAACGCAACCTATATATTGAGAGAGATATTCTGACATCTAACATATATTTCTACGATTGGGCTGCATATCTAATATTAAGTAAAGTTTTTTAAGATTAAGTCTTTTTCAAAATTTGCTTTTCCATTAAGTTTAATGCTTTGTTTAACCCAATATAACTACATATTTTTATTTAAATTCGAGTCATATGCCAGTAGGTATTCATAATTGGTTTGTCCAAATATCCTTAAACAAAATTAATCAAAATCACACATTGTATTTTATAACAAATATCAATCACTCACGACGGTTGTGTTCTAATATTCTAATTTAAATATGAATATTCGTTCCACTTTACTCAGACTCCAAATCAAAAACAAATTTGAAATTTAATTTACTTTCAAGACTTTTACTTTTGAATATTATTATATATTTTTATTTGAATTCAAGATATATGCCAGTAGGTATTCATAATTAATTTGTCCAAAAATCCTTTAAAAAAATAATCAAAATCACATATTGTATTTTATAACAAATATCACATATTGTATTTTATAACAAATATCAATCACTCACGACATTTCTTTTTCCAGGCTGCGTTATATACGGTGTCGTCGGAGCCTACTCAGGCCTCGGCTCGGCCTTCTGCAACGCCATCATATCCTTCGACAGATACCGCGTGATAGTACACCCCTTCAGCAAAACGGGGATGACCATGAACAAGGCCATGGGGATACTGGTCCTCATATACCTGTACATCACCCCTTTCGCCCTGCTTCCAGCATTCGAGATCTGGAGCAGGTTCGTCCCGGAGGGATTCCTGACCAGCTGTGCTGCCGACTTCTTCATGCATGATTTCAACGGGCGTTCGTACATCGTCGGGACGTGGTTCTTTGGATGGTGTATTCCGATCTTTATAGTTTTGTACTGCTACGCCAGGATCTTCATGGCGGTTAGGAATCATGAGCATCAAGTTAAAGAACAAGTAAGTGTACTATAATCAGTTTTCAGGGCCCAATCAAGACTTTTGTGCAAGGGAAGCCTGCCTTTGATTTGGGTGCCCCGAGGTAAATACGCAACTCAGCTAATGGGCCAACATACGCAATGTGGCGACCACTTTTAGTAAGTAAAAGGTTACATTACCCAGGGAAACGTAACTGTTGCTGGCATAGCAAAGCTTTAAAATTAACCGTGTTGAACTCTTGATGTTGATGACAAGAAATTTTCTATTATAATTCCTCTAAGCATCAGAAAATTTCTGAGGAATTATAATAATGTTGGTGGGCCTCCAACAGAAACCTATCAAAACAACATAGTCTCACGGCAAGAAGCTCCGAGCACGACTCAAACAGACATCCCATATCTCAAACTTAAAATAAAAATGTTTTCGGAATATAAGTTTTTGAAAATGTGGGGATAATTGTAACAGAATGAGTGTTAAAAAAAGGTGATTTGGGGGGCACCTTCAAATTTTGAGGAAGAAGACCAGGCTTCCCCGGCCTATTCGGTGATCGGGCCCTGCCAGTTTTGAGTTACAAGAGTTTCAATTTTCCCCTTGAGCACAAAGTTACAAACTTCATCCATACATTATAAAGAAATAGGTTCTGACTTATTCACTGATATCCTAGGCCGGCACATTCTAGGTTAAGTAGGTAGGTTGGTATACATGTATTTTCAGGCTTGTGTGCTTGGTCAGAGACCCGCTTATAAACCTTCGTCATGTAGGACAGACCCAACGTAAACACACACAAACGTGACAGATGCTGCAATCTATTACTCTCCACCTCCACAATTTCCTGCACATTGTCTTTTGATGAAACTGGAAAATCCGCCAAGGATAAATCCTGAAACACCTCAAACGGGCCATTGGAATCCAAAAATTGGACATCTATGTTTGTAACTATTTTTTTAAAACTCAATTCCGACATCAGTATAATAGGTGATTGTAATATAGGGGTGTGTGCAAATAATTTTAATAACCATAAGTGCAGATTTCGCTTCCGTTGCACGTTAAAGATACAATCTACTTAGCACTGCCGCAGCAATTATCCAGCAATGCAATTGTGGATAAACAATAAACATTACCGAAACCTTTCCGATTGAAACAAAGGCTACATTTTAACCCTTTTAGTCCCAATGATACCATTTGGGATCATTACCTTCAATATTTTTTTCTAAATTTTTATGGCCCGTTATGACATCCAAACACGCATCATTCGATTTTTCATACTTTGTTCTATTAGAAAATATTTTACATTAATTTCAATAGAAGAGAGAACTACTACTCTTTTTTATTTAGAAAATAGCTAACAAGCGTTTCACCTGATTTTTGAAAGTTCACTTCAGTTCCACTTATTTAAAACTCAATTTAAACTATTTCATTTAAAATAATTACTAATTTTTTCTTAATAATATGGTCATATACCTTAAAAATATATAACTTCAAGTGTTTTTAAGTAATATTTTTTTTATTTTGTTGTTTTCCACAGTTAAAAAATTTTGGCATTATTTCAAAAACCATATAAAAAATTTTAATGAATTTTTTTTTATTCTCGAACTCTTATTTTTGACCTAAAATAAGCTTATTTTGTAAACATCAGATGTTTCTGTAGTGTAATAAATTTTTGGGATAATTTAAGGGTTAAAATTATGCATTCTGTCTTCCATAGGCTCGAAAGATGAACGTGGACAGCATCCGATCCAACGCGGCCATGAACAGCTCTTCCGCAGAGATCCGGATCGCCAAGACGGCCTTCTGCCTCATCGTCATGTTCCTCTTCTCTTGGGTCCCCTACATCTTGGTGGCCTTCATCGCCGGCTTCTCGGATCCTGCCGCACGCAAGATCACTCCCGTCCTGTCCATGATCCCGGCCATGACCCTGAAGGCCTCCGCTTGTTTCGACCCCTTCTTCTACGCCATCAACCATCCCAGGTACAGGCTGGAGCTGCAGAAGAGGATGCCCTGGATGTGCATCAATGAGAAGCCGGAACCAACTCAGAATGATGATGTCTCCAAGAATACAGAGCACGCCTAGGACTTGCGTCTAACACGAGAAAAACCCAGGACCACAAGTCTAGATAGTGTTTGTTGAAACAGATTAGATATATGTAGGGACCAGTTAAAAGCATGACAGAGTCGGCGATCAGATCGCAATTGTTTGCATATGGAGAAGGAAAATTCTGTATGGTATAAAATCACTCCCGTCCTATCGATGATCCCGGCCATGACCCTGAAGGCTTCCGCTTGTTTCGACCCCTTCTTCTATGCCATCAACCATCCCAGGTACAGGCTGGAGCTTCAGAAGAGGATGCCCTGGATGTGCATCAATGAGAAGCCGGAACCAACTCAGAATGATGATGTCTCCAAGAATACAGAGCACGCCTAGGACTTGCGTCTAACACGAGAAAAACCCAGGACCACAAGTCTAGATAGTGTTTGTTGAAACAGATTAGATATATGTAGGGACCAGTTAAAAGCATGACAGAGTCGGCGATCAGATCGCAATTGTTTGCATATGGAGAAGGAAAATTCTGTATGGTATAAAATCACTCCCGTCCTATCGATGATCCCGGCCATGACCCTGAAGGCTTCCGCTTGTTTCGACCCCTTCTTCTACGCCATCAACCATCCCAGGTACAGGCTGGAGCTGCAGAAGAGGATGCCCTGGATGTGCAACAATGAGAAGCCGGAACCAACTCAGAATGATGATGTCTCCAAGAATACAGAGCACGCCTAGGACTTGCGTCTAACACGAGAAAAACCCAGGACCACAAGTCTAGATAGTGTTTGTTGAAACAGATTAGATATATGTAGGGACCAGTTAAAAGCATGACAGAGTCGGCGATCAGATCGCAATTGTTTGCATATGGAGAAGGAAAATTCTGTATGGTATAAAATCACTCCCGTCCTATTGATGATCCCGGCCATGACCCTGAAGGCTTCCGCTTGTTTCGACCCCTTCTTCTACGCCATCAACCATCCCAGGTACAGGCTGGAGCTGCAGAAGAGGATGCCCTGGATGTGCATCAATGAGAAGCCGGAACCAACTCAGAATGACGATGTCTCCAAGAACACAGTAGAGCACGCCTAGGACTTTGCGTCCAACACCAGAAAAACCCTGGACCCCAAGTCTAGATCTTAAACGGGATATAGAAGTAAACCGCGTGAGTCGCAATCGTTTCTACTGTCGGAAGTGTTCCGGAATGCACCACGTGATTCAGGGCGGAAGGACTGCTACATTTGGCAAAAAAAAAATTCGGGGTTTCGATTTGGCGACTTTAATATAAACTTAATTGATAGCCTTAATAAAAGTTTCCTTATTTAAATTAATTTCAAATTTTTAAATTAAAATAACAACGAAATGCAGAACTAATTTGAATTTAAAACTACATATAAATAACACGTAGTAACTTCGCATGAGTATTTGGCGACTAATTTGATTGCCAACCTTCAAAATGGAATAATTTATGCTATTTAGAAACAAAATTAGATTCTTTTTACGAATTTTGGTTTGAAAAGGTAAATATATATACATGTTATGCAGCAACAAATGTAAAATAACAATGATTAATAGTACATTTGGGAGATCGTTTACAAATCACAATTGAAGAAGCATGGGGAAAAGGATCTTTTCTGCTATGAGTCACGTGACACGAACTGCGAACATCGTGTTTCTGGGTTACACTTCATCTACTCCCCTATTTCTGGTCTAAGGTCTAGATAGTGCTTGTTGAAACAGAGTAGATATATGTAGGGACCAGTTAAAAGCATGACAGAGTCGGCGATCAGATCGCAATTGTTTGCATATGGAGAAGGTAAATTCTGTATAGTCGCTGGATCCTAGATTATCATGAAATCCAAAATGATATAAAACTTATTCTTGCTTGTCACTATCTAGAATTTCCATCTTGGGTTTTTCTCATTATTAATACGCAGCACCCTACTTAAGTTATAAAAAAGAATACCCAAATACTTGTGATGATATTCCTTAAAATGATAAGCTAAGCTTGATAAAATACAGAAGAATTTAATCCTCTGTAACTCTTAAAAAATGAACAATAAAACTTCCTAAAAGCCTTATCAACTTTATTCACAACTAGCAGTATGGTCCCGCCTTACTGGGAACCCGTTAACTTCGCATTGCTTCCTTTTAGAGGCATGTTTACTTTTGAAAATACACTCAAAATCAAAACAAAACTAAATTTCGTGTTGGCGCATGCACTGCGCATGCATTCGTGTTAGCTCACTTAAAAAAGCAAACACTATTAGAGGATGAAGCAGCCTTCGGGCGAGCGCATATCTCAATCAAACTAATAGAGGATGGCGTCAAGCCCCCGTTTCGGTCCATGTATTTTCAAGCCCTGTTATGGTCCCGCAATCCCACGTGGATGACGTGTTTTTTTTAAAAACTAATTATATTAATTAAAAATCTCAATGAAATATGAAAAAACTAAGCCTCAGGTGCACACGCAGGTATTAAAAGGAATCTATATTAAAAATTTCGAATTTTTTATAGCAGTCTAAGTAGGTCTTTTGCGATCCTCAGACATGCACACAGACAGACTCTTTCTTTTTTTATTATAGATATTTCTTTTGCAGTTGCATTTTCTTGTATAATTAGGGACTAATTTTTTTCCGGTTATGACCTTAAAGGCTTTTAACTATTAACAAAAATAATATTTTTTTATTAGTCATGAACCTAAGTACTAGATCGCTTTCGGAATATGGTGATCACTAATGCTAGTTCGAATCGAATCTTCCAGGATTTTGGTGACTCTAAGAATACAGTATAATACGCGTTCTAATTAATTAGAACTGTAGATATACTGACAGTTATTCAGAGTTGAAGGGTGTTTGTCTCCATGGGCAGAAGCTTATAATACTTCAAATAAAATGGCAGCAGTAACCATCAATACTACATTCATAGGATCATTGTCTTGCAAATCAGAGACATGAAGAAGTTGTATATCGCTTTGCATATATTTAAACACTTTTACAATAGTTTTCTTATTTTTAATAAAAGAGTTATAATAATAAAGTAACACAAATAAGAGGGGTTTTTTTTATATTTATCATCTCATGAATACAATACGGAATTTAACAATGCCATATTCAAAGGACTATTGGAACAGCTGGAACATGGTTTGTTCGAAGTTTCGAATACAATGTTTGACGTAATTGTCGGCATGACATTGTTATTAGGCGACTTAGGGGTCGAAAGGTATGTTTGTTGGATGTAAGACAACGTTTGACGTAGCTGTGGCGTCACAGTAGCAGCTCTAGTCGTCCAATGGCATCGCATTCTGGATTTTAAAACTATTAACTCATGGATTAACAAGAAAATTTTTCAAGCGAAAATAAACATACTGCTTAAATATACCTAAATAAACAAAATATATGACACATGAAGAATCAGACTAAACAACTTATGAAGGACAAATTTAGTAACATGAAAAAATGAGATTTTAAAACTTCAAGATGACATTTTTATTCAATAAAGAAGGTGTTGCGATAATCAAAAATGGGTAATTAATGGGTTGAGGAGAAGATAAATGCAACATTTACTTATCCCACAGTGAAAGTAAGTTCTAGTATGTTATTTAACACTACTACTGTAAAAAAAAAAGTATTGTTCCTTTAATGACTACTATTATCTTAATTTTCTGACCGTAGCTTTTGTTGTCTCATGTAGACTGCATAAGTAAATTACACTATAAGGGGTACCTTTTCGGAGGCTATGGCATCCATCTTCCATAGGATATCCACCTTAGAGATCTTAATAAAAGTATTAGAGTGGAGGGCACGTGACCTATCTATGCTAACGACGGGACGAGCATGAGGGCCGCCATCTTAGAGTTCGGGACCAACTTTTTTTAAATAAAAAGTGCTTAGAAAAAAATAAATTTAATTCTAAAATATTAAAAAAAAATACCATAAAAATACTAGCTGCATTTTGGAATATTTTTAGTGACTTTAAAAGAACTTGAAACGCTTTTCTAGTATTTTTATAATATTTATTTTGTAATTTTAGAATTAAATTTTATTTTTCGCGTATTCTTCTTCTTAATGTGACGGCGATGGCTGCAAGTTGCCAGTGTCGCCATCACAGAAAAAAAAGAATGCTAGGCAAAAAAAAATAAATTTAATTCTATAATTACAAAATAAATATTATAAAATACTAGAAAAGCGTTTCAAGTTCTTTTAAAGTCACTAAAAATATTCCGAAATGCAGCTAGTATTTTTATGGTATTTTTTTTAATATTTTAGAATTAAATTTATTTTTTTCTAAGCACTTTCCATTTAAAAAAAAAGTTGGTCCCGAACTCTAAGATGGCGGCCCCCATGCTCGTCCCGTCGTTAGCATATATATGTCACGTGATCTCCACTCTAATACTTTTATTAAGATCTCTATGATATCCACAGACACGACAACGGCCCGAATGGCAATACGAGATGAGGAGCGCTTTTTTCTATAATGCTCAATTTTAATGGAATTGTTATACAAAGAACAATATATGAATGTAACAAAATATTCATAAAAGAAATATAAATTAGTATTTCTGGCTATTGTAAAATAACTTAGAAAATAAAAAATTAAGTAAAGAACCAACGTAATCCTATTATTTTACAGATCATGTTTTATCCTTAACACACGTAAAACGGTGCTGCTTAAC
This sequence comes from Hylyphantes graminicola, assembly GCA_023701765.1. Taxonomy (NCBI): domain Eukaryota; kingdom Metazoa; phylum Arthropoda; class Arachnida; order Araneae; family Linyphiidae; genus Hylyphantes; species Hylyphantes graminicola. The sequence continues at coordinate 47,930,179 of CM043115.1, read as the reverse complement.
GTTCCTCCATAAAATTGGTGGAAGCCTAGCTCCCTTCGGTTTCACGGCGTTGCGTCACACAAAATTAGCGTCACATCTATTTCACAGAGTAACATTACTCTATAAATTTAGTTTAACGTTACTCCGCTAAACCAGAGACAGCATTTGCTGAAACTGAGTTCACGGAGTAAACTCCCTTTTAGTGTAACGTAACTCTACGGCAACTGCCATCAAAAGCTGTTTCGACGCAGCTTGTAACACGTCGTCAGGATCATTAGCTGAATTCGCAAAAAAAAAAAAAAAAAAATGTTTGACGCTCAGACACCCTGTAAGTTGTTTTTATACCTGTTGAGTAATGTAACAGTGAAAGTAGTTTTACAGAAACTGACTATCATTAAAAAAACGAAATGCAGGCTTTATTCTTTAATTAGTTGGCTACGGAAGATGTCAGAACAAAATAACAAATAGACATAATTCAAAACTAGGGGTATGTAACGCTACATGACTTTAAATTACCCTTAAATAATTCAACACAAACATTTAAAAGTAATTATATGCCTTTTATATAAGGTAATTCCAAGAACTTTTAACTAAATAAGTTCTATGGCAGCTACCCCTTGCGAATGTGCAATTTTTCTAGAAAACCTTATTTTGACAGGTCTTAAAACACGAGTTAAAAACACGGGTCCGAAAGGTTTAAAAACACGAGTACTAATATTGAGATCGGTACATTTTTTTTAGTTTTCCCACGATGTCTTTAAAATCAAACGAATTCTAAAGTAAATTGTTTTTCAATTTTGAACACTGATAACTTTTAAAGGGTAAATGGTTGTGTCTTAACATCCAAGACAGGTCACAGGACGGCTAGTTCTATGATTCCCAAGTATAAAATATAACTTTCATGAAATTTATTAATTATATTTTAAAATTTTATTTTATTATCATTCTTGGATATGCGTTGACTAAAACTAGGTGCAACAATTCCTATTGTAATTCACCTTTTAGACTCGGCAGTGAAAACTAATTACTACTGTTAAACTGTTTCTTCATAAATTGTAGTGCTGCCGTCTATTGTCATCAATCGACAACATCTGTTCATATTCGAAACAGTTAATAGTTTCTTCGCTAGATGACGCCACCACAAATATTTTGCTCATGAAAATCCGCGATGAAAAATCAAGTTTTTAAGACCACTTTTTGTTGTGCTGCCATCTATTAATTTTACTGTAACACATCTAATAATCTCCAATAAAAAAAACTTTCTCATCAATAAATCGTATCACATACATTATTGAAGTCTGGAGTTTTACCATCAAAATTCTTATTTCTGAAACATCTAAAAAACGCTTTTGCATTTTTCGACATTTCCAGACAATGATTACTTTCAAAAAAGTTTCTGAAATTGTGAACCAAATTTAGGATAGCCGTGATTTCAATGATTTTCTCACTAAAATGGTTTTTCTACATTTTTAAAACATTTTAAATTGAAAAAAAATGCGGTAAAAAAGTAGGTGCATATAAAATAAAGCTGAAAAATGCAAATAAAAATAAAGGTTTAGAACCGATCCTAGGAGCCACAAATTAGAAAAAAATATAGTTAAAAAAATTAATAAATATTTTAGTTTGATTTTTCTTATATAAAAAATGACTTATAACAACTACATACTTAAATTCTGATCGCATTTAACTCTTATACTGAATGATTTTGATCAAAATGTACTCACCTTTAACATTTCAAGTAATATGTTTTGGTTACATTTTTAAGCTTTTAAAATTTTGTAGGTGAAAAAACGTATAATTTTTTAGTGTCAAGGAAGTTATTAGACTTGAAAACTTCAAAAAAAGGTGTTTTTTACGATTGTTTCGTTACCTCTTAGCATTATAGCTGAATTTACATAGCCAGTGTGGAGGGACCTTAGATTTAAAAAAAAAAAAAGCTTTAACCATCTAATGCATACTGTTACCGTTTGGTAACAAGTAGCATAATCCACTTTATTCTATTAAAGTAGACCTCCCTCTCGACAGATTTGTGTTTTTTTTCATCTATTACATTCCATTTTTAAGTTTTAGTTAATAATAACCCTCATAGATGACAGTAGTAAAAGTGTATTCAAAATTAAAGAGTGAGGTTATTAACTGTTGCGAAATTACGTTTTTGGCAGTATTCAAAGTATAATATTAGTACTAAATACAAATAAATTGTTTTGAAAAATTAATTATAGTTAAAGAGGGTTATTTTGAAATATAGTTAGTAGTTATAGTCATTTATCAAAATTGGAATTTTGTAGATGGTTTTTATCAGATAGGGAAAAATTTAAAATTGAAATTATTTAAATTTTAATGCAGTTATTTTTTTTCAGTATTTTTCCCATAATGTATGAGTATTAAAGATTCATATACATTTTTTCGGGATGAAAAAAAAATTCATGCATTAGAGGGTTAAATACGGATTTTTTGTGGATTTTGTTTAGAAAAAACCATGCTTAATACTTATTTTGGGTGTGCGTGGCGAAACAGGAAATTTTTTGGGGTAAGAATGGAGTTACAAAATTTGTTTAAACAAGCAGTTCTAAAAGAACTAAAATAGCCTACTTTCCTGTTACTTAAATATTTACTAAAATTTTTATCTTGGAAAAACTAGGTTCGTAACAGTGAGTGACATCAACAACCGTTTCTACATTAAATTTATATACATTAGAATAAATTTCACTAAACACAGCATCCAGCTATAATTTCAACATCTAAAGCAATTACGTATTTTCATTAATTTTCTATCGCCAATCTTATACTATAATACGAGGAATTGGACCCAAGTCGAAAATCGCCCCAGAATAAATAAACTCCGGTAAACTTGGGGGTCTGGGGTTTTTGGCCACGGCGAATCGATTGGCACAAGTTTTGAAGCGCTACGGTCAAGCAGTTCGGAGTTACAGATAGGATATTTTCAAACTTCATTAGTTCGCCATAATGGCTACTTTCGTGATGCCATCTGCTAAAGCTATAAGCCTCTGCTTAAGCTATAAATGTTTAGTTAAGATTTTAATTTTTCAAATTTAAATAAATTCAACCTTGCTTTAAACTTTACTGAGTTTTACAGAAATGGTAACATTAATATTTTTTTAGTTCCAATCAGCAGACGATTTTAGTTCTATTCTGTTAATTGGCGATTTTTGGCGATCTTGAAATTTTAACATGGTTGCTATACCTATCGAGTTGAATGAAGTATGAAATGGAATGTTTACCACATTTCGACATTTTGTTATAAATTACATTTCATGATTTCATTTCCTATGACTTTTAAAACTTTACCTTTGTATAGAATAGTTCCCTTTCTAAACTCTAACTATACTATAATACGAGGAATTGGTGCCAAGTCGAAAATCGCCAGAATTAATAAACTCCGGTAAACTTGGGGGTCTGGGGGTTTTGGCCACGACGAATCGGTTGGCACAGGTTTTGAAGCGCTACGGTCAAGCAGTTCGAAGTTACAGATAGGATATTTTCAAACTTAGTTCGCCATAATGGCTTCTTTCCTGATGCCATCTGCTAAAGCTATAAGCCTCTGCTTAAGCTACAAATGTTTAGTTAAGATTTTAATTTTTCAAATTTAAATAAATTCAACCTTGCTTTAAACTTTATTGAGTTTTACAGAAATGGTAACATGAATATTTTTTTTAGTTCCAATCAGCAGACGATTTCAGTTCTATTCTGTTCATTGGCGATTTTTGGCGATCTTGAAAATTTAACGTATGGTTGCTATACCTATCGAGTTGAATGAAGTATGAAATGGAATGTTTACCACATTTCGACATTTTTGTTGCTTTTCAACGAAACGCCAATTATCAATTACATTTCATTTCCTATGACTTTTAAAACTTTACCTTTGCATAGAATAGTTCCCTTTCCAAACTCTAACTTTGTTTATAATGGTGCACTTTAACTAATGTGACCAGACGTCCCGCTTTTGGCTGGACAGTCCCGCTTTTTTGTAAAAGTCCCGCAAAGTCCCGAAAAACGAGAAAATTGTAAATAAAATAGACTTTTTTTATGAATAATAGTTTTAAAATGCTATGACGTCTTTAGAAATTGTTAAATGAAGCTAAAGTCATCAACAAATTGGTGGAGTATGGTTTATGTTTCCCTGGAGCCACTGCTGCTGTTGAACGCGCCTTCCTTATCTTTCTAATATACCAAGTGTGTCATTGTGTGAAGGGACTACTATGTGCTTAAAAAATACTTAAAAAATACACCGGGAGGGGGGGAGGGAGTGATGGAGTGTCCCACTTTTTGATTTTGAAAATCTGGTCACATTAACTTTAATCTTTTCACCAATGGTTTCACAAATTTTCTTATGGTATGATTGTTTTGATAAATCACAATTGAAAATTTAAATCTTCGAGTTAGCTTCGATACCTATTTTCTCCGAGCAGAGCTCGGTCACCCGCTGGTAAAATAAATATTACTTATCGTCCGCATGATTATTTGCAGTTTTAAATAAATATTTAATTATTCGCAGAACAAAAACCATAAAACTACTTCAAAATTCCCTTAAAATAGGAAATGTAAATTAACAAGTAGGTTTGTAACAGAATGTGTCACTCAACCAGCTTCCACAGGTAAAAAGGCGCCAAACACAGCATTAAATCTATATTAAACATTTACCCACTAGAAATTCATCTAGTTTCATTTATTTTATTTCGAAAATTAAATAATTATTACTTAAATCGTTTGCAAAAATTCATATTTGAAAGAATAAATATGTAATAGTTCTCGCTTTTAAATAGAATGAAAACGTATCATACCACTATACAACGACACTCGAAGTTAAATATATTTGACGTCATTTCAAATTGATAGATGTCGCAAAAATAAATTTATTTTAATTTATTGTCTAAAAGAATTAAAGTTTCTCGCGCGATTGTTGCGATGGCAATGGTGAATTAATTCTAATAAAAATGGCTTCCTATGCTTTTTAAATGAGCATTAAACTTTGAAGTTTTTTAAATAATTGAAGTACTTAGAATTCGAATTCTTTTCTAAAATTTTCAATGTATTCTTATTTCGATGCGCTGAATTTTTTGACGTATCTCACTTGTCCGTAGCATTTGTAGTTAAATTCAGCGATTTAAATGACTCGAAATTGAATTTCAATGCTAGTTCAATGGGAAATTCGTCGATAAATAATAGATTTATGTCCGTCTGATACTACAGGCAGACGGACAAAAAGTATGAAAGTTGGGTCTCTGAGGTCATAGCTTTCTAACAAAAAAAGAATTTTTAAGATCGGATGGATAGAACCGATTTTGGAAGGGGGGTACGGACAGACGGACAGACGGTCAGACGGACAGACAGACAGACAGACGGACGGACGGACGGACGGACATCGACCGCATGTCAATACCTACTTTTTCATTTTTTTTAATTCTTCGAATTAAAAAAAAAGAAAAGTAGGCTAAAAATTGATTGAAATGTAATCAATCTTTATTCTTCTCTTTCCAAAATGCTTCCGCTGTTGAGCATGAACTGAAATTTTACCTTACGTAACCCCCCCCCCCCCCCTCCAACTCACCACCACCAACTTTACATTAAAAAAAACGCTTTCTGCAAACAAACCACAAACCAGATTCAACAACAACTACTCTCGGGGAACAACCCAAACGTGACTACAAACCCATCCGAAACTTGGCGCGTTCTTTTGGCGACGAGGCTGCCCTTTTAACCCAAATCGAATCCCCCGTCTTCACTTACATCACTGCGACTGCAGCATCATCACTCCTTGATCTTTGACAACAATCAGCACTTGTCTACAATCATGGCTGAAGGAAAAATCGCTTCTCTCGTGGCCCCGATTAAAAGCTGTCCGGGAATCCACTACAAGAATCCGGTAAGCAGGACTATTTTTTTCCGGGAAAATCTTCCGGTATTTGTTCGATTAAAGTGCTGGTAATCCGAAGTGCCTGTTAAAAGTTTGTGGGTAGCTAGGGTGGTTTGTCAAACTTTTAACTGGTATTTGATAGATTTTCAGTAAACTCGGGTTTTACTTTAACTTCTGTAACTAAGACTTCGGTAAATGATTTAAAGAATTTTTTTAGTGTGTATATTTTTTTTATAAAGCGGTAACTGACACGTATCACATTTTGAGCCAAACTTTGTTTTAACGTTAAATTGTTGTGTTTAAGAATTCTGTCTAAAGCAAATGATTACTCTTCCAATACCTATACTTTTTAAGATATTTAACCTATTGAATTACCCTCTGAAATTTTGTATTACGGTCAGGAACGATTTATGTATCAACACACAAAGCTTTCACGATCCGATTAATAAACTAAATCGCTCTAAAAAATTAACCAAATTGTCTTGGTCTTTAGTTAGAAGTTTTACCATCTAACTACACGGTGGGACAAATTTGATTTTTCGTCTCTGATGCCAAGTACATACATCATTCATCAATGAATAATTTCGATTTGTTAGGAAGGCTTATAGAATATAAATATACCTTGATCACGCTGTTTTTTACAAACACTTAAGAAATCTGTTCATTTAAAAGTTGAATGTTTAAAAAAAGTGTCTGTAAAATTGTCATGCCTATTCTTAAGAAATATTATATGCTTACAATTTTGTCAATCTTATACCATAAAGTGTAGATGCCGGTTGCAGATAGTTATTTTGACACGTGGGCGCGGCTCTAAGTTGCCGGGTCTTTAAATCCTTGGGTTTGGATGTGTGTAGCTTTTTTCAATAGTTAAAAAAAATTGAAATTGTTTATTTTTAAATAGAAAAAATCGAACGCTTGAGTTTGCCCTTGAAGAAATTACATTGCAAAGGCATGTATTATTTAAATTGATAAATTAAAAACAGGAATTTTTTAATGATAAATCTAATATTTTTATTTTTCAAATTATGTTTTATTGTCTTCTTAACATCAAATTTATCACCACTGCGTATGAAATGTCGATCTATTTCCCGGGGGTTTTTTCCTTGAAATTCTTGAGTTTATAGACTTAGTACATCGTATATCTTTCGTAGGTTTCTTTTTTTCTCAAGTCCGGTGGCGTACCATGGTTAGGAGAGAGGCACTTGTCATGGAAGCATTAACCAACACAAGCGAGACAGTTACCCTTATTTTAAATACTGAATCCGACAATAATGCATTTAATCACCTTAACAGTAATTATGATTTTATTAAACGCACAATATTTAAACATTCTATCTTTCTGTCCTTCTAAAATGCAAGTGCAGCATCAGCATTACGTAACTCCCCTGGGGGCTGGGGAACCCAGTCGGTTAGGCACTCACCTAGCATGCGAAAGGTCCCAGGTTCGAGTCCGGGCAACGCCAAAATAACTGCCGGCCAATAAACGGCCAGTGCCGCCAAAAATGTCCGACGAATAATACCCCGTGTAAGGGAGTGTACGTTAAATATTCTAGGTCCCAACATTGCGTACGATGTCGCCCTTAACGGTTGCGTTGGGTGCCTATTCAGTTGTCGGCTCGTCACTTGATTGTGGTTCTAAAATACGACGCCCGTCGCCAATAGCCCTCGTGTAGCTCTAGTGCGACGTTAAGTCAAACTAAACTACATACCCCCCCAACCTAGTACCTAAGCACTTCTTAATAATGTTAATAACAATAATAATAAATCAATGTAATAATGGCCATTATACTTGGCCCGTGTTTAAAAAGTACAAATGAAATGGGAATTTCCAACTGATTTCTTAAGTAAATATTTGCACGGGGGTTTCGGAATACAGAGTCGGTTACTGATATGAAATAGAATCGACAAGTAACTGATTCTTTTAATAAATAAAAGCAGCTATAATTAAATTGAAGTTCTTTAAATTATTAGGCTTGTTTATGTCTATAATCAATTGCAAGCCTAACTTCTTACTGTCTCCAAAAAGGGGTATTTTATTATTATAAAAACTCTCTGCTAAAAATAATTTCAAAAGCATTATTTAAAATGTAGGTAATTTTCATGGCATTCAGTGTGTTGACTTTCTGAAAAATAATTAATCTTTTGTAATTGGAGAGATAATATAACATTGGGATAGATAAAACTTTATTTAAGTAGAAAAGTTTGTATTTTATTTGAGATTGGTGATGTTTATAAAAATTATTAGAAACTCTAAAAGAGCATATATAAATGTTATGATTAGTTATGAAATAAAGAGGGATAAACAAAATACAATTCTCTGAAAATACTACGACCTACCTTTTGAATTGATTTTTTTATTCAATTATTCATTACATTTAATTTAGATAAATGAGTTTCTTGGTGAATAATAATTGTCAAGGAGATTAAATTGTTTCAAACATTAATTTAGCATTTAACTGTTTTAAAGATTTTTTTTTTTTTTTGCGAAAAGTTCAAAAATAAAAATTCATTTTTGCCTCATTTTTTAAAATAACATTTAAATAAAATACTGTTTAAAAAAAGAAGAAACCCATTCACCTCATGACGTCATGCTATTTTTCGGAGAAACTGGTGACGTCATATATTTATAAATTTGAATTATCATTCATGACATCACGTGCGAAGTTGTTTATTGTAATTACTGCTTGTCTAGCGAGTAGGTTACTCACTGGTTTCAAGTAGGTGAATGATTATGAATCACTCGTATTTTAAATTAAACTGTTTACGCATTGTGCACGATAAAAGTACTATAAAACAGTTTATTGATGTCTCATGATTGGACATGGGATTATTTTAGTTGGTTTATTAAAAGTATATTCAAGTTCAGTAATAAGACTTTTATTTACCGAAATTAAGATAAAATGTTGAATTCTAAATTTTCAAGATTACATTTTTTTAAAAATACCAAGGTAATAAATCATCCACATAAAAATATGTATTTGAATGTCATTAGATGACACAATAACTTCCTTTCAAATTAATTTTTTGGTATTGTAACAAGACACGCAAAATACAACAAGTAAATTATAAATAAACTTTTTGTGGTGGAAGTCTCAGTTTAGGATAGTCTTTTTAATAGTTTTATTCGCTCATTTAAATAAACAAAATACAAGGCAGACCAATAAAGACCACTTTACTGAACATTTTGTTTGGGTCAAATTAAGTCATATTAAACCTAATTTTTACTATATAAGGTTGACGCATTTATTTAGTAATAAAGGCAATTATATAACTTCTCTCAAATGGTTCTTCAGTCGATAAAATAATAGATAAGATTTTATCAAGAACAAGTTAAACAGAAGGGCAAATGAACAGTAATCTGCCCAAAATTAGGGGACTTATGGACAAGGTCTGATCTTCCAACTGGCCAATCTGAGGAGTCCCAATTTTTATTTTCATGTTAAAATTTTGTTTTTGACAAAAATTTCGGCAAATGTTAGCATTTTGTGGTCCCGTATTATTTATAAATCTAGAAAGTATAAAAATGCTCATAAGTTCAGCAAAATGAGTTTAATGATTATTTTCAATTTTATAAGTTGTAGGCTTGTAGCGCTTGATTTTGATTCAGACATTGACCACCATGCGAAAAAACATTGGCACAATTGTATAATTAAGGGAGCCCTTAAAATTTTATGTGGCTATAGTCAATAGTATCCTAGATAAGGGGCTTATAGACGTGTAACAGTACATGCAACATTGCACCTACAATATAAAAGTAATATTATGTATACAGCTGTCGTTCAAAAAAAATTTTCATTTTATGACCTATACAAGATCAAGGCTTCCACAATCGAACAAACTTGCGCTATCTTGTATCAAAACCAAATACCCATTAGCTGATTCACATTAAATCCCACCAAAACAACCCTAATCATAAAAATCAATTACACCTGATGTTATCTCCCAGCTTGATCATTAAACAAACTACTCATCCTGATTTCTCCTGAGATACAGAAACAATTTCTCGATCCATCATCTTGCAAATCACCGCATTTAATAGATCAATATCCAGTATCAATGACAACCTCGAAATAAGTCACCACCTATAAGAAATGTCATCCCAAAGATGGACCTCCTATACCTATTAATCCACTAAGTGAAGCCTGCGGCCTTCGTCCTAACAATAGATGAGTCATTAGATCGGATATGGCCGGGCGTGGTTCAATCTGTCTGATGCTGTAGTATTTTATATCATTGAGGTTAGAATATAATAAATATGTTGCGAGTTGCCTAAAACCAATGTAAAAATCTGTTTGTCAAGTGAAGTCATAATCGCTCCTCGATAAGCCCACAAGAAAACTTGGCGCTTCCTTGCTAACAATAAAATGAATAAATAATAATTTTAAATATTTCTTGAAAAGAGATGTTGTGATTGTTTTAATAATTAAGATCTTATACTATTATTTGCAATTATACAAACCGTAATTTTGTTTATTTTGAGATTCTGAAGTCGTGAAATTAAATGTTTCGTGCAGAAGTACACCATCTCTTCTGGACCAAAGTTTGGAAAAGCTGAATTTTTACTTGCCAAAATGTTTAAAAAAAACTATTCTTACCCTTCAAATGATTAACTTTCCACAAATTATTTTATAAAAAATAGTTTTACCAAAAATAATGCCCTTATGCAGATAGTGGATTTTCCATATTTCAATTCTAAAACAGTACAATTTTAACATTAAAACTCTTCCAAAAATAGTTTGTTTTGTTCTTTAAAAAAATTAAAGCTTGAACATTTGACTTGTCCGTTCGGACAAATTGGAAAATAATCAGTGGCGGCCCGTGGTCAAAAATGTTGGTGCAGCCAAAGCAACGCGAAAGGATTGGATTATGGGCATGCAACTCATTTGATAGCCAAATGGGTAACTTTTACCAATCCCACTATTTGAGTGGAATTTTCATTATTGGCTTGAAAGCGCTACATTGAAAAAATGTAATCCTTTGGCAAAATGTAATAATAAATAAAAAAATATGAATATATGATTGGATTTGGGATTTTGCTTTAACTGAAAATTTAGGTACAGCCCGGCTGTACTTGCTGTATGCCACGAGCCACCACTGAAAATAATGTATTTGCAAGATAGAAATTTTTGATTGCTTCGGGTAATAGTTTTTTCTATCTCTGCTTCCTACCTCCTTGATTTTATGTTAAGAGACAAGCGTTGCTGCCTCCTTTCTTCCTCTACGGGTTTCACGGCCTACATTCTTCTTCCAGACAGTTTATTCATTTTGGATGGAAGCCAGTCGGGATGAAATGAGTTAAGTTCTTTTCATGGAGGAGTTCATCCATAAGTAAATGATTCGATGTTGAAGTTTTCATGTTGCCCGCCATACAGGACTTTCCTTAGGCATGTGCGGAAATTGTTTTCACACAGGACATCACGGTTTGAGATCTTCTCTCTTTTGAGCCTTACATGGACTCAAAAATAGTTTTCTTTTTTTCAAATGAAATGTCATTTTAATTCGAAGTGTGGTTAAACTACGTATGTAAAAAGTTCATACTTTAGTAAAGTGTAGTTCAATCACATTTTAAATTGAAGTTACTGATTTCATTTTTAAAAAGAAAGGTAAAGATATCTCAAACTGCTTAAAAACTCATCGAAAAGTGACTCATGCAAAATGAACTATATTATGAAAAATTCATTTTGCATCAATCTTAACCCTTTAAAACTTTAATTACTATTTTTACTTTGAGTTTTTGAACAGTTACAAAGAAGCAAGAAAAAATTCTAGAGTTTTGGCGAAATCTGTTATAGATAGTTTAAACTATTACCAAGCCTACAAAGTGAAAAACTGGAGTGATTATAAAATAACTGAAGAACAAAAAAAAGTATGCTTTTGTGGTTCCACAAGTAACTTTATGATGTTACCACATGGTAATGCTATACTTTAATGGGCTAACCTATAAATATTATTGTCCTAACGATATTTGAATACGAATTCGAGAGTTATCTTTGAAGTGGCAATTTTTAGTTCGTAAAAATTTTCGATTCTGGAAGAGGTTCTTTGATTATTACTTTTTAAAACTGTTAAAATATTTCCTTAGATGGAGGATATTGAATAATATTGGAACCAAGTAAACAGTTTTTTTTAAAGAATTTAAAAGGTTTTTTTTTCACCACTGGAGTATATTCTTCAAACTTATGAAAAAAACAAGTATTTTGTCAATAACTTGAAGATTTTCCTATAACAAACAGTTCATAGAGAACAATATATTCCCCTCTTGTTCATCGCAAGATCCAGGGATCCTGAATATTCGGGAAAAAACTAAAAGATCCATTCTAGCATTAAGCACAGCATTGTGCCATCCTACGCCTAAATAGTTCAGTCTCCTGTACACCTTTTTATATTCTTTTTAACCGGTGAGTGGTTTCGCGGTCACGAGTTTTTGGAACGGACACCGGTTTTGTGGTTTTTGCATTTTTTTATTTTTTGAATGGGTTAATCAGTTGTGTGGTTTTTTTCTCTCTCGTTGTATGTGAGGAATGTCTGGGAACCACAACAAAATATTTATCATAGTTTAATTAATAGAAGTTTGTGCGACATGAATTGGATTCAATAACAATCGTTTTACGATGCACTTAGAAATGGATGGCCAAATGTAAAGATAATTATATACCAACAATAATAATTTCTTCAAAAGTTATTACATTATTTTTTGAATTTTTCTTAAGAAGAAAGGGCTTTTAGATTAATACACAATAGATCATAAACTAAAGATTAGATTTTTATTAAATGTTTGTTTCTCTTGCAGAGACTTAGCGAACCAAAATAACTAAACGATCTAAAACGAAATTTTCTATGTTCAATCCAAGATGTCATACTGCAATATTAGCATTTTCATGACTATTACATTAATAAATAACTATTAAAATTACTATTATAGATCAATTATAAAACTTAAAAATGAATGGTAGTTTAGGCATTCTATAAACAGAATAGTGTAAGTTCAATAATTTGGCTTTTTTTTTTTAACGTTAACCCACATGTACATTTTCTGATCAGGATAGTACAAAATAGAATTGGAATAATCCTTTTCGGTGCGCTTATTCTACAGTTTTGTCGTAATGAAATGATAAGGTCTGGAATAAAAGCAGTTTTTCCAAATAGTGAAGATATCGTCTCCCGAAGAAAAAATCACTATTTTTTGTAATATTTCTTTACCAAGGGTAACGTGTATTTTTAGGCTTATTTTTTTCTTTTGTTACTAATAACTGTTTGTAGGGCAAGCACTTTTTATCCAACTTTAGTCCCATCTGGCTAACTGACGTATCCATCATTATTCCCACACGAGCGTGTTTTTTCCTGTGCCATATTTAGAAAGTTTACTCTTCGTTAAGTAAAGAAACCAGATAGCGATAAAGCATTAATCAAGCCGCTAATGTAAGATAATAGAGAAGTAACTATTACTGGGTAAAAGCTTTTATGCCAACAGTTAATAGTTTCTTAAGAGTGTTTCAAAAGTGTTTTTGACAGAATAGCGAGACATCTATTTTTTCTGCTATGAAGAAATAGTGCCAATGTACTGAGCAAAACCGAAGTGTAGGGTAATCTGACCAGTGAGTGAACAATTGGTAAATACATTTTCATTCAATACAAAATAAGGATTGAAAATCATTCAACTTGCTGGATTTGCTACACTGACTTCCTCCCATCTAGTAGGAAACTATCTGACATACGATTGGTTGTCCTGGTCATTATGTCCTGGTGTTTATTCACTGGAAAACGCAGCGCCTTAAATGTTCATTCACTTGTTAGTCTACCCTATAATCTCCCTCGTTTTATCATAATTAAGTTAACATTTTGAAAAATAGTGTTCTAAAGATGGGTCCTAATGGTTAGTTAAATACAAATAAATACAAATACAAATACAAAAATTGTCGACCAACAACAGGCCAGAGGCCCAGCAAGGTTGGTCCAAAATAAATCTAATTCCTTACCAGTTTCCAATAGTTATCGAGATTCTTCTTAAAATCTTCCACTCTCTTCGAATACACAACATATTCTCGTAAAGCATTCCACTCATTGACGACTCTATTGTAAAAATAATTTTTTCTAACCTCCCTTCTAAAGCATGATTTATTCAACTTCTGACCATGCCCTCTGGTCCGGCTATTTAAGGTAAAACCTAAGCCCTCCATGTCTCCCTGTTTAATGAACTTGAACAACTGAATTAAACACCCCTTGTTCTCCTATTTTCCAGGGAATACATGTTTAACGATCTTAATCTATTAACATAATCAATACCCGATAAACCCTTAATCATTTTTGTAGCCCTATGTTGAACCTTTTCAAGCATATCAATATATTTTCTGAGAAAGGGGGACCAAAACTGAACAGCATACTCCAGATGTGGCCTTACCAATCCCCTATACAATGGTAAAATAATCTCTTTAGATTTAGAAGTGATACTTTTTCTAATATATCCTAACATTCGATTGGCCTTCTTGCTTGCTTCAACATATTGTTTACTCATTTTAAAATCATTGCTCACAAAAACTCCTAAATCTTTAACAAACTCACTGTCTTGAATACTTTCTCCCTGTAAAACATAAGAATAATTAACATTGTTCTTATCCAAATGCAAGGTTTGGCATTTATTCACACTGAACGACATGCCCCACCTTGCAGCCCACTCAGTAATTTTCGTTAGATCACTTTGCAATTGCTCAATTTGTTCAACAGAATTAACTGTACTCGTCACTTTTAAGTCACCTGCAAAAATACTTAACTTGCTATTCAACCCCCAGCTGGCGGCTGGGGAGCCCAGTCGGTTAAGCACTCGCTTAGCATGCGGAAGGTCCCAGGTTCGGGTCCGGGCATCGCCAAAATAGCTGCCGACCTATAAACGGCCCGTGCAGCCACAAATGTCCTACGAATAATACCCCGTGTAAGGGAGTGCACGTTAAATATCCTTCAAAGTCCTAACGCTGCGTACGATGTCGCCCTTAACGGTTGCGTTGGGTGCCTATTCAGGTGTGGCTCGTCACCTGACTGTGGTTCTAAAATACGACGCCCGTCGCCAATAGCCCTCGTGTAGCTCTAGTGCGACGATAATTCAAACCAAACCAAATCAATCCCCAGCTGATATCATCAATAAACATAATGAATAAAATTGGCCCAAGTACAGAGCCCTGAGCCACTCCACTTACAACTTCATTCCAATCAGAATACCTACCATTGGTAATATTGGTTGGTATATATTTTAACCAAGTTATTATGTGAAAGTATTTCTTTCACTATTGAAGTCCAAAACTAAACTCAGACTTTTTAAACCAAATTTGCTACAAAAATCTTCAGTATAGTTTTTTACATACTGTCTGATTACCTAGTTTCGATATAGTATACAGGGTGGTTATAAAATAACGCTCGCTTTTCGGAGTGGTCTGTAGCTTTAATGAATAATCCAATGCAAAAAGCTTCGAGACACTATTAATCAAGAAGGGGGAAAGAATGGAATCATAAAAAAACAAACTCGTCACTTGACCAGGGTTCTAAATTACGAGGCGTAATTGGATGTGTTTGCCGTATTAGCCAAAATTGGCTATGCCTCGTAATTTAGAACCTTGGTCAAGAGACGGGTTTCTTTTTTATGATCATTCTTTTTTTTTTTTTTTTTTTATAATTCTATCTATCTTTTTTATGATTCCATTCTTTTTCCCTCTTCTTGATTAGTAAGGGTCTCATATTTTTGATGTATTTGGATTATTCATTCAAGCTACAGACCACTCCGAATAGCGAGCGTTTTTTATAACCACCCTGTACATACATAGCAGGAATTCATTGTACATTTTCCCATCACACACATAATAACATACCTTTCACAATACCTCACGATGATTCATCTGCCAATTGTTGATCGTGTCAAAGCTAGATAGAAATCACTTCCGCATTTAAAACACACATGCATTTTCACGTACGGCATGTGGTGTGCCCACGCTTTCGTGTTACACGTACGGTTTCCCACACATATTGTACGTGGTAATTGCTTAATTTCCCCATAAAGGAATTCTTCACGAAACATTCATTAGTTTTCATTATATCACCTATGATAGAAATTGGAATTTAATAGTGGTTTTAATGTGATCAATAATCTGCGATTAGAGTTTTTCGACACACGATTGTGTGTATAGGGGTTTCGGCTTGTATTTAATTTTAGTATTTGCACAGTCTTAATTATCACGATCTGACGTGGTTGCGACCCTATATTTTGTTACAACATTTTATGTTTTAATAGGTGTTTACTTTAAACTTGTAGTAAAATTCAAAATTAATTCTAATACGTAGTATGTACTTCATCATAAAGTTAAGATGCACCGTATCTTGAAAATACTATAACTTTGAAATTAATATTGTCGTAACTTGGTATGGGACTTTCCAATTCTTAACTATATGTTTTTTGTTAAAATAGGTTTGTATGCACTAAATATTAAATTAATGTTCACCTATTGAAAGATGATTGGGAGCCAAGTCAATGAGGCGCATGTCTTGAATGGCTAATTCCATTCGTGACAGACATGACATAAGACAACTTTCTTGGCCCTTAAAAAGTACTAAATGTTAATTGACTGTTAAAAAATTGCCATGGTGTGATGCAAATAAAGTTATAAAAAACACTGAAATTTTCATTCAAGAGAAAATACTTAAAATTAATTAGGTTAAAACATGCCTTGACGGGCATGACAAAATTGACACAGATTTTGAGTGACCTTATATTATTACCATTTGCTCTTAACTGGTATGCATTTCAAGTCTGATTTTTTTAAATCAATATAAGATTCTGATGTGCCAACCAGAAAGAAAAAAAAATTAAGAAATTTATAAACAGTAAAATATTTATTAGCGTGACGGACATGACAAATGTGACGTACATGACAAAGTTTGATATTCTATATTTGACTCAAATTTTAGATTTAATTTTCGAATTTTTTACGAACTGTTTATTTTGAAGTTTAAAAAGAGAAAATAAAGTGTCAAGAATTTTTGTTGACCAGATTTTGTTTAAAATAAAAAAAGTTGAAATTTAAAAAATGATGTCCATGGCACATTTTCGTGGAATCTACCGGATATAATAGGTGCCAGGTTTGGGCTGAGAACATAGCCAAAGTAGTGCTGCCAAAAAGTACGACGTATAATTGATTCATACCAGGTTTACAGGGAGTGCCCGTTAAATATGCTTCTAAGTCCCGATGACGCGTACTTTGTCGCCTTTAAAAGTTGCGTTGGGTGCTTACTGAAGTGTCGGCTCGGCACTTGACTGTGGTTCTAAATTATGACTCCCGTGCCCGTCGACAGTTGCCCTCTTGCAGCTCTAGTGCGAAGATAATTCAAATGAACCATTGCAATTGAATGAGGATTAACAAAAAATGTGGAATCCAAAAGAGCATGTGTAAACGGTATAGGGGGAATTAAAGGGGCCAGTTTTAGGAAGGAAATTGTCATCAACGTTAACTAACGTATTATTTCAAGCAATTGCTCCCGTTTGGCCTCAGAATTTCAAATGGTTTGACTCCTAAATTAAGTTGACTTCTCTTTTTTGGGATTTGGTGTTAATTACATCAAGTAATAATTATTTTATGGTATAAAATCTAAAACGGTTGCTGTAAAAGCTAACGCAAAAAATTATTTGCCTTAATAAAGGAATTAGTTATTCAAAAGATGCTGATAAAAACTAAATTTAAATTATGTACTGAATGGAATAACAACTATGGAACAATTTTTTTATTTCGAAATTTAATTTATTATAAGCTCAATATTTTATTGACAATTGACTTATTTATAAAAATTTTCAGAGAAATGTTTTTAATGCATTTGAGTATTGGTATTTTCCAATCACATACAGCTAAATGGGCATGTTTTTCTGTGATGCATAAAACTCAAAGCTTTAAAATTCACTTATTTTTTTTTTAGTTTAAATTATATTTTATTTTTGTAATAACTTTTAACCAAAGACTAAGCAAATTATAAGCATAAGAATTTACATCACATGCTACTTAACATCAAAATTAATCAGTATACACCAGTAACAAAAGTGAAGGTTGAACCACACATTTTATTTTCCTTGACCGTCTGTCTTATGTATTGAGAAAATAATTTATGTTCCTGTTTACGTTTTGATGAGCTACTTTTAAGTTTCTATCATGTACTCACATTTTTTAATATTTATATGATTTTTTGATATTTTTATGATTTATATAATGAAGTGTTGATTGGACATGTTTCAAAATTTTAACCATTTAAATAAAATATATTCATTGTTTAGTTTAAAAGACTAATACAATTTTTTCAATGCAATTTGGGACAAAAACACGATTTCAAAATTGTAAAATATATTAGTGAAAAAAATATTAATCTCCAAAAGATCTCATAAAAACAATGTCTAAAAAATGCAACTACGACAGCAAAATGTTATACCCTTCTATCAAAAAAAATTAAGATCAGACGGATAGAACGGAAATTTAAAAGGAGCACGCAATACAATTTTTTAAGAATTATTTCGAATTTAAAAGAATTGGTAAGTAGGGTATAAACACGTAGGGTTTTTTTTAAGGTATAATATGTTTTACTTATTTCTATTGTCTTTTGCAGAGATTTCCAGTAAATGTGAAACTAGCGGATAACTTGGAATGTGGTACTAAGATCTACATCCACGGTGCTGCAGCTAATGATGCCAACAGGTATTTTTCATACTTAAATATTATTACAAATAGACTGTAGTTTTCAAATAATCGAATATTTTAAAACTATTGGACACGTCATTGTTTCCAAACTGCCTCGAAATATATCAATCTCTGAAGATTACTTACCTCGCAACACCTGCTTGCGATTGTTTTCAAAGGATTGATGAATTATGATTGAAATATATTCTTGAGCAATGACTTCATCATGCAAGAAATTTTAAGAAATTATTTTCTTAAGGTATTTTTTTAACTGTTCAAGTTTCCAGGATTCAAAAAAATTTGGTTTAATAACAACAATATCAGATCTTAAAATCCTTTTAGTTACGGTTTAGAATTGATTGAAAAACACAAAAAAAAAGGCTTGAAAGTAACTTAG
The DNA here is from genome assembly GCA_023701765.1 of Hylyphantes graminicola. Lineage (NCBI taxonomy): Eukaryota > Metazoa > Arthropoda > Arachnida > Araneae > Linyphiidae > Hylyphantes > Hylyphantes graminicola. The sequence goes on along the minus strand of CM043115.1, from coordinate 47,911,233 downwards.
TTTGTCAAGCGTAGTATTTTAAGAGTTTATTTTTCAAAACCAAGGTTCAAAAGCTATAGGGTTTTTTACTAATATGCCATAAGTAAAGAAATTTATGAAAATGATCCTTCATCCACCTTGTGGTATGTAAATCTTCTAAGTTATGCTACACTCCTTGTCAACCTAAGTTGGGTAAATAGAAATATGACTATGACGAAAGATGTAAAGAGTTCTATAAATTATTTGTGAATCCATTCAGAAAACATGTTTAAAACATTAAATTTCATTTAAGGTCTAACAGATTTGAGTATTTGAGAAAATTTTGCGATTTTATCAGAACGAAAAGTGTATTTTGTGGTTTCAATTGTATTAAGATCATTTTTTTTGTAAATATTACCTTGCAAGAGTTTCCAACTAACGGACCAATCGCGCTTTTTCCCCTGTCTTCTTACTATTTGTTTTTACCCAAGAAATGTTGGCACGTAGTGTAGAAACTTGATAAATTATATGCATGCCTTCCTCTATTGTTTAATACTCCGAGAGACGTCTCAACCTTATCTGATTTTAAAACTATATCATATTTGATTGGTTTTTATTGTCCTTGTGCCATTGATATTTATGACAATGATAAGTTTGTGATGCATAAAATAACCAATCCTTTTGACAAGGTCAAAGCTATAAAAAATTTGCGTTTAAATATTTAGCATTTTGTAAGACTTCTATTGTTTTATAGGATATTCAAGATGATAATGAAATTATATTTATTAAATGAGTATCTAATGACGCGTGTCAATTAAAATATATGATGTTATGACAACTTGCCCTTTTTAGCTATTATGGATTGTCTATCCCCTGTATTGTCATTTAAATTGAAGAGAAACTTTTTAACTAATTATCAAAATTTATTAATATTTTACACACTATCTCTGAGAACTTTTATCATTCTCGCAAGGTTACTTTCTTAAACATTGGTGAATAATAATCAATAAAAAAATCTATGTATTTTATTTTAATCGTTACTCATACATTTTTTTTTACTCTCATTCTCATTCGTAGGATTATCAGAGCTTTAAAAAATGTGTATTGCTTCATTAAGAATGTACTTTGAGGAAAATAAATGTTTTTTAACCAAATTCGACGAAATGGTTTTTATTTTAACAATAATGTATCAAATAATTTAATTGACATCAAAAAATCACATAATCAAAATCTCACTATCTCAGCCTCGACCAATTTTTCTGTCTCCTTGACTTCCTCTCAAAACAGCCTTAAATTACCACTCGTGTATTCCACGGCGACACATCCACAGCTACATTTTTTTCAATACAATAGATTAACCAAGGACACTCTGCATCATAAAAAAAGCAATGTCTCAGCCCCGTGTTCTACATGCTTCATTGATTGAGGACTGTCATGGATCATGTTTGTGGGTGTCTCAGGATAAGAATGATCCAAGTCCGATTTCGTCTAATCCAGGAAATCCCAGTCGGTTAGGCCAATACCACCTATAATAGAAGGCCAAAGAACTAAGCAACACAACGTCACACTAGTAGACCAATTTTGATTTGTTGACCAATAACGCCGTATCTTAAGATGACGTCGCATCTTGATTCATCTTATCTTAAAAATATATTCAAATACAAGATCTAGTCACGAATGATCATTGGTCAAAACCACAGAATCGGTCCAATAATATGACGTCAAGCATTTAGTTCGCCGGCCTTCTAATCTAGGTGGTATTGGTTAGGCACTAGCCTAGCATGCGAAAAGTCCCAGGTTCGGGTCCGGGCATCGCCAAAATAGCTGCCGACTTATAAACGGCCCGTGCAGCCAAAATGTCCGACGAATAATACCCCGTGTCAGGGAGTGCACGTTCAATATCCTTCTAAGTCCTAACGCTGCGTACGATGTCGCCTTTAACAATTGCGTTGGGTGCCTATTCAGGTGTTGGCTTGTCACTTGATTATGTTTCTAAAATACGACTCCCGTCGCCAATAGCCCTCGTGTAGCTCTCTGCGACGATAATTCAAACCTAACTGACCCAGTCGGTAAGGCACTCGCCTTGTATGCGAAAGATCGGGGGTTATGACCCGGGTATCACCGATATAACTTTGTTTGTTTTGAAACACAAATATTAAAATCCATAAAAAAAAGTTAGCAATATAAAATAAAACTAATATCTGAAGAAAACCAATTATTAACTAAATAGCAATAAAACTAATTATCTGAGCTTCGACTGTCACTGTCTGGCTTCAATAACAAAGACCCGCATTTGAGTTACACAATAGATATTTATGCAACTAGTGCGAAAAGTATATTATTATAAAAATAATATCGCACTAGTTGCATAAATATCTATTGTATTTAGTTTTCATTAAAACCATTTTCCTACGCTTCAGTTTTTTGTAGTTAATTTTAGTGTAAGGTAAAAAAGATAATTTGGTGGCATCATGAAATTTTGTCACATCACATTTTTAATTCAAAACGTGGCACGTAATTATAGTTAATAACTTTTAAAAAATTCCAAACCGTCATTTTCTTGAAAGACTTTTCGAAATTCACCGGCAAAATTTTTTACCATTTCCAAATTGTCCCTAAATATCATATATTCAGTCATTTTAAATTTTCAACAAAATTAAAGATGGTGCCCAAGCAAAAAACCGTCAAGCCAACACCAAGCATGAAATCTTCTATTATGATGCGGTTGTTGAAGTGGATTCAAAGACAATACGTTGAAAACGGATCCGTTACTTACTACGAGGTGAAGCAGTTTCTGGAATTCAACGAAAGATACGCTTACAGAGTGCCTGAAATTATGGGTTTGCTTCTGAAGAACGGGCACTTGGAGAAAATCGGAATTAGGTATGTGGTACCAACATCAAAGCGCAGCAAGAAACTTCGCCAAGTAGCTGCAACGAAACAAAGCAAAAGGAAGAGAACCCAAGCGAACACGAATGAAACTCCATCTTCGTCGTCTTCCGAAACCATCTCCGCATCTACATCGATAATATCGTCCGAAGACATGTCTGTTGGCTCATCTACAAATGTCTTTTGGAAACACTGAATGATTCTGTAACATGCAGGCAGGACAGAAATCAAAGGATACTAGGTCAATTATTCCAGTAGTTTCGTTCCTTAGACAGTATGCTTATGACTGAATAATTTATACGAAGTTAACTCAAAATTATGTTACGTTAAAAATTGGCAAGTGCTGTATGTAAAATTTTGGTAAAGAGAATACAATATGTTTAAAACGATGTTTTTCTTGTGTGTTAATTGTAGTTGTATTACATTAAAAGTAAGCAATTAATCCTGGTGCCAATATAAATTGGTACTTTTTCTTTTCGCTAACTCAAATATCGTCAATCAAAGAATCTAATGCATATACTATTTAATCAATTATTTTCGTAGGTTCTAAAAGTTCCTGAAAAAAGAAACGCACGCCAAACAAAATCCCTTTTGGCGACATTTGAAATAGAATATCTGCAAATTTAATAAACAGTAACGATATTTCTAAAATAGTACCGAATAAAATTAAATTTGATTGATCTAGAATTGCTGACATTCCATTTTTTAAATGTTTCGTGTAAAACTTTTGACCGTGGAGAAAAAAAGCCAGGCTTTGAAATGAAGTGTAATCTCATTAATTTTTCGAAAGAAATACTATATCTGGAGACCTAATATATTGTTTTATCTACGAATATGTTCTGAAGAAACTAAAAATGTAATGCAGCATAATGTAAAGTTTAAGTGTTGCTTATATTTTAAACAAGTTTAAGATTTAAGGAATTCAAAATTTGTCTATTTGGATCCTTTTAGCTATTCGTCAACTCTCATTTAGAACTCTATCATTTGGCGATAATTTCTAAATTTGGCACAAATCACTTTTTGGTCCTGCGCATCCGAGCTCCATTTTGCCGGAGACAAATTTGGTTGCATGATTTTAGATCAGCTACTTATTACTGTAAAAATATTTCCGGACACATACTTCTTTTTTTTTGTTACTTGATAAAATCGATATCATCTTTGGCTTGTACATTGCCACACCCATCTGTGAAACGGTTATAACCTAAAAAATACATATTTCGATCTAACAAATGTTATCATGAAGAATAGGAAAACGCTATTACTTAAGATGCAAAAATGCAAAAATTTATTATTATTTATTGGTAAAATGATCAATAGCTTTACATATTATGAAACAACTACATAAATTCAAGAAGTATAATTAAGTTTGTTATCAGATAAAAGAAAAATCGCATAAATAATTTATGATACAAAATAATATATTGTTCTTGTTTTTCTCTTCTACGAAAGTCTTCCCCCATTCCATCTATGATGTCATATAAGAAAAATTTTACTCCATAATGAATCCAGTTTTTTTTTTCTTTATTTAAAGCGGCATTCATAAAAAGCTTTGGAAAATGACTTCCTTCTCAAGTCTATAACTGCGGACTTGTTACCGTATGTGTGAAGCGTAGATGACCTTTGTTTTCTTCAAAGAGAAGAGATTAGTTTTAACGAGAGGTTGAATAGGTGAAGGCTATTTTGGGAGTTAAAATGTGGATAATGTAAATGGACGTGTTGAGAGTTTGTGGAAGGTTACGCTAAATTGACTTATTTAACGGGACATGAATTATTCCTGATTTAATTGGTGATTTCGGTGATCGGTGGTTTGACACAGCAAGCTCCACCCACGACATTGATCAACCAATTTAGAAATATTCATTCCTGTGGAACTTTTGCCACTTAAAGCGCGAAGCATGCATATTGTCTTTGAGATTTATGAGAAACTAAATACGTCAGAAGGTGGTCCAAAAGTAGGCCGATAGTTAGTTATGCATACAGTTATTAATACAGCAACAGTTATTTTTTGAAAGCAGGTCTGGTTGTTATGTCAGTTGTTGCACATTATCTCACAGAACTGTAATCTGCTGTCATGATCGTCCTCAAGTAGGCCATGCTGTCACATGGTCTTGGGTAGTAAGGTTTTGGTTCGGCTGCTCATAAGGCGTTGTAATAACACCCTCAGGATAATCAGTTCCCGTAACACCTTTCACCTGGAACAAATTTTTCGCAAGCATTAATCCTTTTATAGGACAACTGGCAGATGACAGTATTTGAAGTCACGTACTCTGGAGACTTCTCGGGCATAAAATAAACCGAAGCTATCCACGGCCTACACTCTTAAAACAAACACTCCCAATTTACCTCAGTCTGAGTGGATTTCACTCCTCCAGACTGGAAAATGCACTTCTCCTTTTGGAGTGGATCCTTTGTGTGTTAAACCTCCGACAGGATCACTCCAAACGAGTGATTTTAACTCAGTCTGAGAAAATATGCATGCCTTTAGGGTGTCGAAAATGCACTTCTCCAACTGGAGTGGATTTCACTCTTTTGTTTTAAGAGTGTACTCAACTATAAGGCCAAAGATCTCCCAAACACACTCGGAGACGGACATTTTGACGTCATAGTTCCGAGTGACATTGTGCCGAAGATAAAGATAACCTGTCTCGAAACCTGTTCGGTACCACCTCGTTCACGGCTGACCACATTTTCAGGGTTCCGAATGCGTCCAAAATAGTTTCTTGATCTTCGGCACTCAGAACAGTGACCGTCATAAATTCCGTCCATGCTCATGTTTGGGAGAGCTTCTCTGGCCTTGTTATTGAAGTTGGCCGTGAGCTATCCAAAACCTAAACCAAACAAAGTCCGCAAATCGCTTCTCTTTGGTCCCGACACGCTATTGCACGATTTAATTTTAGTCAACCAAGAAAGCAAAAAGAAACCATGTCAAATACCTGTTTTAAATAACCCAAAGTTCTTACTAATAATACATTTAAAGCGAAATTAAATGCAATCCTACTTTTGGGCCACCCTGTATATTAGTGTTTTTAACGTAAATTTTGAGTTAGACTTCAGTGAAACTGTCGAGTGTGGCATTAGTTTTTTTTAATCTTAAAAAAGGTATGAGATAGAAAAAATTTATAAATACTAAACAAAAAAAAATCCAAAAACATTGTAGATGTTTGTAATTTAGGTACTACTATATCTGATACTTTAAGTTCGATACACGAAAAGTCTGTTTATGTAATTAAGTTGTCTCGTTTCTCAGTCTGTATACCCAGACTAGTTTATCAACCTAATTACTGAATCGTCTACAATCACTGTTTCAACTACAAGAAAGCTGATTAAATATTTCTGTAAATTCTCCTAATGATGTCAAAGTTTGTTCAATGTTCAGGCAATGCTATTTCCAAAAAAAAACTTCTTTTTTTTTAATTTTTAAAATGTATACGATTTGAAATAAATTTTGTCACTTAAGGGGTCATAGGAGTCTTAAAAATGTGCAAAGAAGGTACTACAAAGTAGAGTTTGATCTTTCATGTAATTTTTTAACTACTCAGTATTTAAGTATAATTTTTTACATGTAATTCTACTAGATATATTTAATATAAAACAAATTTTAAAATTTGTGAAACTTTAATATCATTTATTTTAGTTTTATTTAGTTTATATTTGTACAATATAAAGTCATTTTCTTGGTCATTTTTTCAATTTGGACCTCAAAATTTGCCGCGCAAGCCTAATCACAATGTGTTCAAATAGCTTTGTTTAATATCATTTATTTTAGTTTTGGCTAAAGTTTCATAAATTTTAAAATTTGTTTTATATTAAATAAATCTTGTAGAATTACATGTAAAAAAATTATACTTGTATATTGAGTAGTTAAAAAATTACATGAAAGATCAAACTCTACTTTGTTGTTCCTTCTTTGTACATTTTTAAGACTCCTATGACCCCTTAATGAATACCATTAACACCTTCGCTAACGAATTAAAAACGTTCTAACAAGATTCTTTATTAGGATTCAGATGACAGTTTAATTTTCAAAAAAAAATTTCATGTACTCACATTTAAATATTAAATTTTAAAATGTAACTTTATTAGTACATAACAAAAATTGCACATTCAAAATATCAAAAGAATTTCAAAAAAAAATTATGTGATCGTCTTGTAACCATCAATTCACAATTTTAAGGTTTAAGATTTGTAAAATTTGATACTTTTAGTAAATTTCCATAATTGTGTTTGAGTACATGAAATTGACGTACTTTTATCCCCTTTAATTTATTTCTACCGCTAAGCTCCTATTATCTGTAAAAGTTGTTTTGCTGCTATCATTCATTTTAGCAGGAAAAGACTTAAATAAGGAAATAAGCGGTATTTTTTCTAAAGAATATTTATGGATGAAAGATTTTTTAATGGTTTTATTTGAGTTCAATCAACAAAATTGAATCTTTTTGAGTGAATTTAACTTTTTTTTTCCAACCTTAATTCAATGCGAAAAATTTAGAAATCGACTATTTTGTTAAAGTTGTTTTGAGTGACATCTCATAAAGCACAGTGAGCCGGTTTTTAAAATATTCTCAATGTTATAGTACTATTGATTCAGGCTTTTGTTATTTTACTGCCCTTTAACTTAACTCATTCTTTTTTAACCTTTACTTGCCGCCCGAAACCGGTTTTTCTCGTCTTTGAAGCCTGCTATGTGTTTTATTTATTTTTAGTCAAATAAAACTTAATTGTATGTACAGTCGTGGACAAAAAAAAGAGAACAGACCTCACTGTTTGGGCACCATTTGTCGGAGGTATAAATGTGATACGTCATTTTATCGGAAACAACGTTCTGAGTTGATTGGTCAACACAGAAATTTCTTAAGGGGTCGTCTTCATATTGAAACTAATACCAACTTTAAAATTTTCAATGGCAACATCCAAATTTTTTGTTATAGAAATGTTCAGAATCGTCAAAATACCCCAAATATCAATTTTCATTGCCAGATTCCTTATAGTTTAGGATTTATACAACTAAACGTATTTGACAAAAAATGGGGGACATCTCCATATATATTAATGTATTATTTATAGGTCCGCATTTTCCCAATATGGAATTTTGCCAAATTTTTTCCTTTCTGTGAATTTTTTGCTTGGGTAAAGGGTTTGGTTGCAAGATGAGTGAATTAACATCCCACTAGAGCTTCAGAAAGTATATTGGTTTCGGGCTAAGATATTTTAGACTACTACCAAGGAAGGAAACCATTTTTTTTAACTTTTGTGAATATATTGATTTTATTTATATGTTGTTTTATGGAGAAGATTTGGTTGAATCAGTGCTATATGTAGTTTAAACAGTGGTCAAGTGACGCCAACATCTGAGCTGGCACTCAAAGCAACTAATGACTTCTTACGTGGGATCACGCCAGGACTTTGGACCACGACGTATTGAACTTGAATCAATTGGTGTAGTATGCTATTTATTCGTGGAGCAATTTTGGTCCAGCATGATTCGTTTATAGGACGACTAAGGCGAAAACAGAACCCTTAAAGGTTTAACCCGTGGCATGACGCCTTAACTAATTTTGCCAAGCCGGTGCCTGTTAGCGAAAAAATATGGATTAATATTAAAGATTTTTGAATAAGTATTGTAGAAGATTGTGTGTGGGATGATCAAGTTATGTATATATAGAGTTGTATAACGAGTTGAACTGTGGTTACTTTTTGATAATAACCGCGTTCAAGTAGTTTTTGACAAACTATTTTTTTTCTTTTGGGATTTAGATTGGTATGTTATTAAAATGAGAATTGAGGTTATTGTTATTGTTGGTAGACATAGTATATTTTCAGGCTTGTGTGCTTGGTCGCAAGGACCCGCTTTTAAACCATTTGAATTGAGGTTGGTTGGTTGGTTTGACATATATTTTCAGGCTTGTGTGCTTGGTCGCAAGGACCCGCTTATGAACCATTTGAATTGAGGTAATTTACAGAGACATAACATAGAGTGGACTGCGCATTCATAGTAAAGCAGCTTAGGGATGGAAAACCAAAACCGGTTTTCAAAAAACCGGTGGTCCCGGTTTTGATTGAAAACCGGTTTTTTTTGTATGAGGCCCTACGGTACCGAAAACCGGTTTTTTAGGGAAAAACCGATGGAAAATGGAAAACCAGTTTTTTCTAAAAAATCGCTATCCCTTGCAGATTACCATTATGTCCTAAACATCATAAATCGCCAAGAGGGGAAAGGTTGCTACATATGGCAACTTAACGCTACCGTTTCGTTACGAACTATTCCAAATTGTCGCAAGACCTGAATATCAGCTAGCAAACCGAAGTGGAGACTACCATCAATATCCATGTCACGTGGGTTTCTACCAATCACGACAGCTTGAATTTTTTTTAATGTTTTTGCAGACGATTTTTTGAGCATTGTTGGAATTTTTCTCTTTTGGCTTAAATAATAAATATTTAATTACATTCTTTTAATCTCTGAGCATGTTAACAATCGTGAATGTTGTACTCTTAATTCAGTAACGTTTTGTGCAAGATGCCAAATGCTTGTGAATTCCTAATTGTAAAGAGGGGTATAAAAAAGGATTAGTCACACTTTCACGGGTAAAATTTATTTAGTTCTGCATACTTTTAGTAATTGTGTGTTCGTCATAAACTATAATTTCTATAGAGGGAATTTATTCTAAAAGCTCTTTTATACTGAAGAATCATATTCATGATTAAATCAACGTTGTTAGAACTCTAATTATAATAAATATTTTGGGCCAAGTCAATTAAATTAATGGTCTGAACATTGACAGCTTAGAAGTAGAATATTTTTTTTACAATTTGGTCAAAACGAAACCTGTTTTTGCAATCGTAGTTTTTGAGTTATTTATATTTAAAAAGTAGAGCATTTGTTGAATTTGGAATATGTTGATGTGTTTTAGAAAGTTGATTTATTCCAGGTGAAATAAAGGAAGAAGCAATATTTCAAAATATATATATATTTGATTTTTTTTTAAATAAAGGAAGAAGCAATATTTAAAAAAATATATATATTTGATTTTTATTTTTTAAAATCGGACCGTTAGAACGAAAGTTATAGAGACGGCAGAAAATATTCACCATGTCAATACCAAACTTATATTACAGCAACACTCTACATAAACCTACTAATGTTCTTTTAAATTAATTTTTAATAAAGAGTCCACATTCAATTGTTCAAGTAATCGTAAATAGACGCACAAAATCAAAGAAATAATCTTAAGAGGATCTTAAAATACTAGCGATTCATCCTTGCTCCTTTCCAAGCTTCTTTATCATAACATTAGATTGTCGGCCTCTGTGTTCAGGTCGTTGTGGAAAAACTCGCCAAATGGTAAACTCGCCATAGATGCGAGCCAAACGCGACACAGTCATGTGACTGTGTAAGTTAGATGTTTAGGACACTTTAGGTTTGCCAATGCGCAGTCCACTCTATGTTATGTCTCTGGTAATTTATGTAAGTTATTTTAATAATTTCCTGCTGTCTATTTCTAGTCTCATCCTTCATTTGCTTGGTGCAGCCAAGTACCCCTAGCAATTTAGAACCCTAGTCAACTGACGAGATCGACACCTGAGCGGGACTGATATACTTGATTTTCACTCACTGACTGTGGTTCTAAAATACGACGCCCGTCGCCAATAGCCCTCGTGTAGCTCTAGTGCGACGTTAATTCAAACCAACCAAACCAAACTTGATTTTCAGTTTGGTTTCAGGACAAATTGAAAGAACTTTGCAGTTGGGGTTACAAAGGGCTCTTGGAGGCTCTCCACGTAATTTTTAGCCATGGTAAAATGACGAGGCCGATATATGAGCGGGAACTCACCGCAATCTTTTTTTTTTAGACAAAAAGCATTATTCTATGCAGCTAAATGATAGGCTGTTTGTAGCAAACTTTCTGTTTTTAGCGTTTTTCACGTATAGATAGCCGACACCTGAATAGGCATCCAAAGCAACCGTTAAGGGTGACATCGTACGCAGCGTTAGGACTTTGAAGGACATTTAACGTGCACTCCTTTAAGTGGTATTATTCGTTGGACATTTTTGGCTGCACGGACAGTTTATATGTCTTCTGTTATTTTGGCGATGCCCGGACCCGAACCTGAGACCTTTCGCATGCTAGGCGAGTGCCTAACCAACTGGGCTCCGCAGCCCTCTCCTTGTAATTAGATTTTCTCGCCAAATATGTAGCAAATATCCCCAAAGTCTCTCGTTCCTTGCTTGAAAAACCGGCGAAATTATCGCCAATAAGAAATTAGTGAAATATTAATTATTTATTCGTAGAATTTGTTTTTAGTTGTTTTCCAACTGTTTAGACTAGAATTATGTGAATAATTTTAATGACGTTTCAAATAGTTTGTGACCAGGATTTTCGTTTGTCGGGAGTTGAGTTGCATGTTACAAAAGATTCTTGATTACATTTTTTCAAATAATTTTGTTGCTCATCCATTAACGGCCAAGTACGGATAATTATTTGCTGATTTTAAATATTTAATGTTGTTATAAAATTAAAAAGTTTCAATTTTTTTGTAATATTATAATTATAAAATAATTTCAACGTTAACTAATTTTTTTTCCAGTAGGAAAAATTGAAAAGTTAGCGTTTCCCTGGTGTGGTGGGTTGTGTTGTGGTGACACGGAGGGTGCCTTTGCAGGTTTTGTTCTCGTTTAACCATCCTATATGTAGCTGCTTATGCTTTGAACTGCCTTTCTATCTTTCAGGTTTTCATTCTTTTCCCCATTTAAAACGTTTACCATCAGTTTGTAATTTTATCGGTTTTTAATACACGAATTCAATCAAAATGAATAATTATACAATAAATTCCTAATATATATATTATGGAAGATTTTATTTAGAATTCCATAATATATCGTTTGGTTTTTTCCCAATCTATGGCACAGGGTTCGCCGAGTTGACACCTCCACCAGATTCGGTTGCGATCACTCTGTGTGGATGAGTGTTCCAATAAATAGAGAACTTGAATAACAACTATCATTTAAATAACATCAATAAAATAGCAAGTGCAAACATAACTAATAATTAATTAAGCATAATGAAGAACAAATGCGGCTGCAGCGCTCACCCGACGAGCGGTTTCGGAACGGCAGCGTTGCCGCAAAGAAGAGAAAGAGAGAGTTCGCAAGGCAACAGTCCGTTTTTTTGGACGATGTTGATCAACAAGCGCTGCATCAAGTTGTAGCGCAATGCCGCTACAATCGAAAGGAAATTAAGAGTTCCCTACAATTATTAGATATTGTTTTATTTGATTAACATTTATTAAAGACTTTTTGCTTTGAATTTAAAACAAATGAACTTTTTGGGAAAAGAACTTTACATGATGCAACAATAATATATCCGCAATCTGTTCAGTACTTGATTCAATTTTACTCAATTCGACAACTTTATCTGTATTTTACTCTAATTTAATTTTAAGTTGAAATTATTTGGGAAAATGTGTATGCAAAACCAATAATAATAATAATTAGCGTAACAAATTAATTGAATGATTGGGGACTTTTCATCGAATAGTTTACACTCTTAATTTTGTTCTAAAAATCTTATCTTCTAGCAAGAAAGTATTTTTGAATACAAAAAAATTTTAATACCAAAAAAACATTAGAATCTAAAGATTAATTTGGCGGTAATTTGTTACCTGAGAGCGACGTTGCAGGAAGTAAAAAGTAGTTATATTCTTGTTTTAGTTTATTATTAAAATATTTTGCTGATTAAATTTATTTGATCCTTGTCTTGTGTTAATTCATAAATAGTGGTAGTGCTTCGCATTGTCACGCCACAGATCCGGGGATCGAGTCCCGAAGGACCAAGCATGTTTTGGATCTAAGCACTGGGGGTTGCCCGTGAGGCTGGCCACCTTACCGGGAATATATGCCCGTCAACCCAGAGCACTTGGTCAAGAAAGCTGCAATGGGCATTACAGGCACATTATCGGGCTGTTGCATCGAGAAGTTTATTAGTTAATTCATAAAAAAGTATAGTATAATCTTGCAACATAACTGTATTTATTTTATGTTTTGCATCAAATGCATTCAATTACATTTTTTTCTATACTTTGCATAACCTAACAACGTTACTTAGAAAAAGCACTATAATAAGAACGTATATAGAATAAATAGTACCGAGATTTCGTTTTCTTACTTAAGTCATAAAATTAGTCCTTTAGCTATACTTTTCTATCATGGATTACAAAGATATTTTTTGTGTTTATCGTTTTTAAAAATAAAATTTTATGTAAAATAGAACATTCTTTTGATTTCCAGTTAATACTCGATACTTCACCTACTCTTTTACGTTATAACACGTATAAAACACAGTTGATACACGAATAACCTGTAATTAAATTCAAAACTTCTTTTTCAAGACTTTCCAAATCCATAGAAAAATTGATTATTAATTTAATTTGCAGAAAAGAAAACTACTTCATTATTTTTAATCACCAAACGATCGGTCCAATCTTGATTGTTGTCGTTTCTCCACTTTTATACGGTCCCCTATTTCAAAATACAAGCTTATTATCATCATAACTCAAAATGTTATGCTAGTAGAATTACGAAATTCGGTACTTTTCAATAACTTTTGACCCTGAATCCATTTCTGTAAAAATATTAATAGGTTTATATTCAAAAATTTTCGAAAAAATTATGAATATTTTTTTTAAAAATATTAAATATTTCATAAATTATATAAAACTATTTCAACTTTGTTTGGAAAGTTATAAAGTAACACACAAAAAAAAATTTCGTCTGGCTACGTATATTATTAATGGAGATATGATTAAAAGTTTGGAAATCTCATTTAACATTATGATCCATAAATTTTCTGTAACCATAACTCAGCAACTATGAGGAATTTTGCAACGAAAATTGATATTTGGGATATTTTGACGATTCTAAACATTTCTATGCCAAAAAATTTGGGTGTTGCCATTGAAAATTTCAAAGTTGGTATTAATTTCAATATGAAGGCAACCCCTTACGAAATTTTTGTGTTAACCAATCAACTCATGACGTTATTTCCGTTAAAATGACATTTCACAATTGTGCCTCCGACAAACGGTGCCTAAACAGCGAAGTCTGTTCTCTTTTTTTTGTCCACGACTGTACGTGTTCAAAAATAAATTATTCCCTTGCACTTTTTTTCTCTATTGGCATTTAAAGAAATTAGTCATTTTTTATTTTGTAATCTGCCATTTTTTCTGAAAATATTTTCAAATATATGGCTTTTATATGAATGCATACATTAAAGAAAAATATGTGTACAATCTTAGTGACTATCAAAAGCAAACTTGGATTGATATTGTACAAATTTAATATTTTCAATTCTTAAAACAAACTTCAGTTTCTAAATATGGAAATAATAAATGACTATATTTTCAACAAAATACCTTATTACCAATGTCAAACTGTGGCTGGGTAGCCCAGTCGGTTAAGCACTCGCTTAGCATGCGGAAGGTCCCAGGTTCGGGTCCGGGCATCGCCAAAATAGCTGCCGACCTATAAACGACCCGTGCAGCCAAAAATGTCCGACGAATAATACCCCGTGTTAGGGAGTGCACCTTAACCCTTTCAGTCCCAAAAATTTACTACACTACAGAAACATCTGATATTCACAAAATAAGCTTATTTTAGGTCAAATATACGAATTCCATAAGGAAAAAAATCCATTTAAATTTTTTATATGGTTTTTGAAACAATGCCAAAAATCTTTAACTGTGGAAAACAACAAAATAAAAATATATATATTACCTAAAAAACACTTCGAGTTATATATTTTGAGGTGTCTGACCATATTATTAAAAAAATTTAGTAATTATTTTAACCAGAATAGTTTAAACTGTGTTTTAAATATGTGGAACTGAAGTGAACTTATAAAAAATCAGGAGAAACGCTTGTTGACTATTTTCTAAATAAAAAAAATAGTAGTTCTGACTTCTATTGAGATTAAAGTAAAATTTTGTCTGATAGAACAACGTGTGAAGAATCGAATAATGTGTGTTTGGATGTCATAGCGGGACATAAACATTTTGAAAAAAATATTGAAAGTGATTATGCCAAATGGCATCACTGGGACTGAAAGGGTTAAATATCCTTCAAAGTTCTAACGCTGCGTACGATGTCGCCCTTAACTGTTGGGTGCCTATTCAGGTGTCGGCTCGTCACTTGACTGTGGTTCTAAAACGCGACGCCCGTCGCCAATAGGCCTCGTGTAGCTCTAGTGCGACGATAATTCAAACCTAACCTAATCGATGATCCGGCAATCGGTACATATGACACTGACATTCAGAAAGCAGTTAAAAATACTGTATTGATGCCAGTTTAAGTTTGAAGAGTTGGCTGATTGCAATGTGTAATTGGTGCAACTAAGGAGTGGTTCGTCAACTGAAATGTCGTTTTTGCAGGTTTGCCATCAACCTGAAGAATGCCGAGGTGGATGCCAACAACTATTTCCACTTCAACCCTCGGTTCGATGAGGGGGTGGTGGTGAGGAACAGCCGGCTGGACCAGGCATGGGGAGACGAGGAGAGGGAAGGGGACTTTCCCTTCGCCAACGGGGAACCATTCCTCATCACTATCACACCCAATGTTGATTGTTATGAGGTACGTTGTGCTTCTTCTTTGACCTTTCTACAACTAACTCCCCGGCATTACAGTCCATGCTGGACCATGGCCTCTCTTACAATACGACTCCAAAGCCGCCTGTCTTTGGTCTTCGCCTTCCAGTTCTTAATTTTCATATCTTTTAGATCTTTTTCCACGTCATCCATCCTTTTCTCGGTCTTCCTCTTCTCTCTCGTAAAGAAAGGTGCCCCTTGAAAATTTTCTTTGTGCCTCTGTTATCGTCCATTCTCTCCACATGTCCCAGCCATTGAATTCTTCTAGATTTTATGATGTTAATTATGTCTTTCTCTCCAAATACTTTAGCCACTTCGAAATTGTATCGTCTTCTCCAAACATCACCTTCAATTGGTCCAAATACGGCTCTTAAAATCTTTCTCTCCCAAGTTATTAACATCTTCTCTTGCTTTTGATTCAAGGTCCAAGTTGACATTTCTACAGGGTGGCGCAAATAAAAGTGGCCCCCGAATGGAGCTACACCCTTAAAACAAGAGTGAAATCCACTCCAGTAGGAGAAGTGCATTTTCGACACTGGAATGGAGTGAATATTAAATCAGACTGAGTAAAAATCACTCATTTGATCATTCCAGGGGTTTAATACACAAATTATCCACTCCTTTCGGAAAGTGCATTTTCAAGACTGGAGGAGTGAAAATTAACTCGGACTGAGTTAAAATCGCTCGTTTGTTTTAAGAGTGCACGGATATAAAGAAATGCTTGGAGAGAAAAACTGTTGAAGCCTCCCGAAAGCCTCCAAGTCGAAATCATGAATTGTTCAAGCGTTCTGAGCGCTTGAAATATTAGTTATGGCTTGGAATCTTTCCTGGAAGTTTGGTTTTCGACAATTTTGCGAATCACAAAAGTCGTGTCCATGTAAATAGTCGCAAACCATTTCCCGTAGTTACATCCGAGTTCCACTGGTACCAAGGTAAGCGACCCGGAGAGGCTTTATCCCTAAAGTGCTGCAGAAGCGACCAGACGGCCATTACGGGACTTAAAAGTGGACACGTTAGATCTCTGTGTTACACGAATGGGAAGAAGACCTTTCCTATCTGCCCGAAGTGTTCCAACAAACAGGCGGCACCTGACCACATCCTGGACTGTCTGGGACTTTCCAGACTCGATATTTGTGAAAATCCAGTCATGGTCCTGGACTTTTTACGAATGACAAACATCACGGACCTGGTGTAGCTCTGCTAAACCAAGGAGATTCGCAACAACAACGCATCAGTGTTCAGACGTTCTAGTGTATCAAATAAATATCAACCAAGGTTGTCTGTGAGTAGATGAAGAGAACGACGAATTAACGGCCTGAATAAGAGAGTATGCACTACAGTTGTAATAATTAGTAAGCATTTAAGATGGAATTACAAATACTTCAAACCTTTTTCTCAATTACTCCCACTCCAAGAATTTAGGTAGAAGCTTTTTTTTTGTGGCAGACGGAAAACAGTAAATTCGTAGTTCCTAGTTAATTATTTTGAAAACTTCTTTTTAAAAAAATCCGTGTATTAATTTTATTAAAAAGGTTTGTCCGTCCCATATATCCTCCTAGGTCCCATAGAGCTAATGCACTGGTTTTGGGATCACAACATCCACGAAAGAGCTTTGCCATGTTAGCCCTTTTTCCTCAGATACGGGAATCAATATAACACTGAAATGAAGCAAATTTCAATCGAAAATTTTATCTAGTTATTTAATTATGTATTTTTGAAATTTTAAAATGCCGAAAATATACAGCAGATGGCGACCTTATTTTAAAACTTTATCAAAATAACCGGAAGTAATTTTAGTTTCAATTTTGCTTTAAACTGATGTTATGATGATTCCCTTACCTTGTGAAAATGGGATAACATGGCAAAACAATGCTTTTAGTTGTATTTCAAAACTAATGCATTAGCTCTATGGGACTGACAGTCCCTTTTATAAGTAAAATAAAAATGTTTTCTTGTAGGTTGAAGTGAATGGTGCCCCATTCATAACTTTCAATCACAGAGAAGGCATGCCCCTTTGCGATGTGACCCATATTGCAATGTGGGGTGAAGTGACTGTCTATGGCATTCACGTGCCACGGCCATCCATGGTAAGTGAATCAAAATTGAAGAGGTTAGTGGAAGAACGTGCGTGGTGAGTGTTATTTTTAAAAAAATTGAGATTTTCGTGTTAATGAACAGATTGATCCATCCTTTAAAGAGAACAAAATTCCCTTTTTCCATTAATTTTAATTTAAGTATACTTTTACCGTCTGTAATTACCGTTTTTAACGTATCTAAAGGCAAACGAAATAGTTATTTAAGCTACTAGGGCCCAAAATCACACTTATTAAGCGAGTGGCTTATTTCACGAGACCGTAGGTAGATTGAAATAATGACAAGAGCTTTATCAAGTGTTATTTGGCACGTGCTTGCTTACAATATTTTTTTATAATAACGTGTAAAAGCGTGAAATTTGCGTTCTTTTGTCGTATTTAATTTCCTTTTATCATTTTTGTAGAACTTGTAGTTTCCATGGAGATATTAGAAAATGCAAAAGTAATGAACCAATAGAAATGAGTGAGTTTCATGACCATTTAGTTTCCATGGAGATACTCATGACATTTTGTTTTTCTACCAATCTACTCTTATTTACTTTACCGCACTAGTGCAGAAAGTAGCTACTTTCGTCACTGTCTTTGACGTAAGCACGTCAAATGTCATTTTCGCAACGATTTATGAATGAATATGATATAAGAAATATGAACTTTTTTGCACGTTGTTATAAAAAAACATATTAAAGCTGATTTTTTCACTTTCACCTTTTTGTCACTTAACACGTTCTCCCGCTAAGCGTTTCAATTGTTGTTATTCCTTTTTTTTTATGAGATATATCAAATAATATTTCATTAAAAGATGTGTCTTTACCTTATGCCGTTTTGTTTTCAGCCTCTTCCGCTGGTTATTCGCATTCCTAAAAATACTTTCTATGGCGATACCCTCGTGCTCACTGGTGAAGCTCCGGCTGGAGCTGAAAGGTAAGCCATTTTGTCTTTATGGCTTAAGATAGGCGAATACCCAAAATTCTAAAAATTTTACTATTACTTTAATCTTTTCCAAATTTGGCATAGTGATTTCAAATATAATGAGCAATGCTTTTTAGGCAATTTTCTTTATTTAAATATAATTGATTTATTAACCGTGTTTTTCACCTAAAAAGGGGGTTTGCGCCAACACTTCTAGTATAAAAAGGTTTACATTGATTTACCTGAAATTTTTTACAGATGCTATTACAATATATATCTGTGCCATGAACCTCTAACATCCGGTGTAAATATTTTTTTTAAATGTCCAAGTGTAAGTTAATCGAAAAAAATCCTTTTTGTGTGTGGTTAATTTATAACATTTTTCTTAATAACTTCTTTTCTTGTAATTTGTATGCAACTCTAGAGGGTCATTGCATGCATCAGTTCAAAACGAAGAATTTAATACAATTAATGTTTATAGGATGAAAATTCAATGTGGTAGACTTGTTAGCGTAATAAACCTCCTTTTTTAGTAGAGAAACACCGTTTAAAATGATTAAATTATATTTAAATAAAGCAAAATGCCTAAATAGTATTATTCATTATATTTGAAATCAGTTTGCCAAATTTGGATAAGATTAAAGCAATAGTAAAAATTTTAGAATTTTGGGGAATTTTGGGTAGTCGCCTACCTTAACATATGTTACTGTTAAATTCCGAAATCAGTTAAAACTAGAATAAACTAGTGAAGAGCCAGTTTTAAAACCGATGCAATTAATGACAAATAGTTTATTTTAGCCAAAACTAGAACACCCTAACTAACACCAGTTTTGACCAATTGCATTATTTAAAAATAGTTGTACAAGCAAAAACTAGAATAATCTACCTTGTTTTAGATAAAACTAGAATAAACTGCTTTGTTAATTTTAGTTTTAGCTGATTTCGGGTTTTAACGGTAACATAATTACTACCTAACAGACCGATATAAAAAGCATTGTTCTTTATATCTCATCGAACTGAATCCACAATGAGGTTGTTTCACGTCGTGGACGGCAACAACTCCAACGCTTTGTTGTCATTTGTTGCCTCGAATAACTTATATTTTGGTATTCGAAATTGAGTTTTATAAGAATATTTTATTTTTAAAAAAATATAATGACGACTTCCTGCTGTGCTGTTGGTTGTTTAAAACATTTGTTGAAGAAAGCTTGCATAATAGAAAGAAAAAATTCTTCTCATCTTTATCGGTCCTTTTGAGAGTGAAAGTGAAGCAACCTGACATTGCAGTACGTGAAACCAAAGAAATTCAGTACGGATACAAAGGAAAACAAAGGCCGCGGTAGCTCAGTCGAGTGAAGCGTCGTGCTCGCATCGGAAGGGTTGTGGGTTCTGTCCTCGGCGGCGCTCGCAATTCTGATGGTCGCTGGGTCGGCGCTTGTACTCGGCTGAAGACCGCCGTGTTGACTAATGGTGGCTGGGGCACGTTAAATATGTCATGGTCACCAAGTTCTCCATGTTCCCATACCAAATTAATACCTCTGGGGGTGCCAGATCAGGGGGTTATCGGCCTTGGATCTGAATCAAAATTCCGATATGTGAGAATGGATGTGTGAAGGGGACCTTCCTGTAAAACGGATGTCATGCTGAAAGGCAACAGTCGGACTACCTCCCTGGTGGCTCTCAATAAAAAAGAAAGCCGCCCTCTTCGCCTTAAATCGGGTAGTCCTCTACTCCGGGCTCGGTTACCCGAGTGGCATTAGAAACAACAACAGGAAAACAAAGAGCATTTCATAATCTGATATATTCTCACTGGTTTTTTTTTAAGGTTCCACGTGAACTTCCAATGTGGAACCCGGGACGACGCTGACATCATGTACCATTTCAACCCTCGCTTCGACCACAACACTCTCGTCTGCAACAATCGCTGCGCCGAGGCCTGGGGTGACGAGGAGACGTTGGACGGCTTGCCCGTAGCTCCTGGTGAACGGATAAATGTGACCATCGTGGCAGCCAAGGAAGGGTTCATGCCGTTCCTCAATGGAAACCCGCTGCCCATATTTCCTCACAGGCTGGACGTGTGTGCTGCCTGCACCATTCTCGTCGATGGAGACATCAGCCTGGAAACTCTCACGCTGGACTGTCCACCTGTAAGTTAAGACAATAGAATTTATTTTTGTCTTTTTTGAAAGATAGATGTAATTAATCTATGGATGATTCTAGAATAAGTTAGGTTAGGTTTATCGTCGCACTAGAGCTACACGAGGGCAATTGGCGACGGGCATCGTATTTTAGAACCGCAGTCAGGTGACGATCCAACACCTGAATAGGCACCCAACGCAACAGTTAAGGGCGACATCGCACGCAGCGTTAGGACTTTGAAGGATATTTAACGTGCACTCCCTTACACGGGGTATTGTTCGTCGGACATTTTGGGCTGCACGGGCCGTTTTATATGTCGGCAGCTATATTGGCGATGCCCGGACCCGAACCTGGGACCTTCCGCATGCTAATCGAGTGCTTAACCGACTGGGCTCCCCGGCCCCTTTCCTGTAAGTTGAGACAATAGAAATTTTTTGACTTTTTTGAAAGATAGATGTAATTAATCTATGGATGATTCTAGAATTAGATGGGGGGGGGGGGGGCTGGAGTTCCCAGTTGGTTAGGGCATGCGGAAGGTCCCAAGTTCTGGTCCGGGCATCGCCAAAATAACTGCCGACCTATAAAACGGCCCGTGCAGCCCTAAATGTCCGACGAATAATACCCCGTGTAAGGGAGTGCACGTTAAATATCCTTCAGAGTCCTAATGCTGCGTACGATGGCGCCCTTAACGGTTACGTTGGATGACTGTGGTTCTAAAATACGACGCCCGTCGCCATTAGCCCTCGTTTAGCTCTAGTGCGACGATAATTCAAACCTAACCTAACTAGATTTAGATGGAAATTATGCCCGGTCGTATTCATAAACCTTTGCAAAGCTGGTTATTGTCAAGTGAATCTGTTGATTGCTTACACCAATACCAAAACCTGCCAACTCTCCGGATTTAACTTGGTATTTATCCCGACGTAGAACTTGCATCTTATAATTTTTTTACTGTCATGCAGTCACTGCAGGCCTTCATCTCTTAAACTACCGTCAGTGCGGGTAACTTTGGCCAAAATCATAGGTTTTTTTACAAAAGAAGAAAAATTTAACTACAAAAACGATTTAAACACAAAAAAATCATTATGCATTCTAAGTATTGTACTTTTAGGAATAATTTTCGAACATTTTTGTTAAATTTTATAAATTAATAAAAAATTGGCATTGCTTTTAAAAATTAGTACACTGTTAGGAGCCGGGCGGGTAACTTTGGCCACCCATGAAATACATAAGAAACATACTTTTTAACATCATTAAAGCCTGTGTTACCGAATTAAATAGCAATATTAAAACGTTTAAACCAAAAAATAACAAAGTTATAAGACATTATAGTTATTAAAAATTGTATATAACTTAACATTTACATTGCAGTGCATCGTGGAATGGCATTACACGATGAATACTAGTATTCCTTGTCGCTTAAAAGAAAAATAAACTTCTATTTTAATAAGGAAAAAGAATTTTTTTGAAGCAAGATTTAATAAAAAAATATTTTTATAAAAAGCAAACGATTTTATTATTAAAGGGAAAAAAATAATCTATTCATAATTAGGAATCTGAAAATGTTTACCTTTCGACATTTGTTGCGATTTTGAGTGGTTTACGTTTTTTGCATTCTATCTTTATCTTTTTAATGTTTAAAATTGTGAGATTTTTTTTTAAAACATCTAAAAAATGAGTAATCATAAAAGTAAGAATTTTTCAAAAGTAGTTAAATAGAATACACTTTTACATAATTTTTTAAAGTGCAAAGTTCCATAAAGAAATATTTACATCTGTGGCCAAAGTTACCCGCATTCATCGGCAAAATCTTCCCAATTACAAATATTTTAGTACAGCATAAAAAGTTTTCAATTTAGAATCAAACAAACGGTGTAATATTCTTCCCCATAAATAAAAGAATCGAATAGAGTGTTTTATTTAAATATTTTCAGTGTTCTTTTAAGTGTTCCAGACAAAAGTTGGAAGATATAGATTTTTGTAATTTTATGCTCGTAAGAATGAAAACAGCATTTGAAGTATTGCCAGATTTAGAATTATAAATTTTTTTATATGAAATGAAAGGCGATGTTTAAACATTTGAAAAAATGTAAAACAATTTAAGATGAGATCATTTTATGAAGAGAAATTAAGAAACAAATCTTTTTCCGACGCGTGGCCAAAGTTACCCTCCGTGGCCAAAGTTACCCGATTTGACGGTACCCTACAGGGGAATATCTATATTTATATGATGCCATTGAGATGGCAAAGACTATTCAAGCACACCATAAGTTTATATTCCGATACAGGATAAGGCACCCAACCTACTGGATATTTAAACTATTTTCTGAATTTCCATATAATATGTACATCTTGTCGGATTTTCGAAAGGGGGACATTTTTCTTGGTTCCAGGGTGAAATCCGGATATTTAATAGAATGGTTGAATTAACGTCACTTTACAGCCACCGTTGGCACCTACACTCTTAAAACAAAAGAGTGAAATCCACTCCAGTTGGAGAAGAGCATTTTGGACACCGTAAAGGCATGCATATTTACTCAGACTGAGTTAAAATCACTCGTTTGGAGTGATCCTGTCGGAGGTTTAACACACAAAGGATCCACTCCAAAAGGAGAAGTGCATTTTCCAGTCTGGAGGAGTGAAATCCACTCAGACTGAGTTAAATTAGGAGTGTTTGTTTTAAGAGTGTAGGATATCGTTCTTATAGCTTGCGTTTGGTGATAAAAATGTGCCTATATTTGCAGTGCCGAATGCCTCCTCAAGTTCCTGATGTTGAAATCGAAGAATTCGATAACAAGATTGTCCAAGCTTTGCGTTCTGTAAGTATTACTTTGTAAATTGACATTTAGATACATATTTTACTGTATTTTTACAACAATGAACATTTAAACTGTCTGGAACAGCAAAAAGTATTTACGATTTATAAAAATTATATGAAACTTATTTTTAACTGAGCTTGTCTCAGAAATTTCAGTTAATTGAATTAGAATTCTAAAATGTAGTAAATGTTTCGTATAAATTTCAAACTACGTTTAACAGTTACCTAAAACTTGTTTTCGGAAAGGCATAATATTAGTACTTTTGTAAAGGTTAAATTTACTACTATACAAAGCTATAAAAATTGACAAAAATACGATTTTTCTTACTCATCTCTGATAAAGATATTTCTGATTCGTGTGTTATTGCAAATTAAATATTTTATTTGTAAACTCACCTGCTCTGTATCATTCAGTTCGCAGTTTTCTTAATGGTTTATAAAAAATTGTGCTCTTTCAAATGTATTTTTTATCGAAATACTTTTCAATTAAATATGAGAATCCTCTTGAATGAAGAAAACTTTTAAATTTATAGATCTACTCTAATAAAAAAAATACATTTTTTTAGTATAATGAAAATCATGGTATATATACAGGGTGAGGCAAACAAAAGTGGCTCCGGTCTAGAGATAATAATACGTTGAAATGCTTGGCGAGAAAAACTCTTGAAGCCGCCTGAAACCTGCTTTTGCATTGGTTGGATTGGATTAGTTTCACATTAGAGCATAGCCTAGTAGCGAGTTCAGATCTTGGTTCTTATTGTATGAAGGCGTCCCATAATGCACATTTTGTGTCTTGCAATTAAATTAGAATGTTTTTTATTACCAAAATCAAAAAGGTCCGATTCTATAGGATAAATAACGACCGAAACAATAAAATAATCACTAGTGGGAACTTTTCTTGATCAGCTCTACAGACATTTCATTTCAACTAGCTTCTAAAACCATAGCGTAGTTGCCGGCAAATAAGTCGCCAAGCGTTTGTTTGGGCTTAATATTGAAGCGATCAATAGCTTCAGTTAGCAAACCTGTTTTTGTATTGGTTTTAGACTTGGCAACACTTCTGTCGTATTCTTATCTCTAGACCGGGGCCACTTTTATTTGCCTCACCCTGTTGTAACACACAATATCATATCCTTCCAACCGCTATCGTGTAAATCCAATGTCATTCTGTTATTGTGATATCAAGAGGTGATCGTACGATATTGGTGCTACTATGATTTTTTTAGAAGCCAAAAATTGCATGTTTCATGATATTTTCAGACTGCCCCCGTAACAATGACACTTCTTGAGGGTTTTGGTCCTGGAAAAGCTGTCTATATTTCTGGAAAAATTCCCGAGGATGCTTCACGGTAATTATTTTTCTGTTTCCTGGGTAACCCTCTAATGCATGAATTTTTATTTTCATCCCAAAAAAATATATATGTATCTTTAATACTCACACATTATGCGAAAAATACTAAAAAAAAATTAAATGCATTAGAATTTAAATAATTTCAATTTTTTAAAAAAAGTTCATATGACAAAAACCAACTGCAAAATTCCAATTTTGATAATAATGACTAGAAAACTACTAAAAATATTTCAAAATAACCCTTTTAAACTATGATTAATTTTTCAAAACAATTTATTAGTATATTTAGTACTATTATTATTATTCTTTGAGTATAATGCTCTAGACTGGGAATTTTTAATAGTAGCCAGTGGCTACCAGAGTGAAAAAAAATGGTAGCCACATTTCGATTTTTAGTAGCCAGCTTTAAATTTCAGTATAAACGACAAAAAGAAAGTGCGATTTTCCACAAAAGAAAATTTTATAAATGACATTTTTGATATGATAAGATTGACAGTAAAAAAAAAGTATCATACAAATTATGTAGTATTATGTGATTGGCCATTATTGTTAGGAGAAAATTATTTTTATGTACAATCTGTTCAACTACTATTAGTTTCGGAGAATTCTTGACGTCGCCCACGACCCACGATTGTTCATGAAATTTTCTCATATCAAAATTGTTTAAATGAATAGTTGAGATCTTAATCAGATGTAAATCAATCACTTGTAGATTGCCGAAATCGTAAAGCAAAATTTAAAAATCAAATTTGCATTTAAGATTTTCATCGACCAGCTCCATTTACGTCACACGGAGGAGGATGGAAAATTTCACCGATGAGCAACAACTGTCATCAAGTCTTTCTTCCCGACAGAATCGAATAGGAGCGTTTTATTATTTTAGAAATGCAGCTTCAGTATTAATTATTTGTTGAACAAAAAGGAAAATTTATGATCGCCACATTTGGCGACTGGGGTTCGATTTTTAGGTAGCCACTTTCTATGTAATAGTCTCCAGTTGGCGACTGGCGACCGCTAATCTAAAGCTTTATTTGAGTACTGCCGAAAACATAATTTCACAAAAGTTAATAACCTCACCCTTTAATTTTGAATACACTTTTACTACTGTCATCTGTGAGGATTATTAGTAACTAAAACTTTAAAATGAAATGTAATAGATGAAAAAAACACAGATTTGTCTTGGAGGAGCTCTAATTTAATAGAATAAAGTGGATTATGTTACTTGTTACCAAACGGTAACGGTATGCATTAGAGGGTTAACTTGCGAGCACCTTATAGCCCTCGTTGTATGCCCTTGTTGCATGTAAATTCAACCAAACCGAGATCAACCATTTGTTATTGACGACAAATGTTGCAGTAGTGAGATCTATTTGGAATTTTTGAATTTAATTTTTAAGTTAAGCACATCATAACAATTTTCTAACTATTAGTTTTAAGACGAGCCCAGTCAGTGTGCTTTCCTTTGCATGCGAAAGATCCCTGTTTCGGATTTAACTATTGCGTTTGGTGCCTATTCAGGTGTTGGCTCGTCACTTGACTGTGGTTCTAAAATATGACGCCCGTCGCCAAAAGCCCTCGTGTAGCTCTAGTGCGACGATAATTCAAAACTAACTTAACCTAACCTGGTTCGGATCGGGGCATTGAAAAAACTGCCAACTAGTGTATGTACTATGCAGCCAAAAGTCCGACGAATAAATACCCCCGTGTAGAAGTTGTGCAGCTTAAATATGCTCCATATACGATGTCGCCTTAAAATATTCAGATGTCCCCTCGTAACTTACTGTCCTTCTCAATTATGACCCACGTCGCTGATAGCCCTTGTTGTAGCTCTAGTGTGATGATAAATTGACTCAATCAAACAAAATCCTTCGCTTCTGCACCCCTGCCCGAAATTGAGAGCCATGCCTTAACGAGATTTTTTTTTAAATAAGCACATGACCCCAATTATCCGAATCAATTGGGACATAGATTTAGAAAGTAGCAGATATGCCCATTGTCCATCGATTGCGCAATCCCGTACAACGCAATACAAACCGCGCGATTGTGTGATGAATCCACATTTCGCCGTTTTTACAATGCATCACGGGATACTGGTTCACAAAAAATGCTTTTGCCGAAGAGTTACATGCAATAAAAACTGCATTTTTAATATGCTTCTTTAATGGATATAATCCTCATGTCTGCCAGAAATTATCAATACACATCCAGCTACAAACTTATGCTAGCAAAACTGGTAAAAAGTTTTAATTAGTTAATATTAAATATATATTTTTTTTTCAGTCGAATTATCTGTTTTAGTACAAATGATTCGACTCACGAACTTTAATACCTGCCTACCTATCACTGTTCTTCTCTGTTGGATGTCAAAGCCTCTTTTTTTTTGTTGCAAAAAGAGATTACTAGGCATGACATCCAACAGAGACGAACAGAAGCAGGTCGGTTTGAATTTTTTTTTCTGATATTCGGATAATCTCATCACCGCTTCGGATACTTGAAAATCTACCGTATTTCAGGTTCGACGTGAACCTGCAGTGCGGCGAGGCCGACGCCGACATAGCCCTGCACTTCAACCCACGCTGGGACGACTCCGACCAGGGCTCTGTCCTGGTGCTCAACTCCAGGGACGATGGCGCCTGGGGCGAAGAAGTCCGGGAACCGAACGTAGTCCCGTCCGGATCCGACTTCGACATGTACATCCTGTGCCAGGATGACGGGTTCTGCATCATGCTGGATGGGGACGTGGCAGTGGCTTCGTTCCCGCATCGAATCGACTGCACAAGAATAACGCATGTGTCTGTCAATGGATGTCTTGAGATCAACCGCATTATGGGGGTTTAGAGGGTATGATTTAGAATGAAGTACGGGATATACAGGGTGGTTAATAAAATAACGCTCGCTATTCGGAGTGGTCTGTAGCTTGAATGAATAATCCGAATGCAGCTAAAATTGGGACACTTACTAATCAAGGGGGGGAAAGGAATGGAATCATAAAAAATAAACGTCCCTTGACCAGGGTTCTAAATTACGAGGCGTAATTGGCTGTGTTGGCCATAATTGGCTACGCCTTGTAATTTAGAGCCCTGGTAAAGGGGCGAGTTTCTATTTTATGATTCATAAAAAAGAAACTTATCTCTTGACCAGGGTTCTAAATTACGAAGCGTAATTGGCTGTGCTGACCGTAATTGACCATTATTGGCTACGCCTCGTAATTTAGAACCTGGAAGAGTAATTTAGAATTTAGAAGCATTTTTATGATTCCATTATTTTCCCCCTTCTTGATTAGTAAGTGTCTTAATTTTTGTTGCATCTGGATTATTCATTAAAGCTACCGACCACCCCGAATAGCGAGCGTTATTTTATAACCACCCTGTAAAACCCCCCTTAGCGCGTTTTCGTTCTTGCTGGCTATTATGATTGTAATAATTACACAGTAACCCAAACAGGACAATCAAATTGTATTAAAGAACAATCAGCAACGTCCATCCATGAATAGCTACTCGCTACCGTTTTTGTCGTAGTATATCTTCTATCTCGTTGAGATCGTAGTTTGACAGTGTCTAACTGCTAGTTCTTGTAATTTGTTAACTTGTAATATTTTGTTTAAATTTGAAATGAAATACATTGCACTAAATTAATGACTTTTTTTTACCACATTTGACGATCACTAGTTGAAACAATCAAATAAGGAATTTAATGACTTTTTTAACAAACTGATTTCAAGCGAAAATTAAACAGTTTCTAGAACGAAATCGCTAAGGGGGGTGCTCTGGTATACTGTTCTTCAAGTTGATGCATAACTTTATGGTGTTTTCTGCGCGAAAGTAGTTAAATGTTAAAAAAAAAAATAAACCTTTATTGTTTGTTCTTTTTATATTGTGAAATATATTTTGAAGAGTGAACGCACGGATCTTGATATAAAGTTAAAGTATATACAATTACTTTCACCAGTTTGTAATATCGTTTTGTATGAGTAATTTTTTGCAATTCACATCAGATGAGATAATTCGTAGTAGAGTTTGTATAAGAAAGAAACATCTTTAGAATTATTCTGTTTATAATGCGGTTATATAAACTAGTATTAAAATATATTTTTAGACAATTATTAGATTGCAAAAGGTGACAAAATCCGAACGTCCATTAATGTCTGCATAAGAAATGTTCCTAGAAATTCTTGTAGTTGCTTTGTATATGTGTGCTGGTTGCCTTACTATATTATGTGCCTTTTCTAATTCTTTGAGTGCAGGTCTCTCAATTCAATTTGCTTAAATAAAATTTTATGTTACTTTTATATAACAGAACCTTAGCAAATTTTATTTTCTGTAATTCTTTTAAAACTTGTTTGTCAGGTTTTTGATTTAACTTGATGCAAGCAGAACTGAAAGAATTGTGCCTAATAATTATATTGCTTAGTTTGAAGATGCGTTTATATAATTTTCTGGGTGCTGTATTTTTATATTTATTTTGTGCAAGCGTGGTAATGACTTTCTATGTAAAATGTAGCAAAGTTAGCAATGCTATTTTGAATATTTTGTGATGGACTAAAGATTAATAAAATTGATTAAAGTATGTGTTACAGTATATATTAATTTTTCTTTAACTCAACACTAGTTAATAGTTTTTTTTAAAAAACTCAACTACACCAAAAATTATTATTTTTTAAATGACAATCTGGTAGATCAAAAATATGTAATCATTTTGAAAATTCTAAATGGAAGATAAAAAAAAATTAAAAAGGCCCTAATAATGCAGATAGCAAAACAGGAAGGTTTTGATTAAGAAGTTTTAATATTGTGAAGGTAGGAAAATAGATTCTAAATAATATTCTAACAATTAAAACTAAATTTGTCTAACGCTACACGACTTTTTATTACCGCTCAATAAATCAATATACACTTAAAAATAATTTTCTTCGTAGATACATAATTAACTCTTAGTTCCAGTTGTAGAGTGGTTTCAGATAGAAGAACCAATTAATGTTTAACAAAAAAAAACCTGTTTTAGAACCATCAGCACCACCCTCCCAAACGTGTAGAAATGCAATATCTTCGAATACCATCGTAATACTTTCTTTACATAATTTTTATATTAAGGGTACAGGAAACATCTCGTTGAGAAAAAACACTGAAATTTATCAGTCAATGAAACTAATATCTTTTTTATTTTTTGACCAATTTAAAAAATTCTTTTTAGGTTTAATCCATTGAACTATTATAAATACATATTTATAAAAAATTTTAAGGAATTGTATTTTAATATTTAAAAATAATAACATTTAAAAATGCTTGAAAATTTGAATTTTATGAAACTACGTTTCTGTGGGTACATTTTTGTCTGAAAGTAATGTATGTAAGCCCAAATAATTTAATATATAAATAAAAAAAACTTAAATAAGTGTAATGAACCTCAAGCTTTAAGAATATCATACATTTTAAAATTTTGTTACCTTTAGCACAATTGGTGCCCGATTTATACACTTTTCCAGTTACAAAAAAAAACTTTTTTTTTAATTATATATTTTTGCAATATTTTTGGTTCACTGTGTTAAACAGACATAAATAAAACATCATGCAAAATTTCAAGCATCAAATTAAAATAGGATAGGAGAAAAGTGTACCTACTTGCTTAAAATCTTCGTTTTGAGAAAATTGGCTTCAAAGTTAAACCTTTCTTACTTTAACTTTTTCGCTACGAAGGTTTTTTGCTTCCTCGTAATATTTGATAAGAATAACATATTATCGAATCTTTAGTTGTTCGGGCGTTTCAGTAAGGAAAGGGTTAGACGTAAAGTAACTTCAGCGAAATCTCAAAAATATATTAATCCCAATGCACTGATTGTAAAGTGTTATATATCATTTTAAAGAGAAGAAACGGGGCTATTAGAAAATTTCAAAAGCTCAAAATTGATTTTTTAATGAATTTTATGTTCCCTGTTACCTTAAATAATTAAACGTAAAAAGTCAATCAAATTTACTTTCCTGCGTAACTGCATTTTGTGTGCTAGACTTTGTAAAATAATATCCCAAAGGGCCACAGGGAATTTTATATTGCTTAGGGGAGAGAAGGGGAATCCCGCCACCTCGGGTAATGCCGCCACTCCTTGTATCTCGCCAGCAGTGTGTGTGGGAGGAGGGCTGTGAGCGCTGACCTGTAGCAGGAAACAAAGTTATTTGTAGTATAGACGCTAATGGCCGTGCGGTGAGTTGGTGTAAAGTTATTTTTAAAAAATATGGTTTTTAGTGATTTTCATCTAATCTTGAGCCTTCTGAAATTAAGCGATAAGTGACTGCTATCTCCAAGTTAGATAAATCAGTTATATATCATTTAAAAGAGTAATTATTTGGCTATTTAATCACGTCGTTATTTTGGACGCTAGGCTAACTACATTTCTTTAAACAAGCCGTCTATGCCATTTTGTCTTACTGGGGTAATGCCGCCACATGCAAAAGGATGGCGGCATAATCCGTACAATACAAATTTCATATATTGGCCCTACAACCTATTAGTTTTCGTTAGAGATGCCACGTATCCGAAAAAGAATAACTGAACTGGTCAAATAGACCAACGAAACTTTTTAAAAAAAACTGCATAGTTAGTTGTACATAGAAAGTTAATAAAAGAGCTGTATCCTGTTCAATTTACCATTCCAAAGTTAATTAAACCTATTTTAGTTCCATATGTATTGCTTTATTATGTAATTTTCCATTATTTATAGATTATTTGCTTTGTTTATTGATGTGGCGGCATAACCCCAGTGGTGTGGCGGCATTACCCCAGATACCGGGGTAATCCCGCCACTGTGCGAGCTTTAGAAAAATACAATTTTATTCAGCTTCTATTAAAGATTTAAATTTTAAAAAATCACTACAAGATAGGTTATGAACTGTAGTATGCTAATAAAAATAAAAGGGCTTTAGGGCTGAGCCAGCAAGGCGAGCTTGCCTGGCATGCTTAAGGTAGGCGAATACCTAAAATTTTAAAATTTTTACTATTACTTTAATCTTTTCCAAATTTGGCATAGTGATTTCAAATATAATTTACAACACTTTTTTGGCAATTTTTTTTATTTAAATATAATTGATTTATTTTAAACGGTGTTTTTCTACTAAAAAAGGGGGTTTACGCTAACACTTCTGGCATAAAAAGTTTTACACTAATTAACCTGAAATTTTTTACAGGTGCTATTTTAATATACATCTGTGCCATGAACCTCTAACATCTGGTATAAATAGAGTAGTTTTTGTTTAAAAAAATGTCAAAGTGTAAGTTTATCGAAAAAAAAATTTGTTGATTGGTAGCTGCGAGTACGTAGTTCTTTAAACTCATTGCACTTACGGCACCATCTGCGCATGCTCAGCATCTGCCGGAAATCCAGCTCTCTTACGGAAAGCCACTGCGCGTGCTCAGACGGATACTGAAAGGGAAAGATAGTTTGTCACGTTGGCTTATTATCGCCCCAAGTTGATAAGGTTTTTCGAATAAAAATTAACATGTTGATTGAGATGAAATCGATCCTCGTTGAGGAAGAATGGAATAAAAGAAAAGACAGAATCCTAAAAAATAATCATTAAGAAATATTCATAAAAAACAAACTCGTCTCTTGACCAGGGTTCTAAATTACGAGGCATCGTCAATTACGGCCAATTACGGTCATTATTATTATGGCCAATTACGGTCAACAATTACGCCTCGTAATTTAGAACTCTGGTCAAGGGACGAGGGGGTTTTTTTTCGAAAAAGATTGAAATCATAAATAAGAAACTCGTCTCTTGACAAAGGTTCTAAATTACGAGGTACAGCCAATTATGGCTAATTACGGCCAACACATCCAATTACGCCTCGTAATTTAGAACCCTGGTCAAGAGACGAGTTGGTTTTTTATGATACCATTCTTTTCCCCCCTTCGTAAGTATCTCAAAGTTTTTTGCATTTGGAATATTCATTACAGCTACAGACCACTCTGAATAGCGATCGTTATTTTATAACCATCCTGCATAATTTAAAATGTATTATGGATCTGGAAGTTGCTTTTTTAACTGATAACCATAATTTCTAAAGCCATGCTAAATGACTGGTGTACGTTAAATCCGTCGTGGTCACTAAGTCCTCCAAGTTACCATACCAAATCAATACATGTGACAAGTCAATTCTGGGGATCCTCTAGTTGGCCTCTGTCTCTAAAAATTAGATGGATCCATTTAAGTGTGTGTGTTGTATCTCTCTTGCTTGACGAAGGTTTATAAGCGGGTTTGATTATGTAAAGTCTTACATCAATTGATCCCAGAATAAAATAGGCTTAGAATTGAACAGTGTCATAATTCAATAATTCTATTATAATCCATAAACGCACGCTTTCGGCGAGGGTAAACGCTTGATATTCAATAACAACCTAAACCTTCACACAACCCTAACTAACAACTTGGCGATATTTTACTTGGCTGCCCACAAAAACGTTTCGCTCTCAAGTCGAGATATCCGCTTGCGCAGATTTCCGGCACTGCCGTTGGATTAGCCACATTGTGTTTGTTTCAAGTTAATTCATAAAATTTGTTATAAAACACATTCTTGTTATTTGTTTGTAACTCTAGAGGGTCATTGCACGGATCAGTTCAAAACGAAGAATTTAACACATAATTCATGTTTATCGGAGGAAAATTCAATGTGGTAGGCTTGTTGGCGTGAACCCCTTTTTTTAGTTGAAAAACACCGTTTAAAATAAATAAATTATATTTAAATTCAAAAAACTGCCTAAATAGGATTATTCATTATATTTGAAATCACCATGCCAAATTTGGAAAAGATTAAAGTAATAGTAAAAATTTTAGAATTTGGGGGATTTTTGGGTATTCGCCTACCTTAAGATCTCAGGTTCTGGTTGGGCCATCATTGCCACAATAACTGCCAACCTACAAATAGTCTCCACAGCAAAAAAAAAGTCCAACAAATACCCTGTTTAGAGGAAGTGCACATTAAAAATGCTTTAATCGCAACAATGCATATGATGTTGCCCTTAAAAGTTACATTGGGTGCTTATTAGTCGGCTCGGCACTTGACTGTGGCTAAATTATGACGTCTATCACCAATAGCCACACGCAACTCTAGTATGTTGTTAATTAATTCAACTACCCAGCTAAAAAATTTCTACAAAAAATCTACAGAAAAGTGAAGATCTGCAGATATTCTTCAAAAATCTTCAAATAATTTGAATAATAAAACTTCAGATTTCAATAACTGCAAATTTCTTCAGATATTTTGAAGATTTTTGGACTTAGACTTTTTTCAACTTGAAAGAATTGCTTACATTCTGCAAATTTTCTGTCCTTTTCAAAATTTTAAGAAAGAACTGGGTTTTTTTTTAATGTATAATAATTGAATGGTCCGGCTCTAGCCCTGGTGAAGAATTAAAAAAAAATTCACTAAAATCGGAATTTTTTAAATTTTCATTTTGTCTTTAAAATTTTAACTTCAAAAATCTTATCAATAACTTTAGATTTTTGAAGAAAATGCTACTTATGTATTTTTTCCCAATTTAAAAAAACCGGCGACTTATTGAAACTTTTTTTGTTTTTAAAATCTTAACTTCAAATATCTGCAGATTTTTGAAGAAAATATAACATATATATTTTCTGTTTTACCTTATTGTTAAGATTTAAACGAATTGCGGGTGTAAATTTTATTTTTATCATTAACAGCTTTGATTTTAAAAGAAGAAAAAAAGTAAATATGAGAAGCAGAATCTTATTTTCATAGAATTTGACAAAAATGTTTTTGTTTCTTCGATGATAAATATTATTTGAATACAAATTTCATTATAAAGCCTTTAAAGTTTTATTGAAAAATGTGTAAAAAACCTTCAAAAAAAAAAAGTGAACACAAACATTAAAAACAGTTGCGAAGAAGCAGTTTTATTAATAAATTGCTAAAAAAATACTTAATAATATACATGTTTAAAAACCAAAACTATTTTCCTTATATAAGCGATTTTCGATAAAATATTAAATTGAAGCAAAATAATTAGGCATTTTACCAACCACATTTTTTTTTTTTTTTTCAAAATTGGGATAAACTAGTTAGAGAATGTGGTTGTACTCTGTGATGGTCCAGTGGTTAGAGCAAGAGCCCTGGTACCCTGTATGCCCTGGTACCCTGGTTCGATTCCCGCATTAAATTCAAATAATTTTGCACAGTAAAACCATTCTCCAACCATAACCAAACCACCCAATTTTTACTTTCAACTCTTAAATTTTCTAGAAAACTAGTAAAAATATCTTATTTATTTCACTTTTGTTCTTAAAAATGTTAAAAATTTGTGTTTTTATGTTTTTTCTATTTTGTTTAAAAGTGACCGGATAAAGCTTCTTTGGTTGTTTATATAAATGGTAGTAGTAAGTGTTATAAAACTGTTTTATAGCTACACTTTAACTCAAATTATGATTAGACCTAACATGAAAATTAAAAAGGGGCGATGGATGTTAATCAACCTAAAGAACGAAGCAATGGTCTAGAAAAGGTTGGGAACCACTGTTATAGAAGAAAATTCTCAGATCACACATTCTAATAAATTAACAAAAAAGAAACACACTAAAACTTTTCATATTTTTTATTAACTATAAAAAATCAAAACTAATATGTAACAAGTATACAAATATGCAAAAAGGCAATTCTTTTTCGAAAAAAGTCATGACGCGTAAGTTACACAGAAAAGAAGGTCTATTAGTGTGACTAAGTACCTCAATGGGCAAATATTGCACTTAATGAAGCAGCAGCAGGCAAAATGTCAAGTCAGCTAAAAAAAGTTCTTATTTACATATTTACAAATCACTTAGTCAAAGCGGAAAAAAATGCAATGAACGAAACAACACATATTTCATGAACAACAACACAGTTGGAGTAAATGCACTGATCTATAACCAAATTCGGCTTTAAATGCTCTGAAAGTCGAGTACTTGTAAAAACCATCTGACAAAAAAAAGTTTGGTTTTTGATGGCATGCCATTTCTTAAATTTAAATAAGTAAAATAGTTACTTTAAAAAATTGAATTGGTTAAATTAAATATATTAAATTTTAAAACAATTAAACAGACACTCCATGAAAGACTAGCCTTTATAAAGTAGATTTTGGACAATTCAGTTTAGATATTCATGAACTCTGAGATTGACTTCCTTTTGGAGAAACTCTAAAATTTTATGGAGGTAAAAAATTATATCAGACACAAACATAAATTATATTTGCTTTTCTTCTTTAAAAAAAATGCTAAAATACTCATATTTTAGAAATAAATATATGTAAAATTCCTAGATTTAGACAAATACATTTTTTGCAGCAAAAAACACAAATATAAACATGAAAGGTTATCACTATAAAAACAATATATGAATCCAGTTATTTTTTTAATTACACAATGCCATTTTGTTATAGCTCAATACAAAAGAAGGGATTAAGCTTGGCTAAAAAAAATTGCTAATTTCATAGTAATTAAAGACTATATATTTACAAGTCAACCTAAAGAAAACTTTTGAAAATATAAAAAAATTACAAAGGAGCCTGATAGGTCTTAGCAATAACCCTTCATAATACATCAACATAAGTTTTAAAAGGATGAAAGATTTTATAATGCAATAATTTCCATGTTTTACAACAAAAAGTCCAGTTTGCTTATAGGTCTTATGAGTAAAAAAGCTGCACAATAGCATTACATCACAATAAAATTACATCCATAGAGATCCAAGGGCCTGTTTTAGAAAATGTTACTGAATCCAGTATTCATGAAAATGTTTGAACAATTTTAAAAACAGAAAGTACAGCATTTTTTGCTGACATTATTTCGATTATAGCTTTTTAAATAATTGTTAAAAAATCCATATATACAGTGGTGGCCAAAAGTGTGGACACTTTTAGAAAGTGTCATGTGTTTCAACTGTTACCTGTGTTCTTGCATCTATTAAATTTCGCTTAAATACAAACATTTAAATATTAAGTTGAAGGTAATTTAATGTAGAATTTCATTAAAAAACCAGAATTAAAGTATCTGTGTTACAAATAAAGTTATGCTCATTTTAGCTGAACAAACAAGCACAATCAATGGATTTTTGTATGCTGAAATTGCAATAC
This sequence comes from Hylyphantes graminicola, assembly GCA_023701765.1. NCBI lineage: Eukaryota > Metazoa > Arthropoda > Arachnida > Araneae > Linyphiidae > Hylyphantes > Hylyphantes graminicola. The sequence goes on along the minus strand of CM043115.1, from coordinate 47,874,331 downwards.
AAGTTGGTGGTTCAATGACTTGCAAAACTAAGATAGATCATACCATTAGTTGCTTAACTTATTCGTAATACAAATACTGTATTTATTTTTAATTCTACATGAAATTACTTTGATGATGATGTTGAGTCCATGGATATAGATAAATATGGGACCAAAGGTCTCATAGACTGCTTCAGCGATCTTCAGACAGTGGTCCTCATAAAGATTAAATTACTTTTAATTTGATATACAATTAATATATTCTGTAATCACACAAAGTTGAAAAATATGAAACTTTCAAAAAGTGTCCACACTTTGGGCCACCACTGTAGGATCCAGATTTTTCTAAACAGACCCATTGGATCCAAAAGTGTTTTGAGGTGCGATCACAATGATTCCGTATAAAGTCTCAATTGCATAGTCGGGTTGACATTGATCATAGAGTTGCGAGATCAAAATCTAAGCCATTCCCCTGTTAAGTACCTTGGTGATTACATCAATGGGGAGAAGGAGTGTAAGGGGATCTTGGTAAAGGATTTTTTTTGCTGTTCAGTTGATGTAGGGGATCTCAATTCTGCAGCTCAGAAAGGCTTGTGTCAGCAACTACTCTGAGGGCTGCAATAGAAAATTTAAGTCCATGAAATAAATCAAAATATAACCTTTATCCACTTTGTTCCAAATATACATCAGTATCTTAACACTTTACCTACGGGCGTCGACTGACCCGTAGACTAAAAATCTTCTAGACCAGCAACTTAATCTAATGCCTAGCTCTTCTAACGTGTCCAAAGCAACTAAAACACTATTAAAGGTTGATTTGTTGATTGGCATGATTGTACTTTCAATTGTAGGGCTACTGTTTCTTCGGAATGTTCTCTGTTAAAAAAAAGTTACCCACTAGTGACTATTTCAACCGTTAGTCATCCTTTTACATCGGACCTTTTTGACTATGTGAACAAATAACATTTTGAGTTAATTGCATGACACAAAATTTGCATAAGGGTCCGTCTTAATATTAAAAATGTTACGAACTTTAAAATTTTCAATAGCAACACCCAATTTTAATTACTTAGAAATGTGAAAAACCCTCGAAAAACCCTAAATCTAAGTTTTTGTTACATTTGGATGAATATTTGACGAGTTATTCAATCGAATCACTTGTGGATCTTTGGGGGACCATGTCTAAAATGACAAGCGTAGTCAGTCTGTAGGTTTATTAATGGAGAAAAAGAAGCACAAGGTCAAATATCTTGAGGATGGGCCTACGAGGGATATAAAAGTCAATGAGTAGCTGTATACATTCCAAAATAAAGTCGAAAATAAGTTGTAGTAAAAAATAGATCCCTATCGTCACTTGATAAGGGTTCCAAATTACGAGATGTCATTGGCTCTGTTAAATCTCCTAAAGGTGACTGCAAATAGGCAGCCAGAAACCATTACATTAGTTCCCTTAGACACAAAGGGGGCGCGCTAGTTTCTATGTCAATTTCAATGTAGAAATTCTCCAATGAGAGTTTGAAACTTAGAGTGTTCTTAGTCTATGGGTCAGTCGACGCCCGTAGGTAAAGTGTTAAAGATACTTTACCTTTCGTGCATTTGAATTAAAGTTAATTTATTAAATAACTTTTTCTAGTTGATTAATTTTTTATTTCTTTTATTTTTCAATAGTTTGAGAGATAGATACAACTCTCATACATATTATAAAAGTTAATCGCTATTTTTATGATTGCAAAGATTTTATTTTTGTTATTTTGAGTATTGCATGGAATAATATAAAACGTTGGATAAACAATTTAGTGCAGAAAAAACTATTGGTCAATATTTCAAAAATAAATTACGGTTGATCTTCTTGAGAATGCTTCATCTCATGTGATCCAAAACGGCTGTTGTTTCACACAAAACCTTTCAAACCATAAGAATTCTTTTAAATCAATACATTATCTAAACTCTACCTCTCTCTTTCTTTTTGATAAAATAAATTTGTGTTTTCATATTTCTAATAGGTACTTAATTAGTTCAAAAACTAAAAAATATTTAATTTACTACATCAATTTTAAAAAAAAACTTCTACTAACCTGCTAGAACTGACTTCAGATGAGTACAAAACAGGTGATTGCAAGGCTAAAAGACAATAAAATATTAACTTTATGAATATCCAATATTTTTATGTGCACAGGACAGATAAACAAAATAAAAATTCTTATTAAAAAAAAAACATATCAAAATTAGTCCCATAAAGCAAAGAATTAATAGATTGTCCAAATGATGTTTTTTTACTAGTTTTTTTTTTTTTTTTAAGTAAAGTGCCCAAAATATATTAACCCATGCATTTATTACAATACCAAAAATTTTAAATCAATCTTCATGATATTTGTGCCTTCTAAAATGGAAATGATGATATATGTTATGCAACAGTATAATTTTCTTTATTTTCATAATTTAACTAAGCATTTTTTGGAATCCCCATTAAAAAACGTTTTTGACTAAATAAATTTCATGATAAGGAACTTTTCAAAAAGGAAATAAAGAATTCTTACATTTTAAGTATTCTACATGCATGTTGAAAGCATAATTTATTTTGTCCCTCCATTCTTGAGCTGTTTCAATGCTTTGACCTTGCAGGATAAGCATTTCGTCTTTGGCAGAGTCTTTTGATTTAAGGACAAATTTGTTGGAGTTTTTGCTTTCGTCCAATTCTACTTTATCCACCTGTGGAAAAGCATCAAACATGTTTAATTGCCAATTTATTATACTTAATGTCCTCACAAAAAATATATTTTACTGTGTTTAAGCAGGCGTAAAAGCAGCCAAATAAGGAAATATGAATTTTATGGCATACTGCAACATTATATTTATAAAACAAAGCAATCAGATTTCTTAAAAAATAAAATCTGTCACTTGAAATAGTTATTAAGTATTAGATAAAATATAGATATTTTTTTTTCATTAACCTTATGAGGGATGACAAAATGACAGTGATTGCGTCCTCTAGAAGGGAGAGTGTAGGCTTTATTGCCCATGACCCTGCTCGCCAGAAGAGACAATCACAAGAGACACACAAAGAAGGACGCCACAAACACATAGACAAATAACAACATTTATTGACAAACAGAAACATCCATGCCTTTACCGGGATTCGAACCCGAGCCCAGCAGCTCCAAAGGCTAGTACACCGGCCACAAGGCAATGATGAGGGATGCCTCAAGAATAAACTTCTTTTATCAGCATAAAATTAAAATTTTTAACAGAAAATTTAAATTTTTATAAATTTTTAAAAACGAAATTTCTATTATAGATGATTAAAAAGGAGGACCCATCTTTAAAATGTAGTAAAATTATAAATTAAAAAATGTGTGTATATTGCTGGAAAACCAGACAGTCAGGTGACGAGTTTAGATATCTGAATCTGTCAGAAGAGAAGGTTAAAAACAAATGAGAATTAGTGTCTTTGTTAGCCCACTGTGACCTTATATTTAAAAAAAAGGGTGATTTTTACATTAATAATTAAATTATTACCCTGTTATGACTTAACATATAAAACTACCTAATTTATATTTTGTATGTACTTCCATGCAGATTGTGGTCCACGTATTTTGCAGTAAAAATTTCAGATATGTAACAAAGTTCAAAGAAGCTGTTTTTCCCCATTGTGAAAACAGTCACGAAAGCAATCTGTTAATGTTTTTCAAAGAGAATGTAGTCTATTTGTATATGCCACCTGTATAGTATTGTGGTTCCTTTGATTTTTGAGTATTTTGTGTTGAGAGGTTATAACAGAAACTACAACTGGATGAAGCTTTTATAAATTGTGGGTCCATCATATTTTGTAGCAGTGTTTCATATGCTAAGAGTGTTTTATAATTTAAGTACCAAAAAAAAAAATGATAACGAACAAAATAAAACAGTATTTCCTAAAATATCTGAAAACTTAAAAAATTAGGATTGAAATAATTCAATTATTATATGGCACATAATATGAATTTGAATTAGACACGACTTGAAGAATAACTTACCTGCAGAAAACTCTTGTACATATAAACAGGACTAGAATGCTGAGTTTTGGGTGCAATAATCTCACTAAACACAATTATTTGTTCGAAAAGAAACACCTGTCGGTCCTTCAGTTTGTTAGCGTGCTCTCCGACCTTCAACTGGCCTTGAAAGAGTAGCTGTCCATGATGAGATAGGTTAATCTGAAATAAACCATATTGTTTTAATTTCTTTATTTAAAAAAACTTTTAAAGAAACCTTTATTAGAAAACCCTCTCTTTAGGTTTATACACCCTACTTCCACTTATTGCTTAAGATTGAAAATGCAAATTTAAACTAAATAATTCCATCTCATACCAACTAACCCTTTAACATTTGGTAGTTTTTTTTATAAACTATGTTTATTCAAGGTTATTTAGGTAATGAATTTCAAAATATGGAGATTTTATTTATTATAAGAAATTGTCTTTTATCTAAAATGTTTTCTCCAAAGGGATGTTTAGGCAATCCCCTAACCGGTCTATTTTATCCATTCCTGACATTTAATTACATGAAACTTGCATTCAAGAGACAAGTCAATGCAAATGGTTTTTAGTTGTTTGATAAACATAAACAATATGATTTATGGTGTAAAAATAGAAAATTGCTTAAATGCATTATTTAATTATTTTGGAAATAATTTCTAGTCTCAGTGAACTTGCTTACAAAAAAATTCACACACAAAAAAACTAAAACTATCTTTCTGTATAAATGTTTAATTGATTCTGGTGATTTTGTTGAAGTCAAACATAATTTAAAAATTCTAAAATACAAAATAAGGTGGGTTTTTTTAAAAAAGAATTGTAGCTTGCCTAATTTTGAGGAAATTTGTTAAATAGATTTTACTTTTTAGTAATAATCTAATAAGAATATTTTCAAAAGAATCTTATATAAATTCATATATGTGATAAAAAGTTTTTTTTTTTAAAGAATACTCTGCTATCTATCAATCATACACTAGGCATTGATAATATATTTTGCTGAACTTCATATTTCCCACTTCATTATACACCATCACTTAGTTATGAAAGCTAAACCTATAAAACCATTTATAGAAACATTCTAAGAGGCATCAACTGGCTGCCACAAACCAGCTTAAATAGAAAAACAAACAAAATTAGAACTCACTTGAAATCCTTGCAGCCTATTTAGGTTCAGAACATCATTGGAGGTTTTGTATATCAAATGCATTATGTGGACGGCTTTCTCTAATTGTTGTACCTCTTCCTCTAGATTTGCTTGCTGAGTATATTTCAGTATGTCCTATAGAGTAAGAGATGAAAGTAATATTTAATAATAATATGAAAAGGCAAATATCTTAAATATATACCATTAAAATGTTTTCGAGAGGAAAAAATCTCGAGCAAATGAAAAATTCACCATTATTTTTCAGTATTAATAGTGCAAAAAAATTGTCAAAATAATCAGATGTTTTAATGAGAAATTGAGTTTCTTTACCACACATTTAAAATTATAAAATTCAAAAGAAATTCTAGTAGTTATTATCTAACTATTATGGACTTACAATACCTACTAAGTGATATAAATTTTCTGCAAATACAAAGACACAAAACTCAATCTAGCCATTTTAGCCAATTCGGTAGACAAGAAAGATTTTCAGGGTGAAATGCTTACAAAAAGCCTTATATATTTCCGGATAACCTAACTCAACAACATTTCGTTTACTTGGTGAGTGTGTGAGAGATAAGATTCGAATAAAACCAAAGAAAATAAAGTATCCTATTTTAAAAAATTTCCCATGTTTATATAAAAAAAAAAGGGAGTGCACAAATTGCAGAGGACAATTTTCCAATGCCAACCACGGCATGAGCCTTTAGTGGAACAACACAATATTATAGTTAGTTACATATACATATAGTAAAATTACACAGCTAGTAAGGTTCTTTAGACTATTACTTTGTGGGTTTAGGATATACATGATTTAATTAACATTACACTTTTCATTGGAAAGACCAAGCAGATAGTAAATGAAATGTGCAACTACGGTTTAGACATTTTAGGAATAGCAGAAGCCCGTTGGACTGGGTTTGGAAGTTAAGACCACCGATAATTACAGCATCGTGTACTCAGGGCATGAGGAAAAACATGAGAGAGGTGTTGCTCTGATCATGAGTACGAAAGCTAGGAGCAGCTTGATGAGTTGGGTCCCAGTAAGCGACAGGATAATAAAAGCTCGGTTCTACTCAAAACATGCAAAACTATCAATCATACAAGTATATGCCCCCACAAATGATGCTGACGAGGAACAGAAAACAGGATTCTATGACCAGCTACAAAGGATATTGGATGAGACTCACAAACATGACATACTATTAGTAATGGGTGATTTAAATGCCAAGATTGGTAAAAGAGTGACCAATGAGGAACGTGCAATTGGCAATGAGGCTATTGGAGACCAAAATGAAAATGGAGAGTTGTTTACAACGCTATGCGAGATGAATGATCTCAGCATAGGTGGAAGCTTTTTCAAACATAAGGACATTCACAAAATAACGTGGATTTCACCGGATGGTAAAACCGGAAATCAGATTGATCATATCTCAATAAATGGCAAATACAAGAGATCTTTGCAGGACATACGAGTTAAAAGAGGTGCTGACGTAGCATCCGACCACTTTCTGCTTGTAGGGATTGTAAAATTGAAATTATGCAAAATCCCAGGGCACAAAATGAATAAAAGAATTAGGTACAACTTAGAAAAATTGAAAGAGCCAGATTTAAAGCAAATGTTTTCAATTGAGCTACATAACAAATTTGCAGCATTAACTGATCTTAATGAAGAAAACGAAGAAGATTCTGGACAGGTTGAAGAGACTTGGAAGAAATGTAAGGAAACATACAATAATACAGCAGAAGAGATCTTGGGCATAAATAAGAGGAAAACAAAAAGAGAGTGGATATCTGGTGAAACTCTCAAACGTGTAGAAGAAAGAAAAAATTTAAAGGGCAAAATAAATAGCACAAAATCGGAAAGAATAAAACAGATGGTAAGAAAGCAATACGAAGAAGTGCACAAGAGCGTCAAACGATCCGCCAGAACTGACAAAAGAAACTTTTTCCGTGCACTTGCAGAAGAAGCTCAGAGAGCTAATGATGTCGGTGATATCGGAGAAGTTTATAAAATTATCAAGAAACTGGGCGGTGTTAAACCAAATAATGATTGTGCTGTTAAAGATAAAAATGGCAAACTCCTCACTCAAGAGAAAGAAATCGCAAGTAGATGGAAGGAACACTTTGAAGAACTTTTAAACGTTACCACCACTTTAGGTGAAAGTGAAGTTGAATCTCCCTTTGAACACCAAGTTCAACTTGATATTGATATGGAAGACATTACTATAGAGGAAATTAAACTAGCAATAAAGTTACAAAAGAACAGGAGGACTGGTGGAAATGATTTCATCACTGCCGAGCTCATAAAAGCTGATATCGATGTATCTGCGGCAGCACTCCATAAGCTGTTTAACCTCATTTGGAAAGGAGAAAAGGTCCCTTTATCGTGGAGGGAATCTCAAATTGTAAAAATTCCAAAAAAAGGAAACCTCACGGAATGCAACAACTGGAGAGGAATCAGCCTCCTCTCAGTACCCGGAAAGATTTTCTCGAGAGTCATCATTAACAGAATTAAGAAGAAAATCGATGACATCCTTAGGGTAGAACAGACTGGATTCAGAAGTGGAAAGAGCACTGCGAACCAAATATTTATTCTTCGAAACATAATTGAGCAGTGTGTCGAACGAAATGAGACAATTTATTTAAACTTTATAGACTTTTCTAAGGCTTTCGATAGCATTGACAGAGAAAGTCTGTGGAAAATATTGGGGTTCTATGGAATTCCAAAAAAAAATCATAAACATCATAAAGGATATGTACAATAGAAGTAGTGCCCAGGTACTGGTAAATGGTAATATGACTGAAAAATTTGAAATTAAAACAGGGGTAAGACAAGGCTGCGTGTTATCGGGGTTATTGTTTATCATTGTTTTGGATTGGGTAATGAGAAAAACTGTAGGATCCATACATAGAGGAATAAGATGGGATTTTAACACATTTCTTGAGGACCTAGAGTTCGCAGATGATATTGTTCTGATGTCATCCAGATTCCAAGATATGCAGGAAAAAACTAGTCATCTCGAAGAGAATGCAAAAAAGGTTGGTTTAGCAATAAATGAAAATAAAACCAAAGTTATGAAAATTAACAGTAAAAATAGGACAAAAGTTATCATCAACTCAAAAGAAATTGAAGAAACAGATAGTTTTACATACCTCGGTTCCATTGTTGACACACTGGGTGGAACAGATGAAGATCTCAAATGTAGGATTAAAAAAGCGCAAAATGCTTTTAGAATGCTTTTCAAGGTTTGGAAGTCGTCAAACTTAAACATTTCTCTTAAACTAAAAATCTATAACGCAATTATTAAATCTATACTACTTTATGGCAGTGAAACTTGGAAAATTACAAAACAACAGGAAAATAAACTCAACGCATTTCATACTAAATGTTTAAGAAAGATCCTAAAAATTTATTGGCCAGAAAAAATATCAAACCATAATCTATATATTAAAACAGCTGACAAACCCTTGACAATAGACATAAAGAGAAAGAGATGGCGTTGGGTCGGCCATGTACTAAGAATGAGCCCCGATTCTAATGAACGGATAGCTTTAACTTGGTCGCCAGACGGTAAAAGGAGGAGGGGACGACCAAGACTGACGTGGAGAAGAAGCATCTTAAAGGAGCGAGACCATCTTGGTTGGCCAAGCTGGGCAGTTGCCAGGGAGGCCGCACTGAACCGGAGGAACTGGATTTCATCAATTGCGGCCTCATGCGCCTATAAGGCGTGACGAGTCGCAAGGCAAGGCAAGACACTTTTCACAATTATTTTCCAAGTAAAAAAGGTTTATGTAATCAGATTTAATTTTTAATAAAAATATGATTTTTAATATATAATATAATTATAATCATCTAATTTTTTTTATTTACAACCTTCACCTTATAACAACCTAAAAATGTAATTAATCAAAAATAAAATGTATTATACCTTTAGTAATAATTTATATTCAAGCATTCGCTGAACAGGCCTTGTTAAAAGGTCATGCAATTGGCGATCCAAGTTGTACTTTCTTCTCACCTCCTATTAAAAAGTAATATTGAAATACTATTTATCAAGCAATATTTATTCACAGTTTGAAATTTAATAATTAAATAAGTGTAATGTAAGAATGTGCCATTTAAAATATTTGTTAATGATACTAAAACAGATATTTCTTTTTCAAAAAAAAAAGAGTAGTGCCACATATAATTTTAGTTTTAAATTTGAGCAATGAATATTGAAAAATAATGACTGTTAACCTAAGCGTCTAGTACCTTTTTCTTTTAGTTTTTAGTTGTAAGATAAGATAAAATAGTTAACTAGAGACATTATCAAATGCAATTTAAAAATATAAAAACACATATTAACTAACTCAAAATAGCAAATTTTTACCAACCTCAAAATAGGAATTCAAAAACTGGGCAACCAATTCTTCTGACTTTGGCTTATTTTGGCAATAAAGAATATACATGTGCAGTTTTCTTTCTGATCTCCGAAACAAGTGACCCATGCTCCGAGGATTTTCCAAAGTACTTTGCAGTTCAGGAAAAAAAGTACTGTAAAAAAAAGTTGCATTTAGGTGAGTACAAGTATTTTACTAAGATATTAACCACCTGAGTATTAAGTACTAATATTACACTTACTCTCTATGCCATTCGTAAATTGATTCAATATTCCCGAAAATAACTCGGCCCCTATCACCAACTAATTCTGGTGGAACGGGAATCTCATTCAGCTTCATTTTTCTTAAGTAGCCCTGATATTTAAAAAAAAAAGAAATTATACCATGATTGATTATTTTCAATTAGAACTGACAAGAAATATAAGGCTATTTTGTTGTGGTTAAATTTGTAATAAATATCCTTTTAGAACATAGTTTTTATAATTGCCATTATCTATCTCTTTAAAAAAAAATTGCCTCTCTCAGCAACTTTAATAATAATCAATTTGAACTTTTTCTAAATGCTTAAGTAAAATATCAATTGAAACCAGAAAACTATTTTTTAGGGTTAAGAACAATTCAATAGGGATGCAAAATGCATGTTTCAGTGTAAATCTGCATGTGCATGTGATCAAGATTTAAATAAAATGACAATATTAGGCATTTAATTTCTTAGAACTATCTATATTTAACATAAACTAACTCGTAGATTAATATCTAATGCAGATTTCTAAAATTCAAAATAACTTCACTTTACAATTGTATTGTATTAAAATAAATGTTTAGGACTGTAAATACACAAAAAGATAAGAAATCTAATAAATAACTTACTTCAATAATTGACCCCAGATCATTCAGATAATGCCTTTCTGTTTCAATAAATTCCTGTATCACACATCTAAAATAAATTTATGGCTATCATTGGTCAATCTAAAAACTTGTAATTATATACAAATCAATCAAAATAAATACTAATTTTTTTAAGTTTGATTTTTATTACCAATAATAATCTTAATTATTACAAAAACAAAAAATAAACAAATAACCAATGAAAAATATGGTTAACCAAGGGGAAAATTTCCCGTACAGGAAAACAAAATATAGTTATAATTGAACACAAACAAAACCACAGAAACAAATAGGATCAAGCAAAATGTGACATGGCATACAGAATGATTGTTTTAGTTTGTTGTTGTTTCTTTAGTTTTTTGTTTAACTTTTAACACAGGATTTACATTTTCAACAAATTTCCAATCACAAACAAAATATACAAAATATATACTAGTAAGTAGTAACAAAACTTACTTTCGACTTTGTAAAATCTTATCTCTTTCTTTGCCACTAATGCTATGCTTCTTGTTGAGTTCATCTACATTTCCTTCTTTGTGATGTTCCTGCAAAACAAGAAGCCATACACATTACACCAAACAACCATGCACAAAAAATCTTTGTAGGACTATCTGCAACATCCAGATTCAAACTATACAAAAATACTATTATATGGTAAAAGGTACAATTCAGCTTCATGTCATCCAAGCATGCAGGAACATTTATATGAAGGGTTACATTTATTTAAGTTGATCCACACAAGCAGAAGAATTTATGCTTACAGGGACATTATCAATGCAGGAGAATAATGTCAAAACATGAAATCAGTTAAAACTAGTTTTGAAGGTTAAAAGCTTGCTCTTTAAACTAACTATGAATTAACTAACTATATTTTAAACTAACATATTAAGAATTAAAAATATTAAGGTAATTCAAATACAAATGGGTAAATTAAAATTGTTTTTATGCACGAAGGTGGGACTTTGTCCAGAAATGGCTGCGTGCTTTGTTAAAATCCTTTAATTATTTTTTTGTTTGAATTATTTTGCTCTTTCAAATTCGTATTGATAAACACAAAGGTATTGTAATTTGTACATAACTATACACAAATAACATGCTAAAAGTATATTTAATTAGCTAAAACTAGTGTTGAATTTCCGTTCTTGTTCATGTACAACTCCTACTTAAAAGAAAAAAAGTTACATTTGTAGATATTTATTTGTATTTAGACTAGAAAATATTATATTTAAAAATGAGTTATTAAATATTCATATTAACAAAAATAAAACTTAATATAACATAATATAGTTTAATAAATCATTATAATTAAATGTGGGAAAACAAATTATTAAATAAAAAGTTATGAACATATTTTAGTACATTTTTCTAAAGTTAACTAAAATATACTTAGAGCAAGAACCTTCTATCTAAATCCTGTAATAATGATTTAAATCAAGTTTTAACAATTTCAGTATTTTGACAATAAATAAAACTACACACAAACTCAATAAAAAAAATCACAAAAGCTCACAAGTAAAAAGCATAGACAACACAAGACATGTCATATCGGGCTATTTAACATGGGTTTTTCCAACATGCTCCATGCAAACAAGTATTATTATAGCAGTCACACACCATACGCTCCTTTACTATTTGTTCTATTTCAGATGCCAAGTCTGTAGAGCTACTTCCGTCACTGGAGGGTAATGTTATAGGCTAAATAAAAATGTTAAACATGGTAAGCATTATTGTTAAAGTAGTCCCGTGTTAGGTAGGTTAATGGGAGGACTATTTGGACATATGTAACAAATAATCCCGACTTTTCATAGCAACAATAATGGGAAACAAATTGAAATATGACATAAATTATTGTACATTTTAATATATCACTAATTCAACTACGCATAAAATTTTGTATTAAATTGCCAATAATTATATACTGTGTTTTACTTAACAAATGTATGTGAATAATTTTGAAAGCAAAAAAATAGAGTATGTTTTCTGAAATTTACAATTTAAAATTCAAAAATTCGATGAATAATGAACTTAAAATTAGATTTAAAAGCAAACCTTTTCACTACTGCCACCAGCTAGATTTTGATGCACAGGCGTAAAACTGTATTCTTGAATTTTCATTGGAGGAGGCAATTCTACATCTAAAACTTCATCCTCTTCAACAGATACCACTTTCTTCATTGACTCTTTCTGTGAAAGTGAAATAAGAATACAAAAAAATTTTACCTTTAAATCAATAAAAATATAATTCAAAGAATCTACAAAATATAAAATTAAATTTACAGCATTTACATTTGAAAACTAAAAGCATTTGAAGTGTTGAACATTCTAGAATGATTTTAATGAAACACGAACTGATTTTTATATGATTTAATTTGATTACAATTTTTTTTAATAATACCCATTATTACAATATAAAAATGCATAATTTGGAAGAAACTGTTTTAACATTAATATGAATCAGAAAATAATATTTAAATAAATAATCAAAGCACTAACCGGTAATATTCCATTCCTTGTTACATTGTGAATGGGCTTTTCATTTACCTCATTTTTCAAAGATGTCTGAAAAAGAATACAAATATTAAATATACCAACACACATTCATAAAAAATGAACACTCTTATGGCTAACTTTCTTCACCACATTTACCTTGGCTTGTTGCGTTGACTTTTTACTAGAAACCGATTTCGAGGATTCGCTGCCAGATCTTTCCACTCGGCTGTGACTCAATTTTCGGACTGGATTTGATAGCCACTTCCTGAAAAAGATAATAATGTATGCATGAATAGAGTATCTAAAATTTTTTGATAAACTTATATCTAACCTTAATACCACAATAGGCACTTAAACAAATTTATTGGCTTAAAATATCTGTATGCTAAAAATATTCGACCCATATATTTTTCTTTTTTTTTAATACCCCATAAAAAGGGAAAAAAATTAATTTTATAATTGGGACGAAAAATCACACCTGGAAAGGCTTTGTGGCTGTCACGTGGTATCTATGACGTCACCAGTAACTATAAACAAGCTTTGAAACATCAAAAATCTTTAAATCTACTTTAAACAAATTTGAACTATCCGCTTCTGTAAAACCTCCTTCTACTATCTATAATAATACTTATTTTAATAGTAAATTAGATTAAATCCAATTTATGTGCAAGCAAAAAAAACATCACACCGGTTTGTTTATACATACTAGTGATGTCAGCCAAATCAACGTATTTGTGTTCATGTGACTTGCTGATGAAAAAAGGCCATTTTAAAATGATTTTTATTAATTATTAATTAATGCAGACATGTGATTCTTCCGCCAATTGGCGGAAATCCGCCAATTTGTTTGGCAAAATTAAAATTCTGGAAATCCGCCAAAATCCCAGTTTTCGGATCGCCGTAGTTTCGCGACTTTCGGATCGCCGTATTTTCGCGACTTTCGGATCCCCGGAGTTCCGCGACTTTCGGATCCCCGGAGTTCCGCGACTTTCGGATCCCCGGAGTTCCGCGACTTTCGGATCCCCGGAGTTCCGCGACTTTCGGATCCCCGGAGTTCCGCGACTTTCGGATCCCCGGAGTTCCGCGACTTTCAGATCCCCGGAGTTCCGCGACTTTCAGATCCCCGGAGTTCCGCGACTTTCGGACCGCCGTAGTTTCTCGACTTTCGGATCTCTATATACCTTAAAAAAAATTTCAGCCAATTTTTTCTTTGACCAATCACATGTCTGTTAATGATTTATTTTGCAAAAAATTTGAATGCTTATTTTTGGGTTCACACTATAATTAACTTAATATTGGAAGGTACTTTTGTGATACTGTCATGGAGGCATGCCCAAACACCACAATACAGTTTAACTTATCATTTACCCTTGAGTATCTTGTTTATAATTTTTTATTATTATTATACTCTCATGAACATAAAAAAAATTTGCTGTTAAATATTTGCATTACCTACTTGATTATAACAATAACATAACACAATAATATCAGACATAATTTTCTATTATTTACCAACTAAATTAGACTTTTAGAAAGAACCATTTAGAAATATTTAATAGTTTATTTATATCTGATCAACTTAAATACATTGAACAAAAAAATTCATATTTTCAATCTTTTAAAGTATCATTATAAATAAGTCTCATATACTGAAATAGTTAAACTAACCTAAAAGCTCCACGTCTTTTTGATGGTGGCAGAGCTGCTATATTTGTCAATGGAAACGGACCAGAGCCAGAAGGGCTTACATCTGCATTATTTACACGGGATTCTAGAAGAGTAAACAAGCATTAAAAAAATTAATATTTTGATAAACAAATATGATTTAATTCAAACGATTTTATTTATATTAAGAAAAGCTAAATTTTCATAACTACCATAGAAAAATTTATCAAAACTAAAGCTAACTGCAATTAAACTTATTTATAAGTATGTGTAAACCAATGCCATAAAGATTAATAATCATGATTGTTTGATTGTGCTCAGACAAGAACAAACTAATTTATGTCAATACAGAAGATTTAACTCTCTGAAGGACAAGTTAGATAAGACATATACAGAGTAAGTATAGCAGATACATAAAGAGTAAGTATGTTTTTCAGTGAATGATATTTAAAATTTAAATTTTCACTGGGACTAATATTTTTTAAAAACTGATTTTCATAAACATCGAGATCTTTCTGTAACAAATCGCTTTAAATGAATTTAAATACTTCACTGTAACAAAATATTAAACATTTCTTATTTTTTTATAGTTATGTGTGTTAATGAAAAAAGTAACGCCAATAGACATACAGTAGATGACGCTTAATGTGATCACGGTTAATGTTGTCAATCGTTTAATGTTATCAAAATCGCTTAGTCCCGTTCGCTTATATCAAAATACATTGAAAAATCATCCTTTATTGCAATCAAATGTTCGTTTATTGTCATCAGTTTATATGTAATTTTTATCGAATTAATGAATGCTGAGGATTTTGAAGTTTTGGATGGAGATCGACGAGAAGGTTGCGACTTCTACTTCATTAACTGATGAGGACATTTGTGAAGCCTTATGTGTCAAAGATCAAGCTTCGTCACAAGATTCCGATGCTGATGATGAACCCAAAAGTGCTATCTAGGACAAAATTCCGACGCCTGCTCAGATGAGGGAGGCACTTTGAATCTTACGTCTAGGAGTGCAAAATAAAGCCGACGCGGAACACTTTCATAAACATTATGATTATGAGCGATTCGTAAATGACTTGCTTCAAAAGAATGCTTAACAAAATTGATGATTTCTTTTTCAGTTAATAATTAACCTTTTGCATTTTGTATTGTTTTTTGCAGTTCATCATTAAATGTGTTTGTATACTAACTAGTAATTATATATATTTTCTTTAGTGTGCATTAATTTCTATTAAATACTATAGAGTTTTACAGCAAGAACTCCTATTTAAAATTAATTTCTATTTTAATATGCATGTAAAAATTCATTTTTAGTAAAAAAAAATTGTGCATTGTAATCAATCGGTTATTGTTATCAAATCATGTTCGTCCCGATGTGATCACATTAAGCGGCATCTACTGTATTTATAGTCTGCATACTTCAAGTTAAGATGCATCTTGAGTATCGCATAATGCATATAATTTGAGCTATACAAACACACATCAATATCTACATAACACCTCAATGAGAAAGGAAGAAAACAAACTGGGCTATTACCTTCATTTTCAGTATTTGATTTAGAAATAGGTTGCTTCAGAGGAGGCTTGATACAAGAGGGCGGTATTAAACCCTCCTGACTTGTCATGTTCGATTCATCTTTTGGAACGTGCCTGACTAGATACCAATCATTACAAGATTCTATCAGTTCCACTTGCTGCCCAGCATGGACTGTCAGCTCAAGAGAGCCGGGTATGGCTTTGTGATCTTCAATAATGTTGATGATCTCTCCACCCTGAAAAAATACATTTTGAGAAATATTAATCTCTTACTTTTAATAAAAAATACTACAGTATAAAACCTTCATAATATTCTTAAAGGAAAACTGAATGCTGCAATAAAAAAAAAGTTAATTCAAAAAGCAATTTTAAGTGGAATTTTTTAAAGGTAACCTTTAATTGAATATATAAATTAATGTTATCAAAAAAAATTTTAATATGTGTCCATTTTTCAGCTTTTTATAAGTTTTATAGCCTCAATAAGATATCACAATCTTTGTTCTTTCCTCAATCATAAGATATATTAACTTTGCAAACAACATTTTTTTTTAGGTGATGGATGAAAACTTACATCACAGCCTTCAAGCATAATAAGGTGCATAGCATCATTATATAATAGTTACTAATATAAAGGATTAGATAATTACTAATTATGTACGCCTTTTTTAATTGAATATTAGTTTAACTTAGAAAGGAAAGTGAAGTACACCTCACAATTAAGTTTTTGACAATTTGTTTTATTCGATCTTAGTTTATCAATGTTATTTAACTTTTTTAAGTAAGTTTCCAGAAATGGGCCAAAACTTTTTCAAACTGTAAAACTTTTGATTTGTGAATATAATAAATAGAAATTCCACAAGGAAAAAATCATTAATCACTAGCAAATATGGAAATACCTATATGATACCAAGTTTCTTTATATTTGACTAGTTGGTAAAGCATACAAGTTATTTTTAAAAAAAACTGAAGCATAAAATATAACTTATATAAAAGACTTAATGGTTGATGTAATCAGTAACAATTTAACTTAATATATGAATGAGTGTAAGCACCTTTTCACTATCAGTTGTATTGCCAGATCCAAATGAAGCCAAAGACCCTCGTTCTTGGTTTTCAATGCTACCTTCATCCATTGATGAATCTTCCATGTCCCTAAAATACAAAAATAGTGCTTGAAAAACTGGTAAAGCGGTTTAATTACTCTCACTTAAATATCCTAACTAATAAACTATTGTGTAAACAGAAACTTTTAACATTTAAAACAGTGTAGTTCTACAATTAAAAAAAGTCCAGAGTTGAATTGAATTCCACAAAATTTTATATCGAGCAAAAAAATAGGATATCATATAGAAACAAGTAAAGAAAGCAAAATGTTATGACTTTTGGCCCTCTTCAGAATAAAATTCAATGGAATAACCAAATACTTTATAGTGTTCAGACAAAAGTCAACTAAATATTTTTATTAAAAAAAACTTGTCTTCATAACGAAACAACTTTTAAAGATTTATTAGCTGATGTAAAACATAAAATAGCAAAAAAATATGCTTTTTATCTGCAGTTTTTTTCTACCAGATTTTTTTTGATTTAATGAAATAAGAAAGGAAAATAATATACATAGATTAATTGTTATAAGTCATACATTTACATTTTCAAACACATCTAGATTGCATGGTACAATTTTAAGATCCCAATGAATTTCTCACCTGCTAGATCGATTGCTGACAGATTTGGAAATACTTTTGTGACACTTAGACAAGTTAAGTGTTGAAAGAGCACTGCTGAAGTAGGTTTCTTGTATGACTTCCCTTAGTTTTTTGACCCAAGACTGTTTTGTCTCCAATGAAGTTGCCTACAAGAAATAATAACCCTTAAAAATCGGATACAGATATTAGTCCAGGCAACGACGAGTTCTAGAGGGAAAGTTTTGGAACACAATTTTTGACTTCATAACTTTGTTTAGACTAGTTAGGAGGTAAACATATCAAAAGTCCCCGCCCCTAGCCCCTGTGCTAAAGGGGGGAGGGGGGGGTTGAATGTCCCATTTATCGGTTTTTCGCTTATATCTCGAAAACTATGCGTTCTAGCGATATAGTTGAAATACACAAAATGAAAGCTGATTAAATTTGCTACACGCTGCACCCCTCAAGTAATTTAATATCTTGTATAGTTTTCGAGATATCCGCTCTTGAAAGTCAGTAATTTTGGAAAAAACACTTCTCCCCCCCCCCCATTTTTCCTCTTTTTTGACCGGATAATTCTTCAATAATGCACCGAAACACTTAATTTTGGCCATAGAGTGGTAGAGAATTTAATTCTTTTCAATAATATATCTTATTTTACGATTTTATCTATTTTCCTTCACATTTTAAAGCGGTTTCAGTGTTGAGGGAAGATTGTACATGCAGTCCCATAGAGCTAATGCATAACTTTTGAAATCGCAACTGATGCAAAAGAATTTATTTGCCATGTTATTCCACTTTCACAAGGTATTAGAATCATCATAACATCAATTTAACACAAAATTGAAAAGAAAATACCATCCGGTTATTTAATTATTAATTAATAAAGTTTTAAATTAGTGGCGCCATCTGCTGTATATGTATGACATTTTTAAATTTCAAAACTATATAATTAAATAACTAAACAACATTTTCGTTTCGAATTTATGTCATTTCAATGTTACGTTGATTCCCTTACCTGGGCAAAAAGGGCTAACATGGCAAAGCATTACATCTGCGGAAGTTGTTATTCCAAAACTATTGCATTAGCTCTATGGGCAGACAATCCCTCTTATGTACACTTATTCTATACTGAACGTCTAACTAACACTGATACTAGGCACTGATAGGCACGTTGTTATTTTAATATTTTATCTATTTCATTTCTTTCCTCGAACCCCAGAGGAAAAACGGTCAGATGATCCCCCCGTTCTTCTTTTTCTTCGGAGTCAACTTGAGAGACCCAATTGAGGCTAGTCCCCTGGGAATTTTGGCATTCTGATGAACGTTTGAGACTTGATTTTTTACAACTACAGTTTGAGCTGGCACAGACTTTCATGTGTCTGCAGAAAAGGATTTTCAGAATATCGTCAGTTGCTGCTGCTAACTCACTGTGTACTTTGACCATCAGGCAGTTATTCTCAATCTTCCAATCATACACCTGAGGAGGCAGGTCATTTCCCAGCCACAGCTCATCTTGGTGTAATATTCAGAGGAAATACTGTTTTACTGCTTCCTCGGTGGGAAGAAGACGATATATCAGGCTTGATGGTGGCCCCGAATTTCAAGAATGAATTATACCTGGGGAAGGCCTCTTTCGTTGAAGCCCCATAACACCTCAAGATGCAGCTATTGCCTGCCTTTTGTAATTGATAGGTGGTTAAGGAAGGGTATGAAAAGACGGCTGCTGCTTTCTGAACCTCTGACGACTTCGTACACAACTTCGCAAATGCAATCCTGCTTTTTCGAAATACGAAAGATGTAATGTCGCATAATGTGTTTACAAAAATTGCACGTCCTAAACCCAGTTGCTGAAGATCTTGGGATGAGAATAAAAAAATCTTTTGTCTTCCCGCGACCAGGCTTTATGAAACTGATGTCCTTATGCGCATCAGCTGTAGCCATCAAGAGGACTGTGAGGTTGACACAAAATATTAAAGTATAACAACGTGCCTGTAAAATAAGTATCTGCGTTGTTTCCGACATTATAACAGCCGTATGCCGTATCCACTATCAGAACGTCCACATCACTTTCTGCTCGAAGGGTCCTACATCCAATTGTCCTCAAGCTACACCTTAAGTATGTTGATGAGACTATTTTATTTAAATTTTTCGACAGAAAATCATCTTTGACGTTTATCTTGGTGTCTTCGGTGAAAAGGATATCAACCGACTTCTTGATTCGATAGAGCTTCTGCTGGTCCCAGTGCACAGTGAGCTAGCAGCAGCACCTGACGATGTTCTGAAAATTATGTTCGGACGATGCAAGAAAGACTGTGTCAGCTCAAGTATAGCAGCAAAAATGGCAAGCCTCAAATGTCCCAAAGCATGCCAAACTTACCACTGGAACAGCGTCAATGGGGTCCCTTGAATTGACTCCGAAGATGAAGAACAGGAATAGCATCTGACCGTTTTCCCACTGGGGTTTGACGAATGAAATTAAATAGATAACATATTAAAGTAACAACGCGCCTACAAAATGAGTATCAGTGTTATTTAGACGTTCAGTATAGAATAAGGGTACATTGGAGGTGTTGTCAGTCCCATAGAGCTAATGCATTAGTTTTGGAATAACAACTTAAACAGATGTATTACTTTGCCATGTTAGCCCTTTTTGCCCAGGTACGGGAATCAACATAAAATCGAAATGAAACAAATTTGAAACGAAAATATTATCTAGTTATTTAGTTATATATTTTTGAAATTTTAAAATGGCAAACATATACAGCAGATGGCGCCACTATTTTAAAACTTTATTGATTAATAATTAAATAACCGGATGGTATTTTCTTTTCAATTGTGTGTTAAATTGATGTAATGATGATTCTAATACCTTGTGAAAATGGAATAACATGGCAAATCAATTCTTTTGCATCAGTTGCGATTTCAAAAGTTATGCATTAGCTCTATGGGACTGCATGTACAATCTTCCCTCAACACTGAAACCGCTTTAAAATGTGAAGGAAAATAGATAAAATCGTAAAATAAGATATATTATTGAAAAGAATTAAATTCTCTACCACTCTAGGGCCAAAATTAAGTGTTTCGGTGCATTATTGAAGAATTATCCGGTCAAAAAAGAGGAAAAATGTGGGGGAGAAGTGTTTTTTCCAAAATTACTGACTTTCAAGAGCGGATATCTCAAAAACTATACAAGATATTAAAACACTTGAGGGGTGCAGCGTGTAGCAAATTTAATCAGCTTTCATTTTGTGTATTTCAACTATATCGCTAGAACGCATAGTTTTCGAGATATAAGCGAAAAACCGAAAAATGGGACATTCAACCCCCCCTCCCCCCTTTAGCACAGGGGCTAGGGGCGGGGACTTTTGATATGTTTACCTCCTAACTAGTCTAAACAAAGTTATGAAGTCAAAAATTGTGTTCCAAAACTTTCCCTCTAGACCCTTTTTTCAGCCTTCGTTGCCTGGACTATATGAAATAAACAATTACTTTGTAAGTCTTAAAAAAAGAAAAAGACAACATCGAAAAATCAGTTTTAAAAAATTACAATAATCAGTACTAGGTTATCTACACTGCTCAAAACAATTAGGGGAGCACATGGCTTAAACAATTTCACCCCCACTGATTCCATTTGCAATTATCTTCTTGTGATTTTTTTTATCACTAAGTTAAGTTCGCACTTATTTATCGTTATATGGTAAAATCATGCCTTTTGAAATATTGAATAATTTTTATTTTACTAATTAAATGAAAATATGAAAACATGGTAAAATAACATTCAACCTGAAACAATTTTATTAAATAAATTGAACCTAAATTCTTCACGCATGTATTCTTAAATATTTCAAAATTGATTTAATTTTTTTTAACAAGTAAAGTTTTGAAAAAATTATTGTTATAATTTATTCAAAACTAAAGTTTTATTCCCAATTTTTTTCACCTTAAATTTTAGTTTAAAAATTTAGATTTTTCTCCTGTTTTTTTACCATTTTATTCTTTATGCATAATGAATCTTTTTCACAAATTTTAGAATAAAAAATAAAAAGTTGAAACTTGTACAGTTGACAGAAGTACGCAAAATGCTCCCCTAATTATTTTGAGCCGTTTACATTGCAATAAAGTAGTAAATTAAAGATATTAATTCAAATATAGAAGGAAAAAATATCCTTAAGAGTGTTCTTAAGACTTTCTCCAATCACCTCATCCCACAAAGAAGCAATTAAGTAACAGCATACCTTTAAAACAATCTTATTTTCTGCTAGAGGAGCTCTCCCAGTCCAGACAGCAAATTTGCATTCATCACCTTCCACATGCTCCGTAATTCCAATTTCTGATGTCTACAAAAGAGATAAAGTTAGTTTTTCCCGAAAAATGAAGCAAATATTTTATTATTTTAATTTAACTAAAATCTGTAATTTTCAATTTTAAAAAAATGAATATCTAAATGCATAAAATAGGAATATTTTTGTTTAAAAAAATATTCAAACTGAAATATATTTTAAAACTAAAAATGGAAATTTATATCTTTTTGGAAGTAAATACTAATTAACTGTATACATTAGAAAATACTGCTGGCTAAAAATAAGTTAAAAACAATTAAAATATTTAGAATGATCTTCAGCCTTACAATGACTAAAATTAAATTTTAATAAAAAATGAGTAGAGCATACTTCATTTAAACTCTTTAGAAAATGGTACAAGTTTGCACACACAGTTTAAACATGTAAGACAATTATAAAAAAAAAATATACTAACCAACAGTTTCGTTTTGTAAATATACTTTGCCTTTCCATTGGAATCTTTAACTTCTTTGCTGAACAGGAGATACAGCTCAAACAGGAAAATATGCCTTTCTCTACCTTTCCTAATTAGAGACTTAGGCTCAAAAACATGGAAAGAGTCTTGAAGAATGACCTCTCCAAGCTGGTCAAGTGTCACCTATTAAAATTTCATAAAACTAATTCATTTTAATATTAAAAAGGAAATATAGTTTTCCCGATTAGGATTAAATGAAAAAACGTCATCCAATTAAGGATAATATTATACAACATGTGTAAATATTTAAAATACTAAATTTTTTTTTTAAATATACAACCTTTTTCCAATACCTAAAATTTTACACATCAAACAATGAAAAGACAATGTTATTTTAGAAAATATTTATTTATGTAGAGACTATCTAGAATTATTATTTCATTTATGCATAGGTTAAATCAAAAAAAAAAAAATTTCAATGTGGTTGGATTAGGTTTGAATTAGCGTTGCACTAAAGCTAGGCTATTGGCGACATATTTCAGAACCACAGTTAAGTGACGAGCAGACACCTGAATAATAGGCACCCAACACAACCATTAAGGGCTGTTAGGACTTTGAAGGATATTTAACTTGCACTCCCTTACATGGGGTATTATTCGTCGGACTATTTTGGCTGCACGGGCCGTTTATAGGTCGGCAGTTATTTTTTAATGTGGAAGACCACACAAAAATACTACAGTATAAACCCTTCATATTCTTTAAAGGAGAACTGAATGCTTCAATAAAAAAAATTAATTCAAAATGCAATTTTAAGTGGAATTTTTAGAGGTAGCCTTTAATGACTATTTTACCCTTGATGTATAAAAATTAACAAATGTGTCAATTTTTCAGCTTTTTTCTAAATTTCATAGGATCAATAAGGTATCACAATCTTTGTTCTTCGCTCAATCATAAGACATATTTACTTTGCAAACATCAATAAAAAATGTTTAGATGATGGATGAAAACTTACATCACAGCCTTCAAGCATACTAAGGTGCATAGCATCATTTGCCTTCTTAGGAACACTAAGCATGACATCCAATCCATCCTGAGAATAATGCATTTATGTAGTTGTCAATAAAAATAAAGAAAACCCAACAAATAATCGGGATAGTAATAATTTAAAACTCTTAATTAACTTTAATAACAAGAAATAAAATAAGTCAAAGGGTGATGATCATTTTTTAAGAAAGAAAATATTATGTAACTAAAACACAGTAAGAATATTCTAAGTTAAATTCTTATTGGAAAATTAAAATAATCATTAGATAAAATGTCATAGTACAAAAACTAAAAGAGGAGTATTTTTGATAATCATATAATTTGTGTAACAAATTCAAAATGGTTTATGTCTTTCAATGTGAAAAAAAATAAGTAAAACATAACAAATGTAAAAACTAAAATTTTAATTTTAAAAAATTACATGTTTGACTATTTTATATATGTTCTTAATCATTAAATGATTTTACCTTAATTTCACCTTGGCCTTCTTCACAACATGACAGAAGATCTTTTAAAAGCAACTGATATTTTGTTATCCTTTGCACAGGCTTAATTAGGTAGGCAGCTATAGGGTGAGGAATATTGTGTTTGCGTTGTACATCCTAAAAAAAAATCAATTGAAACTAATTCTGCGAAAACAATAATTTTGTAAAAAAAAAATTGCATTTAGCTGTGTTTGTGCACAATTTCTAGATAAATCATAAAAAGTTATAAATAAATCAAAAATATAAAACAAGCAGGTTTTTTTAATGAAACTTTAATTTCAAAATTAAAATACATCATTGCATGTCAAATAAGAAACTTAATATTCAAACACTTTTCCTTATTTTTAGAATACTTTTATAGATTTTAAAATTTTAATTGAAAAGAAAATGAAGTCTCATATCAATATCAATTTAAAGCTAAAGGTTCGCAAATGTTTAAAGTTATGTCATCTCATGTAACATAAAGCATTCTTTCATGTATGAAATGAGAAAATAAAAATATATTTTAAAGAACAGCCAAACACTCAGAGGTAGGTGTTGAGAGGCAAAAAATTTTTAAGATATTTTTCAAAATGCTATGAAAATAAAGAAATTACCTCAAAATAGTTTCCAGCATGATGAACTAGCAGAGAATTGGACTCTGGTTTGTTTTTGCAATATTTTACATATACTTCAAACTTTTGGGCCTAAAAAACAAATTTATTATTAAAATACATACTGCATTATATAAAAAAAATTGAATAGTGAAGTGTGGGTAGTATGAAAATATGCCACACAAATAATGCAGCAACGTACCCATGTCACAAAACAATGTCCAACATCTTCAGGCATTGTTTCATACTTTTCTAGCTCTTTTAGGAAAATTCTGAAAAATATTAAACAAGCATAAATGAAACAAAAAAAAACCTACAATGATAACAATATTTCATTGTGGTTTAAAACAAGCATGATTTTTGTTGCTTGTAGATTTGAATAAATAAAAAAAAATTTAAAAGAAATTTATTTTTGAGGTATAAAACAGTTTGGAATGATGTCATAATAATTGTTGCAATGAGATTCTTTGATGGTTCCCATCATTTGTTTGAACAATAAGGTTTGGGACAGAATTAGTCACTTAGAATCCCTATGACACAATATTAGCATTTAAGCATTTATTAGTGACATCTTAATAATAATTATTCTTCTTGGAAAAGTTTTTTCATAGGCTTTTTTTTAAAATAGTATTAAATATGAATTCATATGCTTAGTTATGTTGTGAAGGTAAGTGTCTTAATGCTGTATGTTGATCTGAAATGTTGCACTTGTTTTTTTAAGTGTGAGAGATGTTACAGATTAGTACTTAGAAAAAAAAACCTAGTTTAAGAAATAATATTTTTTTTATTGAAATTAACTAAATTGATGTATTTAGCATGTTTTTTTACACGTGAATTTTGTGTGGAAGCTGCTGTAAGTGACAGTTTCTCTTATAAACCTACTTGTTTTCATTCAACTTCTCAATTTTATCACAGCTTTAATTTATAATTCAAGTCAAACTGAAACACTTGACGAAATATAATTCTTTTAAAACAACAATTAATATTTTTTTAGGAATCTTGTTTAACATAATAAACATTAGACACTTTAAAAGTATTAAGTTAGATAAAAGAGACAACAATGCTAAATGTGAAAAAGTTAAGCTTAACTTTTAAGTTTCAAAAAATCATAACTTTTTTAATTCATGGAATTTCGAAAAAATAAAAAATGCGGGTCTGATAAATTTGTCTCTAGTACTTGGAAAAAAATCAATATTGAATTCTGTGACATGAAGATTTTGAGCTGGTCGATTTGACGTGGAATGACTCAAAAAGAAAACTTACTGATCATGAAACTGAAATATTTCAACCATGTTGCCAAACAGAGTGGAACTTTTCTTGTGCAAACCAGGTGGAATGCTTTCATCAATTCGCTCCATTTCCGCCATGTATGTTTTAATACAAGTCTCCAAATCTTTCACATAAGATCTTTCAGTTTGAAGTAACTCTGCCATTATAAATCTAAAGCAAAATATAGAAACTGGTATAAATAACATAATTAAAAAAATTTAATATAAAAAACATAAAATGACTAATTCTACTTTAATAAAAAATATACCTTTGCATAGCTAAAATATCTATTTAAAAATATATCTTTCAATAAGAATGACAATAACTTTTAAAAAATTCCACTACACATGTTGCATTGAAATTTAGAATATTTTTGCATTTAGAAATTTACTAGGAAAATATTAGAAATTCAAATTAAATACAATGCCTGGCTATTTTGATATTATTTAACAAACTGACAACTGAAAAAGTACTATTAGTTATTTTTGAAGCCAATAAAGAAAAAATAATAAGATAATTACTCTTTTCTGCGAGCAGACTTTCGCTTTTCTTCATTTAATTCCTTTGCTGCTGCTTCTTTAACTTTATCTTCTAAAGATGGATCACTGTGTCGATCTAGAGACAAGTCTTTGGCATCCCTCTGAAAGAAAATAACATAAATTTTTGAAATGAATGTTCTAGAGCTGTTGTTTACAAAAGTATACTAGCTTTTAGAAGTTAGTCACATTATTTTTAAAGATAACACACAGCTTTACAAAGAAAAATAAGTAACATAATAAGAACTTCAAAATCATTTTATTTTGTATAATATAAATATAGTTATATTTAAGAAATAAAAGAAAAATGTTTCTTTTTTCGCATATAAGTGCCTTTTTGCAAATTTTTATTGCACAAAAGAATCATAATTCATGACAATCCATAAATTACTGATCACAAGAAGTTTTAGAGGAAAAATCAAATAAAAAAGTGAAATTTTTCGAATTCTCACCTTCTCCAAAACTATATTTACTTAAAAAAATTTTATCTTGCCCCTAAATTATATAATAAACTGCCTATTCAAAAAAAGGAATACAAATGAATTTTATCCCTTTAAAAGCAACTTTTTGAGTTTTTTTTTTCATTAATATTGACGACTTGGATCTTTATTTTCACTCTAATTTGAAGCATTTCAATCATATTTGTATGTAAGCTGTTTGCCACATAACATTATTTTCGATTTTATTTGTTTCTGTGTTTTTGTTCAAATATAACTATATATGTTTTATTAGCCTGTTTGGGAAATTTTTCCTATTGGTGTGCCATACTTTTTAGTGTTTATTTTTTGTTTTTGTAATAATAAAGATTATTATTATTATTAATTTCAAATAAAAATATTAAAAAAAAGATACTAACATCAGATTGCAAGCCCAGCTTTTCTTCGAGCATTTGTCGATACTGGTCCATACGCTCACTGAAGTCTTTGTAGCTCTGGTCCACATTAGCAACCCATTGCTTGATTGCAGAGGCATGGGCATGTCCCCTTTCCACCAAGCTGTCAGCAAGTTGGAGGAGGAGACGGACTTTTTCTCTTGTTTCCTGATGAATAAAATGTTAAAGATGTTTAAAACCTTCAAAAGTAGAATTCATAAACTAATAAATTTTAAATGTTACCCCTCACTAATAACACATGTTTCTATTTTTCAGCCAGAAAACAGTTACTTTATAATTTTAGTAGAATGAAAGTCTTGGAAAGTAGGATGAAAATGAAACAAAACTAAAGAAATTATAAAATGCAAGCTAGGAAATTATAACTTTAAATTTTTTCTTATTAATTTATTAGCCTTAAATGTTTTAGTTATACATTTATTTATTTTAAATCATTTAGGAGGCGGACTTTATCTCTTGTTTCCTGGTGATAAAATTTTAAAGATGTTTAAAACCTCCAAAAAGTAGAATTCATAAACCAATAACACATGTTTCTATTTTTCACCCAGAAAACTGTTACTTTATAATTTTAGTTAGGTTAGGTTTAAAGTATCGTTGCATCAGAGCCACAATGGGCTATTAGCGACGAGCGTTATATTTTAGAATCGCAGTCAAGTGACGAGCCAACAAGTGTTGCCCTTAATGGTTGCGTTGGTGCCTACTTAGGCACCAACGCAACCGTTAAGGGCAACATTGAATGCAGCGTTAGGACATTGAAGGATATTTAACGTGCACTCCCTTACACAGGGTATTATTCGTCGGACATTTTTGGCGGTCCGGGCCGTTTATAGGTCGGCAGCTACTTTGGCGATGCCCGGACCAGAACCTGGAACCTTTCGCATGCTAGGCGAGTGCCTAACCGACTGGGCTCCCCAATAATTTTAGTTGAATAAGTCTTGGGAAGTAGGGTGAAAATGAAACAAAACTAAAGAAATTATAAAATGCAAGCTAGGAAATTAGAACTTTAAATTTTTTCTTATAAATTTATTAGCCTTAAATGCTTTAGTTATAAATTTATTTATTTTAAATCCCTCAGTAAATTATGGTTTATTAAAATTTTTAAATATAAATGAACACTACCAGCACTAATTTTTTGACAATATCCACACAAGATAACTTTCACATGAAGGAAAGTTATGCTTCCATTTGAATTAATTTAAGGTAATGACTATTAGATTTACTTATTAATGCTGAACACATTTTTAAAAATCAATTTTGTGTGCATTTTTTACTTTGAGTTTTATACAAATATGCTTTACATAGTAAATTTGAGTTCATATGCAAAATTACCTTGGCATTTCCTTTAAACTCATTGTATTCTTTAAGTAAGGACTTTGTCTCTTCAACATTGTCACCTAAGGTGCTGCGGTTATCCAAATAATCTTCTCCTGTTTCTCTAATCCAATCTAGAGCCTAAAAAAGTTATTGCAGTCATTAAACAAAAAGATATCAATGTAAACATCAGCTACATTATAAACAAATAAAGTTGAATATAATTGTATTAACTTACTTGTTTTGCACTGTTTTCAAAAAGAACAAATTGTTGGCACTGATCTAATCGTTTCTTTCTGGCAGTCCAATGTTCCAATACTTTATTTTCTTGATTTAATAACTGTTCAAGGATGCCTAAAACCATAAAACAAACAACATTTAATTAACTTTAAAGAACAAATAGTGTTAACTTAAACAAGAATATTGAAATGGAAAAATGAAATCACGAGATAAAACGAAACAGCCAAAATTCAAAGGATTTCAATACAGATGATTATCCTTCATTTACTAAAAGAACCAATAAAATATATTAAAATAATTATGAATTACAATAAAATATAATATTTAATCTCCAAATAGATTCTTACAGATACGTAAAGTCTATTCTACATACAAAACCAGCAATTCATCATATTCTACGTTAATTTTAATACTCCTACCATCA
This sequence comes from Hylyphantes graminicola, assembly GCA_023701765.1. NCBI lineage: Eukaryota > Metazoa > Arthropoda > Arachnida > Araneae > Linyphiidae > Hylyphantes > Hylyphantes graminicola. The sequence goes on along the minus strand of CM043115.1, from coordinate 47,844,999 downwards.
TCATCACAAAACTTAACATACTGAAGAATTTAATATTAACACAAAAAAGTCACTAAATAGGTTAGGTTTGAATTAACGTCGCATTAGAGAAACACGAGGGCAATTGGCGACGGGCATCGTATTTTAGAACTACAGTCAAGTGACGAGCCGACACCTGAATAGGCACCCAACGCAACCGTTAAGGGCGACATCAGTGTTAGGACTTTGAAGAATATTTAAAAGGCACTCCCTCACACAGGGTATTATGCGTTGGACATTTTTGGCTGCACGGGCCGTTTATAGGTCGGCAGTAATTTTGGCAAAGCGCGGACCCAAACCTGGGACCTTTCGCATGCTTGGCTAGTACCTAACCGACTGAGCTCCCCATCCCCAAAGCCACTAAATAAGAAAGCACACAAAACAAAAGCACTCCACCTTTGACTTTACTCTCAGAGCCCTTATGGTTCACTTCAATCTGCGAGCTGTAATACTGCACACATCGCGCACTATACTTCAAGAAGGTTTCTGCAGTGCGACGAGCAAGGGTGCAGGCTTTCAGAAATGCCTCCTTCTGCTCCTGGTGTTTGGTGACAAGCTGAGAAACGTGGGCAACTTTCTCCTGCTTGTCTTTCTTTTCGCCGCTTTCGTTGCTGCTACCACACCAGTCTTCGTCCCTGCGGTATTCTCTTTCTAGGCTGTCCAGGACTGTGCAGACCTGCATGTTTAAAATAATTATTGGCATTAGTTACTACACTGCTCAAAACAATTAGGGGAGCAATTTGCGTACTCTTATAAACCCTTGCAGTTACAACTTTTTATATTTTGTTCTAAAAATCTAAAATTTGTGAAATAGATTCACTATGCATCCAGGATGAAATGGTAAAAAACACTGGGGAAAATCTTAATTTTTTAAGTAAAATTTAAGTGGAAAAAAATTTTAATCATAATTTTTGAATAAATTATAACCATAATTTTTTCAAAACTTTTTATGTTAAAAAAAGTTAATATTAATTTTAAAAATCTAAGAATGCAAGCATGAGGAATGTAGGATCAATTTATGTTATAAAAAGTTTTTGAGAGAGAATTTTATTTTACCATTTTTTCATAGTTTCCTTAATCAAAACAAACAGTTTTAAATTCTTCAAAAGACATGATTCTTTGATCTAACAATACATAAGTACGAGCTCAACTTAGTGAGAAAAAATTGCCAGCTGATGATTCCAATTGAAATCATTGGGGGTAAAAGGGTTTAAATCATGCGCTTCCCTAATTGTTTTGAGCAGTGTAAGTAAAATAAGGTCATATAGATTTGAAGACAAACATATCCAGTATACAGATGAAAAGAGAGACAAACTTTACATAAAAAGTCAAATATCTATCTTTAACAGCAGCCAATACCTTTGTGATTAAGTAATTACTGTGTTGAGGGTGGTTCAGCATTGAGCTAGCCTTGAACTAAACAAGGTCGCTGTACATCTTTGGAAGGTTTGAACCCTGCACCTCTTGCATGCTAGCCCAATACTGAACCATCAGCCAGAAAGTTATTACCTGTTTGCAAAATCCAGTGTTGGATATTTTTGCTGATGGCCAAAAAGCAATTATAAATATTAAAATTTTAAAATACCAAACTATGCTTTTTTCATTTAAAATACCACATCTATGAAGTATTGTTGACATCTAACAATTCCATAAGTCTGCAAACTTCAATCTCTACAAAAATTTCCTTTCACTGTATGTTTTGTAATTCATTGGTAGTTTAAAATCCAAGTAATTAACTTAAATGATTCGTTTTCAATTATAAAACCAATTCAGTTATTGAGGACTTTGTGAGCAACACTTGATAATTAGATTAGGAAAAGAATTTATTATAGTAAGATAAAATATCATTGGAAACGACCCAAATCTATTTATATAGTAACACAATATGTAATTAAAAGTAATCTCATTATGGTATTCAATTTCATAAGACCATCAATAAAAAAAATGCCTTATTATGCTACACATCAAAGAATCTTACCTGGGTAACAGTTTTATAAAAATTAAAGGAGGCTGTGCTAAGTTTATGCCGATCTTCAGCATGTGTCATCAACTGATGCCAGCTAGAATTCACTTCATCGCAGATGGCTCGAACATTGGCTGGGTCATAGTGATTGGCTTGAATAAGACTCTCAGCTCGCTGCTGAACCATCACTGCACTTGAATGTGTTTTCTAGAATAAATAAATTGCAATTGGAATAAAATTTAATGTAATTTTTTAATATAATTTCTTTATTTCCTTTTGATGGATTACCTCAATGGCCATTTGAAACTGCTGATGTTCTGTTTTCAGCTGCTCTGCGTCTTGCAAAGTTGACGGAATAATAAAGGATGCAACCAGCATGGCTTCACCATTACCAATCCAACTCATAACCTAAAATTGTGTTTATATACAATTAAATGTGTTCTTATCCTTTTAAATTATTACAAGATCTAACTATGGGAGAAAAAATCATATAAAATCAGAAATAAACACTTAAAAGTATTCTATTTAAAAAAAAATCTTAATACAGATTACTTAATGTAAGTAGATTACGTAGAACTTTAAAAAATCAGCAAAAATCTTTATTTAAAAAAAAAAAACACTATTAAAAAAGTTAGTTATTCCAATTAGAAATATTAACTCAGATCTTACATATCTATTAAATTCCTGAATAAGTTTTTTAATACAAAATTTTAATAAGAGAAATCCGATGATGGTCCTGTGCATCGCAAATATTTGCCTAAAGCATATACTTTACAATTGGCTTGTTTCAGTTACTATATTCCCTTCCAGCTTCCATTTCTAGACTAACTTTTATTGGTGGTCCGTTTCCATGTGACACTGATTTACCAATCGAGGTTTGAGAAATAATTTATTTCATTCCAGCATTTCTGTTGCCCCTCGGTAACTGAAACATGCCCATTACAGATCTCAAACTGACCTGGCTAGCGTCATTTTCTAGCTGGCACAGTTGAATACTTTGCTCCAACTTGACCCGTTTCATCTCGGCCACATCTTCCAGGTCCAAGTGACGCTCCTGAAGGAAGTCAAGCAAAACTTGCACCCTTGCTTGTCCGTCATATTGATCGTCGGCCATCAGTTGGATGCCAGAGGTTTCAAACAGCTGTCAGAGCACACAATTAAGAGATTAGATTAGATTAGGTTTGAATTATTGTCACACTAGAGCTACACTAAGGCTATTGGCGACGGGCGACGTATTTTAGAACCACAGTCAGGTGACGAACCAACACCTGAATAGGCACCCAACGCAGCCGTTAAGGGCGACATCGTACGCAGCGTTAGGACTTTGAAGGATATTTAACGTGCACTCCCTTACACGGGGTATTATCCGTCAGACATTTTTGGCTGCATGGGCCGTTTATAGGTCGGCAGCTATTTTGGCGATGCCTGGACCCGAACCTGGGACCTTCCGCATGCTAGGGGAGTGCTTAACTGACTGGGCTCCCAAGCCCACATAATTAAGAGGGATTGTCAGACCCATAGAGCTAATGCATAAGTTTTGGAATCACAACTTCCGCAGAAGTATTGCTTTGCCCTGTTGGCCCTTTTTTCCTCAGGTATAGGAATCCTCATAACATTGGAATGTAACAAATTTGAAATAAAAATTTTATCTAGATATTAAATTGTATATATTTAAAGTTTCCAAACGCTAAAAATATACAGCAGATGGCGAAACTTTTGAAAAAAAAATTATCAATAAACAAATAAATTAACGAATGTTATTTTCTTTTCATTTTTGTTTTAAAATGATGTTAGGATGATTACCACACATTGTGAAAATGGGATAACATAGCAAAACAATTCTTTTACAAAAGTTGTGATTTCACTAATGCATTAGGTTTATGGGACTGACAGTTCCTCTTAAATTAAATTCTTAAATTTTAAAAACAAAAAGGACAAATTACTTTATGCTATTGTTATTTAAAGAAATTTTAGTCTTCAGAATTTAAGGTTCAATAACATTTGAAAAAAAAATCATGTGTTTTTGACTAAGAGAACCAGGCAAATATTTTTAATAGAAATAAAATGTGTAAATTTTATTAAAAATTACTAAAGATTGCCTTGAACATCATCGAACATGCATAACTATAATTTATAATTTGATATTCTAATGAATTGTATAAAATTTAGCTATATTACTTAGTTTAATACTATGATAGTACAATTTGAGTGCAATTAATCACCAAAGTCACACAATTGCAGTATATTATTGCATCAACAAAAATTGTACTCTAGTAAAATACTTTACATTTATAAATTCAGCTATATTAAAAGGTCCATCATCTCAAGTTTAATGAACTTTAAGTAAGTTTTAAAAATATAACAGTACAATAATAATAAGATTTCGATTTCAAACTATAGTATATAAAATCTTAAAGCAATTTTTAAGCAAAAGAAAATTTCTTAAGCAAGTTTAAGATACATTTTAAAACATTAGTATAAATTTCTGAATAAATAATTTCAACTAATTTACCTGATAAAGTTCTTGCCCTCTTTGAATAACATCCAGTGCTGTTTGCTGCATGTTACTAACACTTTCATTGTGAATGTGAAGAGTATGTTCAGCTTCACTCATATCTCTTGCAATGTCAGCATTTTGGAGTTCTTCAGACCATAACTCCAACTGGGATGATATCTTTAGAAAATAATAAAAAAAGTCGTTATATTTTATTTAAATATCTACAAAAAAAAATATTAACAAGAAATCTGCAACTATATGGTACACTTCAGCGATTTAAACTTAAAAAAGATAGTTTGAAGACATTAAAAACAAACTTGTACATGCTTTTATATAAAATGCCTTATTAATAACTTAAAACTAAGCAATAAAAAACAAAATTAGTTATGAAAGGGCCACTTCACACATTTTATTTTTTTAAAACTTGAATATTAAAGCTAACTTCAATTTTCTTATTTTATTCCAATCTGTATCTTATTTTTTATCATATTTAATTTTTTCAAGCTTTTAGTTTTAATTTAATTATTATTTATTTCATTTTTAAAAAATAATGAAACTGTGGTCAAAGGTACAACATATTGTTGTACCTTTGACCATAGGGTGTTGTACCTTTGACCAGTTTAAATATCATTTAAAATTCAGGGAATATATTTACAAGGAGGGGAGATAATTAAGAGCAGAAAAGTTTAGGCTAACAAAATTCTAATTATTTAGTTTTATTGACCTTATTTATTAATATTTTCATTTATTTATTCATATTCTCATATTTATTCATTTTTCCAATAGAAAAAGAATAAAAGTATTTTTTAGAATAGAAAATAGGCTTTAGTAGAAAATATTAATTTTTTTTTACAAAAATTGTAACAGTAACACATTGAAGTTGAAATGTTGAGAAATTCAGTTAGGAGTGTTGTATCTTTGACCTGGTCAAAGGAACAACAACAGATGGTGGTCAGAGGTACAACACCATGACATTCCAAATTAAAAAACATGCTACATTTAAAGGATTAGAATTACGATATTCAAAAGCTCAACAATATTTTCTGAGGTGTTTAGCTACTATGTCAAATGATTTCTATCAACAAAAACATAACACAAACAATTTTATTAGGCAAAACCTTAGGAACACAATAGTTACATTTTTAGGATAGAAATGGATTTTTATATTTCACACGAATACTCTTTGCCTTGAATAATCCACAATAGGATACATAAGCCCTCCAGTGGAATAACTATATACTAAATAGACTAATTTTTATAAAATATTGCTACAGGGCCCCACAACCTAGGTGGTCAAAGGAACAATATGGTCAGAGGTACAACACCTTCCCCTACTAAGTCAACATTTTAACATTTTCCCAACATCATTACTTTCTCCAAGTATTACAATAAAAATAAACAAATGCATGGAAATAGTATGGGAGGTAAAGTTCAATCAAATTGAATTGGTGAGTGCAGAAACCACTTCAGTCAAAAAAATCCGAAAACTCATTTTCAATGAAAATAAGCGTAGAAAGGCAAGATGCGTGTTGGGTGCGAAAACTACGTTAATCTGTTGAGTAGTTCCGTGAATACAGGACGTTTGTTTCGAGTGTTTAGTGCAGAAATAAAGGAGTAGTTATTACGTTTTTTCTCCCTCCTGAAAAATTTGAAATTTGTGACTGACGTTTCTGCACTCACTGATTCAATTAAAAGGAATATAATTGCGGCATTTAAGACAAATGAGCTTGCTCCTATAGATCAGCTTTATCAAATGAGAGAATTAAACCATAGGGCAAATATTGCATAGTAAGTATTGCACTTATTTTTATATAGAGCATTAATTAAAATTTAAATTAAGAAATCACTCTTACTAGATTGCTGCCATCTACTAAGTAAGGCAACAACTTTTAATGTATCATTATAATGTATAATCACAATCAAATTTATTATTATAATACTTACCTCTAAGGCATCTCTTTCAAAAAGTCTCAACTGTAGACAAAGATCCAGTTTCAGCTTCCTATTAGACCACAGTTCTTCTAGATCTTCTCGAGTCCTACTCAAAGATTCTAGAAGCCCTTCAATGGCTGTATAGGATATACTGGAATCGGAATCTGGTTCCAAACCTGTATTTCTGAATTTAAAACACAAACAAAAAGTTATCTATAACCAAGGTTATATTTTTACTAAGTGTTAAAATTACATTAAAAAAGATATAGCAATGAATGAAAAAATAGCAATGCATACAAAAAATACTTACAAAATAAAAATAATTATTTTAAAAAAATAAGAAATTGGACTGTTTAATTTAACATCAAGTTATTGTGTGCAATCTGGAAGGGGAACAAAAGAACTATTCTCAGATTTACACTAAAACAGTGGTTTAGCTACTATCAGACAACTTAGCATGCAGAAAATATAAAAATATATAACCATTGAATTTAAATTCTAAAAAATAAGCAAAGCCTGAAACTCATTGCTATTGTTGAAAATATGTGCGAAATTAACTTACTGTAATTCTTCTAAAAGGGCTTCTCCCTCAGAGACAGTATTCATAGCAGCGTCTATTGTAGAGTCTCGTTGCTGGTTGAACTGCTCAAGAAGCTGTTCAGCTCCCTCAACATTTTCAGCAACTTCGTCGCTTTGTAACTCCTGGCGCAACTCTTCAAACCAACTGGTCAGCTAAGGTGTAACATTATAACATTAAGTATAACTTTAGAATTAATTTAAACGCAATGCGTTAAGGCTGCTCATCACCCCCATTCCCCGTCCTCCTTCGATCGGGCTTGCTAATGGTAAGTCTATGGGGAAAAAATGGTTTTTGTTCCAAAAAAAGCAAAGAAATTATAGGAATATTTTGATGCATTTTTTTTTAATTCATAAAACTCCAATAATGTTGTGCTTTTAGAGGTTATTTTTTTTAAATGTTATTTACTTGTTTTAATCTAAATTTTTTTATTAAAAAAAAGTAAATAACGTTTTTAAAATAATACCTCCAAAAAGCACAACTTTATTGGAGTTTTATGAATTTAAAAAAAAATGCATCAAAATATTCCTATAATTTCTTTTCTTTTCTTGGAACAAAAATCATTTTTCCCCATAGACTTACCATTAGCAAGCCCGATCGAAGGAGGACGGGGAATGGGGGTGATGAGCAGCCTTAATCCATAGTGTTTAAGAAATTTCTGAATATATTTTATTAACACTACGAAAATACAAACCTACTGGTTAGCTAACTCTAAGTCTAACTTTAAAACAGTTTTAACCCAATCTGTTAATCATTTGTATTTAGGAAATGTATCAATGTTTTATACAAACTAAAAACACTGTAATTGAATTGGGTGTGAACAAAAGTTGTTTTAAGTTCAAAGTAAAGTTTTTTAAGTGAATGATTTCAATTTCTATGTCTATATTCAATTAAGTTTCGAAAACTGACAAAATAGTTGTTCACGCTTTACGACTATGTGAAATTTACAAACAAATACACCACCAAATAAATATGGCTGAAAGCTAAATATGCATGCAACTTACATCAATTCAAAAACATTTTAATTGAAGCATGCGTATTTAACCCAAACATCAAATATTTTAGATAGTCAACTATAAAAGCAATTTTTAAAAGTATAGAAAAGTATTATGTAATAAAAAAAAGTAAAAAGTATATAGAATATACCTCATTTTCATGCGTAAAAAACATCACAGCAAGATCTAATAGGTTTCTTCGTTGATCCACCCTAGCCGCAAAACTTGTAATGTGACCTTCAAGTTCCTGTGCAACACCATAGATTTCCTCAGCATTGCATTCACCGGTTTGAGCCAGTTCTTCAGCTGCAGCGAGCAATTTCTCAGCATTGGTATAAGTATTCTGAAGAGGAACAATGTTGTATTATAGTCAGTTTCTAACCAATCAACAGCATGAAATATAATATTTAAAAAAACTCAGAAATGAAATTAAGATTTTAAGACTCAAGTAAAACGAACAAAATAATTATTTATTTGCAGTTTAAAAAACTTATTCATATCATATAACTGCAATAAGGGTTATTGTGTAGAAGATTAACTAGGTGAGCAGTTTAGTCGAGAATTAGCGGCAATATAATGGTAAATTTTTGAATCGGCATTTTTATTTATCGAAAACTATATAAACAATCATGAAATAAAAATGATTATTAATTATGTTTAAGAAAGTATTTGCAGCTGTACAAAAACATCAATAGGAACATAAAAAATAGTAGTAATAAAATGAATTAGAAAAAATGAAAAGAATGAGGTAACAAATTCCAGTATGTTTTCTAAATTAAAATTGAGAACAAAATTAGTATCAAACATATAATTGCCCAAAGTGAATACCGATTATGAAAGTTAATATAATTTAATAACATTAAAAGCAAAATATTCTTTTAAATAAATTTGAATAAAGAAATTAAAACTCAGGACACAGTATTGTGTGCCAGCATATAATTTTTTTCAATTTAGGTTCCTAATCTATTCACTATACATAAGTAATATTTACCTGTGCCACAGTTTCAAAATGCTCATGACTCTTTTGAAGAACTTTTGCTCGTTGCAGATTTCTACCAACTCCTGTATTTTTCCTTAAAAATACTTCCCCATGGTTTTCCAACCAATCAAGAACCTTAACATATATATAAATTGAAAAGAGAAAACTTTCAATCAGGAAATATTAATATTAAAAAAAAGTCTTAGCTAATTATTCATAAAATATTTTTTTATCATTCATTAAGAGTCAAAAATCAAACAAAAGAGTAATTTATTAATTTTTTGCATCAAGAAAGCAATCAATAAAATATCGATATTTTTTAAGTTTAACATATCTAATGGGGAAATATTAATCCCCATTAGATGTCCCCCCCCCCCCCACTTAATGTATATATTTAAAACTTTTGAGTAACTATGCAACTTAAGAATTTTTGTTAAATTTTTAAAAATATTAAAAGCTCAAAATCAAACAAATATATTAATTTTTCAACATATGAATGCAATATACTAAAATAACCATTTGCAAAACTTAGTTATCCAATGATGGAATATTATGAATTACTAAATCTATATCCTAGTGGTAAAGCCTAACTCATTGGCCCTTTTTAACTATAACTTAGAAACAAACAAATTACTTGTCGAACATCCTCTTGAAAAAGTCCCAGGGCCAATCGTTGATGAAGCTTGACTTTCTTGGTATGCCACTGGGTTTCGAGAGCCCGGTGATGGTTGAGGATATCATGGATAACAGAGAGGACATGCTTGGCACCTTCGGAATAATCGGCAGCTGGATTGCAATGGTGGTTGTTGCCGTTGTGATTTAGCATTTCTGCTAAATTTTTGTCGCCATGAGACTGAAATCGAAAAAAAAGTCATTTATGAAAATTATTAAGTCAAATAAATTAAAAGAGACATTGAAGCATAAGATAGTAGTTTCCTTTTATATGCATGAATATTTATTAATCTACCGAAATTTGAAATACAGTAAACTCCCGATTATCCGCGGTTGGATTATCCGCTTTGCGGCTTGTCCGCGGGCCACTATCCACCCCTCCCATTTTTCAGTTCAAATATTTTTTTTAAAAAACTGCGATAAATGAATTTTATTTGTTTCAAAACTTTTTGGAAGAATGCATTCCAACAACAACGAATGCCTTTCTAGAAAGACGAACACATTCAAAGAGCGATGAATACATTTAACAAGAACAACGAATGCATTAAAATAAGAATGACTATTGGAAACCTGGTGTTCAGCCAGGTGCACATCACGAACAGGTTTTTGTCAAAAAGCGTCACTTGTAAAAAAAAACTGCTAGCTATTTTAATTTAATTGCTTTATGTGATTTTGATACTAGCGAAATGCGTGAGAAACTAAAAAAAAGTTGTCTTCACTTTTCAAGACGAACTACAACTCATTAAAAAGATGGAAAACGGATCCTCTAAAAATCAAGTGTGCTTGCACTATTAGACATTTTGAAGTAAGTAAATTTCTGCATGCTATATACGACAACTGTAATTTATTTTAATAAAACCCAGAAGAAATTTTGCTTATAAGCATTTTCTTCATTTTTGTGGATTATCCGCAAATTCGCTTATCCGCGGAAGCCGCGCCACTCAATTCCGCGGATAATCGGAAGTTTACTGTAATAAGATTAGATGAAAAAAATATATTTAGATTTAAGTTAATTTTTTTTTCAGAATGATTTGCAATTTAAATAAGTTTTTAAATAAATAATTAATACTGGAATGGAATTGGAGAAAAGTTAGGTAATTGTTGCAGGTTTTATTTTTATAATGGATAGATTTTACTTAATGGGGCAAGGGCATCAAATTCCATACTGTAGTTCTTCTATACAATACGTACAATAGTTCTTCTATTTAAAAGGTTTTGCTTCGATGACTTATCTATCTATAAAACATTTGTAAGGCCTAATACTTTAAAACCAATTTATTTTTGAACATTAATTATTTTCGAATAATAATTCTTACATGTTTTCTAGATGACATGTCTACCCTTGGCTGATGACATACTTGTACGAGATGATCTAATTGATACAGAAGCTTTTTACTAGTACTATGAACCTAAAATTGAATATAAAAGAGTGCATAAATTTCAAAAATAAGTAAATAACGTTAAAGTATTATTGCTTAAAATGAATATTTATATGCTTACTTCTGTATAAGCTTGGCACATATTTTCATACAATGTTTGATGATGATGAATTAAATCTTCCAGATGAGTGACTTCCCTCGGTACAATATTTTGCTCGCAGGCTTTGCTCCATGGTGAAACATTACCCATATACTATTAAATATTAAATAATTAGTAACCCAGACAAAGAACAAATTTTAAATGCTGCTAAATGCAATATATATTTTTAACAAATATATAGTGTACATACTAAAACATACTATTAAACAGACTAAAAAGAAGCAAGATTGCTGTTGAATTTGTTATTAAATCCAATTGCAGTTATTTAGAAACCAAAATATCAAAAAGCTTTTTATAAAAGATAATATTTAAATATGAAAATTGTTAGAATAGTTAATAGCAGCCAAATAAATGTGAAATTACGCTATTGCTGACCCTGTTTATAAAATTAACAATGATTGAAAAACAATCAAGGCAAATTGCGGATTTTGAGAGTAAGGTTAGAAACAAAATTTAAGATATGTTATTTGGGCTCACAAAACTCAATAACTATTAGGCATGCCTAATTAACATGGCAAATACTTTTTTCAAAGTGAAAAATGGAAGTCCACCATATGATTTACTAAGCCGACACATTTTTCTACATATGATACACATAATAAAACGCATTTTAACTGTGCATATAATATTTCTTAGGTTCTTTCTTTGGTTTTTACATCGTTAGACAACCACGTAATAGCCATTTGAAGATTTACGTTTTAATCACTCAAAGTACAGGGACTTTATAATTAATGTTCCACTTTGAAATGGCTATAAAAATAAAACTACCAGACCAAATGTCATCAAACTTGGTAAATGTCTATAAAAAGGTCATGGGAATTTAGTTCCCTCACAAAAAAGTTCCAAAATGCACCACCAGTGGAGAATGGCGCTGTATGCAAAAGTGTTAAATGAAATAACAGAGGAAAACATCAGTAGCAAACACTTTTATTATTGCTACATAGCATGCTCAATGTGGCATCCACCATTTTCTGAAAGTAAAATGTCCTTCTAGTGTTCAACACTATTGCATACAGTGTAATTCTCAGCTGGTGAATTTTGGAACAATTATTTTTTTTACGAGACCTGAAATCCCATGACCTTTAATAGACATTAACCAAGTTTGATGACATTTGGTGGGGTAGTTTATTTTTATAGCCATTTCAAAGTGGAACTTTAATTATAAAGCCCTGTACTTTAAAAATCAAAATATACATAGCAAACACAACACTCAAATTTCAAAAATACAATTAAAAGTATTTTTACCTGTTCTGCTTTCTGATGAAATAGCACAGACAGGGCAAGAACGGTAGTTCTTTCATCCAAACCAGCAGCAAATTCTTTCCATGCCCTGTCTAAACGGGCAGCTATTTGTTGGATCGTGGCAGCTGAGTAATGGCCGCCTTCTATCAATCTGGAGGCCACGGATAAGATTCGGTTGATATTTACATAAACATTCTGTGAAAGAAACATACTTAAATTGTTTTAAAATAAGACAAACGGATTCTGGGTGTTGCTAGGTAGATAATGATTACTATGTACACTCCTTGCCAACCTAAGTTGAATAAATAGAAATATGCCATGGAGAGGATCCTTCCGGGCATGTAAAGAGTTCCAAAAATTATATTTGAATCCATCCAGAAAACATGTTTGAAACATTAATTTTGTTTAAGGTCTAACAGATTTGAATATTATTTGAGAAAATTTGGCAATTTTATCAGAATGAAAAGTGTATTTTGGTTGAATTGTATTCAGATCATTTTGTTCGTAAATATAACCTTACAAGAGTTTGCAACTAACGGTTAGGTTAGGTTAGGTTTGAATTATCGTCGCACTAGAGCTACACGAGGGCTATTGGCGACGGGCGTCGTATTTTAGAACCACAGTCAAGTGACGAGCCACACCTGAATAGGCACCCAACGCAACCGTTAAGGGCGACATCGTACGCAGCGTTAGGACTTTGAAGGATATTTAACGTGCACTCCCTTACACGGGGTATTATTCGTCGGACATTTTTGGCTGCACGGGCCGTTTATAGGTCGGCAGCTATTTTGGCGATGCCCGGACCCGAACCTGGGACCTTCCGCATGCTAAGCAAGTGCTTAACCGACTGGGCTCCCCAGCCCCCTGCAACTAACAGACCAACCGTGTTTTTCCCCTGCTTTTTTACTCTTTGTTTTCACCCAAGTTACGTTCACGGAATGTAGATGGGGTTACAAAGTATCCCCCCCCCCAAAAAAAAAGTAGATACTTTAAACAAACACTTACATAATTAAGTGTATAATGGAACTGTAATTTGATATCAATGAGTTTGATGTTGTCTATAATTGAACTCACTAAACTTGGGTTACATATTTACAGTGTCCATATTCTTGGCATTGGTGGTACCATTTATGCATTCAATCAGAAGGTCTCGGGTTCGAATCCCGTTCGGTGAGAGCATGGATGTTTGTCTTTCTAATATATAGTATCTGTGTTTACCCTTGTCCATAACAAAATAAAATCCAACTCCTAAAGAGACTCCGGCAAAAAATTTTACAGATAAACCACAGAAAAAAAACTTAATTGTAATATTAGTAGAAAAATATATTGTTCTTAAATAAGGGAAATTTAGCATTGGAGTCATAAAAATTACAAAGTATCCATGATTAAATGTTGATATACAGCAATACAACGCTCACAAGCTCTATTATTTGACATCGCAACATTTTAAAAGCTTAGGCTCACATTTAAATATACCTTTATAGGGTAGACTAACCAGTGAATGAACATTTGGTAAAAATAATTAAAAAATAAATATTGACAATCATTCCACTAGATGGATTGGCAACACTGACTCCCTCTCATGTTCTAGGAAGCTATCTGACATATGGTTGGTTGTCCTGGTCATTATGTCCTGGTGTTTGTTTATTCACTGGCCTTAAAATGTTCATTCACTGGTTAGTCTACCCTAATTCCTACATTAATGTTAGTGCACTATGTAATTCGATGAAGCAACTATGAAGATGCACTATGAAGTAAATCATCTAGTAATCATTTAAATATAAAAAATACATAGTAATAACACGTGAAAATTATATTATTTTACCATAGAAGACATAGTAAAGTGGTTGTGCTCTTCCTGTAGATCTTTAGCTTCTTGATATGTTAAGCCAATGTCAACATAGCTGACGAGAAACAAATCTCTATTATGGTAGATCCAATCAAACATCTGAAAATAATACAGTGGCATTAGAAATAGTAAAAGCACTATGGTATAATTGAAAGGGAAAGTATAAGTGCTTAAATATTAAAAAAGCCTCTAAAGAAATATTCTGATATTAAGTAGAATTACAGTAGATGAAAGTGAATTTGAAGCTCAAAACCCATGTAACAATACAACTAAGCATATAACATGTATTGTATTACCCACATGAACCTCACACATATTAAAATATAATTTAGATGGGGTTTTTTAGAAAGTTTTAAACAGGAAAAGAGAAAACAAAGATAATTTAATGGATAATTATTCTTGAAATAACATAATTCAATTAATAATGCACATTTCCAATTCATAATTAACATAATTCAATTAACAGCCAATTAAATTATTTAAATTTAGAAACTTCATCTTACTTTTTGTGCATCTTGTTCATACAATCGAAGTTGCAGACACTGGTCAAGTTTAACCTTTCGTATGTGCCACAGTTGCAACAGATGTTGTCTGGTAACATGAATATTTTCGAGTAGCTGTACAACATGTGGAATGGCATTTTGGAAATCGACATTTCCGGCCATCCCGGCTGGACCACTATCTCTACTTGAATATCCAGAATCGCAAGAGCCCCCACTGCTCCCGCCTGTTGCGAAGCTTAACCTGTCAGAATAATAGGTTAGGTTAGTTTGAATTAGGGATGTACCGAATACTGAATAACGAATATTCAGCCTAAGTCTTAGCCGAATATTCGGCCCAATACTGAATACTTGGCCTGCATAAACATTTTTTTTTGTCAGATCTAAGTAAATTGCATTTATTATTCATTAATTTTTATTCAACATAAACATAAGTACACAAGCGCACAATAATTTTAATACAATAGAGCTATTAAATTTTTAATTAAAAGAAACACAATAAAGTAGTACTCTTTTGTTATTAAAACAAGCCTTTTAGAAAGTGTTTGAAACTTGGTAAAATCACAACACGAAAACAAAAGTATGAAAACTAAAACCGAAGAATTTAGATCCGATGTAGAGTGAAAATTAGAAAAAAAAATATTAAGGCCATGGCTTACAGTATTGATATACAATTAAAAAATTAATTTTTAAAAACCTTTTATTGAAAAAAAATTACAATTCTGATATCTATAATTAGTAATTATTGGTTATTTTAAAGAGACATGTTTATTTAATGAAACATAATTAAAGCTTGATTTACCATAATAAATAACAAAAACTTAAGAATTTGAGTCTGTCAAAAAAGAAAACAAGTCCTGTTTGAGAATTTTTCAATGTTCTAGAAGATGATAACATGAAAAAATATCCGCGGAATAGTCAAGCTATTCGGCCAAACCAAATAGGCTGAATACCAAATAATAACCAAATATTCGGTGTATTCCTAGTTTAAATTATTGTTGCACTAGAGCTACACAAGGGATATTGGTGATGGAAGTCGTAACTTAGAACCGCAGTCAAGTGACGAGCCAGGGTGGTTACAAAATCCCAGAAAAAAGTTTCCTGATATGTTCACAAAAAATTCCCTGATTTTACAACTACCTGGAACATACAATACACACAATTCAATGCAGTACAGAAAATTTAATCCAGATATCGTGGGAATTAAGACTTTCCGGATTATGGGTTAGTCCACCCAACTTTTCTACATTTCAGAAAATCTGAGTTTGTATTTCAAATATATATTACAAGAAGCTATAAAGCTGGTATACATTGACAATGGTTATTGGGCATTTGGGTAGGTGTAGGTTGATAGCATGTTCTATATATAGGTTGCGAGTCAAAGAGAAAACTACAACATCCTCTGACACCAAAGGAGTCGCAAAACAAAAGCTCTGACTCAGATCTCAAAGAAAAACTTCTCGTAATGAGCTTAACCACGACAGAGAAGTCACAATAACGATCACCAGACTGAGGACGCACCTCAGAGGCATGACGATCTTGCCAGATGAATACACTTAGAATGCAGGCACTGTTTGGGCACGCAGCTCTTCAACTGCCCTTCCATCACAGCAGCACTCTGCAAGATTGACTTGAACTGTTTCCTAGAGACCCTCTATACAGACAAAGCTGTGGATGTGGCCTGTGCAAAACTCCATGCGTTTGGAACTATTTAACAGTGTCATCCCACCTCTCTTCCAAACTAAACTCCTTGGTGCAACAGCCCGTTACTGGGCCAAGGCCTGCTGTGCCCATTTCAGCTTTCGTGGCTTAGGGCTCTGGGGTTCTAGGCATATGTCCCTCACGCGGTAGTCAGCCTCACGTGGAACCCCAGTGTTTAGTTCCCAAGCATGCTTGGGACCCATTTTATCGACCTACATAAGAGATGAAAGGATGGTTCAACCTTGCCCAATCCGATATTTGATCATTGGACCTATGGCATGGCAATGCGAAGCACTACCAATGGGCCCTCCACCACTCTCCTCTAATTATAATTTTTTGATTTTCCATTTATGCACTGGTCACACGACAACAAGCTATAAAGCTATTGTCAACCCAAACTTACAGGCTGTTTTTTTTATCAGAACTTTGAGGGAAAACCAAAAACTTAAATAATATACTTCATATACTTGAAAATACAACAAAAAAACTTGTTTCCCTTTTGCCTAACTTTCAGTGCTGAATTTAGAAAAGAAACAATAGAAACTAACTTTGATTTTAAAAAAGCTAGAACCAGATGAGTTTTTTTTTTAATTAAACAGCATATAACCCATTCATAAGATGTCACAAGTAATATTTGGCATATGCAAAATGCAATTTACACCTAAGCAAAGCATGCACAAAAAGTTTTCGTTGAATAATTATTTAAGTATTAGTAAATGTGATAGAAAAGAAATAACTTACTTATGAAGAACTTGCTGACCTTCAAGGTCAATATCCTCAACAGGAACTTGCATAATTCTCTTCTTTAAAGAAGAATGGGAATCGATCATCGACTTGGCAGTAGAAACGTCGTCAGCAAACTCATTTCTTGTCAAGTCCTCCTTAACATTCTCCATCCGACTAAGTAAATCTGTAGTTTTCCAAGTGAAGTTTTCTAAAGACTGAAATGAACAATATCCATTAGTTTGGAATATAGGATCCATGAAGATTGAAATATTCATTGAGCCATTGCAATGAATCGCTGGGATTACATTGATTGTCACATGTGTAATAAAAAGCTATAGTCTGTTTACAAAAACATTTCAAATAACTTGAGATATTGTTTATAATATCAATTAATATGTCTTTGTCCACTGGATGCAGAGAGATTGAAACAGGCATATTTTACATTGTAAATGAGAAGTTAAATGTTTATAAAGTTAAACGTTTAGTTAAATGAGAAGTTAAACGTTTTATAAATAATGCAGTAATTGAAATATTTTAAAATGATTTTAACAAACTTTAACGACATTTCTGGTAATTTTACATTGATTTTTCCCATGATATTTTGTCTCTTTTTTTCGTTCTTTCTTTTTTTCAAAGTACATTGGGGATTACAATGGGGTTATTGGCAAAAAAAATGCTTATTATTCATAAACAGGAAAAATCTCGCACCCAGAATCCTGGTAATCCTGTCGTTTCCGGATTTTGGATGTTTTATTATATTTTAACCCTTTCAGTCCCAATGATAATTTGGCATCATAATTTTAGAAAAAAAAATTCTGATTGTATATAGCCATTTATGATATCAAAAAGCACATCATTCGATTCTTCAAACTTTTTTAGATTAGAAAATAATTTGTATTAATCTCAAAAGATGTCAGTCCAATTATTTTTTTTTCTAAATTTTGATCAGAAACATGATAATGCGAAATGGCATCATTGGGACTGAAAGGGTTAAAGTATCGAAAAGGTTATTGGGTTGAACAAACTTGCTGCTAAATATTTCTCTAGCTTAATTTTTATACATTGCCCAATTTCACACAATGATTGCTAATAAATAAGCACATTGAGAACAAAAATATCCAAACTAAGCTTTTTAAAGGTCGTTAAAACATAAACTTAAAAAATAAAGACTCTTCAGGAACAAAATTAACTTTGAAAATTATTCTTTTGTAAATAGATACTAAACATGATTCTTCATGCAACACGGTAGGTGAAATGAAAATTGTTAATTTGGAGTTAATAAAGACAATATTTAAAAGAAACTTCTAAATACTTACCAATCTCACTTCTATCCACAAATTATGGTCATATGCTAAAGTTCCATCTAAGTCACTAGTAAGTTGAGACGGATCAAAAAACTTAGATAGTGTTTCCACAGATATCATGCTTGTCTACAAACAAATAAAAAAAATACCTTTTGTTTGAACAAGAATTTTAAAAACTATTACACATAAATTTAAACAAGTACATTTGCTAATGTCTCCGTAAGTTACTAAAAGTTGAGGCATTATAAGCAAAACTATCAAGATACCTATTTTTTATATTTTCTAAATAGGAAGGTCATTTAAAATATTTGAATACTATTATTATTATTTTTTGTAATTGAAGCTGTGAAAATAAATCTCTCAAAAAATCTGAACAATAAAATATTATCCTCTTTTGAATCTGCAAAAGTTATTTTTTCAATGTGCTCAAACTTTTCAAGAAATACAAGTAAGAAGAAATGACGTAAACAGCTCTTTCTAAAAATATCGATAATTCAGTCCTTAAAAAAAATATTTTAAGGAGAAGTTAGAAAGTTACTTTAGAGTAACACACTGACCCTGGTTTTACTTATATTAAAAGTTTTTTTTTGTCTCAAACTTAAGTACTTACCTCAAATTTATACTTTGAACTACCTAGACTTGTGCGCTGTTTTTGCCAGAAATTTTCAGGCTTTATAATATAAGCAGTGTGTATTTTTAGTGGAAAGGCCTCCTGAAAATATTCAAAGTAATTGTAAGTAAAATACAAAAACATACTATGGATAATCCTTAAAACGCATTTACATAGTGGTAGAAGAATTTGATTTAAATAAAATGGTGTTGAAAAATCTAAGCTTTGTACAAGAGTGATAGCTATACATTTCCAAAAAAAAAAAGTTAGGTAACCTCTGTCTTAATTCTCCATGACCTATTAATATTTATAGCCTTTCTAATCTATTGGTCCCTTTATTACTTTGGAAAGTTAGAAGAACACAATAGTAACCTTAGGTATAGTTTGTTACTTAATTTTAGAATAACCCTATGTTGAAATTGAATAAATGACAAACTTTACGTACTTGCATATTGTTTAGGAAATTTTACTAATAACTTTTGTGAATCTTAAAATTAAAATAAATGCAAATGGCAAATAAAACAATTAATTAAAAAGAGAAAAAAACAACTCAAAGTTAAAAGCAATTTAAAATGAAATCTTTCTAAAAATGAATCTAACCTGTAACACTTTTAAAATAGGCTTCACTGTATTCCAAGTTGTGCCTCTCATATCAATAATCACAGAAAAGCCCATGTCAGCGGCTTCTTCACTAAAATTAAAATATAGGCATTCAATACCAACAAAAGTATTTTTGATGTTTTGACGTAGTTTCACACATTATACATAATGCATGTTTTGCGTAACATATGCTATTCAAAGAAAATATTGTTATTAAAATTGAAAAAAATAGGGAAAATCCAAGGTGGAAATATCAAATACATAAGTATGTGCACAAATTTACATAAGTATGTGCACAAATGACAGATATTCTTTCCTTTAACTATATAATGCAATAAATAATTATTATATTCAAATTTAAGTAAAAATTAAAATAACTTAGGCATTGCTTTTAAAGTTACTTATAGGTAAATTAAATGTATTTAAACAAAAGAAAACTTTAAGTTAATGAAGAATAAATTGGTAATTGGATAAGTTAAATTTTCAAATGTGTTTCCTAAATTCCCAAAATTTAAGCCAATTTAGAAAAGTCCATGGCAAAAAATATCGGTGCAGTTGACACTTTAAAGTTTTAACTGTGTGCTGGGGGGCAAATTAAATGGATACATAAAAATTTCGTAAAATTATCTGTTTTCATTGGAATCAAGTCAAAATCAAGCACACAATTGGCTGCTTTGTGAGACTGAGGAGCCAGAGGTCTTTCAAAAAAAAAAAAAAAAAATTAAAGCTGTAAAGTTAAGACAGTTTCACATCAAAACGAATTAGGATTATGAATTACATACAAAAAAATTTACTTGAACATACAACATACATACATTTTTAATTACTTGAACATGCAATATACATACTTAAAAAATACTTCTAGATATTGATTGCTTAAAAAATCTGTTCATATAAAGAGTATATGGATATTTTTTTTTCGAGAGTTATTATCTTTTTTAAAAAAAACTTTTATTCTGAAATTGCCCCTTCTGCTAAAATATGTAAAAATGTTTGATAAGTTTTAATTCCATTTTATAATTACCCGGGCGTTGTTGACAGGTATAAGAGAAGCTTCCTCAGATCTTCAATTCGTAATCTTTCGGGCCTTGTGCGAGCAGGGAAAGTAAGAATCGGGCATCCTCTGCGATCCCTACCACCTGAATTGAAAAAAGACAAATAAATTATTAAATACAATGAAAAACTTTAAAATTTATAGCTAGAAAATAAATTAGATTGCCAAGTAAATACCAGGAATTGGGAAATTACTTTTAAAAAGTAACTGTTACAGATACAGTTACTCATTACAAAAAGTAACCCCTTATCAAAGTTATAAGAAAAATTATAAGAAAGAAGAATTATAAGAAAAGTTATAAGAAAAATTTAAATTCAGCTTGCTATCTTATTGCTTTTAAAAGAGAATCAAGACTAAAGAAACAGGGACAATCACAAAAAAGTTAACGTAAATTGAACCTTGTTAAAGTTAATTTAAAAAAGTTAAATTTAAAAGAATAAAAATTTAAGCTAAACGCCGAACTGCATCGAAAGTGAAAAGCAGCTTGAGAAGTAACAGCAAGTAAGAACATTATCTGTAACCACAAAAATTAACTAAGTAACAGTTACTTTCTGAAAGATCCAACAGCATTATCTAAAAAAGTAACAATTGCAAGTAACGTATTACTTCAATCACTGGTAGATACATAGTGTTTTTGTATCTTTAAAGAAAATTATTTTTTTTTAATTCTTGTTCAAGCAAAAGACATTTTTTATTTGTTGGTAGACAAGCATGATATCTGTGGAAACACTATCTAAGTTTTTTTATCCGTATCAACTTACTAGTGACTTAGATGGGACTTTAGCAATCTTTAAAGAAAAGGCATATTCTCATGTTCTATACTCCAAGAGGTAAAAAGTCACTTCCTGAGCACATAATATCCATTGAAAGAGGCTAAAACTGGATCATTCAAAGGCTGCCATTTACTATTTCGGAGCACATGATCTCCTAAACTATCCCTATAATATATCCTAACTATCTTAATACTATGTCCCTAATATATCCTAACTATTTTAATACTATGTCTCTAATATATCCTAACCATCTTTAACTATCTCTCTATAAAACATCCTCTCAATCTTCTAAACTAGCTTTAAATAAATGTTTCAATTTTATTTTTTATTATAAAGGTCTAAATTTATGTATATGAACTTTTGGAAAGAATTTCGAAAATAAACTTACCAGAAACTATTGCTATTTTCTCTTGAAGCAAAGGAAGAATTTCCAACGCCCTAATATCTTGCTGATGATGGCCTCCTAAAATTTTAAAGAACAATTTATTTTTAAAAAATCCAAACATTACCTATCAATAGTTTTGGTACAGCTAATATCTATCAATATCTTTGGCTGTGATATGATGGCTATTATGTTCATTGGGGACTTATGACAAGCTTGAAAATGTACCGTAGAATTGCTATTGCTTTTGAGTTACATAAAATATTAAGTGGTATGTTTGCCACATTAGTTCGATCAGCTTATAAGTTTTTAAGCAGGACATTAAATCATTTTCAAACATACAAATTCTAGTTTAAGACTCAATAAAACACACAGGAAAATCAACAACAAAACTTTTAACAGAGTAAAATGTCTACTTATTCACTAGGTAATATTACACTTTTTATAAACTATATTTACAAAATTTCAGATCAACAATACATTCATAACACCAAAAAAAGAATATGAGAATCTAAAGTAAACTGAGTATTCTGCTAACACTGCAATAGCAACACCATTGAATTTGAAATATTTGACACTTGTTTCCGTGACTTCTAAGTGTTACTTATGCCAAATTTTAAAGTCAAGTAATTATTTAGTTTATATAGTATTACTAGTTGTCTCAATAAATACAGTTAACATAGAGTAACTTCTAAATTAGCATATTGTACTCAAATTGATTTTTTTGCTGGACTATGTTTCAAGATCCTTTTACTGCTCTCGCCAATTAACAAAAGGTAATTTCGGAGTTCGAAAATATAGTTTAATAAAGAATTTTCTGATTAAAATCGAGACTACATCAAGATTTGTAAATAAAATGTCAAGTGTGTTTAAAAAGGTGTCAAATACAGATTGTAAACATTGTAAAGATACTCAAAAGCAATTGTATAACAAGTACAGCACTTACCACTTTTATAATATGAACATTCATTTTCGGAAGACATCATATAAAAATTATGTCTAAACTGTTTTTAAGCTGTATTTTTCGCAGGTTTCGATAAAATAACATCAATACTTTGAATTGATCGATGAAAACTTTCTCTGCCAACAAACAAATACATTTTTTTTCTTGTGGAAATCAAACACAGATCAATAATTATATTCCTAAGGTATAAATCTGTGTCTAATTTTAAAATTTAGTTAACAGAGCGCTAAGAAACTACTCATTATACTCTATCAACAAGAACAAACTAGAGATGATAGACATAGACCGTCATGCAACACTTCAGTCAAAGCAGAAGAGCAATGTTATGTTATGGGAAAACAATGATGATCCCTCCCTGGATTGTCACTCAGAAACTAAACATAGACTCCCTTTATGAGGGACATTGACCTTTTATAAACGATATTAACTTAAAAACAAAGAATCGGGTATTGAAATTTTAGTGTTAATTTCTTTTTAATTCTAATCAATAACCTTACTTATTTTAAGATTAGTTTTTGTTTCGAATTTTTTGCTTTAAACTTTGTAATCGATATTATATCAAGTGTTAAATGTTTTCTCCATCCCTATGGTTCCTCAGAAATTCGGTAGCATATTTTTGTATTCAAGTTTAATGGAAACAAATGAAAATATCAATTTAAATATTTAACAATTTTTTTTGCTGTTGATTGGCTTGTTTGAGGTGACGTGCCCTCCTTGTTTCCAATCCTGCATCAACATTGATTAAGGGCTTTGTTCCCACGTGATATAACTTCACTAATCGAGACTCAATATATGTATTAATACATTTGAATGATGTTGTCATTCAAGGACTGATCTTGGGGCCTTGGACTTGTGCTTATGCTAGGGCAACTTTTAATACTGTGCATGGGTGTATTCGATTATATACGCATTCGTTACCATAAATAGCATTGCATGCGCTAGCGCACGGCTTTCTTTTTCGATCGATTTGTGCATAGAATTACTAAAACGTAAATGTTGTTGGAAAAATTCGATTTTGAACTAATTCGTTGTTTTATTTTCGGAGAAATCAAGAAAAATTGTGGGGCAGCAATTTAACGTGATTCACGAACAGAGAAAAAGCTTTAGTTTTACTGAAGGAATTTTTTTTTTGTTTTTACACAAAAGTCAAAAACTGACATTCGAAAACAAATGCGATTCCAGCAAAACCCAAAATGAATACAATACTGATAGAGCTATTGCCACGCAAGATACCATATGCTAATAAATTTCCTTATTTTTGTTATATTTCAATTTTTGTTCTTGTGAAATTGCATATGTTCATGATAGTGCTACACTACACTACGCAATTAAATTAACGACGAACTAGCGGCGAAGCCGCTATCGTCTCCTAATTATCACGATCAGGGAGTTTTAGATATTAAACGATGGGAAACCAAAATATAAAAAAAATCACGAGAAATTAGAAAAACGTAGTTTGAGCAAGAAAACCCAACACTCCCCTTTTGGAGTTGCAGCGAACGGAAGATGTTGCGGCAGGATCAAAAGATGGCACAAAAGGCGCATCCATATTCATGATAGTGGAATTCGTAGAAAGACACTTATTTAACCATAATCTTCCTCTAGCTGGCGTACTCTGTCGTCTCGATTTTTTTTTGCTGTTGATATAAATTACTTTACTAATATGTCAACAATTCTTATACATTAAAGTTACACTTAAAGTCTCTATCAGTTAGCTTCCACACCACCTCATTTTTTAAGCAAATAGTGGAAACTTTTATAAAAACTATGTTCGTCCGTCTGTCTCTCCGTCACCCACTTTCATAAAAACAAGCAATTTGAATACGATTATCAGCTATAAGTGCACAATGGAATCAAAGAGTTGGTCGATTATCATCAATAGCACTGATAAATATAGTTTAAAGAAATAACAAGCAAAACGCGAATTTCCACACAATGGATTTTGATTTTTTTTAAAAAGTATATTAAAAAAAAAGTTTAAAAAGAACTAGTTGCTCTGTATTACTAGTCGATCATATCGTTTTTCACGGAAAACGGTTTAAAATAGTGTTATTGCTACAAATGTTACAATTCCAGTTTTTTTTTTCTATTGGAAGCATTAGACTAAAATAGTTACAGAGAGAGAAAATGAGCAAAATAAATTTTCTGGAAGATGTTGAAAAGGACGCTTTTAGTATTTTTTTATTCCAGCAGTTCCAGGGCAGCGAATTTTTTTGGGGCGGCGAATTTTACGACCAATTAAAGCGGTATTCGCGATTAAAAAATATTTTAAAGATATTTTTTAAGAAAGAAAGCAAAGAATTTACTTTAATGCGTACTCCGTGAACGTATTTATAGTACTAATATTTCGAAGTAAAAATTACCGCTTCGAGCTTCGAGGGCGATTGCATCCTTCCCTCCGGATTCGGAAGTGGAGAGAAAATAGTACAATTGTTTAAAAATTTAAAAATTGCCTATTATTTCGATTTAGAGTGTAAAGTACATATATGATTATAATATATAGACATAAAAAAATAGGTCAAGAAAAAATATAGTGAAAGGGGCGGCAAATCTTTAAATTCGGCCCTGAGCAGTTCATTTACAGAAGAATATAAAGGCCAAAGGAAAGAGAAAGAGTTGAAAGGTGCGTTTCGGATACACCGGTCGCTAGTGTATGCGTCATGGAGAAGTTATCTTTTTCAAAGTTACTTAGTGTGGACGCAATCTTACAACCAATCAGCTGTTGATGTCAAACCAAAATCCACCTTCCATCAAAATTTCTACAACAGTACATTTTACAACACCGCAGTGCGGTTTGTTTACAAGATAAATGAATAGACTTTGGGAATTGTCTTGCGAATATAAATAAAAGTGTAATTTGCTTCTATTGCTTATTGCATTGAAGTATTTGCACATCTTGTTTGATTATAAAAGAAACTCATATTTCTTTTGAAACATGGCTGTGCAGGTAAGTTTCGCTATTTGTTTGAAAGATCCTTAATAAAAAAAAATAGAGTAAACTACAAAAAAAGGGTTTTTTTTTTGTATATATTTTTCCACCATAGTTTATTTTTTCCTTATTAATTCTACATCATTATTTTAGTAGTATAATGCATTTGTAATGTTTTTACTATTTTATCTCAAGCTTCATTGATGAATTTCTTCATTCATTAATGTCACAAAACTTGTTTTAATTCTAAGAAACCGCGCGATTAAAAAACTTAAGGATATATTTTTTCAGCATACGATTTAAGTTTGTGCCCTATTGTGGCAATTCCGAAATTTTTTAATCTGTTAACACATTCAAGTTCTAGCATTTCAAATTTTACAGCAGAAGATTATATATGACTTTATATTTTATTGTTTCCACAGCCTTAATTTTTGAATTTGGAGCGACAACTTGTTTAAATACATTGTATTAGTATAGTTTTATTATTGCATGCATTAACAACTATGATAAGAGACCAAAACGGTTTGATTTTTGAAAGTAACTTTCAGGAAGATGGATATCTTGAAAGAGAAGAACACCCGGTAAACTTCACTTTTGACCAGGTGTTAAAGTATTAGTATAGCTAATATTATTTTTTGGCAATTTTTCAAAATTGAATATGATTTGAAGGTTCTAAATCCCCATTTGAAAAAAAAAAGTGAAATTCTGGGTTTTGGCACTGTTAATTTGCATCTTCTGGCGATGGTGAAAAAAATATTAACTTAGTGTTTCTAGAACTGTAAAGTTGAAATGGAAAGTCAACCAAATTCAGGCATTTTTACTGTTTATTTACATAACACATTTATTTACATGCGGGAATCGCCAAAAAGAAACTGTCTTAGTTTATTCAATTTTAATTTGTTATCATTGTTTTATTGTATTTTTGTGTGGCAAACTTTCATTTTATGGTGCTCATTGCATCATGTTTTTTTCAACACTTGGCAACAAGCCAAAGTAAAAATTTATTTTATTAACTGTTAATCCATAATACTGTATGATTCAATATTAATATAAATTATTAGTTTACTTGTGTATTTTTAATTTATTAATAGCTTAAATATTTTTCTTCAACCAACTCGAATACTCTGTTCTATACAACACAATGTCATACCTTTAAAAAAATTGCAAAGGAAACTCCATCTCCCATTACATATTACAGATTAATAACTCTCTCTATATATACAGATATATCTCTATACATATTATAGATTTATGGGACTCTTTAATGGGCCATATATTATGTTTTTTGTATGGCAATATCGAAATTCTAATATGCAATGCTGTTATCTATTGTTTATTTACAGGTGTTAACAGTCGCAAAATGTCCAACAGAAAGTTTATCTTTGTCTAACTGTGCTGTAGTAAATGAAAAAGATTTTCCAGCCGATAAAGTCAGGTAATAATCATTGACTTTTTTTTTTAAAACTCCTCTTGACATTTTATCTGAAAAATCAATGTATTTTACCGTAGCTAGATTTATAATCATTATTTGGAAAATGTTATTGAATAAGTTATTTTGAGTGAAAGTAAGGAGTTTAAGTATTAAAATGTACTATGTCGTAAAAAATAAATTTAGTTAAATTAGTTATATATTTAAAATCTGCAAAAAAATTTCACATCAATTATGAACTTTGGCTACAAATTTTGTGACTAACAAAGTTTAGTATTAAAATGTTTCATTGTTATGTTCTAGGCATGTTGAAATTACTACGGCTACAAATCGGAAGTTTGTGTTCACACTGAAAGGATATCAGGGTATGCCATCAGGGCAAATGGGCTTCAGCTTGCCTATGGTATATAATCACAAAATTATACTTCAATATTTCTGAAATTTTGCTTTATGTAACATCATTGAATGTTCCATGGGATTTATTTTGACACGGACAAACTATTGCCCTCTCTAAAGTGTAGTTACAGTTCCGATTTCTTGCTTAACTAAGAATTTTGTTGTTGCTATTTTTTCGCTGGAATTCTGTGCAACGCATATTTAATATTTAAAAATATCTTTTAATGTACAAGTATGTATTTTGTATATGGCAGCATTTTTTTTAAGAAAATTATTTCAGTGGTGATAAAAAAAATGATACATCTTTCTAAAAACAATTTCAATGCAAATTTTGTACCTTGCTTTGCTTACCATTTTTTTAACTGAATTATTTTGTGTTTACTAGTGTTTTTTTGTCATGTGACCTTTATCACCAAGTAACATAAGGCTCTGTTAAATTCAATCATTGTCATTTAATTGTTTTCCTTGCCATTTCATTATTTTAAATAATAAGTGCTTTTTGAATTCTGTAGAGAAAATGGGCTGAACTTTCATTGAATCAAACTCTTGAAGTCCGACCTTATGTGTTCAATCCAAATATTCAGTACATAGCTCGAATCACTCTGGAGGTGGATTTTCTGGACAAGAAAACGTATGCTGATTTTTCTTTAAATTACTATTGCAAGGAATAATGAACCTCAAATACTTATAAAAAATTATTTTGTGTGTAGCAGTAATGATATTGTCATGCACACATTGACAATTTCTTTACAATTTAAGCTAAGTAAAGATTGAAAACTTTTAATGCATTTAAATTAAAAATAAAATGTACAAAATTATATGTCAATATAATTTTTAATTGTATGGGAATCATTGGTATAAATTTATGAACTAACATAATTGATTGTTTATTCCTAATGTTTCTCATTACAGTCATTGGGGAACAAGCATTTAATATTCAAGAAAATAAATACATTTAGAAAATAAGCATAAAAATTGCAATAATATATTCCTAAAATGTTCTTTGCTTTATTTCTCGAAATTAAATAGATTCATATATTAGATAAGTTAGATATAAATTTCCAAACTCCACGGAGGTGATGATGGGACACACTATGTACTTGACATATCATACCTTATGGACTAAAAAATTTATTATAAAATAGGAAATCTTCTAAAATTCTTTCTGTCCTATACTCTATAAACTGTATTCTTATTTTCACCTAAGTGGTTCTAAAATACGACGCCCGTCGCCAATAGCCCTCGTGTAGCTCTAGTGCGACGATAAACCAAACCAATATTTTCACCTAAGTTACTTTACTTTTAAAAGCATATATTACTTTTAAAATTGGCAGGGACAAGAATGGTTCATTTTAAGAGTATTCACCCAAGTATCTTAACTAGGAATATCAGGTTCTTCATAATTATTTCTATCATCTTAAATCTTCTTTACTTTATAAGGAGTTTAACTAATACATGTTTTTGTTTGTACAAGTTTGACAAAAATTATTTTTCCAAAACGAAATATTAAGATTTATATTTTTGTTCTTATTTGTAGAACACTCGAACCTTATGACACAGAAAAAATGGCTCAAGCATTCATTGGAAGTTTTTGTAAACAAGCATTTTCAGTTGGACAGATGGTAAGAGATTGTTTATTTATTGCATAATTTTTTTAGTAGTGTTCAGGGTTGCCATGGTCCTTGAAAACCTCGAAAAGTGCTTGAAAAATATACATTGATTTTCAAGGTCTTGAAAGTGCTTGAAAAACATTATCAACCTTGAAAGTCCTTAATTTTTTGCTTAGAGATAACTAGGTTGAGTTTTCTTTAATTGTGTCGTCAAATATAAACAGAAGTCTTCAAATGTTGTCTTCTAAAGCTGTTGCAAATGTTAATTTTGGCTTCATTAAAAACAGTCACTGTGAATCAGTTCCTATTTTAATTTTTGATTTATTGTTTATGTAAATCCAAGAAGGCAGAGCAAGTAATTTTAGATGGATTTTTTAATAACTAAAGGGTTATTTTATAGCACATATTTAAGTTCATTTGAATTTTAAATATGTCTTATTCATTTTCTAAATAATTTTTTTTAAACTATCGTGAGATTTAGGAGTTGCATGTTTGAATATACAGTCCTTGAAAATGGAGAAACATATCCTTGAAAAGTCCTTAAATAGTCCTTGATTTTTTTTACCAAAAAGTGTGGCAACTCTGAGTGTTGTTTAATTAAAAAGGATTTTAAATATATAATGTATTGAAAATTAACAAATAAACAATTGAAATAATTTTGCAGCTAGCATTCCAGTTCCTTGAAATGAAAATGTTGAAGATAATTGTAAAAGAGATGGAAGGTGACCATTTTTAAATATTATCTTTATTTTGCAAATTAATGAAAAATTTTTGAATACCATTCACCTTAATTTCTGAATAAAAAACATTAACTTTAAGTTTTTTTAATTCCTTTTTAATGCCCTTGATTTATCCATTTTAATTGCTTAAATACTAAGTTCTTTATTTGATTTATATATTATTTTTTTCAGATAAGTTTAAGCAGAATGCTCATTTTTTGTAAATTTTCTTGTAAATTCTCATTAATGGAATAATACATATTAAAATTTTATTATTTATGTTAAAATCAAAAATTATGTTAATTCTGTTTAAAATCTGTTTCCAATAATTGTTTGATTTACATTGAATATTTTATAAAATTAAAAAATATTTGGAAAATGAACAGTTTTGCATCTATTTGCAGATACAAAAATATTGTGTTTTGTAATAATATAACATTTGTAATCATACGAATATTTGTTAAGATGTAACATTAAATTGATATAAATATTATTGAAAAATGATTCAGTTTTAATATTTAACTGATTTTTTTTTGTTCCCAAATTTCTTATTAAAGTGAGTTAGAAAGTTTAGGCTAGTAAAATTAGTTATTAGAAACATATTTTTCGTGGGCATATACATATATATTGTTTAATTTTTACTAGCTGCTAATATAGAACAAGTTACTGGAACTGCAAAGACAACTGATAAACGGACAGTAAGCTATGTTTATTAATAACAACAATATTTGGTATCAGATATTATGTCTATTTATATCTATTTACTAATACAATCTGTGATAATAAACTATTTTCTATAAAAAAGAATAGTGGTTTTATCAATAAAAGATTAAACTTTTTAGAATGCTCTTAAAAAATGCTGAATGAATATTGTTAGTGGAAAGTTAGTTTTTAAATTTTGTATTGCTACAGAATATTTTGTCAATTTTTAAAATTTTCATTTGTTAAGATGTCTCATAAAACATATTTTCAGAGGCAATGATTTAAAACTAATTTAAGGAAAATAATTAAAATACAAATGTCTCAACTATTTGAAAACTGCCAGGCACATGTTATTGTAATAATATTCATTAAATTATGTCAATAGAAACTATGACAACATTTCAGGATAAGCTGTGAAAGTTATGACATGTCAAATTAACTTTTAACCCTCTGAGGGATACAAACCTGCCACCTGCCAGTCAGGTTTTCCTGCGACTTCAGAACTTTGAATTAAAATTTATGAATTTTACAAAATTTTAAAATTTGAATTATGCAAGCAACATTTATAATCATCTGTTACAGAAGTATATTTGTAAAAAATGAAGGAAATATGTATAAAATTTTCATTGAGAAATTTAAATTGTATTTGATTTAGATTTAATGCTGTGAAAACATATTTATAGTCAAGCCAATTTGCTTATCCATTAACAGTTTGTCTCTTTGCTTTAGTCACTTCATGTGTATTAGTCTAAATGCCAATTGTTTTACATATTTAAGTATTTCATAGCTAAAGCTGTCAAATTATGTATTCTGCTTGCATAATAGTTTAAGTTTCCTCAATTGTAAGCGGCACAACAATAGAGATCTTGACTCTTGGTTATGTATTTTTTTTTGTCACAGACAATAATTTTTGTGACATTTTTTGTATCTAATAATAATCTATGTACTCGTATCCTACTTCTTTTAAAAGCCTTAGTGGTGTATTTCAATTTTATTATTCAGATTTCTTTAGCTTTGTATAATCTGTGAAAACTTTTTACAGCAGAGTCAAATTTTTAAATTTGTTTTAGACTCAAGTTGGACTATTGTTACCTGATGCTGTTATTATTTTTGAAAAAGCAGAAAATTCTGCAGTGAATTTAATCGGATCAGCCAAAGGGTATGTTTCTTTATGATATTGATTTTGCATAATTAACATTTTTTATTATAAAATATTAAACTTTCAAAACACCACCAGCTAAATAAAAAAAAGACCTTAATTTCATTCATAACCTCCGAAATTTCCGTAATTTTCTTCATTTAAGAAATTCAATATAATTTGGGAGTTAGGAAGGCATAATTATATATTAAAAAAAAAATTCAAATTAGGCAAAAAAAAGTTATCCATTGCTTACATTCTTCATAAGCATAAAAGTTTCTTTGATGTACATGTTAAAAAAAAATGTAAGCTCCTCTTAATTTATAACAATTGATGGACTTCAAAATTCTTATCAAAGTAAAAAAAAAAAAAAACTCCTTTAAGCCTCATATTTTATTTGTTTCAATAATTAGAAAAAAAATCTGTATTTATATTTCTTTTTAAAATAAATTTTGAACTTTGAAAACTGAATTTTACAGAAAAACAGCTAGACAATCAATTATCAATCCTGATTGGGATTTCCAAAAGATGGGGATTGGTGGTTTGGATTCTGAATTCAATGCTATATTCAGAAGAGCGTTTGCTTCGAGGGTTTTCCCCCCGGAATTCGTTCAGCAACTTGGTGAGTATTGCCTATTTAAAATGATTTTTTCCCATATGAAGTCGATTTACCTGCTTTAATATTTAGTACTATAAAAAAATAGAGGTATCTGATGTGGCAAAAGGATGTTTCTAAACCTTCAAAACAAGTCAGAACTTTAAGTAAATCATTATAAATTAAGATAAATGTATTTATTAAAATATTTCATACAACTTGTTAAAATGAAAACACAGTTCAAACGTATTATTAGTGCTGTTGCCCAAGTCTGTAAGTTAAAAATTTTCGAATTCAATTCAACAATTCAACCCATAGATACATTTAATAGTTAGAGCATTTTTCAGATCACCTGTTGCTTTTTTTTAATGTTTTGTTCCATTCATTCTTCGAATCTTTCAATTATTAAGGAAAAATAGCCTTTTTTTAAATTTTTTTTTTGCTTAGGTTAAGTAGGACTTTGTCTTTTGTAATTTTGCACTAGGTGAATTTTCAGCACTAGCTGAAAGCTTTATAGTCGAGGGAGATGCTATCAGTTTACCTTGAGCAAAATTTAGTGTTAAGCGAGTTCACGTTAACAAGGTTCAACTGTAGATTAAAAAATATATCAATCTGGGGAAAAAAATCTAGTAGGTCTGTGTGCTAGTGAGTGCACAAAGAAAGATGTATATATAATTTTTTTTTAAAAAATAATAAATTTGTACCTTATATCCTAAATAAAAATATGACTGTTAAACGCTGGTAGTTAATTAAAAATAAAGTCAAAAGGTTGCAAATTATTGCCCAACAAATGCTCTATACACATGCCAAACTTTTTCTTAAAAAGGCAATTGTATATTTGTTAATGATCATCTCATTTTTGTACAATGATGAGTGTACATTTTTGTACAACGAGATGAATTATTTTTTTAGTTGTGGTTTGTGCGTTTTCATTTAAACCAAATAACATTGAAATTTTTCATTTTAGGCTTGAAACATGTGAGGGGTATTTTGCTGTTTGGTCCGCCTGGAACTGGTAAGACTTTAATGGCTCGCCAAATTGGCCAAATGTTGAATGCGAGAGAACCAAAGATCGTAAATGGGCCACAAATTCTTGACAAATATGTTGGTGAATCGGAGGCTAACGTGAGGAGACTCTTTGCGGATGCTGAAGAAGAAGAGAAACGTGTATGTTTGGCTTTTTACTTGTTGCATTGTTTTCATTCCTTGAGTTTTTTTAATTTGTTCTGTTTTTTATAAATCATGCTTTTCAAAAAGATTTTCTTGTGTTCTGAAATTTTGAAATTTTGATCACTGTATAACTTCATTCAATTTATGAATTAACCTACAACATCAAAGGTCGGATGGTTACATTAATTTTTCTGTTGAATAGTTAAGATCCCCAAAACGAAAAGCACCATAAAAGTGCTTTGTAATTTAGTATCACAGGCTCGTTCCATCTGACTAAAGATTTTTCTAGTGTCAGTCACAAGTTAAAAAAGCTTTTTTAATTTGAAAAAAAGTCTAAGTAAAACAGCTTGCATTACTTAATTGCACTAATTGTATATCAACTATTCCGCTATTTTTTCTCGTTTAATGTTAAAAGTTTTTGTGATAATCACTTTTTAACACTTGGGACTTTCACAACAAAAGGGTAATTTTGCTTCAAATTAACCCACAGTAAAACAAGTTATTTAATTGATAGAAAATATATCTTAGCCATAATGCTTGCAGAATGAAAGAAAAATGGGCTTTTAAGCTCTGCTTAGTGTTTTTAAAGTAATTTTCCCCTAACTTTTTTAGATGGGACCAAACAGTGGATTGCACATTATAATATTTGATGAAATTGATGCCATCTGCAAAGCTAGAGGATCAGTGGTAGGTTTGGTTTTAATTACAGTTTTCTGAGAACAATATTATAAGCGATATGAACTTAATTAATAACTTTATATTATCTTCTACATATTATTTCATTCCGCATTTTAGTTAATTTTTTTGGTGATTTTAGGCTGGGAACACTGGAGTTCATGATACAGTAGTTAATCAATTGCTGGCTAAAATTGATGGTGTAGAATCACTTAACAATATCTTGGTTATTGGAATGACAAACAGAAAAGACATGATTGATGAAGCCCTGCTGAGGCCTGGAAGATTGGAAGTCCAAATGGAGATCGGTGTGTTATAGTTTTTTTCTCGTTTAAATTCAATACCATTAGACTTATGATATTTCTTACTATTACATGAATATTTTATAATCAAGTATTTTAAAAAGTTTCTTGGATATGTCAACGATTAAGTCCTTTGAAACCTATAGTTTATTAAACATTAATTTTAATGTACTCAGAAACACTTATCTTAAGTACTTTATTTTTTATTGTGATGTTTAATATTTTACCTTCAACAAGAAGTCTATTTTTTTGTATTCTTTAAAAAAAAAGTTATCAACATATTATAATTGATGATACATGTACTGATATTTATATTATTCATGCAAACACAAGCATTAAATTTCACACAATCTGTAAATATGTTCGCTTTTGCAATATTTGAACAAATAAATGACTTCTTGAAGATCTTAAAAGCATTTGCCTTAAAATTGAGTTTAAAGCATGTTTTATATCTTGATTATTTTTTGATAAAGTCTTAACTATACCTACTCTATAAGTTTACAAAAGTGCTTTTTTTTTGTTTTTATAAAAGTAGTATTTGCATGTACATAATTCCCCTTCTCATATTGCATTTACATGATATCTTAGGTTTGCCCGATGAAAAAGGTAGATTACAAATTATCAACATTCACACTCGTCGTATGCGTGAATTCAACAAATTGGCTCCTGATGTCAATTTTGAAGAGATAGCTGCATTGACAAAGAACTTTTCAGGAGCAGAAATTGAAGGTTTAGTGAGAGCAGCACAGTCTACAGCAATGAATAGATTGATAAAAGTATGTTTCATATCTAGTAGTTCTATATATACGTATATATTTAAGTACAGTTAAATCTCAGTCCTTTCTGGAAATAAAAAAACATTAAATAAACATTACTATAATAATTTGAATCCTTCCTCGTTTATTTCTTTTATAGCCTAGTATAATTTTTTAAACTTTTTTTATGCTTCAACTTTACTTTTTTCGAGAAATAAACTGTATTTTATTTTGCATTCATGCATTGAAAAGAGAGGCTCTCTTACTTGCTATATTATAACAGAGACACATTCATGATAAAAGAAAAAAAATAAACAAATTTACTTTTCTTAAAGCTTTTATTTACATTACCTATTTTATACAAACTTAATTAAAAAAAGTTATAGTTTTATTGCAGGGTACTACGGGTCTTAAATCACTAAAAAATTCTCTAAATTACAAAAAACTGTTTTAGACTCCCATTAGGCTAATGCTTTACTAACTCTAAAGCTTTCCCTAAAATGATATAATCCCCATCTTTAAAAGGTTAATTATTTAAAAACAAACCAAGGATTTTACCATTTTCTTTTAAATTTGTATTATTTAAACTTTCTAAATTTAAGAATAATTAATTGAAAGCTAATCTATATGAATATAGAATAAATTCATACTTTATAAAACATTAAGATAGGTTTTCGTTAATATAACCCCAATAAACACTAACCAGATCTTGAAAAGTACTTAAATTCATCAAAAAGTTTAGATTGAAAATGCTGTATACAGCTAAATTACAAATATTACAATGAAAAAATAAAACATCTTTTAACTTGTTTCTCTCTTTCAACCCAATCTTTCTAAAACTATCTATTTTAGGCAGCAAGTAAGGTTGAAATAGATCCAGAAGCTTCGGAGAAAATCAAAGTCACCCGCGCTGACTTCTTGCATGCTTTGGAGTATGATATTAAACCGGTAAGTAAACTTAGCAATTTGTGCTCTTTACTAACAATAGGTTGAAAACTGTATACAGTTAGTTGTAACAATTGTTTTTTTTAGGTAACATTGTTATATTTTTCAGAAAGTAACTTGGTTATACTTTTAATGGTAACAAAGTAACAAAAAACTTATTATTTGTCCGTTACTTCTCACTCAGCTTTTCATGGATGTTTTCAGCGTTTGTCTTAAAGTAATTATTTTAAATTTAACTTTATGCAATGTGGAATTTTCATTAATTTTTTTCTGATCTGATGGTAACTATTTCTTTAACCTTAGTTCTCTTTGTGGAAATGGTTAAATTTCAAATTTTCTTTTACTTGAAATTTCTAAAAGTTACTGTAATTAGTTACTTTTCATATTAAGTAATTGGAACTGTAACAGAGTTACTTCTTAATAGTAACTTTATACAATCCTCAGTGTAATCTCTTACAAAAACATATCTGTTTCATATTAGAAAATGTTGATATTATATTTTGTTATGGCATTATCTGATGTTTTTTAGGCTTTCGGAACAAGTTCAGAGCAAGTTGAGAGGCTTGTATCCCAGGGTATTATCAACTGGGGATCCCCTGTTGCAGGTATTCTTGAAGATGGTGACCTATTTATTCAACAAGCAAGGTCTCCTGAAACCAGAGGACTTGTCAGTATTCTCTTAGAAGGTTGTTTATATTTCTTACAATTTTATTTAAATTTTAATTGTATTTTTAGATTTAAAGACAAATCTAGAGTTACTATGCCTTTGTTAGTTCTGTAGCAGGTGGTTCTGACTTAAGATGCAAAATTCTAAAAACTTAAAATCGTATACAATGTTTTTATAATAATAACATTGTCCAATATGGAATGTAATTGTGATCTAATTTCAATTTGTTATTAATTATTATTTTTAACTTATATTTTTAATGCTTTGTGAAACATTTATTTTATATTGTAATTTTTCAAGTTATTTATGTATTTTTAAAGTTTTGATATGATCTCTTCATTATTTTCGTAGGTAAACAATAACAGTAAGTTAACTTATAACACTTATATCAGAAAATCTGTTCAGCCACATATTAATGTGTTTGCTATATTTTCTGTGATAAATGTATCTTATAATCAAATAAATGCCTTTGACATTTTTTTTGGTCTTATTATGTATCTGAGCTTATTAATTTTTTTTTTATATTATCTTAAAATCTAGGACCACCAAACAGTGGTAAGACTGCTTTGGCTGCTAAATTGGCCCTTAGATCTGAATTCCCATTTGTAAAACTATGCAGCCCAGAAGATATGGTTGGCTATACTGAGACTGCCAAATGCCAGATGATAAAGAAGGTTAGTAAAGTTATATTTTTGTTTCGATCTTATTAGCTTTGTGTTGGTGAAAACAGACGTAATATTCTTTTAACATGACCAAATCCTCCTGATACTTGTGCAAAATGTGACTGGTAAACTATTAAACACATTAAAAAAAAATGAACTTTGATTATTATGTCTTGCAAAGAATTAAAAGAAATTACAATTGTAATTTTGCTGAGGTCATTTCCATTTTAATGGATATAGGTGGGTCATAAAAGCAGACTTCAAAACATGTGAAGTCGGTTTTTCTTCTGTTTTAGACTGTGGTATTATCGAATCTTGATTCGTGGTACATACTTTTTTGCCGATGCATTTGGTTTTAACATTTAAAAATGTTTAAGCAAAATCTAAATTTCCTCAAAATGGTTTAACTTGTGCTCATATTTTATAAAAACAAAATAGTTTTGAAACTGTTAAGTAGTTAAAAGTGGTAAAATATTAAGTGATATAGCTATTTATTGTTATATCAGGTTTGAAAGGACTAAAAACTGAAAATAAAGTTAGCAAAAAAAATTTAAATATTAGGTTACATTGGTTTGTTCAGAATTCGATCAATAAAGACTCAGAATACATTTTAATTGATGTTTAAAAATATACATATTTTATAATATATTAGATATAAAAAAACAACTATGCTAGTTTTGGTTCATACGTTATTTACATAGCTATATGAGAAATATGATTATTATAAAAAGCCTTCAAGAGTGAAAATAATAATAAATATATGGAGGAAAAATTACTTGCCTAAGAATAATCTGAAATTTTAGTTGATCCTAGCTCTAAATGATTTTTTTTACAAATAAATACATCTATAAACAAATGCTACTGGTAATCAATCGTTAAAAAGTGTTATTCAGTTGTTCTACTATAAAACCTTTAATCAACCTAACTTTAATTTGTTAAAAATAAACTTTTGATCAGTTTAGGTAGTAGCATAAAATGAAAGCAAAACATTCATTGAAGGAAATGTCGGATCTCGGGAGGATTAAAAGAAATTCTAATATGTTTCTTTTTATAAACTCCATTGAATTATTTGAAGTATTTTGTTTATTTCAGGTTTTCGATGATGCCTATAAATCCCACTTCAGTTGCATTGTCGTGGACAGCATTGAAAGATTATTAGGTTTGTTTAGTTTTTTTTCTTCACCATAATATCGGCTTTAATTAAGTCATTTCAATGCAAAATTGTCCAGTAACAGATATAAATGTATTGAATATTAACAAATGTTAAAATTTTTCATAAATTTGATGTAGTATAACTTGTTTTGTGTAAATTTCTTTATCTGCTAATGTACCACAGTTATTTAGATATCAGGCTTATTAACATGTAAAATATGAAATTTAAATTTGTGATAACTGTACATACTACTTTTAGATTATGGTGCTATTGGACCTCGTTATTCAAATCTTGTGCTACAAGCACTTTTAGTGTTGTTGAAGAAAGAACCACCAAAGGTTAGTCTTAATAAGATTTTTGAAAACATATTAGTTTATTTACAATTTGAATATTAACTTGTGTTTTAGAAAACATATATATATTTTTAAACTTAAAGTATAATTTCAGAGTTTCGTTAACTTCTAATCAGTGTATTTTCTTAATTATTTTCTAAATTTTATAAAGAAATTGTACTTAAACCTCACAAATCTTTTACGCATTAATATTTACTCACTTTAATCAGATGGGCATTTTGTTTGCAATAAATGAACAGAAAGTATTTTGTTTATAAAGGAAAAAAATTAACTGTAACACTATAAATGAGGGAATTTGAAAACAAATTCAATCCTAAAACTATATTAAAGTTTGAATTATTAATAGCAATTTAAAAACTAAGGGTGCTTAATGCTCTGGAACTTTCAATTACCATTGAATAAATCAATGCACCAAAAAGTAGTTATATACCCTAAAAAGTAATTTTAATAATTCAAAAACCTAAAAGGTTTTGTGACAGCTACCATTTGCACAGAATCTCCCTTTCGGAATTTTGTACCCCCATCGCAATACTTTCTAGTAAATAATAAATAAAATTTACTATTTTAACTTTAAATTAACCTTAACCAATACTTTCACAATCGTATATTTCATTTTAGTAAATCAAAAGAAATCCTTAAAATTTTCCTTTGATATTAGGGCAGGAAGCTATTGGTCTTGTGCACCAGTAGTCGGAAGCAGGTTCTGGAAGAGATGGAAATGCTGACTGCATTTACTTCGGTATTGCGTGTGCCCAACCTCAGTGATCCTGAGCACCTGATTGCAGTTCTTGAGGAGACCGACTGCTTCAGGAGAGAAGAGATTGCAAAGATCAAAAAGAAGACCGAGCGGTGCAGGTTAGTGTGGTTAATTCCTATCATAGTAGAGCTGAAGGGCTTGTAATATACCTATGCAAAAAGTATGGCGATCCTGACATTTTAAGGGTGGTAAAGGCATCTCGCATTAGGTGGCTGGGCCGTGTTTTTTTATACGAAGAAAGCATCTACAGTAAAAAGTCACTTTCTTGAGGGTAGAAAGAAAACAACAGATAAAGACCCCCCAACTAGATGGTTGGAAGAGGTGGAAAGGGACCTCAAGGTGTTGGGAGTAAATCGATGGTGGGCCATTGCGATGGGCAGAGTCAGATGGAGGAGACTTTTTGAGACAGCCTTGGCCTTTAACAGGCTGTAGTATCAATGAAGAAGACCTGAAGGGGAGAGCGGAGTTGTGTTGCTGCCCATTACCCTGCACTGCATAAGGAAGTAATGGACTCTTCGTCTCAGTGTTGAGGGTGGTAGCAAGGGTTGATGCTCTCACAGATTGAGCTAATCATGTGTGCTCTCTTCTTTTGCATCACTTCAGGGATTTGGGGTTGGTACCCAATGCTTCTCAAAAAAGCAGGGCTGTCTTATCCAAAATACCCTACTAAAGATAAACATTACAAAGTAGGCGTTTAGTACGTCCACAATGGGGCTTTTTTTTACCGGATCAAGTCTTTTTCAGACCTGACATATTCCGAAGAACTGAGAGCCATTTTGATGTGGCGCCCATCTAAGTGGTTCTGGCCACTGATTTCGATATTCAGGTAAATGAATCTGAGGTCTCTGTGCTGGGACAGTATGCCCAAATTTATATTTTTCTAGAGAATCCAAGCAAAATGTAGTAACTTGAGAGATCCTTTGCATGCCATATAATAAATCAAATGACATGCGTGCCGAGATTTTCCCATCCTGAAAATCTGATTATTCAGTGGAGGTTAAAACACTCAATCTTGGGATTATGAGGTTGTCACAAGACCTCATGGCCACTGAGACTGCGATCAGTATGCAATTACTACTTGTTTATAATTTATGCTACGGGGTTTGTATAGTCTTAGATCGACTTTAGAAATTACTTGTTTTCGGGAATTTATTTTTAATCGACTTTATCGACTTTTACTTAAACTAATAATTTATACTTTTTTGCATTAAAATGCTTTTTATAAACTAATTTAAATTAAAAGTTAAATTAGTTGACATTTTGGATAACTACATGATTAAAAAAATTTTATTCAGTAAACTTGTAATTTTTTAAAAATATATCTTATAAAACTTTGCCATAGTATGATGTATTTCCTGGTATAAATTTTATTTATAGGGCGTAGTAGACTCTGAAGAACTAAAAAATAAAATTGTATCAATTTGTGAAAACTATGAATACATATAAAATTAAATGTTATTTCTTTTTAGGATATGGGTTGGAATTAAGAAGCTGTTAGCTTACATTGACTTAGCACGGCAGGTATGTAAAAACAATGTTTTTTTGCATTTTTGTTTAATAGAAAATAGTTATTTTTTCAGTGATGCAACGTTATAAGAGTACCTCTTTTCTACTAGAGTATGAATTTTAGTGTCATAATTTGTAGTTTTTGTTTTAAAATTTGTCTTTTGTATTAAAACAAGTTAAGTTGAGAATTCAGATTACTATAAAGGATGGAAGAAAGTTTTTCATTACGTGCAATTTTCCATTCCTGATGTAAACATTATTGCAAGTTTTGGAAAGTAATATATTTAAGAAATTGAATTTTTAGATTGAAATATCTATGGCAGATTAAAGCTTTTAAATAACACGTATATTAGTTGTAAAAGATATTTTGTTTGTTCAAATAAAGTTAATTGGTCTTTTCAAAACTTTTAGTTGTGGTTTCTTGAAACAAACACAATTGTAAAAAAATAACACAAAAGTAAATATCTTAGATCTTAAGTTAAACAATTGAATTTTTTTTAAGGTAATGTGTTATGAATGTTCGAAACAAAATATTAGTTATTTTTATTGAATATAGAAGGATTTTTTTGTGTAAATAAAAAGGTTTGGATTGTTATGTCTTGTCTTAAAAATTTGATAACCAACTCTATCCTCCCCGCTTTAGACGGATGATGAACACCGAGTAAACAAATTCCTTTCTAAGCTGGAAGAGGAAAACTGCCTTGAGAGCGGCTGTGCTTGAATGTGTTTTGAAAAACAAAGACAAGACTCTTAGAATCTTGTTTTCTTTGAGTTGGAAGTCCTTAGACATTTCAAACATTCCATTTGTTAGTCTTCTGAAATTTAAGCCTGTGAAATTGCTTTCCATGTTTTTTTAAAATTCAAGTCTTTAAGAAAAATAGTTTACAAATTGCAGGCAATTTTTGTGTGTGTGTTTACCTTCTGATTTGAACTATTGTATCTAAAATCTTTTAGAAATCGTCACAAGTATTGTATTTTGTGTTTTTTTTT
Organism: Hylyphantes graminicola; assembly: GCA_023701765.1. NCBI lineage: Eukaryota > Metazoa > Arthropoda > Arachnida > Araneae > Linyphiidae > Hylyphantes > Hylyphantes graminicola. The sequence goes on along the minus strand of CM043115.1, from coordinate 47,802,669 downwards.
TGTTTACAAATATATATTTATATTTTGGAATTATAGTGATAAATTATTTATTGTTTGTGTTTATTTTATTTGTATAATATTTTATTTGTATAATGTTTCTTTGATTTAAATGTTTCAATAAAACTTAATTTAAAATAAAAAAATACTTATAAAAATAACATCAAGATATTTATGAAGTTTTTTTTTTCAAAATTATATTTTATTCTATGGCATGGGGCCTACGTATAGCATGTATTTTAAAATTGATGTATTCACGATTTTTTCAATATTTTTATACAGTTAAGATTATCCTTTGTACTTAGCTTTGGTAAAATTCAAACATATCTTAAGGAGCAATATATTACTTTTCCAATGTTTAGTTAATGCTGCTTATCATAAAACTTAAAACAAACATTTATTAGAATATTCCGTTAATCCCAAGCAAAATACGTATTTTTAATTTTATTTTTAAAAAGTAGTATTCTATTTCAAATATGCAAGAACTGTTATTACAAAAGTTAAAACATCTGATGTTTTAAAAATAATACTAAATAAAAAATTATGCTTTCAAGCAGAGACCTAGCCGAAGTTTATGTATTGATAAAATTCCTGTTGTTAAACTCGCATTTTGTCTATAAAAAGGAGAAATGTTGCAAAAACATTAAAAAACGTTAATACTTCTGCTTTGGAAAATTGACCATGCCTTATATACTTTTCCTAAAGGCTTGTTTTTAATTGGTTAATAATAAAAATTGTGTAGTAGAAATTTAATGATTGAAGTAGAAATTTATTATTAATTAGTGAGTGCGTGATTTTAGCATTCGCCTGGATACTCAGAAAAACCAGGATTTAATCTCGATGTTGCAGATATGGGTCATCTAACCTACATAAAATAGTGAGAGCACAAAAACATTAATTCTATGGTAAATGTGTAAGTTGAATTAGTGTTGAGAAACCTGCCATGCAGTTCTGTACTTGATGTTAAAAATAGCTGCCTTCTAACTATTACAACGATATATAGTTAAGAAAACTTGAATTTAGCAAACTAGCTGTTTCAATCTTTTACATTTTGTTGTGGTGTTAATGTTATTGAAATTTTATACACAATGATTATTTTTTTTCTTAAAATAGTAAATATTTTTTGGGTACAATCCTAAAAGCTTTTAGTTTCCTTTTTCCAGAAAACTTAACTTGGTTTGCATAAAAAAAAGATAGTTTAATTTTGGTCATAAATTATGACTACCAAATTTTATTTCTATTTTATTTCAAATGATTAACTTATTTCATATTTAATAAGTGCAAGATAGTATATTTGACATTTTGTCCTGTGTATATTATTCATGGTTCATTTAATAATGGTTAATTTGAAATGTTTAAAATTATAATGATGTTGAATCTTATAAAATATTTTAAATGTTCAGGAATCATCACCGAAAATTAATTATTGGAAAGTTTTGTTACACTCTTGCTGGTTTTAGACTCAGAATAAAATTGTTACTCCCAATTTATGTAGTTTATTTTTACAGCATAAAAACACACCTTAAAAAAAAACTCTCTCCCAATTTAATATGATGTAAAAAAAATTGAATTCATCTTGCATAAACTTTTTGTGTGGCAAGATATTAAGCTTCAAATTGAGTTTCTTGAAACAAGAAGGACTGACCTCTATGAGAATTTAGTGGTAGGCCAATGGAATCTTGAGTAACTGTAAAAAGTATTTGCAGTGAATAGCAATATATTTGCAGCCAAGTAATAAACTTTGTTCCAAAATAAATAATTTGCTAATGGGGAACATTCATGTGATGTCACGCGATTTGTTATCCTACACCTCTCGAACCACATGCAATGTTTTCCTACTGCTCTAACCACTTTTTTTTTACCACAGCGATTTGGAATTGAAGCTCAGGTGGATATGGCCGTGAATGTCCCCCATTGAAAATTTTTTTTAATTGTACTTATGCATTTTAATTTAGTTTAGTTTGGAATTTTATTTCAATGATAATTTAGTAAATTAGGTCAATTGAACCAAATGAATGTGTTTAAATAAATTAATCTGGGTCTGTAACAAAATACTGACATGAAAATGTGACAAGCTAGAAGCCCGACAGTGCAACGAAAATGTAAACTAACCACACTCTGATTTAACTGCGACAATATTGCTGCACCCACAGAGTCCAAAAAGGCCCCTTTACAACTTCCTTTTCGCAATTGTTATTTTTTATACAGTCCAAAGAGACGCAAGGGGAAAAAAAAACATTAACTAGTGCCTGTAGCACTCTGAGAATCGTTCCTAATCTCAGTCAATAGCTGCCTTAATTTTCTCTCTTGTTTTTCGAGAAATACGTTGTCCCAGGGAAAGAATGGTATGGCTGCAAAAATGATAATTGTTTTGATGTTAAGGTTGCGTTGAACTAACATTGCATTGGAGCTACATGTGGGTTATTGGCCATGGGCGTCATTATTTAGAACAAAAGCCAGGTGACGAGCCGACACCTGAGTAGACAGGCACCTAACCAAACTTTTATGGTCGACATAGTTAGCGGCGTCGAGACTTTGAAGCTCAGTGTATTTTACCCATTCACGATGTTTGAAAAAAAATTGCCATGCAAAATGAGCTTTCTGCTTAAGTTTATATCGATAAAAAAAAATAAAAAAATTTTAAAACTAAAATTCTAAAATTTAAGGAAAGAAAATGGAATCTTAACTTAAAAAATTATAACAATAATTCTTTCGAAACTTTATTTGTTACGAATAACCAATTTTTAAGCACCAAAAATGCAAACATGAAGAAACTTCGGGTCAATTTATTTAATAACATTGTTTCAGAGTGAATTTTATTTTACCATGCTTTTCATATTTTCATTTAATTAAAACAAACGTTATTTCATTCTTCAAAAGACATGATTCTTCCTTCTAACTATACAAAAAGAAAATATCACTTTATAGAAAAATGTATGGAGAATTTGATAAAACAATATTATTCTCTGACCATGATCCTTTGTAGTTCCTTGACCAGGTCAAAGGTACAACACTTCTAAGAGAATTTTTCAACATTTTAATTTTGATGTGTTGCTGCTACTTAGCAATATTAGTTAATATATTTAAGGCATACAGTAAATTTAAGGTTGTATTAGTTCAAATCAACGAGGCATAGAAACAAAATTGCCTGGATAGGCCTGCAGGGGATATAGGAAAGCATTGCTTATGAATTTAACTAAGTCGCTTAATATGCATAAGGGTATCGTTACCACTTTACCTACTTAACTTTTGACTTAAATTGCTCATAAAAAACAAAAAATAAAATTGCAAATAAATCTTTATATGCAATCTTCTTTTTGCATGTTAAACAGACCAGACCGGTCTATAGGGACATCTCGTATCGTGACTGATACGCCTTAAAAGATAATTATTGAAGATGAAGCAAAATAATAATAATAATAAATAGCACCTAAATGCAAGAGACACCACATACAAACGCCCTTCCTAAAAAAGTAAATAAGAAACTTGTTTTTCCCAAGCATGGTTCAGGATCCAATAGCTACTGAGAATTTTTTTTCCGAAGATAGTGACTTTGATCTGAAAGATGTCTGTTGTGAATTCGATGACCATCAACAATTTAAGAAAGATAAAAAAATTATTCATGTTAAAATTTCAAGTAAAAAAACTATTACATATTTTGACGCAAAGATATATGATGTTAGTAAATATCCTGTTTTTCAAATCTGATATTCGAAAAGACAAACTTTTAATGACAAGTTTTGAAGAGATGAAAAAATGTGTATGGTATTGATATTGAAGACATTGTGGCTAAACTACCAAACCCTACTATTTATAGTGCATCGGCTTGACAGTCAGAATGTTTGTCATTTGCAGTACACTCCGTGCCAACCTAACTTGGGTAAAAGCAAATAGTAAAAAGGCAGGGGAAAAGCGCGATTGGTCCGTTAGTTGGAAACTCTTGTAAGGTAATATTCACATAATCATACAAAATGATCTTAATGCAATTTAACCAAAATACACTTTTCAATCTGATGAAATTGGTTAATTGTCTCAAATAATATTCAAATCTGTTAGACTTTAAACGAAATTAATGTTTTATACATGTTTTCTGGATGGATTCACAAATAATTTATGGGACTCTTGACATCCGCGGAAGGATCTTCTCCTTAGCATATTTCTATTTACACAACTTAGGTTGGCAAGGAGTGTAGACTTTTCTTTATATGGTTTTTTCTTCTTCATTTCTGTGTTGTTTAATTTCCTGGTCAAAGGTACAACAACCCCCATCCCATGGTCAAAAATACAACTACATGGTGTTCCTTTGACCACAGTTTTATTATATATATATATTTTTTAAAATTAAATAAAAATTAATAGAAATAAAACTGGAATCATGAAAAAATTATGTATTATAAACCATATGATACATTTTGGAATAAAATAAGAGAATCGAAGTTAGCCTTAATATTCAAGTTAAGAAAATTGAAAATGCGTGAAGGGGTTAAAGGAACAACACATTCCCCTACTTATTATTTTTATTAGTTTAATTATCTGACGCTTCTTGTAATGCAATTTAACTAGTAAAGATATTTTATAATGCATTGAATTTATGCACATCATGAGTAGATTACATTAATAATAAATTATTTTTTAATGACAATTTAAATCATTTTAAAAAAGAACAACTAAACACCAAAAGAGCGAATTTAGACTGATATGCGATTTAATAGTAATTTATGATATTTTAATTTTTTTTGTAATATAATAAGTGAATAGTATGTATGCGATTTGTGTTAGACAATAATACAATGCATTCAAGTAAAGGAATTGTTTATTTATTTTCACTTTTAGAGATAAATTTTTCTACATTGATAAATAGGTATTCAACTTGTTTCCTCAATTGGAAAGGTAGATTACTATTTAACATTTTACTACAGACACTGTTTATAGTGTATATGTCAAACATTTCTTGCCATTTTTTTGAATAATCATCAACAGAAAGAGATTTCAAATACTTTACACGTTTCTCAAATATATAATCTAGTAAATCATAAAAATCAGCATAGTTGAAACCGTGGTGAACTTTTAAAATAATCTGAAAAAAAAAAATGGTGTTAGTGAATGTCTATAGCATAAGCCTTTTCAAATACATAAATGATATGTTAATTTTCACAGCCAATAATTAACTGGGAAAATTCAACATCAGTATATTTCAAATATAGGGATCAGAGATCGGAGTAACATGTTTCTTGTTATTTTTTTTTCAGGTAACAGTGTTAGATTTTTCAGAAAGAAACTGTAACTTTAGTTACTTTTAGCAGCAATAAAAATATTGTTATTTTTATGTTGCTTCTCACACACTCCAAACAAATTTCTAAAAGTAACTGTGATTCATTAATTTTTGTATGAAGTAACTGTAACGAGTTACTTTTCGTATTAAATATCTGTAACTGCTTTTCTAATTAAGTAACTGTAACAGAGTTACTTTTTAAAAGTAAATTTCCAATACTTGATAGGGATTTTAAATGAGAGTTAAAAATAGTGAATTTTTTATTAATAATGTATTTACCTTAAAATATCCCATTAATAATACTAGTAAACAAACACAATAAAATAGGTTTTAAATGCAATCAATCATTTTGATTTATCATCATAAAATATTAAGAAAATAAAATGAAGGAGGATATTAGTCTTATTTATTAAATATTAATAGAAATAAAGCTTCTTTTACATGCATGGATAATGTATGTAAATTTCCATAATTGTTAAAAAATTATAAATAAAGGTTCCAAGAAGCCCTTTTTTACAAAAATTACATTTATTACTTTACAAAGTAACAAACCTGCCACTGTTCTTCCCAGTCATCAGATGTTTTACAATCTGATATTTCTTTTTCAACATCAAGAGCTGCAACATTTAGACAATGCCATACATAGAGGATGTTGCATGCATTGAACCAATTGTGGTTAATAGAAATCGTATGGTCCTTAAAGAAAAAATTTCAATATTATTTAAATTAAAAATAGAATGAAATTAAAAAAAAAAAAGAAGCAAATATCGCACAGTAAACGGAAAAGTGATTTATCGCACAAAATATGACTTTTTGAGTTGTGAATGCTATAATATTCAAAATTTAAATATCTAGCGATTACAGCAAAAATTTAATAAATTGGTAAGATATTTGGAATGTAGTAAGCAAATCTTTATTATTTCCATAATGCAATGCAAGGAAAAGAAAAACTTTAGACGACTTTTCTGAAAAACTAGTATTTTTGCGATAGGAATCTTTTCGTCATACAGTGTGATATGTACATTAGACAAAAATTTAATTTCGTCCCCCCCAAAAAAATATTTTACACTTCTTGTGGTAATAACTTTTACAAAACTTCTAGCAACTCAGCTTCTTTTAGTTTACTACATATTTCTAAACTGATATTGCACTTAATTTTTTTTATTTAAAACAAAGCTTAGAATTTGCGGTGTCGCCAAGGCATTTCCAGGATCTCTGTGTCATTAGCAATTACTATCAAGATTTCTAGAAACAGAGAAATTGTAAGTATGAAAATGAATAATGTAGTATCAAATGTCATTATTGAGTCACTAAGACCTTTTAGTGATAAGAATGCGAAATGAAACAACATTCTTGTTTCTGTATTGCATTTACCACAGGTAAAAATATTGGCAAATATAAGAAAAAATATGTAAAATTAATACACTATAATTTTTTTTGCAAGCATTACACTATAAAATCAAAATCAATAAAAAAAAACTTCTACAAATATTTTGTATCATAAAACTTACGATATTCCAAACTTGATGATGCCAACCACTAGGAACAAATATCACTTCGCCAGGCTCCTGAATGACTTCTAAACAAAGGTCCCTGTGTTTAGAAGCACTTCCCTCATCAACTAAGTAAATTAATTTGTTCGTCTTGTCTTTCAAAAACTTTTCATATTCTGGAGGGAACAGCCACCATTTCTTGCGACCACAGATGTTAGCAGACCAACTGTACGAGCCAAACACGTCGACATGGAGAGGTGTCCTGTCGGCAAGCATAAACATGTCAGCCAGGGTTTCAGTTTTTAGATTTTAAAAATAGTTAGGGTCACATGGGGGATATATGGGTCTATGGGTATATATGGGTCTCTCTTTCTGGGGTAAATACTGGTCACTAAGTTTTAAGAATTAAAAATGGTTTTTACAAAACAAATAAATTATGCCAAGTCATCCTTATACATTATATATTCTTATTTCAAGTTCAAAACTGCAGCAAATAATAAAAAAAATACTTTTTACACTACTATAAAAATATCTTCAAAAAAGATTGTCTTTGAAAAACATGATTTTTTTTAAAGATCCTTACCGGAGAAACATATTTGAACTAACTATTTTGTTGGTGCTATTTTTCAATAGGAAACAGCCTAAGCTTTTCATTCCTATATAAATTTTTTCATTATTATTTTTTAAAATAGTTTTAAAGGTATATTTTAAAGGTATGTAAAGTGATTTATTCCAAAGTTTAATGGGGTGATTATGGGTCAGTGATTTATATACATATATATTTTAGCTAAGTGGTATGCGTCATTTTGAGGCAAAAAATCAGATTAGGCTGCATTCCAAATTTCATTAAAAAATTCAAATGAGAAGTTTATTTAAAATTTAAATAATAAAAAAATTAATCTTCATTGAAATATATAGCAGGAAAATTCTATTTTTATTCAATATTTTCACTGTTGCCATTGCGTCAAACTTACGAGAAACTTTATTTAAAATAAAAACTCTAAATAGAAAGAATATTTATTTGTGCGATGTAATTCAGTTTGTATTGCTTTAATAGAGTCCATTGATTTTTTTTTTGTTAAAATAGACTTCTTTTGATGGTTCATTATACATGTATGAAGAAAGATGCATAGAGAATTCTAACTTGGCATAAAAAAAATATGCAAAGTTTCGCTTTCATTACTTTTATGTGCTAAAAATGACATGATTTGGAATATTAATTTGCTTTTGACATGCATTACTATAAAAAATGGGTGACCCATATTTACCCCATGTGTGACCCATAATTGCCCAAATCCGGGGAAATTCCTGGTCACTCAATAATTAAAATAAAAGTAATAATAATTAAATTTTTGGTAAAGTGATTATTTAAAGAAATTCTAAATTATTTAAGCTTACTAAATGCAAAATTAAATATTTTTATCTTTCATACTTTAGAAAAAAATAGGATGTTGTGATTTTTTGACCCATGATTCCCCCATATGACCCTAGGGATTTTGATAAAAAATTGTAAATTTCTAAAGAAATAATCAAGGTTTTGTTAATGCAGGCACCTTTTTAAACCAAAGGTATTGAAGAATTTTCATGTACTTGAAATTGAAGAGGTAAATGATGAGCAGCAAATAAAACTGGATCAGTCATTCTTAAAATCTCGTAACTTACTGCCAATGTAATTTCCCTCACAAATATCAGTTAAACTATAGTTGTATAATAATCGTATTTCAACTCAAAATCTTAATTATGTAGTAAAAAACCTCATTTTGAGCATTTCACCTATTATATGGCAATGAATTAGGTTGATGTCAAATTCGGTAATAAAATGAAAATCAACAAAAAAGGTCCATTAATAATAGTTCTATAGAGTGATGTCATCTGAACAAGCAACCTGTATAAAAATCTTTTTTTTAAATTTTTTCCCATTTGAAGACTGTGTGTGAGCTTGTCTACATATTTGGTGAGAAAATTTATATCAGTTCAAATCGAAGTTAAAATTCTAATTTCGAGGCAAAAAACATAATGTACATTCTAATATTTTAATTATTCTTCTTCTAAAACAAATAACTGAAAATTATTTCAAACATATTTTAAGATCTCACCATTCTCCTAACATTTTCGAAAATGTCACAGTCAATACATAAAATACTAAAATGTGTGATCTTTCATTCGGTAACTGGTCTACATATGTTAAAAAAATAATAATAAAGTATAAGAAACACATTGAGTTAAAAAAACTATGAGTTTTCATACCATGTGCCTTTGGGCCCCATGTAAACAAACTTATAGTCATCATTTTCTCTCTCGTGGTATTCATTTAACCAGTCCGAATGAAAGTATATAGGAGTCTTGTAGGCTTCATAAGATGGATACTTTCTGCATAAGAAAAGCACAACAAAATTATGGTGAATATAATACAGGGTATCCGTGAAAGAATGTACGAGTTTCAAATTGTAAAAGTATCAGCTGAAAAGCTGAATTGGTCTAAGCAAGCCGATTTTTGCATTGGCAAGGCCCAAAGAGTTTTCTGGAGCTGCAAAAATGCTATTGGAAGAACATGGGGCCTGAAACCTAAGGTTATCCATTGGATCTACTCTATGATCATCTGCCCTATTATCACCTACGGCTCAGTCGTATGGTGGTCTAGGACTAAATCACTTGTCTGCCAGCAGAATCTCGCAAAAATCCAAAGGATGGTTTGTGTCTCAATTTCGGGTTGCCTTAGAACAACTCCTTCTGCAACCTTGGAATTGCTCCTGGGGATGATTCCTTTGCATATGCGCATTGAGGCTGAGGCTATCATTTGCGTAAGAAGGCTAAAAAACCTTGGTCTTTGGAAAGGTTACTCCATCTATCTTTCATGGGGTTCTTTGAACAAAAACATCATGGAGCATTACTCCCTCAGTATGCCCTGTGACTTCATGCAGGTCAAATTTGGTTTTCATAAACCTTTTGAAGTCCTCTTTCCATCACGTTGTGTTTAGTATAATGACCTCTACTGCACTGACAACAATGTTGTCTGGTACACCGATGGTTCAAAAATGGGGAATTCCACTGGTGCTGGAGTGTGTTGCCCATCGGATGAGACTAAACTGTCTTTTCCTCTTGGCAGCTACTCCACAGTTTTTCAAGCTGAGATTTTCGCCATCCTTATGTGCTGCTATATTTGCTTGCACAGGGACTATCACAACAAGACTATTTTCATTTGTTCTGATAGCCAAGCCGCACTACTTGCTCTGCTAAAGCCCAACTACTCTTCGCCTCTAGTTTGGGAATGCTACAATAATCTCTGTAGTCTTGCTTCTTCCAACTCGGTTACATTATCATGGGTCCCTGGCCACTCTGGGATATTGGGAAATGAAATGGCTGATGAATTGGCTAGATTGGGTTCTAATACCCCCTTTGCTGGTCCATAACCAGCCCTGGGCATCTCCTGTGAGAGCATTAGAGGGACTGTCTACTCTATTTTTAGAGATATTCAGTTCAACGAGTGGTTCAACTCGACTAACCAACGACAGACGAGAGAGCTTAATTCCGGCTGTCCGAGCTCTCGCCATAAGGAGCTTCTTGGGCTTAATCGTAATGGTATTCGTAGAGCTGTTGGTCTTCTTACGGGCCATTGTACTCTTAGAAGGCATCTCTCAATTATGAGGGTTTCTAATGATCCTTTATGCAGGGGCTGTAGTTTCAGGGAAGAATCTGCTGCTCACATTCTTTGCGAGTGTGAATACTTCTCTGCTTATAGATTTGAACACCTTGGTCGTCATTTACTTGAACCCTGGGAGCTTCAATACATTCCAATTCGGTCCTTGCTGAACTTTGCTTCAGCTACAGGCCTCTTTTCATAAAGTGGCAGGGATTTATTCTTATTTCCAGGGGACAGTACAATAGACCTCTGGTCGCAGTGCTCGGCTTTCATTGCCCCCCTACAAATGTCATAAGTCATAAGTCAAAAGTATCAGCTGTTATTGTTTCGACAATTATGGTTGAAGGTGACGAATAAAGGATAACTCCAACAGTTTTAGATAAGCGCATGAGCTTGTACCGCTATATCGTTTTTACAGTTGCAGTGTCATCTATTCCATTACTCCGGACTTGCTGCAGACAGTATCGAAAGAATTGCATTTTCGTTTGAATATGTGCCGTATCACTAAAGGCACACACATTTAGCACTTATAGGAAAAACTATGTTAGCCTACCTTCAATTTCATGCATGATTTGTTATATTTAGTATAAAATAAACTATATCCCATTAAAACTCAGATATTCTTTTATGGACACTGCATAATGCATACAAAGACATGAAATTCAAACTTAATGGAACGTCTTGGAAATAATATTTTTTGCAATTCATTATTATTCCTGTAACATAAGAACGTTGATTACTACAACAGCAAACTTTTTTGGATAAAGTACAGTACAATCCTTTTTTGATGCCTTTTCAGTTATAGTTAGTTTTTTTATTACTTCTAGGATCATCTTTATAATTCAAGTAAATTATTATTTATAATGATTAATATGAATTTAACTCTCTGTCCAGAAAATATTAAAAAAATTTTGATATTACATATTTATATTTTCTTCAATCACAATTTGTTGTTGTTCGCAAGATATTATGTCATTGTTTTCAAAGGGATATTCAAAGATTTCTTTAATTAAAATTAAAAATAGTTACTTTAATTAAATTAAAAATACTACTATTTCATATTAGTATATTACTAAACCCACATAAAAAAATTAACTTTTTGAAAATTATACTAAAAGTATTTTGTTTTATAACTGTACAATTTCCGGCACAAAAAAAAAACATGTCCCAAATTTAAATAAAGAATATTTTTTAAGCTTTTAGAAGTTTAAAAAAGCCAACAACACAAACGTTTGAATGCAATTAAATAGTGCAATTTTTTTTTAAGGCCTTACTTGCCTCTGGAAATGCCAGTCTTTTAGATACAAGTTTTCTGATGATTTCTCTGGCATTTGTATTAAGTTTTTCCAGTGATTCAAATAATCAATAAAGGACATTTCAATTTTATGCTGAGAGTTATATTCTCTATTATCACATTCAGCAACAGGCACACTAGAAGTTCCTGCAAATAAAATATAAAATTTGAATTAAATAGGTCATCATAGAAGTAAAAAATATCACTATAACTGAAAAGGGAACAACTATGATATAAGGGTCATTCTCGATTCAACAGTTTGCATTACGTCGCCAAACAATGACTGTGACCAAATGTGGTAAACATTCCTGTAATGAAGTTACATTTTTCTCATAATGATTGATTTTTTCTTTAACTGAAGTGAATTGAAGAATGTGTATAAAATTCGTGTTGCCTTGGCGACAGATTTGTCAAAACTTGCTGAGAATGTGACGGTTTAACATCGTTTGTCCTAGATTTTACAGAATTCTTAGTTTTGTCTGGTACGTTTGTGTTGTTTGAAATAAAGATCTGTCTCGTTCTAAGAGCAGTTCTTCAACGCAAAATAGTATAATTCCACTTCACAGTTTGATCAATATAAAAACCCTACGTTAAGTTTTCAAGCTTACCAAAAGTCGTCAATGAACAGACCAGTCATTTTATCATAGCTGCTCCAAATAATAAATGTTGTACCTTTATAACTAAGCATTTTTAAACTTTTAATTTATTCACTCTTTTTTTAAATAAAATAGATTTTTATAGCTTGATAAGCACACAACATTTTGCTTTAAAAGTGAGAAAATATTGCCAGGGTAGTACATTTACTACAGATAACATATATAAATGCATATTGTATTAAAAAATATTCTAAACACAAAACTTAAAAAGAGATCGTTTACGTGTCAGTGATACCTAAGGACACGGTAATATATTAAAATGGCAAATCTTTGCATTACAATGTTATTATTTATTTTGAAATGCTTTTAAATAAGTTAAAACAAAATACATAGAAAAGGCATTTGCGCTTTCTCAAAATCATAATTCTAAATAAAAAAAAAGGGTAAAACAACCATTTACTGTCGATATTTTAAAAGGAGTTTAGATTAGCAACATTGTTTTTGAAGAGAATCAATATGACTGTGGCAAAAAAAAAATCAACGAAATAACGAAACAGAGTAAAGAAACAAACCAAATTGTTTCGAAAGAAAAGAAAAATTAGGCAGTCCTTCTGATGTAACCCAATCATGTCTACTTTTCCATGTTGCTGTTTCCAACTGCGTTATGACACATGGTGTGTTCGTCATTAAATAGTCCGTGAAAAAACATTGATACGAAATTTCACTAACACGATCAACTGTTTTCAAATTATATTTCACTTCTTTAGGTAAACCACAAAACTCTTTGTTTTGAAAAAATGTTTCGTCGAAATTAACTTCATTGCATGGTCCACACATTATCACAGATAACAAAGTTTTTCACAAAGTTGAAGAACAATTTAATTAAAATATTTAGAATCAGAAAGTTCATTCACTGATCCGATGGTGATCCGAACGGAAAAGTAAACAAAGAGAAATGCTCTTTTGTTTGGTTGCCATTTTCATAGAAAGGCCTGATGCAAAATAAATAAGCATTTTAATGTTTTTCGTTTAATGTAAAAAATGATATTAAAAGTGTTTTATTTTTAAATCTTATTAATTAAAAAAATCAGACTAATAAAGTCTTTTGAAACCGGTGTAAGTTAAGCGGAACAAATCCATTTCAATGAGCAATGTCTGGAATTCCGTTTCTTCATTGTTCACTCGTTTGGCAGCACCTTTGAGTTTTGAAAACTTTTTTCTGTGTTTTGTATTTTCATTTTGTTTAGGTTTTTGTCACTCCTGTGGTCCGTTTTCCTCGAGTGATAATGACTTTTAAATCATAGAAACATCGGAATTTAGTTTTTAATCGAATTTATGTGTATATTTTACGTCATCTGCTGATAATGAAATGCAATGTACTCTTTTTGTGAAACAATTGTTTTGAACCGGTTCAACGAACATCGTGGCAAGCTGCATTTTGAATGGTGTCATCAATCATCTCTAAAATTAGAAATTCAAATATTATTTTTGTGGTTTTATGTTTTGTAACATTCTTACCTGAACTTAATTATTTTTATATTTTGAATGGAATTCAATGTTTCTAAGCTTTAAACTCTTCCAATTACAAAAGGATGCAGAAGGTAAATAGCTTGTTTTCATATTTCACTTTTTGATGTATGGTTAGATAAGTTACTTGTTTTTTTATTTATATAGTTGAAATTAACTTAGATAGATGTTTTTTAATTGTTTCCATATTTCATTTTAAGTCCTACACTTTTAAGAACTGTATGTTGTACATTGAGAAATAATCATAAAAGCAATTAACAACTTGTTTGGCAATTAAGATAAAAATCGTTATGTCAACTATAAAAATCGTTAAAAAAAGATTTTGTTTAACTGGGAATAGCATATTAAGAATGATTCATTTTAAAATTCTCAATACTTGTTTGAGTATATTAGTATTTTAAAAACTACACTGAGTTAAACTTAAGGTTTCGTTAGTTAGTAGACTGGTTATCATTCGAATTTAGTGGGGCTTAACACTATTTTTAGCGAAAATAGGCCAGGCAACCTTGTATACTACTGAATTACCATACACTACACAATAAATTTTATTATTTCCGATTTAAATCAATACAAATATTACATTTATTGGTTTAGCTATGATGTATCAGCCAGACTGGCATATGGGCAGTTCCATCGTAATTCTCATTTTTTTGTCCTTTGGGCATAACTTGTGAAGAAATTAATATTTCTATTTCATTATTTCTTATTATAGTAAATTGACTGGTCCTTATATAATTAAAAAAACAACAGTATTTTGAAACAAAGGAACACAAAAAAATATTAGAACCCAAAACATAAAATTCCTCGCAGGCCGGAAATTCTTTACTGTCTCCTGTCCAGAATGTCAAATTTTTAATTTAATGCTAAAAATGGCACATTTTTTACCTAAAAATTACATTCTTTTGAATTTTAAATTAATCCAATACCATGACTTAACAAATTCCCTCAAAAATTTTTTGGCTTTTGATATTTACAGTATGAATTTCTCTTTTATCTTTGTTCCTGGCTTCGGTACTTTCATTGGCCATATTGGTAAAGTTTTAAAGCGAGATACTGGATGAAGCTACAGTAATTCATTAACCATGAAAAGTGGATCTAGCAGAAAACTCATTTTGCTTTTATAGCTGCATTTTTTCACAAGACTAAAAGTTTAAAAAAAAAAAAAATATTTAAACAGTTATTACAATCCCTCAAATTTAAGGTTAATTTTTGTTAGATAATTAAATTTTTTCTATAGGTATTTTGAAGTTACTTCAGTTAATTCTTATACCTGAAATTAAAATTTATGGTAGAAATACCCGTATTCCCAAAAACTGCGAGCCATTTTTTATGACACTCCCTAGGTGGCTATCGCTACCAATTTTGTTGCTGAGATTGCAATGAATGACTTTAACACTCACAGAGAGCTGATCGGCTCTCTGTGAGTGTTAAAGTATGCCAAGAACAACCAAGCCATATGGGAACCCAAGAGATCTTTTACATACCATATAATCAAATGACATGTATGCCGGCCATTTTCCACTCCTGAAAATGGGCTAACTCAGCTTGAATCTGCCATCATCTTGGGAGGAAGTATCTTCTTAACACTTTACCTACGGGCGTCGACTGACCCGTAGACTAAAAATCTTCTAGACCAGCAACTTAATCTAATGCCTAGCTCTTCTAACGTGTCGAAAGCAACTAAAACACTATTAAAGGTTGATTTGTTGATTGGCATAATTGTACTTTCAATTGTAGGGCTACTGTTTCTTCGGAATGTTCTCTGTTAAAAAAAAGTTACCCACTAGTGATTATTTCAACCGTTAGTCATCCTTTTAGCTTTTACATCGGACCTTTTTGACTATGTGAACAAATAACATTTTGAGTTAGTTGCATGACACAAAATTTGCATAAGGGTCCGTCTTAATATTAAAAATGTTACGAACTTTAAAATTTTCAATAGCAACACCCAATTTTAATTACTTAGAAATGTGAAAAACCCTCGAAAACCCCTAAATCTAAGTTTTTGTTACATTTGGATGAATATTTGACGAGTTATTCAATCGAATCACTTGTGGATCTTTGGGGAACCATGTCTAAAATGACAAGCGTAGTCAGTCTGTAGGTTTATTAATGGAGAAAAAGAAGCACAAGGTCAAATATCTTGAGGATGGGCCTACGAGGGATATAAAAGTCAATGAGTAGCTGTATATATTCAAAAATAAAGTCGAAAATAAGTTGTAGTAAAAAAATAGATCCCTATCGTCACTTGATAAGGGTTCCAAATTACGAGATGTCATTGGCTCTGTTAAATCTCCTAAAGGTGACTGCAAATAGGCAGCCAGAAACCATTACATTAGTTCCCTTAGACACAAAGGGGGCGCGATAGTTTCTATGTCAATTTCAATGTAGAAATTCTCTAATGAGAGTTTGAAACTTAGAGTGTTCTTAGTCTATGGGTCAGTCGACGCCCGTAGGTAAAGTGTTAATATATCATAGTCCCTGAGCCATTATATCATAGTTGTTCCTATTTTTCTTTCAAGCATAAAGATGATAAATCAATATAAGATAACATGCATAATAGTTTTTAAACCTTTTTTCAGGGATATTTATTTCTGTAGTCGGTTCCTGCAATGGCCCACATCGAAACGGAAGTATACAACATCGGTCAACCTCGCCCCGGTTGGATGGATAACAAAACCCAGAAAATTGAGCAACCATTCTATAACAAAATGACAAAAGTTAATTTTGAAGCTAAAGAGAAAGGAGCTAAGGAGTCCGGTAAGGCTAAAGTAGCCGCTGAAAGCCTTCGCCCTTTGGGAGGCAAAGTTAGCACCATTGCACACATGTTCCAGAGCTTGTCTCAGCAGCAGAAGGTAGAAAACAACCCAACTCTACGATCACCAGTAAACAAGGAACCACCCGAGCGGGTCCAGTCGCCCGATCTTTACAAACCGGAAAGATCTGCCTCGTTGCCTGCTTTTCCGAGTTCTAACTGCTCGCTGTCACGCCGGGGCAGTCATTTAGCTAGATTTAATAACGCTAAGGCCATGTTTGAGAAACTAGAAAAGAATAAAGTGTCAGATAGTAGGTCAACAACTGATGTCCGATCACGAGCAGCAACCGTCGCCAATCCGGAAAGCTCGAAAGTCACTCATTCCAGTGGTGATAGTAGCTGTAGTAGATCTTCGGATTGTGATAGTAAGATTTCGGCTAAACAGATTCCAAAAAGTGATACGTTTACTAAAGTTACTACTGAAGCTATGAAGGCTGTGTCCAAATCCACAAAGCATATTTTTAAAAACGATTCTGTGGAATTAAACTCTGTAGTTAAAAGTAATTTGATCTCTCAGGAAACTAAATCGACTGCTTCCATAAGCAATACCTGTGATAAGAAACCAGTTGCGAAGTTGCCAGTTATAAAAAGTGATTCTTATTCCAATGTTACCACCGAGCCAGTGAAACTTGTTGCCAACCTGCTAGTAACAAAAACAGATTCTTATTCCAATGCTACCACAGAATCAGTTAAATCTGTTGGTAAGTTGCCAGTAGTAAAAAGTGATTCATATTCCAATGTTACGATGGAGCAAATGAAAATTGATGCTAACGTATCAGTAACAAAAAGTGACTCGTATTCCAATGTTACCACCGAAACAGTGAAGTCGGTTTCTCAAATTAAAAACCGATTTCATAAAATAGGCCTGGAGTCTGCTTCAGATAACAAAGTGGGTTATTCAAAACAGGTTTCAGAAAATAAAGAAAAACCTTTGCCATCCAATAATGACGTTCAGGATTCTGGTAAAAAGTATGCAAAAAGTTATGCCTTCAAAGTTGATGCAACCAATGTTTTAAATAATGAAGTCACCTCTCTCTATGGTAAAATAAATACAGAAAAATCAAATGTTATTTCCTCCAACCTATCTCAAAATGATAACAAATCTGGTGGCCCTCTTGCTAACTGTGATCCCCAAACACAAACAGAAAAAAATGTTTTGAAAGACCAAGTTTCTAATAGCATATTTAGTGTGAATGGCCAATCACCTGTTGATTCTATTTCATCGCATAAAGACAGTGATGCTAAATTTGAAGAAGTTAGTAAAATATTTTCACGAAAAGAAAGGGCGAGTTCTTCCACCTTTGCAACATCAACCAGCAAGAAAGAATTTGAAGTGAACAAAACCGTTACGAAAGAAGAATTTGCTATTTCTTCAAAAACATCATCTACTAATGAAAAAGAATCGGAAAAGGTAGATAAAGTGATTTCACGGAAAGAAATCACAAACTACTTGAAACAAGAATCAGCATCCAATGAAAAAGATATCAAAAGCTCTTTAAAACCAGCATCAATGCCTGCCCAGAAAGGTTCTGAGGAAGTAAATAAAATAGCTGAAACAAAACCAGTTTTAATTTCTTCAAAACCTGCATCAATGCTAAACGAAAAAGTTTCGATATCATCAGAAGTAGAGTTAGTTTATGATAGCTTCCAGAGTGCCTTGGAAAGGTCAAGAGACTGTTTCAAGTCTTCGCCCAACAAAGTTCAGGGAACTATTTTTGATAAAGATTTAACTAGAAAGGTTGTTACAAAACCAGTGAGTGAAACTGCAAAGAGTGCCTTGGATACTGCAAATGAAGGTTTAAAACTTAAAAACAATGATCAAGGAAGTAGTAGCAGCAAGGATTTGCCAGTGACAGAATTTCCAGTGTCGTCAAAATCGGAAGTAGTGCCATCATTTGATAATGACTTTGTGCCAAGTTCCAGGAGTTTAGGTAGTAGCTTTTAATTTATAATTTCCTAAGTTAAAAATCAAATATTTTGCATCTTAGTATTTTCTGGTTAAAATGTTTTAGATAAACCATTTTTAAAAAATTGTTACTTTAATTACATTTAAATAATGATTAAAGTACCTTCAATGTCATTGGCATATGAAAGTAACTTTGAACAGTTTTTTATAGGACAAAATACACATATTTTTTTCTTAAGGTATTACTATAATATTTTTATCTAAATTTTAATTTTGTAATTTTTTTATTAAGTTGTTTTTGTACATAATGGAGTCTTAAGTCAAAAAGTAGACATATATCTACTAAATTCCATTGTTAATAATAACAGTAGTTGAAAAATTGATATGTCTGCTCATAGTACTTAAAAAAAAAAGGCAAGGCTTTTTCCCTTTAAAAATAATATTTCCTAAATTGTAAATTGTTTTTTTTTTTTTAATTTGTACTATGGATTAGTATTCTTAATATCGTTTTTTTCTAATTTTCAGAAGAATCTGAACAAAATATCCCACCTCCACCCAAATGTGAGGCTCCTTTAATTCCACCTCTTAATTATAACAAGGACAAAGAATCCCCGGACAGTCTTTACTCCTCCATATTCAAAGAGCTGCACCATAATCTCAGCCAGAAATATGAGTTTGAACTTCCAGAAAAGGAAATTGCATTTTCACAAGGTTTGTACAATGTTTAAAAGGCTTTGTCCTTTTGTGAAGGGCTGGTGAGGCCAATCCATTAGGATGCCGATTATGCCTTGCATGCGAAAGGTCCCGAGTTGGGGCTTTGCCAAAATAAATGCAAACCTATAAACATCCTGTGCTGTGCAGCAAAAAATGTCCGACAAATATTACTCTGTGTATAGGGAGGGCACGTTAAATACTGTTGCTGCTTACAGACGGCTTGTCACTTGACTGTGGTTCTAAATTATGCCGCCCGCCACCAATAGCCTTCATGCAACTCTAGTGTTATGATAACTTAACTCAACTTCCTTCCTCGAATCCTTATTTTTGTGTAGAAGCTTTTTCGAAAATGTCCTTTGTTTTTTTTAATGTACTAAAACCCATAAACAAGTGTATTGTTTTGTTAAATATACAGACAACCTTAGTATGCAGCATGCATCTTATTAAAAAAATATATTAAAATCTTTTAAAAAACAATATTTTTAAAAATAAAATTTGAGCTATTTCTTATTACATTGACCTAAAGTATAAAATGTGCTTCCACAATATTACTAGTACCCTATTCATATTTCAGAAAGGAAAGCATCACAGGATGAATTTAACCGAGAAGCATCCCTGAATACAACATTCCCTTCGCATTTGAGCGACGACCTCAAAGAAACTTTTGTGGATGACACATCATCAGATTGCCAGTACTCGGATGAGTCGAGTAACCAGGAGTATTTTCCTTCATCTAAAGGGCTGAAAACGAGTAGAAGTCACAGGGGAATGAACGAACATTTCCCGTTTGTCCCACCTTCAGAATGGAATAAAATGAAAGGCAGCATCTCGCATTTTGGTGAAAATAGTTTTAGGGTAAGAATACATATATATTTAAAACTTCTGTATTAAGTTAATTTTATATTGTTGTAACATCTTCTTTTTCTGATAGGCTTATTCCCTTGCCCTCTCTCTTATTGAGAATTGTTTTGATCGATTAAAATATTCTATATCAAGTTAACTTAAATAAAAAACGTACACAATAGTTTCAAAGAAGGGTATAATAACATATGCACTCTTTGCCATCCTAAGTTGGGTAAATAGAAATATGCTATGGAGAAGATCCTTCCGCGCATGTAAAGAGTTGCATGAATTATTTGTGAATTCATCCAGAAAACATGTTTAAAACACGAATTTCGTTTAAAGTCTAACAGATTTCAATATTATTTGAGAAAATTTGGCAATTTTATCAGAATGAAAAGTGTATTTTGGTTAAATTGTATTCAGATCATTTTATATGTAAATATTACCTTACAAGAGTTTCCAATTAACGGACCAACCACGCTTTTCCATCTCCCTTTTGCTCTTTGTTTTTACCAAAGTTGGGGTGACACAGAGTGTAGTGAAGGAATGTGGCAGTGTCTACATCAAAAATCATATAGCTTCAAAGTGTAGGTTGGATGCCTTATGCACTTGTAAAAGGTGAAGGGTTTCAAAAGCAATTTGGAGATTTTATTTTATTTTTCCTAAATAAATTATAATCATATAAGAATGTCCACCTATTTTGTCTATCTGCTTATTATGATACTGCACTGATATTTATTGATCATTAGCAAATCCTAAATAACCCTTATCCAATCTATTTGAGGTATCAATATTTTGTATTAGTTTCACTTTCAACTTGTTGTGTACAAATCAATCTTTTGGTTTTTATCTATGAACTTAATATTGTAGTTTCATTATTTTTTTTATCCATTTAGTTTCTGCAATTTTTTTCAATTATTTTTATTTTGTTTCTATAATTGCTCTGTAAAATCCCTGGTTGTTAGACCTTTTTTGTGTATTAACAATAACTTTTTGTGTACCAATTATAAAAAAAAAACTCTGTATGGTCTAAGCAATTAAATTTCCCCCCCCAAAAAAATTAACACAAGAAATTATAGCTTACAAAGAATTAACGATTACATGAAAGCATAGTATTTATGATTAATCATTGCTACCAAGTCATTCAAACAACTGCATTCTTTATAAAAGAAAGACATGCATTTTCCTTTTTGTAGGTATCTTCCAAAAGCGACATGGGTTTGCATGACTCAGCTGGTGAATCTCTAGCTGAGTGTCAAGAACAAGATTTAGATTTCATACATGCAGATTTAGAAGACTTAAAAGTAATTAATTATTCTTATTATAATTATAAACTAGCTAGAAAACAAAATACTTTTTATCTCCAAAATATTATTTAAAGATTATTTTAATATGATTATTAAATTTGATACATTTTGTTGTTTTTTAAACTTTATCAAGTTAATAAAAGTTTATCTCTACTATGGGCGGCTTATCTGTATCTTTAATCTACAATAGATTTGATAAAACAAGTTCACTTCTACTACTAAGCTTTAATGCACTGTTTGTTTAAGAAAGTCAGCGCTGTAAACTTACAATTGTAAATGTTTTTTTTTAAAAAATATTTTATTGTATTGGTTTCAAAGTGGATTCTTTAAAATTCTACAATAAATTTTTTAGTTGGAAGTTCCTAACGCAAAGTTATATTAAATTTGTAGTTGTAACTTTTGGACTTCTTTTAGTTTGTATATAGCAAAATTAAGTACACTTGCTAAGACTTTATGATTGAACTTTTTCTCCTTTTTTTAGTCTCCTGATTCATCGGTTCAAAAGAGTGATAGCCTTGAATTTATAGAGCTTATGACTGAGGATGAAGCTGAAAAACTTCTAAGTAGCAGGTACTCTTTTTCAATGAATATGTATTGCATATTTTTAATTTTGCAAATTTAGCAGGTACTCTTTTTCAATGAATGTGCATTGCACATTTTTAGTTTTGCAATTTAGCAGGTACTCTTTTTCAATATGTATTGCGCATTTTTAATTTTGCAATAATTGCTCCACTTATGTATAAAACTTAAAGCAATTTTCTGCTTTATATTTTTAAGTGCTTGTATAATAATGTTAAAGTTTAATTTAAAGGTATTTTTTACACAAAAAAAGTATGTCTTCTGCTTTATATTTTTAAGTGCTTGTATAACAATGTTAAAGTTTAATTTAAAGGTATTTTTTACACAAAAAAAGTACGTCTGTAGTAATAATCCAAACATATTCACTATCATTAAAAAAGAATTTACTTTTATTAAACATTTTCAAACATTTATAAAGTAACAATTTTATTCTATTCAGGGACCAGACTGCAATACTCAGTGATGATGAAGCAAGAGAAGTCGTTCTGCTACTGTCAAGATCAGATGAGAAGAAAGACACCTCGGAAGAATCCATTCTTGAAAAAAACATATTGAACTCTACGTACACAGCCAATGAGGAATTCAATTCAACAGTAATTCATGAAGGCACCGAGTACCACATCTTACAAGATGGTCATTATTACTTTGAGTATCCTGGATTAATGTTGCCAGAGCCAGAAATGAAAGATACAGTTGCAGAGAAAGATGTTACTGATGGTAGTTGCTTTAGCAGAAAGGGGAAATTGTCATTTAGTACAGATCCTATTCGGGTAATGATTATTCAATTATTGTCACTTTATAATTTCATTTGTTTCATATCATGCATAGTTTAATTTTTCTGTCACAATGTAGTAAAATCAGGGTTGGAAAAAAACAGTTTTTTTTTCGAAAAACCCCATAAAAACCGGTTTTTTTTTCGGTTTAAACCAGGTTTTTTTTTGTTTAAACCAAGTTTTTTTGGTTTAAACCAGGTTTTTTCAAAAACTTTTCCGGTATTTAACTAGTTTGTGTATTTGCAGGACTCTAATGATGTTTATATTAATTTCAAACTTTATTTTGTGGTTTACTTCACTAATAAGATCCCCATTTATTTTTTAAATTTGATATTTTATTAATATAAAACTAGTTTTTGGTCATAATATACTATTTCAATTTCCACATAATCATAAATAACAGCCGTTAAAATTTTGTAATGGATGTCAATTAAACCATTCAATAGTAGTATTATAACCTTAATTGAAATAACTAAAGTAATAATGAAGTAATAATTCCAAACTTTATAGATACAATTTATTATAGGACCACTACAATGTGATGGTAAGTAGATGGTAAACAGTGTTACTCTTGTTATGAAATATTCTGCTAGAGTTGAATATTTCATAACAAGAGTAACACCGAAGAGTTATTAGGGAATCTGTGCTTTGCATATTCAGATATTCTAATGCTTCTGCTAAAAAATTTGGAAAAAAACCATCTTTGGTTTCTTTGAAAAAAAACCATTTGGTTTAAACTTTGGTTTAAACCATGGTTTAAACCATTTGGTTTAAACCATGCCAACCCTGAGTAAAATGTTTTAAATTTGCCGATTTTTAGGAAGTCTGGGTTTTATTGTCGTTTAAATTAATTTACCTCGAATCACTATGCCTTGATACACTGCATTGCATAATGATAAACCACCATGTATTTTCAACATAGCATAAAATAATTGATGGAAATCATTGAAATTAATACTTTTATTAGAAATATACGTAATAAGAATGAAAATATAGCAGAATAAAAACATAATACTTGTTTAACTTTTCATGTAATGAAATAAAAATGCAAATGTTATGTTGCAAAATGATAGGACCAGTCATAATTAATACTTAATAACAGAACCTTTTTTGGCTATAACTTCAAAAATTCGATCAGCCATGCCTTTGACTAGACGTTTAAGTACATCTGCATTAATATTTTCGCATTCTGTTAATATGCGTCGTTCAAGTCTTGAACAGTTGTATATTGCTTTCCGCTGGCGTATACGACCCTGCTTAAGTTACCCCAAACGTTCTCTATTTTGTTCAAATCAGGATAACAAGCTGGCCAGTAAATAACCTGCACTCCGCTATCCAGGAAACAATGCCAAGACGAGTTGGCAACATGAATACTGGCAATATGATGTTGAAATATTCAAAATGGACCCCCAATTTTTTCTCCAAACGGCAACAAATTGTCTACCAACATGTCGTGGTAGTCTTCGGTTTTCATTCGACCAGAGGGGAACACATTATTGGTCTGCCCTGTGCTTCCAAAACCAGCCCAAACCATTAACGATCGTCCCCCTCCACTGTCTCTTGGAGAAAATAATTTCTTCATTTCGGAGATCCCTGTAATACTCCCATCCATCAGGACAATCTAAGTTGAATTTTTTTTCGTCACTGAATACTTTTGAAGCTACTGTTCTTTTCAAGTCATGTGTTCTTTAACCCATTGCATAATATTTTGCTGATGAAGCTCTGTAGGTCTCGGTTGTGTTTTCTTTTTCTTGTACACAAGATGTTCATTCCGCCTAACCACTCTTGATAAAGTAGACTTGTGAACGTTGATGGTGGGGTCTCGTGATAATCTGGTCAATGTTTTCCCGACTTTTAGTTTCTTTACAACTAATTTTTCTTGTCGAATTAATAGCTTTCGAGGTCATCCAGTTCATTTCTTCTTGCCATATTTTGATCTAAGATGGAGAAAGTTATTAAGCACTTGCGGTGAACGTCCAATATGTCTTGCTATATTCTGTGGCGACAATCCTGCTTGGTTTATAGCTGCAATTTGCCCCTTTTCAAAAGCTGATAACTGTTTTTTCCTACCCATACTTAATTAACACATTTTCAAATCTATTGATTTGACCCTTTCACAAGAAAAGCATACAAGGTTAGTTTTAACTAGATAAAGCAAAGCTTTTATGGCTAGAAATGTTTCCGGTTGCCTATTTCTATCCTCTGTGGGGAGCTTTAACACATGCAATTTTGCCTGTTTACTTAAAAGTAAGAGTGGTGCTATCAATTTGCAACAGTAAATCTCAATTTGTTTTAAACATTTGCTTATTAAGCCAAACTCAAAGCTTCTCACAGCTTGATATCCTGCATTCTACTTAATTATACTATTCTAGTTTCTGGAAGTATTACAAACTTATTCAAAAATATATTTTACAGTTTTTACTCAGAAGAAACAAGGTGGAGCTATCATTTTTGCAACGCAGTGTAAATTAGATGCGCCTATGAACATATTTGTACCTTGAACACTTTCATAATATGTCTTGTGTTATGACATTTTAATATTGATCCTTTTTTTTTTAACAAAGCAGATATATCTACTTTTAAATATCAAATGAATCCTAATGAAATATGTATTATATATTTCTTATAAGGCAGTAATCCACAATATCTCTTTAGTATCCACAAAACCTCTGTGTGTTTAACCCTTTCAGTCCCAAAAATTTACTACACTACAGAAACATCTGATATTCACAAAATAAGTTTATTTCAGATCAAAATTAAGAGTTCCATAAGAAAAAAAATTCATTAAATTTTTTTATATGGTTTTTGAAATAATGCCAAAATTTTTTAACTGTGGAAAACAACAAAATAAAAAAATATATACCACTTAAAAACACTTCGAGTTATATATTTTAAGGTCTCTGACCATATTATAAAAAAAAATTAGTAATTATTTTAACCGAGATAGTTGAAATTGTGTTTTTAATATGTGAACTGAATTGAACTTTTCAAAAATCAGGTGAAACGCTTGTTAGCTATTTTCTAAATAAAAAAAAATAGTTGTTCTGATTTCTATTGAGATTAACGTAAAATATTGTTGAATTGAATAAAGTGTGAAGAATCGAATGTGTGTGTTTGTGTGTCATAACGGGATATAAACATTTGGAAAAAAAAAACATTGAAAGTGATGATTCCAAATGGCATCACTGGGACTGAAAGGGTGAAACATCTGCACTTGTAAAAGAAATATTAAAATACATTATTTAGGTATATCATATCATAAAATTCAATATATTTACTTTTTTTTGGTAGGTTTACAGCACCCATTCAACCGAAGATTACGATAGGAGAAATGAGGATGTTGATCCTATTTCAGCATCTGCTGAATACGAACTTGAAAAAAGGATTGAGAAAATGGATGTCTTTCCTGTTGACTTGGTCAAAGGTCAGTTATGTTTTTTTAAAAATATACTTGACTCCTTTTAAGTTCTGTTTTGTTGTAAAGAAACAATAACTTTTTCTAATGATCCACATAATTAAACTGAGCATAATAAGTCTATTTTAAAAATATTTCATAAAAAATTTGCTAAACAATTAGTTTTTGACAAAAATGCACTACTTTCATTCTTTAATGTATTATTTGAAATGCCATACACAATGTATTCAAATGTGTTTTTAATATTGATATATTAAAAATGGCTTAAGAATATTAAACTGTTTAAAGAAACTTAAGCTTTGCAAATCATTAGAAAATGTTAAATATTTTGATCATTTTAGTTTATTGTTTATTTCTCTAATGATGTCAGTATTTAAAATAAAAGTTTTTAAAGATTACCATTGGATTGTTCTTCAGTATATATTTTCAAACAATGTAAGTTTTGACAATTCAAATTTAAAAAGTATTTTTGAGCAAAGTAAGTTTTTGATAGTTCAAATTTAAGAAACTATTTTTTTACATTAAAATAAATTTAGGAATGAGGTGATATCGATATTAATCTTTATCTATTTCAATTCGTAAAATTAAAATGAATATGAAGTGTGCGTTTTTTATAAGCTTTTTTTGTTTTAGGTCCAGAAGGATTAGGCTTAAGTATCATCGGCATGGGCGTAGGAGCAGATGCAGGGGTGGAAAAACTAGGTATATTTGTTAAGACTGTCACTCCAAATGGTGCAGCTGATAAAGATGGAAGGTAAGATTATTTTTGAATTTAAATTTAAAAAATGTTACATTTATATATATTTTAAATTATAAGGGCTCTTAAAAACATGAAAAATAAGCTTAAAATACTTGATTTGTGAAGTTGTTTGCTTAAATTGCACTTAATATTTAACTTCAGTATTAAAATCATATAATTTTTTCTGAATAAGCTATAAAATAAAATACTTTCTTGATTACTTAATTTATTATTACCTAATTGAAGTTATTTAGTTGTATTTTCTAGATTTATAAAAAATAAGGTTTTCTTATTATTGTGATATTAACGTAATATTAAGATTCATATATGTGAATTTAAACTTCTGGCTATATGATAAAGTATTTTTTGTATTTAATTAATAATAAGTCACTTGTATATACTTCAAAACTATATATAGTTAAATCTTATTAAAAAGCTATCAAATTATCTTGAAAGTAATTTTAGTTAAAAACCCTGGTTTGGGTTATATGTTTAAAGAAAACGTTAGTTAATTTAAGCCTATTTTTCATTTTAGAATTCATGTTAATGACCAGATAATTGAAGTAGATGGAAAATCTCTTGTGGGTGTGACTCAGGCCTATGCTGCTGCTGTTTTGCGCAATACAGCTGGTCCAGTCAGGTATTCATATATTATTTTAAAACTTAGTTGCATTATTATGGTGAAGAGTCTAGTTTCAAAACCCACATTCCCTGAAGTACAGTTAACTCCCAATTATCCGCGGGCTCTGTTCCCCCTTTTTTTCCTCCTGCAAAAATAATAATTTAACAAAACACAGAAATGAAATTTATCTGTTTCAAAACTTGTTGGAAGAATTTATTCCAAGAACAACGAAATCCTTTGAGCATATTAAAAGACAATGAATACATTTTAAGACCGAAGAATGAATTATAAGAACAACGAATGCATTAAAAATAAGAATGACCATAGAAAACTTGGTGTGTGCTAAAATGCGTTCGTCCAGGTGCACATCACATGCAGATAATTGTCAAAACGCGTCACTTGTAAAATAAACTGCTCACAATTTTAATTCAAATGCTTTGCGTGGTTTTGATGGTGACAAAATGAGTGAGAAGCCAAAATAAGTTGTGATCAGATGCCGGAAGACAATACGTTGAGGAACAAATAAAGTCATTAAAAAAGCTCTTTCTAACATTAGCGAAATTGATCGTGTACATAGAGGAGCAGGATGTTTCCGTTTGCGACACAATAAATAAATTTAATCACAAATAAGAATTGAAAGTTTTTTTTTTTAAGTCTCTTTTTTTTAAACCCAGAAGCACTTTGGTGAATATTTTTTCTTTACTTTTGCTGATTTTCCAGCGAATTCGCTTATCCGCGGATGTCGCGCTGCCTAATTCCTTGGATAATCGGGAGTTTACTGTATTACTAATACATAGGGTCTGGCCTGTTCATTGGTAGATTTTGTGACCATTGTTCATTCAATCTGACAAAGTTACCAATGAGCAGTCCAGACCATATGAAGAGCTTAGTGGAAGAACATGCTAAGTGACAAAAAGGAGAAAATGACCTTTTAAGTTTTTAGTTTGCACTCGCATCTGTTAAAAACGATACTTGAAAACCGTAAAAAATGTACTTAGCTTAAAGTTTATGATAAGTCAAGACTAGATATCATTTAGGAAGTTTGTAATATGTTCATGGACACAAAAAACTCAATTTTTTCAAAAATGTTACTTGGCATGTTCTTCCACTAAGCTCTTCATATATCTTAGTTATACTTTAGAATTGAATTTTTACAACCCTTTCTTTGTAAAATTCTTTAAGTTATTTTTTTTTAATCAAAAGATAACTTGTGTCCATGAATAGACAAATATATACAAATGACTTGCACTCCTTGCCAACCTAAGTTGGGTAAATAGAAATATGCCATGGAAAAGATCCTTCCGCGCATGAAAGAGTTCCATAAATTATTTGTGAATCCATCCAGAAAACATATTTAAAATATTAATTTTGTTTAAGGTCTAACAGATTTCAATATTATTTGAGAAAATTTGGCAATTTTATCTGAATAAAAAGTGTATTTTGGTTAAATGGTATTCAGATAATTTTGTACGTAAATATTACCTTACAAGAGTTTCCGACTAACGGACCAATCACGATTTTCCATCTTCCTTTTTACTCTTTGTTTTTACCCAAGTTAGGTTGCACAGAGTGTAGTCTTTTAATTCCGTTGAAGGCCTCAATCACTGCCTCTGCTAATGAAGATACATTAGGGAAATACAGGATTTCTCTAAAGAACATTCCCCATTTTTAATAATTTGCTACGGCAGCTGGTTATTTTAAGATGCGATTGGGCGTGTTGTTGGCTGAACGAGTTAGACTTTGGGTAGTTTTTACACTGAACTCATGATCTTGTCTTGTCAAGATGAATGCCCTGAAAATAGTTAGTTCTTAGCCTATCCCCATTTTTAATAATTTGATACGGCAGCTGGTTATTAAAAGATGCGATTGGGCGTGTTGTTGGCTGAACGAGTTTGACTTCGGGTAGTTTTTACATTGAACACATGATCTTGTTGATGAATGCCCTTAAAATAGTTAGTTCTTAGCCTGTCAATTGTAGATTTAATATTTCTGGAATAATCAAATTCAGTAACAAGAAGTTTTTATAAGCATGGGGCATAGTTCTATATTTGGTCACTGTGTTGGCCTCAAAAATATAATTTTCTTTTTACTTAATTATTATTCATTTCTTTGAATTAAAATATTTGTGAAACGTTTGGTTTTTGTTATTGGCCATCGCATTTACATATTGAAATCAAAGCATACTTTATAAATTTTATACTTTCATCTAAGTAGTTATGCAGATATTTTGTACAAAAAAAAACACTGATTGATTGTTGTGTATGTTTTTGATTTAATCAAACTGTTTATGTTCATTGAAATATGAAATATTTTTATCCATTGATTCTGTTATGGAACTGATCCCAGGCAGAATGGAATACTTTCAATAAACTTAAATACTAATTATAATCAAATTAATGAAGTTTGTGTTACCATATCTCCCCAAATCTTTTGTTATCACTTTAATTTTTTGTTGCTTAGTTGCCAAAAATAGATTTTAATTGAAACATATTTGGTTAATTAACTTTTAGATTTGTTATTGGCCGAGAAAAAGCAGGGGCTCATAGTGAAATAGCCCAATTAATTTCACAGTCTATTATTGCTGACAGAAGCAGGGATGCATTTGAACGTGAAAATGAAGAACTGGCTTTTAATAAGGTAATTGTACGGATCCTCAGATTTTCAATCTCTTAAAGCAATTTCCTTACTTAAAAATATATTGGTGTGGTACGGCTCTAAAAACTCAAATGTGCAATTGACATGGGTCATTTTTGTTCTAAAATGTTTGTTTCATTTTACCTGTTCTTATCTGTTTTAATCTTTGAGGGTAAAACTTTTAAGAATGAGCAAAGTCCAAAGTTGACTTGTTTGCTACAGCTTTGATACACTCTGCTATATTAATTAATAAAATTTTTTCTTTTTGCTTTTGTGTTCATCTATTTTATCTCATGCTATTAAATTTCTTAATACCCTTTATCTAATACACTCTTCTATATTAATTAATAAAATTTTTTCTTTTTGCTTTTGTGTTCATCTATTTTATCTCATGCTGTTAAATTTCTTAATACCCTTTATCTAATACTCTTTGTTCCCTAATACAGACTTCGAAATTTATTTACATTTATAAAATTAACATTAACAG
Organism: Hylyphantes graminicola; assembly: GCA_023701765.1. NCBI lineage: Eukaryota > Metazoa > Arthropoda > Arachnida > Araneae > Linyphiidae > Hylyphantes > Hylyphantes graminicola. Next base: position 47,772,016 of record CM043115.1, on the reverse strand, counting down.
ATTCTTTAAACCTAGCTTTTAACATAAAAAATATTAGTTTCTTCAAATATTTTTTCAATTAACATGCTTTTTTTGCTTAAGTTAAACTTTATCTTCAGCAGAATCATGGTACCAGTGTGTTAACTGAAGATGAGCTAAAGAAAGCTAATGAAAAAGTAAGTTATAAAAATTCAAATTACCACTTTTCTTGGTATGATTGGAATATGGTGACCCCTTTCTACTCATTAGGATTATTAATCATATTGTTTTTCTTTTAACATCTGTGGACAGCGTGGCTTTTATTGATTTTGTTTAACATCTTGAAATTATTTGATTATGTTTTTAAAGTTTCTGTGTTAAAAAATGTTTTCTTTGGGATTAGTATATTATTTGTAAATTTGATTAAATTGTGTACTTAAAAGTACACAATTAAAAGTATCTATAAAGATACAATGAAGATCTTAATTGCTATTTTATTATACTATTTTTTTTGTGGCACTAAATGCAGGGGTCGTAGTTGTCCTGAAATTCCTGAAATTTTTGTGTGTTCCTGAATTGTCCTTAATTTTCACAAATTGTCCTGAAATTCCTGAATTTTTTAAAAAATACTAACAAACATAATTTTATACCTGTCAACTACTACTTATATTTTTCAATTGCTTCCATATTTTCATCAAAATTTATTTTTGCAATTTGTTTTGTCTTGATATTGGTGACTTTTTAGCAATTAATGTTAAAAAAATAGATTTTTAGGCTTTAAAGCACAATTCCGATGGTTTTAACAGAATTTTTTTTTAACTCCAAACAATGGTTTCTGGAAATAAGTCTCAAATGTGGATCAAAGTTTTTTGTTCGTGCGGAAACTAAACTTAATCTACCCAATGACTTGTAACATTTGCATAATCTAGCTAAATAGCCGCATAATCGCAATAGGTTAGTGTTTCTTTTATAGTTCTACTTATGATCAGATCAGATTTGTGAACCAGCCTCAGAGCCTAGTAATATTTGCTAGTTATCACCAGTAGTGTCCCGGTTTTTTTAACGGTTTTGTTTTCTGAAAAAATCTATCATCCAAAGTTGATAAGTCAACTGGAACTGAATATCAACCGTCGATAAATCAACCAAATTTTAGGACGTTCACTTTCAAAAACACAGTATCCTGTGATGTCAAGGCCAGCTACTTATATATTTTTTTTGTTGCTGAGTGAAATCTCTTGTGTTTTTAATTAAAACTAAAGATAAGTTCTTTAACGTGTGACATACAAAAAAAGGCGGTTGCTGTTTAATGTAAAATAGCACTAAGTTCTCGTAAGCCTAGAATGAACAATAAAACATATTTAATAAAAAAATGTTTCATATTTGGTATGTTCTCGTTAATTTTTTTTTGTTAGTTTGATTTCCCACGAAATGATTGACTTGGGTATTTTTTTTCCTCTTTTTGAATATAGTACTTGAGTGGGGGCTTGATTTTTTTTCTGCGTATGAACCGTGTATATCAGTGTCGGTAAAATCGTTATCTCGTTGTTCTACTGTATTTTAGTACATATATAATGTCCTGATTTTTTCTTAAATTTTTGTCCTGAAATTTTGCATTGTCCCACTACTACCCCTGTAAATGCTATATTGAGTTCTTTAAACTTCACAATTTCTAAAATTCCAATTAATTGGTATCAACATCAAAAGAAGTTTAATTCATTTTCAAATTTATCTGTTTTAATATAGATTAATTTAATTGGAAAAAGTTTTTGTTATTTACTATAAATTATTTTAACTAACAATACCTATGTGAACCTAAAGAAAAATGTAATTAAAAAATTACAAAGTTGTCTTTGGTCATGAGCTATTCAGTAAACATAAATACATCATACACACTCATTGTTACTACTATCTAATTATACTGAAGTGTCATACTGGCTTTTAATGTATACTATAATACTTTTTACTTTCGTAAATTTTTGCTTGACATTTATAGTTGTTAATTGTTCTAGCTACAAGCTATGGAGCATATGGAATCTGACTACATTAAGTGGTTGGATATGGCACAGTGCCAACTTGAAGAACTGGGGCTTAATCTTCAAAGTGCGGAACAAGAACTTCTGCAACATAAAAATGAACTTGACACTTTGAAAACCACTCACTCTAATGTCGAGAAAAAGTATTCTAAAGCCAAGCATTATATTAAAGAATTTCAAAAAAGGTATTTTTTGTTGTACATTTTTTTAAAAATAATCGAATCGACAAATAGTTTCATTAGAATACTTTTGACAATTGTTTTGAATTTAAATTAATGTTATTTTAAAATCGACGTTTTTTGGAATAATTTAACTGAATCAATGTCTGCATGCATAATTATAAAAAATAAAAAATAAATATTTATTTCATATGTTTGTGTTAGTTTAACAAAAGAAAATGTTTATTGAGTGATATTTTTTTTTCAGGGAAAAAGAACTAATTCAATGGCAAGAATACCATGTACAGCAACTACAAGAAAAAGACCAAGAATATAATTCCTTAGTTAAAGCTCTAAAAGATCGAGTAAGTTCTATCTTTGAAATACAGTAGAACCTCGATTTTGCGACCCCACGATTTAGCGACCCCTTCGTTATAAAGACCGCTTCGGAAAGTCAAAGTCCCTATCATTTTACTATATTAATTGTGTTAAAAAAAAACTTTTTTTGCGACCGAAAAACAAGCAGTTCCTCGATATTGCGACCGAATATTTGTTAGACATTTCAGAAAAAAAAAATTTGCTAACAGAAGCAATTTTTGTATTTTCTTCAAAATTTCAACTGTGGAAGTGTTTGAGTGAGTAGAACCTGTTTGTTTTTGTTTGAGCACAATAAATAAGAAACCCCTCTCCAAGCACTCTACTGAGGTAAGGGGTCGAACAATGGATGAATAGCTGAATAGGGCAGGGACGAATTCCGTGAATTCGCAGAGGACCAGAGTTGCAGAAGAAACCAAGGTTAGCTTAATTTTTTACGCATTCTGTAATTGGTTGTTAAACATAGATGTAGAAAATACGCCACCACTTTTGACCATTGGACTAAATGACCTCGTACAATTTGCATGTCTACAAAATGGTTCTTAAAAATAAGCGGGGTCAAATCGCTATCAATGTGAAATGTAGTGTGTCGTCCCCACTGTGAGAGAGAACAATGACGAGGATTTTCTACAAAAAATAACAAAAATAGAAAATGTCATAATTAAGAACTCTGTTGGAACTTTGAAACAATCTTCAATTGTTTCACTTTTATCTGCCCAATAAGTGTTAATACACATTAAACGTTTACGTAGGTATGTATAAGTTTTTTCTCGGTTTGTTAGATTTTTTAAAATTAAAATTCTTTATAATGTCCCTTCAATTTAACGACCGTAAGTTGTTGGTCCCGAGAGCGGTCGAGGTTCTACTGTATTATTACCCTATTAAAGCTAGATTTATTTTAACCTATTCAATTTTTTTTTATTTTGATTGATCAAGTATATGGAAACAGAAATTAAATTAAAAAACTTTGTTTTAGATTATTCTCCTTGAGCAAGCCTTATTAGAAACTCAGAAACAGGCTGGTCTCCAAACTGGTCTTCCTTACACCACGCCACTGAAACAATTCACTCCACAGTCTAGAAGTGCTGTCAGTCCTCCTAGGTTTCTGAGTAAGTGCTTTACCTTGCACGTTTTTTAAAACATAAAATTAAGTAAGATTTTTAAAAAAATAACATCAAAAGATGTAAAGTGATTGGTATAAGATTATACAGATTAAAAGCGGTATAAATTGTCGCACTGTGCACGGAAAAGTTACTTTTCGACAAAGTGTGAGTTTTTCAGAAAAATTGTCTGAACTGTATTTTTCCCATCCATTCCATTATAGAAAAAAATAAGGATTTGCTTTCTGTATTCTATGAGGCCCTGTTGCGCAGTGGTTAGTGCTCTGCATTGCCGTGCCACAAATCCGGAGTTCGAATCCTGGATGGGGCCGGGTTCACTCAACTCAACCTTTCATCCCTTATTTGGGTTGTCAAAATGAGGACCAACCATGATTGGGTATGACAGTAAAGTTATGACCATGACAGTAAAGTTAAAGAAGCTTTTTAATTATCGAAATAACCTATTGGGAAAAAGACAAGCATTAGTTAAAATTTATATTTTGCTGACATGAAATGAGCTCATTGTTTTTTTACCCATTTGGTTGCTGATTGGACCTAAATATCTCAAAAATTTCCGTTCTACAGAAGTTTTGTGTCCAGACATGTCAGACAGTAAAGCTAGTGAAGCTAAACTAGTTTTTAAATTATTGAAATAACCTATTGGGAAAAAGGCAAACGTTAGTTAAAATGTATATTGCTGACATGAAATAAGTTCAATGTTTTTTTACTCATTTGATTGTTGATTGGAACTAAATGTATCAAAAATTTGTGTTCTACAGAAGTTTTATGTCCAGACGTGTCAGACAGTGAAGCGTCCGACAGCGAACTCCAATCCCCCTTCAGCCCAGACGACGACTCCAGCAAAAGAAGCTCCACGCTAGAGCGCAGACCAGGGCGAGAACTGATCTTTGATACAGCAGTTCCACACACGGAGCTCCTGGACAGCAGTGCAGCTAAGGCGAAGGCTGAGCTGGTGAATAAAGGCAGCTTAGCTAATCGTCAGCCTCCCTCCACTAAGAAGCAGTCCTTGAGCGATTCTGTAAGTAAAATAACTTGTAGCCGATTTGGAAAAAGATCTTACTTTGAAGATTGTTTTCGGAGTACAAATTGTGATGTGTTTTTGTTTCGTTTTTAGTCCCCGGACAGGAATTCGGTGTATGATATCTTTATTACGTCATCTGAAAGCGTTGTGTAAGTTAAATTATTTCCGTCTTTTCATACATAATTTTTTTTCGAAGGTAATAAAAATATTTACTCCCATATGGAAGTCTTTTCTTCTGTCTATGTTAATTTTTTTTAAAAATAATATTTAGTTGAGTGATTTTTAAAATAGCATTATTTTACCTTCAAATATAACTTCATATTCAAAGAATATCCACATCTTTTTGCATAATACTTGGAATAGGTTCATCCGTGCCCCAAATACACACTATTTTTATACCATAAACAAAATGCTCCAAGAATCAACATTATTTTCTTCCTTTATCATCATTAAGGTAGAAAACCTGTTAACTTGTTACCAAAGATTTTTTCTGTGATTCATAATGTAAAAATTCTGTGATCCGATATTTTACAGTTGTCTTTTTTTAATCAAGTAATCATCATGCTTCCAATTAAAAAAATTGTGTTATCTTTTATATAGACTTCAAAGTGAAGAGAAAAGCAGTTTCAGCTCTAAAGACTTCTCCTTTGAGGGCACTAACTGGGAACCTGGTGATGAATCGTGCCAATCTCCACCCATGACTTTGCTGGAAGAAATGAAGGTGGCTGTAGCAGCACGTCAAGCCAGAAGTGAGTTATTTATTACTGTTACATGCAAGATATACTTATTTGTGCAATGTATCTTTTATAGTAGGTAACAAATGCATCACTTTTATCTATTGGGTGCAAGTTGAAACCACTTTCTTTTCTTGCTTCTTTCTACTAATTATTAAGTTAAAAAAAGTTGTTAAACAAAAAAGTTCCAATTAAAATGGAAGTTTATTAAATGGGTTCCAAGTTTGCATTAAAAAGAAAAGTGCTTAATTTGATTAGTTTCTTGCATAATTTGTTCCTATGACGGCAATGGAAGCGGTAGCCGGTTCTCCAAACTAAAGTATAATATGTATTAATCAAACGTAAAAAAAATTATTACAAATTATAACAAACCAAATAACTCGAGTTGTATTAAATGTATTTAGAAACAGTTTTTTTTTATTTGATAAATGTAGCTGGTTTTTGCATTTTCAATAAATAATTGTGCAATAAAATACTCGAATCAATTTCAAATAGTGTAATTATAGAGCCTCTGTAAGCCAACTACAGTTATTATATATCTAAAATAAGAAACTGTCTGAAAACTATTCAATTAAGCAAGAGTAATTTGGCTAAAAAAATATTTTTAGATTGGATGGACAATAAAGGACTTAGGTTTATACACCTGGATACCTCACCTATTCCCTCTTAAAGCTTGCATACTGTTTTAATTTTAATTTAAAGATTCTCATAATTTATTCAAAATATCTTTGTTCCAAAATACTTGTAATTTAGGATTAACGATTTCCATTTTATTTTCAGTAAACCAGAGTGTAACCTCGGATGACAATGATGAAATAGGGGATGATTTCACAACAGAAAGTGTGCAAGTCACAAGCAAGCAGACTTCCTTTGAAGTTATATCTCAGTCATCTGTAGAAAGCTATTCTAAGGTGGAGACCTTCAACCGCGAGAGATCCCGATCCCAGTCCTCACTTTATTCATGTTCTAGTCAACAAAACATATCTATTAAATCACAAGCTTCTGATGTCTCGGTGTCTGACCATTCGATGTCGGCTAATCATGCAGGTTAGTTATTATTGGTGCTTCTCCCCAAAATAATTGTCATATTTTTTTGAATACTGACAATTGGGATAACTTGGCTTTGTTTTTGAATGTTTTTTTACTCAAAGGTCAAGGCAGAATTGCCACTGATTCAAAAGGCAAGTACAGTTTTAAAGATTGTATTTAGTGTGTAAGTTATTGGCATGAAAGCATGGAATAATGTTTACTCCCAGGGCCAAAGTTACCTCATTCGATAGTACAGGGTTTCCGCACATATTAAAAGTCATGAATTTAATATAGGGTAAATTTTTTCATGAAGCATGTTGTTAGTCATGAATTCGGGATTGTTCATTTTGGCAGAAACCCTGCATTTCCCTACACTTGATTTAGATTGTATAGAATTATTTGTTTACTTAATGTAAAGGTTGGCCAAAAGTATGGAAATTTTTTTAAAGTTTCATGTAACCTTGTGTGCTTGTAAAATACATTTTCACTTAAATACAAACGTTTATACATTAAATTGAAGGTAATTTAACTTAGAATTTAGTAATAAAAATTGCCAAAAGTGAAAATTAATATATTCTACAAGCACACAATGTTGAAAAACATGAAACTTTCAAAAAATGTCCACACTTTTGGCCACCACTGTATATTTTAGAAGATAATGCATTGCACATCAAATATCATAATGACTCGAATTGAAATTTCTTATTATTTGTCCGATTCCTGGAGTCATAAAATTGTAAATATCAGTCATGAATTTGGGACATTTCATTTTGGCAGAAACCATGACAGTAGTATTGCCCAAATGTGATGGCAAGCCTTTTTATTATGGATGTGGTGAACTTTTCTCTTTGTATAACCATCAAATGTACCTAAGCTAAAATTTTGTAAGTAAAGTATATTTCAACATAATTGCTTAAACTGTATTTGCTTAAAGTGAATTTTGTATTGGATATACTGAGGCGCAGCAAGGTGTTTGACTGTGTGTAAATGTTCTTTAGAAAAGTTTCTCAAATAAAATTAAAAAAAAAAATGAAAATATTTTCATAAAGTATTAAAATTTAATTTTTTTACATCTAAGTCTAGTAATTGTTGTAAAAAGTCTTCTTTCCCCAATGTTTTTTTTAGAAAGTTGTACTTCCTTGTTTTCTAACGAAAGTATCTCTGAAAATCCTTCTGAAAGTTTATCTTCACCTACTAGTGTAAGTTGTCTTACTTATTGTTTTGATTTTATTAAATATGCATTGTATTTACAATATATTGACTGGTGTAGTAAAAGTTATATACCAAGCCTTTAGTATCTTTTACTAGTATAAATGCTCAATTTAAATATCGATTTTATTTAAAGTTTTCTTAGTTTAAATCTTCAAGTATTATAAAACGTTGTGACTAAGTTCATAACATAAAAAACATTTTATGTATTGTGTTTTATTAGTAAGTTAATATTAGATTGAACATTTTATTAAGATTATATATTAGTAAAAAAGTTTCCTTTTTAGAATGTAATTGTACAAAAAATATAATTTTCCCGAGAAGAATGTGCCAACACCAATTTCCTAAATTCACTTTATCGCCTTCACCGTATCCAGATAAGAATGACAAACAAAAACAAAGAGTTAATTTGTTTAAAACTCTTATGCATAATAAATAGCCTGAAACATAATGTTATCTTCAAATTATTTTTATAGGAAGACAAGAGGCCATCAGCATTATTATCCGAACCCACACATCAATGGTCAGCTGAGCAGGTGGCTCTATGGCTGCAATCCTTAGGTTTTGATCATCATGTTCCTCAATTTCTGGATTCAGATATAACTGGGCAAATATTGCTGCAGATCGATAGTTCACGCCTAAAGGTTAGTGATATTTGTTTTTTCCTGAACAATATTTTTGGTCCTTCATTGTTGCCTCTTGTAAAAAAAAAGCACTCTAATGCTATATTTGTAAGACAAGGTATCGTGGATATTTATTATAAAGGTGATTTGTAGTAGACTATTCGCTCAGTTTTGATAGCAGAATAAACCCATATGTGGACATTTGTTTATAGTCTTAAAAAAAAGTCTGTTTAGTTGACTACTTTTTTTTATAGACTAGTAAATTTTACATTTTGGAGTATCTATCTGTACAACACACTGTTAGTAAGTCATAGTAGTCACTTGTTGTAAGTCAGATCTAATTGGTAATAAGTAAATATATTTTAAAATTTTTATTTACATTGTACTTTTTTTCGTATTTGAACTTAAAACTTTAATTTTGGTGGTCATTTTTTAGGAAAATGAATTTATGTTTTAAAATACTAATGGTTTGTACTGGCAGTATTTGAGCTTGGCAGTATTACCTGTTGGCAGTATATAATTTTATTAACTTACCAATTTATCGAAAATAATGTTTCTGACTGTATAATCTGACAATCTATATATTATACTAGCAGTATGGTCCCGCTTTTGGGGAACCCCCCTAATTTCGCATTGCTTCCTTTTAGAGGATGCTTATTGTGGTGAAAATACACAAAAAAAAATTAAATTTGGTGTCGTTTGGTGATTCGCACTTAAAGCAAACATTAATAGAGGATGATAAGCAAGCTAGGGGCGGAGCGCAATATCTCAGCCAAATCAATCAAAATCAAAATAATAGGGGGTGGCGTCCCCCCCCCGTTCGGCCGGGTCATCCATGTTATCATGGTCACTCTGTTTTTGGTCCCGCAATCCCACGTGGATGACGTTTTTTCGAAAAATATTTTATTAATTAAAAATCACATCAAAATATGAAAAAACTAAGCCTCAGGTGCTCTAATTAAAAATTAAGGAATTTTTTAGTTAATCTTGAATTTTTTTTTTAGAGCAGTCTAAGTAGGCCTTTTGCAGCATTCTTTCTTTTATTATAATATTCTTTTTTCTTTTAGATTCAGTTAGTAGCTTTCCATGAATGGACTATAGTAGCATATTTAAATGCAATAAAACTTGCATTGCATTGATCAAGTAAATACATGAAGCCAAATCTTCTATTATATAGCTAGATTAGAAAATTATAAAAAATCGACCATGGAATTTTCAAAATCATTTTCTTTGTACGTAAAATTGTTTGTAAATAATGAATGATCATAAGATGTCGAAGCAGTATGGTTTAAAAAGAGTTCATGAGTTATAGTGGCTTGAAAATTCTTTATCTCTAGAAAGGGTTTTGTGAAATCTACATTTTGGTTCATTAGGAAATGAAATTCCTAACTGATTGTTTTTATTATTGTTTAAATGTTTCAAAAGTCATAAAATTTTAAAAGTATATTTAGTGAACAATCGACAAACAGTTACCAGAAAGTGATGGTTTTACTGTTTCATTAAAATATTTTCTTTATTCTTTAGGCACTCGGTGTTGTAAGTAGTACTGAACGGAGCACTCTCAAAAAGAGGGTAAAAGAGATGAGGGTGCAGTTAGAAAAACTTCAGAAAAGCTATGAAAAGGAACCCACATTAAAAGATAAATTTTTTAAAAGAAGATCCAGTAAGAAGTAATTATATATTGTAAAATAAAGATTGTGTTGAATGTCACATGTATATAAGATGTTTTTAATGTATATTGAAGGATTTTGTTAAGTTTGAGGTAAGGATTGGTGGAACTTTTTAGGGTTTTATCAGTCTTTTAGACTCCAGCATAGCATTCTTGGTTTGTTTTAGTTAAATGAAGAGTTCTGCATCTTACACCTTAGATATTATTTGCTAAAATCATATCTGGTCATGCATGAAAAATCAACTTGTACCTTAATTTGGGATATATTGCTAATGTAATCTTAAAAAAGTATTTAAGTACCCCTTACAAGCCACTAAAAAGCCTTTAAGGGGGGATCATAGTAAACGACAGCAAAAATGACCAATTCTTAGTATTGATTTCGAAAGGCTCTAAATCATTTAAAAATGATGGTACAATAAAAAAAATTGTATCAAATTATAAATTGTACTTTTATTATTATATTTACTCCTAAGAATCTTATTTTCGAAAATTATTATTTTTGAAAAAAGACATCTTTTGAAACATACAATTACGAATTTTCAAAAATACAAGTACTTTTTCGGTACACTTTTCTCCAAATCTATTAAATATTTCTGAATAATTTCTTTTGTGTGTTATAAAACCATTTTAGATCTAATCAAGTCACCTATTTTTTTTGCCTAAAATAATTTTTAAATTCTATTTTATTCTATTTTTAAAACATTATATTCAACATTCATAAAAATTCTGATTTTCAACGAAGAAAAGTGTAAAATAATAAAATATTTATTTTAATTTGTAAGACTAAATTAGGTGACTTAAATAGATCTAAAATGGTTTTATAACACACAAAAAAAATTATTAAAAAATATTCGATAGGTTTGGAGAAAAGTGTACCTAAGTGTTGAAAATTATAGTTTTGAGTAAAACGCGAAAAACAAATACAGTCGATCCCGTTAACACGAACTCGAAATGACCACCGAAACATTTCTTGTTAACCGAATTTCATGTAAATCGTCGGATTTTTTTTTACATTGAGCCAGTGGTTGGTTTTCAAATATCAACACAAAAAAAAATCATATTTTATAATGTAATACATAAATAATACAAGCATACAATTAGTAATTCAAAGGGGGCGTGGTACATTTGTTTATTTTTATAATTTTAATTTTTTATAAGAAATAATTAACCGATCTATACAAAATTGGTCTCATTCGATAGATTGGGTTTCCATCTATCAGAAAATATTGGTTTCAAAAATTCGATTTTTTGGTTTTTGTTTACTATGATCCCCCCTTAAATACTTTTACAGTTTAGACGTTGAATACTGGAACAGTAAGGTACATTATATCAAGCATCATGATATTAAAATATAACACATGGTAATGATTTTGTCTTAAAGAAATGGATAAGGAGTGTTATGGTATATAAAAACCGTCTTCTGTATTCATAACACCAAATCATTTCATTTATTAAGACTTACACATTGTGTAATACTTTTTGTGGGATGCGTAATGTCCTTAGATTGTGTTCCTGATTTAACAATGGAAATCATAAAAGCTCTGTATATATGTATCATAAAACCTTTAAGTAGTGTGGTTTTTATCCCTAAAAACCGGTTTTAGTGGAGAACGTATAGTGAATCGACATATTATTTGTTAAATGAGTTTTAGATATAAATCACAAGTAAAACGTATATACATAGATATTTACTTTTTAGTTTGTGTCCAATTTCTGTTTTACCCTAGTACTGGGTAAACACAAATTAGTTTTAATATATAGCATAAGCAGGGCCCATTTAGCAAATGCAGTTGTTTTACAGTTAAATCAAGGTCACTTTATTGCAGTAGCTCTTTTTTTTTTTTACTGTTACCCTTTTTTTTTAAATACTGAACTATATTTACTGTTTGCTTTTTTACTCCTGAAGAAACTTTATTCATTTCCAAGACTATAAACATTATTTTTAAAATTAATATTTTTATTAAGGATTTACAGTGCTTTGGCACATCTGTACAATGAAGTAAAAATATTTTGTATCATAAAATTATACAGTGATCAAAAACATTCCATATACTATTGTGATAAGAGGAAAAAGAATGACTTTTTTTACAATGTCTGTATTTTCTTGAGTAGCTATTTTGAAAGTTTAAGGTGAGCTATTATATACAGTATTTTTGTAATATCTGTATTGATAAATGGTATTTTTTTGTGTACAGAAAGTTAAATGAAGTTCCTGTATTAGATGAAGCTGGTTTCAGTGTTTTTGTTTTATTTTATATTTTCATGGACTATGTTTCCCTTGCACAAAAACTTGCATTTTATTCTATGCATACTAATAAGTAATAGTAGATAATTATGATAAGTGCTTTGCAGTATAATAAAAAATAATTACACATTTTTAATGTTAGTTAGTACTATAAATATGGTTGACCTAAATTAACAAATGTTTACTGTAGAACCTTGATTATCCATCTTGTTTATCCACAACTCTATGTTAACAAGTGTGTTAATTCTTTAACACACTTGTTCACGAAAGACACCAGTGTCCGACATGTACAGAGATTGTAAAATGAGGAATCTTCATCGATATAAAAATCAGCAAATTTCAGCGATTTTAAAATCAGGAATATCTGGTTATTCTGGAATTGGAATTCTGCAATTTTGAAATCAGAAAACTGCTGCGTTTCTGAAATCAGGAAGCTTTGATAATTTTTAAATATTAAGTCTTAGAGTCAAAGATAACTTAAATTAAAATCCCCTGTTTACAATTGCAAAACAAGCGGAGATTTTGGACGTTGGTGAATTTTTAGTGTGCAGTCTTTCTGCTGTGCTCATTTGTACTACACTCTTAAAACAAACGAGCGATTTTAACTCGGTCTGAGTTAATTATCACTCCTCCAGTAAAGAAAATGCACTTCCCAGAAAGAAGTAGATCCTTTGTGTGTTAAACCTCTAACAAGATCACTCCAAACGAGTGATTAACTCAGTCTGAGTTAATATTCACTTCTTTCCAGTGCCGAAAATGCACTTCTACTGGAGTGGATTTCACTCTTTTGTTTTAAGAGTGTATAATGTTAATAATAGGTTGTCTATAAGTTTTAAAATTTTTAATTGAAAATTCTCTGTGACCTGGAATTTCCAATTTACCTCGGGTCCAAATTGTATCAGATAATCAAGGTTCTACTATTCTCGGTATATCATAATTTTGCACTTTCAAAATTCATTTTACTGTTATGCATATAGTGTATGTCATGTAGATTTTTAAGTTATTTAATTTTTTTTACTTATTTTATCTGTTTCAAATAGTTTGCATTGTATATATATTGAGTGTTTTTTTAAAAAAAATTCTACAAAAGTTTAAATTTTCATTACACTTAGTAATCTTTTAAAATCATGCTGCTAATGAGTGCCTACAAAATGTATTTAGGCATAATTACATTGTTTTTGTAAATACTTTTTAACGTTCTTTTTTTATTTTAAGTAATATTCAAACTGTGTTATGGCAAGACAATGTAGCAACATTAATTAGAATTGTTATTTTTTTTTTTTAGTAAAATGGAATAGTTAAAATAATTATAATATGACATTTTTTCATAGTTCATTTTATCTCTATTTGTATAATAAGAATGTACTTCGAAAATTTTGTTATAATCAGTAAATGTGAATTTTTGTTAATTTACATGGCTTAAAATTATGAAAACAAAATATTCCTTACTCTAATTTTTTCAGTAATTTGGCAAATAATAGTAGATTGTATTGAAACTGAATCTTTTACACCTCAAGCAAATAGTTCCTTTTTTTCAGTTTAAAGGTTATTAAGTATATTGATGCAAATGTACTAAGGTCTGCATGAAATAAGTGTTTTTTTTAAAATTGATGGTTAAATTTCTATTAACTTGCAGTTAGTAAAGCAAAACTAAGCTAACTACCATTTACTTAATATATTTGGTATAGTAAAAAATTGTCTAAAATCATTTTGTTGTGATTTGTTTTAAGTAAATACTTATTTTCCCATTAGTATGAATAAAGCTTTATTGCGTGCCAATGGTATTGACAAATGCTGGTAATGTGAAACAATGAAACCATCATATATTTTTTTATAAATGAGAATGTGATTGTTAAAAAATAAATCAGAACTAAGTTTGGCATAAATTTTTTTAAACCAACAAATTCAACTGAAATTTTTGTTGTTGAATGTGATTAAACTAGCATAAAAAAGTCATTAATCCAAATATCTTGCCGGGCTGGGCCGTTACTTGTTTAAATGTAACTCGTTACAATTGCATAATTACTTTTCATAAAAGTAACTTATTACCTGTAAAATTAATAATTTCCAAAAGTAACAAATTACTTTTAACATTACTTTTACGACAAAATTTCTTATTAATTTACAAATGTTTCAAAAAATAAAATATAAATGGCTAACAGAATGCATATGGTCGTTACTTTGGAAAAATGTAGATAACTCTAAATCAGCTTTGGCAGAAGAATGTCTAGTTTTTACATTCTTAAAAAAATCATCATCACTGCTGGATGAGTGTTCATAATCACTGCAATCAGAAGGGAACGTTTTATTTTTGTGGGAACAATATTTGTCCTAAGAGTATCTGAAAGTTTTTTTTTTTCAGTTTTCTTTAAAGAATTTTTTTAAAATACATTTATTAGATTGATGATAAAATTAATGAAAGTAACTCGTTACTGTAGTAATGCGTTACCACCCAGGCCTGATATCTTGTAAACTTATTTGTACTTTTGAGATGTATTACTACTTAGCCAATCAACTGCTATTGTGAAATCTTCCATTTTGAGAATCCAACTATACTGTATATGGATACAAGTTATTTTAAAGCAGTTGTCAGTAAATATTTAAAACTTTTTAACTGTCTCTAATAGTATACGATATTTAAACAGTGCATGTCAGTCGTTGGATGCTTGCATTAGTCAAGCAATTGGAAAAGATCTAAATACTATTCAATCAGTATTTTAGCTAATCACCGATAATTATATTTTTCTTTCATAAAAGCTATTACAAGTTGCAACTATCTATACATAGTTTTATATTCAATAGTTTTTTTTCACTTGAGTGTTATAGTATTTAAGAATTTTTAATAAAATTTTAATATCTAACATCAAGATACTTTTCAACATTTTTATCAGTGTTTTAAATATTCATAATGAGTTTATTTTTGTTACCTTTTTCGAGCATTCTTATTTGATTTTATAATTCGTATTAAGATCAGAAGTACTTGGAAAGAAACTTTAGTTTTGAAAGTTTATATTTGACTTCTTTTAGAAATGTATTAAAAAAATATTGTATGATTTGTTTGTTAGATTCTTAGTGTTTTTTTTATGAGAAAAAAAAAAGTGGCAGCATAAATTGGGCTGGTCCCATCATTTGCATTTGTTTCACTTTTTTTTAGTTAATTGTGCGCAAAACATTTGTGCGTACACTGTATATTTGGAAGAAATTTTTTTGTTTGCCATGTTTTAAGCACCTATAAGTAATAAAATTGCAATTTTAAATGATTGTTTTCCATTTATTTATCAATAGATTTTATGTAGTATTAACTTGTACCTCTTTCACGTCAACATGGGGCATAGGGCCGTCATGGTCCGCCACCTCACCCTGTTGGCAGCAACGGTCCTAATCTCTCCCTATGTCTTGAGTTCTGTTACTTCCTTGGTGATTGTTCTGCGCCATGTTTTTGGCTTCCCTCTTTAAGTAGTATGCAATGATAATTTTGCATTGCTTATTTTGTGCATTAAATTTAAAATTAATTGTACTTTTAGGTTTTTTTTTTGTTCTGGCAGCATACACTTAGAGTTCATATATGATCTAGTTCTACAAATATGTGCTAGAAATGAGCTACATAAAACTAATAATCAAATATCTGGATTCTAAAAGGTTAAATAATGTATCGTGTCTCAGCAGTATATTGTTTTGTTTTTGCTTTGACATTTTTCGATTTCATTCATTCATTTCGATTTGGAGGTTATGTACTTCTGTAATTATTTTATTAGTTATTGATTTAGTGAAGATGTCTACGAACTTTTAACTCTACTAAAGTAATAAAAGGTTAGCAAGCCAATCTTTGTTCTTAAGGGGGTTCAGTATGTTGTATACCGGTAATGTTAAATTGGCCAATTGCAATGTACCTTTTCACAATAACTACTGATCAGATCATCTTAAAATTTTCTGTGTGTGTTATATCAACCTTATATATTAATCTGAGGTTAAAAGTTTTTTTAAAATAACTGTTAGATTTTTTAAATAAAAAAAGTTTTAAAGTACCCAAAAAATCACGAAATTTTTCACTTTTTTGCCCCATAATTTTTGTTTCACTTTAGTTTTATTAAAATTTATAACCTCAGATTAATCTTTACTATGTATTACATCATATAAAAAAATTACGAGAAAACATCGCATAGTTTTTGAGAAAAGGTACATCGAAGTTCAAAAAATCAAGTTCTGAGAAAAACACGTTTAAAGTTTTTATTGTTTACCCGTTTCAGTAAGGAAAGGGTTAAATAAAATGGCTTTTAATGTCAACAATATTTTTCCAATCGTCTTGATACTTTGTGACATTATTAATAAAGGTTGTAATAGTATTTTAAGCCAATAGTTTTGTTTTTTATTTTTTCACCGATTTTGGAGTACTGAACCCCTTTAAGACCTTTATCGAAGTTTATTACAACGGATACCCCGCCTTTTAAAAATTAATTCCCAATGAAAGCCAATTTTAAATAGCAATAATTCGTAAGTGTCTTAGCTTATTAATATATATATATTAAATGTAGCTTTTAGAGAGAAACATGTTACGCTTTGTACAATTTGAGTTCATTCAAAAAGAGACAGTAAAAAAAAAAAAACTAAATCTATAAGTTTCACTTAAATATAAGGTTTTCCTAGCATGTCTTTACAGGGGCAATTTCAAATATAGATACGATGGATCGACTGGTATTATGACATCTGGGAGAGCAAACCCTTACCCCGCAATTTTACACAAGCACTTTGTGTAAAGTGTAGCTCTAATGCGATGATAATTTAACTCAACGCACACAAGCACTTAAAAGTACACAATTTCAACCGAACGATATTCTAATTATATTTGTCTAATTTGCACCTGCCGATGCTGCTATTTGAATGGCTTTTCAGACTCGGAAAGTCATCATCAGCGCATATACAAAGTTGCAATGTCCTTCTGTTCATAGGATACATCTCCAGATGTGTTCGAATTCGATAATAGAATACGTAATTGAAATTTCGAGCAAGCCCGTTAATTGATCCGTTGTAAAATTGGGTCATTAGACAGGAGTTCTAATGATAGATTTTAAGCTTACAACCTCAATTGACGTACTCTGATGAAATTACAGAATTCATGAAGGATTATTATTTGCCAAATGTGTTTCAGTTTGTGTGCGTTTATATTTGGTCCCATGTACGTGAGTAATATGTTTTAATATTGTTTTTTTAGAGGATTTTAAAAAAAAAGGCTTTCTATGAGGACCCATTAGGGCTCATGTACTTATCATTTTTGTAAATAACTATGCTCCGCCTGTTAGTAACAATAAAGGCAATGCACATACTAACTTTAGATTCCGGATCTTTTTTAAGTAACCTTTATTTTTATTTTACAAAATGTAGCTGCGGTGATGATGGGACACAGAATTTTTTTGTGAAAATTGAAAAAAGTTTCTTCTTCATTGGATTCTAGAATTGTGCTAAAAAGCTGTATTTATTTTCGCAACCTGTTGTCGACTTATTAATTTTCTAGGCGCCTAGAGAAGAATACTGTTGATCTTGCATCATAAAAAATATACACACTTCTACAGACTCTTCGTAGATGTATAATATCAGTGATATATTCTTATTTAGCCAACGCGCAATAACTACAAAAGAACTTATTTGTGCACTGCACAACTTTATTGCTCTTAACGGGTTAAATATAGTTTGTTTTTATTGATACATACATTAAAAGTTTTTGAAACATACTAAACACTTTTCTATTGGAAGAAAAACGTTACATTTTACAATCCTCCTTCTATCAGGGTTATTATTTTTGGTTATGTTCTTTGATAGTTCAGGTATTACTTAGATTCTGAGATTACTAAGACTGATTTAGATAAATATAATAAAACATAAAAAAAATCCAATAACAATAAAAAAGTGTCACACATTAGCATTGGACTAAAATACAAAATTTTTCTAAATGACATATCTAAAAAGTAACTGGACAGATGGAATTTTAAAGATGGAAGCTTCTCTTCAAAAGAACGAGTTCTGTTTCACTTAATTAAGGTGGTATGACCACGGGTCTGCCGACCAAAGTTCCTCTGTGCTAATCCAATGGGAAAAAAATGATTTTATAAGACACATTCATTCCTCGGGTTGTATTGAATATTTTTTACAAACTGTTTTTTTTTTAATGTTAAATGCAGCTGACTTACATGGCTTTATAATCCCACTTTTTGAAATTAGTCAGAATATTTTGTTGTAAAATTATTAATTGAAATTAAAAAAAGAAAATATATTGGAACCAATTACAAGCAATGGGATTATCGAGTCATGTTAGTCAACTACGTTTATTATTAAAAAAAACGCTCGTAAAAATTTATTCATTACAGCAGGAGAAATATGGCTTAGAAAATCATTTTCTTCTTCTTTGGATTAATGCAAAGGCACTTCGATTTGGAGACCCGTGGTCATGTCCCCTTAAAGCAACCTCAGACCTCCCAATAGGAGCTAACATAAATATAAATTTGAGCCTTTTGACTCGTTATTCTAGACGCTTTTTCGAACTAGGGTTCCAACTTCCCACCTAACCAACAATCTAAGTATGTGCTGGCATTGGAGACGCTTCTTGATAATAACCCCTGTTCTTAATCGCGGAAGCAAGAGAGAAAGCCGCAATAGCAGCGAGGATCTGACAGACTCCCACAGCAGCCGCGACTACAGCGAAGATGACGGCGTTCTTCTCGACTACCTTCTGCAAGACCTCGTAGCATCCGGTCTGGTAGGCGTCTGTTTCGGTACAGGATGATTTACCGCCGGAAGCGATGAAACTTTTGCAGCAGCTCGGGGGGACGGTTTGCCCCGAGTAGTCCTTCGGTCCCTCCACACCGCAGCAAGACAATTCGCTCTGGATCTTGTCCCAAATGACTGCGTCAGCTGTTGATGGACACAGAAAACATTTAAGGAAATGCCTTGGTATGTGAGGAGCAAACATTGAAAACCCAATATTCAACCCAAAATAACTTTGATTTAAACCAATTTTGCAATTAAGGTAGGCGAGTACACTCTTAAAACAAACACTCCCAATTTACCTCAGTCTGAGTGGATTTCACTCCTCCAGACTGGAAAATGCACTTCTCCTTTTGGAGTGGATCCTTTGTGTGTTACACCTCCGACAGGATCACTCCAAACGAGTGATTTTAACTCAGTCTGAGAAAATATGCATGCCTTTAGGGTGTCGAAAATGCACTTCTCCAACTGGAGTGGATTTCACTCTTTTGTTTTAAGAGTGTACCCAAAATTCCTCAAAATTCTAAAATTTTTACTATTACTTTAATCTTTTCCAAATTTAGTAAAGTGATTTCAAATATAATGAACAATGCTATTTAGGCATTTTTTTAAAATTTAAATATAATTTATTTATTATAAACGGTGTTTTTCAACTAAAAAAGAAGTTTACGCTAACAAGTCTACCACGTTGAATTTTCCTCCTATAAACATTAATTATATGTTAAATTCTTCGTTTTGAACTGATACATGCAATGACCCTCTAGAGTTACATACAAATTACAAGAAAGGAGGTTTTAAGAAAAATGTTATGAATTAACTAAAAAAAGAGATTTTTTTCGATTAACTTTACACTTGGACATTTTTTTAAAAAGAAACTACGATATTTACACCAGATGTTAGAGGCTTATAGCACAGATACATATTGTAAAAGCATCTGTAAATAATTTCAGGTAAATTAATGTAAAACTTTTTATGCTAGAAGTGTTAGAGTAAACCCCCTTTTCTTAGTTGAAAAATACCGTTTAAAATAAATCCATTATATTTAAATAAAAAAAATGCCTAAAAAACATTGTTTATTTTATTTGAAATCGCTATGCCAAATTTGGAAAAGATTAAAGTAATAGTAAAGATTTTAGAATTTTGGGTACTAATTTGGGTACCTACCTTAAGCGTCAGGACACAGGCTTTAGTTAACTTCTGTAAGAATATTACCAAAAGTGGGTCAAGTCAAAGTTGGAGGTATTGGGGTTTAAAAGTTTTCTCTTCGTACATTAAATATCAGATGTAAAGTTAACTATCGGAGGCAAAAGTCGGACAAATAAGATGCTAATAATATAGTCAATTCCATTGTTTTATGATAAGAGTATAATAGGTATTGCCATTCAAACCTTGTTGATGTTCAATGTGAAAAATGTTCAGATCGTCAAGAAAATACAATTTAATTGAGAACAGTAATAAAACAAAATTTAACCTAAAGAATAGTTCCCCTAAAATTTCACGCCAAATATGGTAATCCCTTCAAATTGACATTATGGCAATCTTTGGCGAAAAAAGCATATAATTCTGAAGTTTTTTCCACTAACCTTTTATTAATAAAACAATTTTTTTTTTAGCTTTCCACATTTTTTATAAATCTGGTCTGCAATTTAATGAATTTTTCCTGGTACGTAAAAGTTAATTCTCTTGGTCAGCCATCTTGTTTGTTGTCGTTTCGACTTGGCGCGATTTTTGAAAAGTAACTAAATCCGAGAACGATTCTTTAGGTTAACCAGACAGTATACAGTTAGATGTTCCCAATGGAAATAATCTATTTGGCGGTGTTTGTATATTTTTTGGGTGACTTTTTCGCACGCTAAGTAGAAAAGTACTGATTTAAGAATTACATACCGTTTTGTGGTTCCTTGACGCTGTTCTTTAGGTTTTCCTTCATAAACGTCTCAGTTTTTTTATGGAATCCAAAGGCAATGGCGATCAAAGCCACTTCTATCAGCAAAATGAGGATTACTAAAACAGCATACAAGGTCAGCTTCCATGGTATATCCTTCACTGCTCCGCAACAACCAAAAAAGGCCAGGACGAACACGATGGAGCCGATGACTATCATAACGGCGGAATAGGAGAGGGAAACATTAGTCGCAACTAATCTGGAAGTTCCATTGGTATGAAGGACGATGCCTGTAACAATCACAGCCACGCCACCCAAAACGAATATAAGGTTGAAAAGAAACAAGGTGTACTTGATGCATGTCGTTGAACATCTTCCCATTTTAGCATTCGATCGAAAACTTTCAACGTATAATAATTCTTAACAGGGGCAAACTAAATATTTAATTCAAAACCTTTTCAAGTAATATTCCAAATTTGTCTTGATGAGTAGCAGTTGCCAATATTAAAATATGCAATTGTCTCGTGATAGATATTATTTTCTTTTGCTATTATTATTATTTATTATGTGTCGGAAAAATAAAAATGAAATTTAAATAAATTTTATGCAAAATAATTTGCACATTTGTGGCATCAAAATAATTATTTGCATAAGGTTATTTTTTCAAATTAAGGTTCGATACATTTAGAAAATCGCCAAAAACTCGTTTCATACACAAACACATTAAAATCAATTTTGCTTCTTATTATTTTAACTTAATTTGACCAATTTTTTTTAACAAATAAACAAAACGAGACAAAAATGAGGAATGCTGACAAAAAAATAATGGATTGTTTCAACACTTTGTCAAAGAAAACAAAACAACCAATGAAATCGCAGTATGAAAAGCGCGACGTCAAAAGATATATTCCCATTTAATATTGGTGTATTTATGATCATTTTTTGAAAGAGCTACAATATCGCAAACTTTTTTTAAGCAGTTTAAAAAGTCAACAATCGAGATGCACAGTACAAGATGAATAAAAAATGGATTAAAATTAAAAACAAACAAAAAAACAAACAAAAAAAACCAGATCGATTTTCAGAAAGATTATTCAGCCCTTATCGCATAAAGAGTTGTTTTCTCTGCCTTAAAAAGACCTAAAAGGAAAAACGAGTTTTAAAGACGACACAATCCCCAAAAAACTATTCGACAAGTGAATATTTCAACTGGATTTGAAAGATAACTCATATAATTCTTATTTTACGTTCTATGATTCTACACAGATTTTTCTCATCAAAGTAGCTCCTATGCACTTGTTGCGCTTAATATTAGCCTTATTCAGTGTATGGTTATTTAAATGCAAAATCATTTAGATGGACGACCAAGTTTGCAAGGCCCGGCAAACATTAGCTTTATCTACGTTTATATAAAATTAATGAATTTTTTTTGTTTTTTTAAATAGTTACCATAAATGTAAAAAAGATTTTTTATAAGATATAAAACTTTTTGGTTAAAGTACCAAAAAAATAAAAAGTATTTCACTTAATTTTTGAAACTATGAATCAATTTTTCAGTGTTTTAAAATAAAAAATAGCTAAATCTCTAAATTAGAAGTGGAATTGAGTCCTTGTTGTTCTGACTCACCTCTCTAGAGATCGGATGATAAGAATAACACATTTTTACTAATGGACGAAGATAGCTAGCCTTAACAGAATCGTAATTAAACTAACTCTTGCATTTAAAGTAGATATGAACTTTTGAAACATTAACTCGATCCCCAAATGTAATTATTCCAATTATATAGAAATCCTAGTAGAAGTAGAAACTTCTAGGAATAAAAAATGTTTACAGCAAGGATGAAACTTGTGTCCATTAACTTTTGAACTAACTTTTATGCAGGAGTTATGTACTAAATTGGTCATATTAACAAAATCATGCATTTTTCAGAAGAACTCATAGAAAGGGCATTCCACCAATCAAGGAGACATAATTGTAAGCATCGAAAGCCTTCGACACTTTCTCGCGAGTGCCTCAGCAATTTTTGCCGAATCCGATAATTAATAAGTTAATGCCAAATCCGAGAAAGGAGCTGCACAAAAATATTAAGTTTAGAAAATGGCGTCTTGTTTGAGATATGCTACTGGCGGGAGTAATTAGTATTAATAGAGGGAAGTGGAAATAAAAATGGCGAATACGAGGAATTTTCGAAATTGTACTAATTAGTTCATTTGTAATGGCTACGTGCCCGCTTCTTTCGATGGAAATCCTGTTGGCGCTTTGGTGATCAATCATCGCCAAAGTGGGAGCGGAAAAGTTCCTGAGCGTAAGAGTTCCTGTTGAAAATTGCAAAATTTTGTGTTCTTATATTTTTCATTCGAGGTTCATATTTTGAGATATCCGTTTGAATGGAAAATACTTTTCATAATTGCGTTCTTGGATAAATATAGAGTGCAGATCATTTTTCATTAATACTGAGTAAATCCCAAAAGCGTATAGTCACTTTTTTTATTCGGATATTTGACTTTTTTTACTCTTAAAAGACGATTTCTAAAATTTTCATCACTAAGTCAAAGAATCAATTAAATAATGCCTTTCGTGAGAAAATTGACACTCGTAATGAGCCCGAAGTTATCTTTTCAAGGGTTACACACATTTCATATGCTGCATATATGTCAGAATTACTGACAATTATCCCTTAATAAGTCTTATGGGTATTAGTTACCATTTTAATTATATGGATCAGTACGCAATAATTACTATAGTTTAGTTTGCAACGATAGCTCAACCTCATCACAGTATTGTAAATGTTTTACTTATCGATTGTGAAACATGAAGTGTTGCAAATTATTGTTTCTTTTTTTAACTTTTATGGGCAACATGATTTTCTTTGCATTAAATGTATTGTGAATTTTAGATTAATCGAATATCAAAATTTTAATAGGACTACATTTTAACTGATTTTTAACGTTATGAAATCTCAAAGATTATTATATCTCCATTTCCTAATTATTCAAAATTAGTTACCTAATTAATTGAATTATCTGCCTAATAATACAAAGTTAGTTCATATCATAGATACGTGTTTTTTTGTGCTCAATTACTATCAAGCTACGCGGGTAAACTTATAAAAAAGTTCCAAATAGTTTCTTTCTAGCTGCAAGAATAGTTTTAAAAAGAGTTAAGCATACTATAAGCACTTTGAGGAGGATTGGTGCAGATGTGGGAACTGATTTTAATTTTAGATTGTGAAAAACAATGAATATCTTTTTAAAATGATTAAAAAAAACCAAACCTTATAATATTAGAAATAACGTTAAAGCAACCCTCTCAGAAGTAACACTTTCATTTTTGCCGATTCATGGATCCTCAAGCCTCATTTCGTTAATTTTGAGGGTTGTTTCGTCAAACTATCACGTGACCTTTGAGTAAACGCGAATCCTCATTTTTACGATCGTGATTTGATGATTCTGTGTCTTGATTCTTAGGAAACTGAATCTCATTGTTGTACTCGCATGCTCAATAATGACGAAATATTTCTTTAGATTAGACGACATTCAAATCCGCATAAAAATGACGATTCAAATTTCCTCACTTTGAGGAAACGAAAACTCGGAGCATTTGCCAGTAAACGAATCGTCAAAATTAAGGAAATTTTCATCATTTTTGAACATTCATTTTTAAGAGTGTAGAATTAGGGTAGTTCAAAAACAATATATGTCAGAAACCCACTCTTTCATGGACCATTGATGTTAATAATGCTGAAGTAAAAGACAAAATGAAGTAGTGGGGACCACCTTGATTGGCCCAGCTGGGCAGCTGCCAGGGAGGCCCCACTGATTTGGAGGAACTGGACTTCAACATTTGCTGCCTCATGCGCCTATAAGGCGTAACGAGTCGCAAGGCAAAAGACAAACTGTAGCGGTCGTAAATGAAATACACTGCTCAATGTGCTGTGTCTGTCTGTCCGTCTGTACGTCCGTCACCCACTTTCACAGAACGAACCGCAAGTCTCACAAACAAGTGGGATACGTCAATTTGAAGCAAAAAATCAGTTTAGGCTACATTCCAAATTTCATTAAAAAATTTAAATTCGAAGTTTTTTTAAAAATTTAAATAACTAAAAATTTAATCTACATTGAAATAACATGCGAATTCCCTTTTATTCGATATTTTCACTGTTGCCATGACATCAAACGTACGAGAAACTTTATTTAAAATAAAAATAAAATTCTTGAAAAAAATATTTATTTTTGCGTAATAATTCAATTTGGATTGTTGTAATAGCACAATAAAGTTATTTTGATGGTTTGTTATATTTTTGGGAAGAAAGATGCATAAAAAATTCGAAATTTGCATAAAAAATATGCAAATTTTCACTTTTATTTTTAAAGCAACAATTTTACTAATTTATTTTTCGAAATGTAAACTTGTGACTGCAAAAAGATATTTATTAAAAAAATTCATCACTATTCTTCTTAGTTCAAAAAAAAAATTAGCAAACGATAAAGATTAATTATCAAATCTGCAGAAGAAGATTAGAGGAAATTATTAGTTTTTGCAAATAAAAGTTTGAATAAGAACTAGCCAAAGGCCCTGTTTGGCGAATTTCTTTTTGAGGTGTTAGTGTGTTTCCTGTTGAGCGTAAAATGTTGTGTGGAAGCGGTGTAAGTGACAGATTCTCTAACAAACCAACTTGTTTTTTTATTATAAAAATCTAAAAATTGTGAAATAATTTCCTTATACATCCAGATTGAAATGGTAAAAAACAAATCTTTATTTTTTAACTAAAATTTAATTGACAAAAAATTGGAATCATAACTTTTGAATAAATTATAACAATCATTTTTTCGAAATTTTAATTGTTAAAAAAAGGTAAAATCAAATTTTAGACTTCTAAGAATGCAAGCGTGAAGAATTTAGGGTCACTTTATTTCATAAAAGTTTTTGGGAGTGAATTTCACTTTGCCCTGTTTTTCATATTTTCATTCAATTTAAACACACATTACTTAATTCTTTAAAGGACTTGATTCTTCCATCTAACTATAAATAAGTACGAGTTCAACTTAGTGAGAAAAAAAAACAGATGCTGATGATACCAAATGGAATCATTGGGGGCGAAATGGTTTAAACCATGCATTCCCCTAATTGTTTTGAGCAGTGTATTACGACAAAGAGTTTATATAATCTGGTGAAATGAAACTGCATTTATTGCTTCAGCCCTACAATCTGTTTATTAAGTGCTGTCTTTAATTATAAATTTTTGAAATAATACGTGCTGAAGTGTCTTGCTTCTGAATCCCAATTAAAAGTTACTGAATCTAATCTAAATTTAGTAACAGTGTTAAAGCGCTTATTTATAAGAAAAGAATTACGGCCCCTTCTATAGGAAACTTTTCATACGTATCTGAATTAAGGGAAAGGTTAGAATTATGTGATATTTGATAGTAACATTAGAGTATTAAGTTTCGACTTAACACTGGAATTTTACGCTACATATTTAGATGTAACGCTTATTTTTTGGTACGCATACATTTATAATATCATCTTGTTTCTTTGTTGTTCTCCATTATCATTTGAGTAAAACTACCTTGGTTATTAAATTATGACGATATTAAATTACTGACTAAATATATTTATCGAAGGCCTTTTCAGGTATCGACTACGCACTAATTTGCTTTTCAAAAATGGTATGTATGCATGCAAATGGATGCACCATGAAACCAAATTATTAAACTACATAATTTCTAAGTATTAATTGGAATATATTAGTACCCTTAAGGGGACCGGGGAGGCAAATTAATTTTTTTTAAAGTTACAGACCGAAATGGATGAAATTTTTTTATAGCTCAGGGATATAAAATTTAAAGAAAATACAAAATAACAAAAGAAAATTATGCAATAGTTTTTTTAATAAAAAATTACTTGTTTTAACCGTTTTTAAAAATGCTCCTTGCGATTCAATTTATTTCTAAATGTCTAATTTTTTTCATATAAGATATTTAAATATATGTTAACAAAACTGTGCATGGATTTTTTATTTGTCCTATTGGTTAATTAATTAGAATTAAAAATTTATGTTACTTGGAAATTTTTGATTTTTTTAGTGATATGCTAAAAGTAAAACTGAGTAAAATATTAAAAAATGTTATCAGATTACAAAATCCATGCCAATTATGTTTGAAAGATTATCAATAACAATTTTCCACAATTTCAAAGCAATACACAAATTTTTGAATAGCAAGGAACAATTCGAATGTACGACAAACCACTAAAAACACTCATGGAGAAAAAGGAAAGTAAAGAAAGAAATAACTTCCACTTAACGTACGATTTTCGGATTTCAGTTTTTACGAAAACTCCAACTGTATTTCGAATACTTTTCGGATCGTTAAAAGTAAGATATGTTCTTAAAGGTAAAAGTTCAAGCTGTAACTTTTTATTAAAATACCAAAATCGATATTTTTGACATTTTTTGCCTCCCCAGTCCCCTTAACAATGGAAACAAATTAATTTGTAAAATCTTATATTTCGAAAAACTGACAGCATTTATAAGTTTATAAAAATGGTTAGTAGTTACTATTTCGTTTGTAACAAAAGAACCCTCCAAAAAGGAAATGGTTTATATTTTCTTTATTAATTCATTAAAGCTACTGATTTTTTTTTATCGATGCTAGTATAATTTATTCAAAGTGATTGCATGCATCGCATCGTAAAAAAATACAGCAGTTCAAAATTTCCTTTACATACAACTGTAAGGAAAATATGGAACTTCGGCATTTTAAATTATTATATATATGACTAGTTGGGCATTTTGGAAATTCGAAAAAGTACGTCATGTTATTTGGATGATTCAAAGTCTATTTTATATTAAATATTTGAACAAAGCAATAAATATTTATACAGCAATGGTACCTGGATACTCTTTATCCCTTGAATGGTACACATAACGTTTACGTGCAAAGAAACATTGAAAAAAAAAATGAATGGCATGTAGTTAATGGCTACAATCACGCTACAATTCTGTTTCTAGGACCCAAAGGTTATATGTAATAGAAAAAGTTGCAGAGAGAGGTGTTTCCATAACATAGATTTAAAAATTCAATTTCGGCATCAATCCCATTGTGTTGGGTGAATTCCTCGTCCATCTGCTGCTTAAATAAAGGCTAAAATGTGTATTGTAATTCCTGAAAGAACTGTTGCTTCTTGGAAGTGTTTAATTTTTCAAGAATTAGTTTTCATCACAAGCAATTGCAACTGTCTAGTTGACAGTTACTGTTAAAAATGTAGTTGTTTTTTGAAAAAAATGGTAGTGAGCACTTAAGTAGCAGGAAAATGGGACTGTGGGGAGCCTTGTGGTTAGGATCTCGAACTTTAGATTGGAAGGTCCCGCGATCGTGTCCCGGTAATACTGAAGATCCACAAAGTATATGCGGAGTACGTGCTCGTTAAATCTGTTGGGTCCGAAAGTCGTGTGGGCAGTCATTGTGTAGTTTCCCACGGGTACAGGTCCTTGGAGACTATTTCCCTCTCCGTCAAGAACGTGTCTAAATTTTGGATTTAGCGAGCGATAGATGGCAGCATCTGTCATGTAGGTGTGTGTTTGTATGAGCGTGTCATGTATGTTGTACTTGACAAAGGTCGGGTCTCTGACCAAGCACACGGTAATAAAAATATATTTCTACCAACCAGCCAACAGGAAAATAGGCTATTTTAGTTCTTTTAGAGCTTTTTGTTTACTTCAGAGGCTGGGCAGCTCTGTAGGGAAGGAGCTTGAATTGCATGCGAAAGGTCTCAGGTTCGCGCCCGAACATTATGAAAAACAACGTACCTAAAAAAGGCCTGGACAGAAAAAAATAGTCAGTAAACAGCCTTTTGGCCCTCATTAAGGTTAGGTTAGGTTTGAATTATCGTCGCACTAGAGCTACACGAGGGCTATTGGCGACGGGCGTCTTATTTTAGAACCACAGTCAGGTGACGGGCCAACACCCGAATAGGAACCCAACGCAACCGTAAAGGGCGACATCGTACGTAGCGTTAGGACTTTGAAGGATATTTAACGTGCATTCCCTTACACGGGGTATTATTCATCGGACATTTTTGGCTGCACGGGCCGTTTATAGGTCGGCAGCTATTTTGGCGATGCCCGGACCCGATCCTGGGACCTTCCGCATGCTAAGCGAGTGCTTAACCGACTGGGCTCCCCAGCCCCTTGGTCGTCATTAAACAACTTACGGAGCTGTCATTATTAAATGTAAAACAATTAAAAGAAATTAAATTTCCAGCTATAATTTTAAATTTAAGCTCAATGCGGTAAAAACAAGATTACGCTTTAGCAAATTGTGCACCCTTCAGAGGTTAAACCATATCAAACTCTTGTTTTATACAATACGTTCTGCTTTATACTGAAGTAAAAAAAAATCCTTTTTACTTTACAGAAACACACTTAGATTTTTAATATTATTTTATCGTTAAAAAAATTATTTTTTAAACGACCGCATCTTAAAGATTCATTCAAGGAAATGGAGTCAAGTTGATATTTTGCTGCTTTTTTTCGAATATTTTTCCTAGCAATAATTCCACAACCGCTTCCACAAGGTGCAAAAGAGGGCTTAGTTAAATCGAGCGCGCGTATATCATTAACTGGTAACTTCCTTTTTCGAGAATTTAAATTGCATTTTATCACCGATGGAGTACGTTTTCATTGCGTTTTTTGCGTCACAAACAACAAAAAAATGTCTTATCTTCTTTATCTTATTATAAAAGGAAAACGATACGGATTTTAGAATTTTAAAACTCACAGTTTCATGCTTTGCTTCCTGGACTAAGCCAAATATGTAAAAATATACACAAAATTAATTTTTTTTTGCAGACTTTATTATTTACTTTTTTTTTTATGTTAGCGCTTAAGCAAAAGTGAGATTATTTTTACTTTGAATGCAGCATTTTTATTGAGGCGGAATAATTGTGAAATATTTTGTGGCAGCCTGGTGTAGTTTTCACATTTTTTTCCTTGACGTAAATTTAAAACGTGGGTATATGATACGTTCAGTGTTAGTTAGACACTCCATTTAATGTTGAGTGCTTCAATTTAATTTTTTGTTTACAGTTGTGCCTGTCGTGTTTTAAGTGTATGAACATTAAGCGTAATAAAATTCTTAGCAAGAAAGGTTATTATTCTCCATTGGAGTGAAAGCAATGTAACTAAAGGCGAAATTTTTTTTTAAATAAATTGTTTCTTTTATGTTGTATTTATTATTTTAAAATCATATATATTTGAGGATTTTATTTTTTGATTATATGGCTTTAAGCATTTGTAAACCATTTTCTAACCACAAAAAAACATATCGATTGATTATACACAAAATTCACATCGGAATATGGAAATATTGTAAGCAAATACTTAAGATAATGTTTAAGGAAATTAAATGCGCTGATAAATCTCTAATTTCTAAAATCATACCAAACCGAGTTTCGAAATTATGTCAATTAAATAAAAATATGAACTGTTCTTTTTGATTTATTTTTCATATCTTGTGGTTAATATAATTGAATTATAACGAAAATAATATAAAAAAGTCTAAAATGTAGATTAGTATATTGGGATTATATTATTAGCATATTATGCAGATGACTACATTTATTATATTTTGATGGTTATTGGATAATTTAGAATTCGCATTTTAATTGAATTTTATTTTCCCTTTGACAACTTGCATCTTGCATCAACTTGCATGAGATGATTTTCTTTTAAAAATTATTTTAGTTTATATTTTTACTTTATGAAAAAGTTATTCTAATTAGCAGAAAAAGATTGAATCAGCCAAAGAAGTTTTTTTTTGTTTCGCAGCTACAAAGTGAGCTGATTGTTAGTCTTATAAAACATTTTCATTTTCAAAAACATGTTTGTAAAATACAGCTTTACTTATTTTTTGGATAAAGTTCCGGTTTACAAAAACACAACTTTTTTACATGTTGACATAAGCTTTTTTTAAACTTTATTTTTATACATTTAAACCCTGAAAGAAAATCATTAGCAAAACTTTTCGCAATATTCTGCTTTTTTAATATTGATGAAAATAATTGTCTGTGCATGATATATTATTGAAATTTTTAAAACTAGTTTATTTTATTTGAATTAATATTTTAAAAATTATTTTGTTAGTACTATAAAAAAAATTAGTTCTGAATATATAAGGCTTATTTGATGCAGTATTATTTTTCCAAAATATTTTGTCTTTTGATTAAAAATAACTTTAAAATAAAAAATAAAATATTTTCTCTGTATACAAACGGAATGTCATTACATTAAAACAATTATAAAATAAACAAAATAATTTTTTAGGTGTATTATAATATTAACCTGTCTTAAAATCTGTTGTGTATTAATTGAAATAATTCTTTTTCATAAAAAAAATGTTTTCACTGAATTAAACAAATGTTATTGCTTTATATATTTGTAAAACTGAATTTTGTTTCACAAATAAATTCACCTAATTAATTGTCGTGTAAATATTACGTTCTTTCCATAACCATTTTATTGAAACGTAGTTCAGTTTTCTTAAGCAAGTTTGGTTTTACTAAAGAGACATTAAAGATTGATCCTAATTGATTAAACTGTGGGCAATGATTAATAACATGACATTTATAATGGTAAATGATATTCAACACGGCATAAAATAACCTAAAGTAATTATGTTGGTGTTTTTATTCAAAAATGCTTTTAACTCGAGGGTTTAATATCGTAATGTTTTAAATATAATTAAAATCTAGTTAGCAGTTGTTACACATCCTGTATATTTTGTGGTTTTCTTCCGACTGGAATGAACTCTGTAAAATGGTTGTAACTGCAATGGTAATTTTAGTAGTAAAAACAATTGCTTTAAATTTCTTTCAAAAATCGTTTAGAAATCAATTTTTTTTGCATTCTATCTTAAACTGTGCTCAAAGTTTGCACATTTAAGGTTAAAGAGATTAAGTAAATAATTTTTCCATTTTTGCAGTAAAAAAGCATTTTGCCACTAGTACGTCTTTATAATAAATGATTTTTAGTTGCTTTTAATCAAAATGTCTTATTTTAAGATTAATACACTTCCATGAGAGTTAAATACTCTTCTTCAATAACCATCAGGAAGCTTTTTACCCAGTCCCGCATTTGTACATAACAATATAGCGTAACTGTTGCAATAAGGACAAAAAAAACCGAAAATTAAAACACTAAAAAAAAACTCTGACTTTATCTCTTTTTTCAGAAGATAAAAAAACTTTCATGTTAAATTCCATACCATTACACTCAAAAATTCAGTAATAAGAAAAATTGAACTTCAATATGCCATATCTTTAAAGAATCACATTTCAAAAAGAGTTAAGGGATCAAATGTCATTTTCTTCTTAACCCATCGTCTTTGGAATTATAAGAAATGACATCTGATGCTTCCGTTTCAAATGCATGAATGATAGTTGATTATGAATGGTTGTGTCATAAACGGATAACTTTTATCTCTTCGACCTAAGACATGGAAATGATAGAAGAACGGATATCTTTCTTATTTCTTGATAGTTGTAAGATGTAATACAATTGTGGTTGTGTGCAAATTTTAATTTTTCAAACCTAAAAGTAGTAAGTGATGAATTTGGTTTAGTATTTTAGATTTATTGTGTGCACTAACAATATAAAAAAAAGATAGAATATTTTTGATTTAAAACAACAAACAGAATGTTGTGGGTGATATATACTGAATTTTTAAAATACAATAGCAATGAATTAATCTATTCGATATGTAGGTAATGTAGACCTTGTAGAGTCATTAATAAATTTTAAATAGTTGTTGCGAAGTTAAAATTATGGCGAAATTTGAATAAAATAAGCAAAATTGATAGCATTGTTTGAAAAATTTGTTGAAGATATTATTACAAATAAATTAGAGAACTATAATTTAGAATAGTTTCATTTAAAATCTTATCATTAAAATGAATTAAGATTACTTACAAAAATTGAAACTGTTTCAAAGTTTGTTCGAACATTAGCAATATTATCCAATTTAAAGCTGTAAACGAATAATAAATTTCGATATAGTTCAATAATCCATCCTTGACAGCTTTCACCTACATGTTCCGTGGTAAAGCCTCTCATAACATTAACGTTTCTAGGGCTGTCATTCCTTGAGTTTGAAATGTGCCAGTTTGCAAATGACGAGGCTAATCAAACATACCAGCAACCAAATAAGGTTTTTATGTTTTTATTAAAAAATAAATTAATTGTATTGGAATAAAAGACAACAAACAGCAAAAAAATATACAGTATTCATATTAATCATTCACAGTTTTAAATATTTTTTAGCTGAGAAATTGTGTTAATCAATGGAATTTAATTAAAAAAACTCTACTAAGAGTGAAAAGCAGAGGCTGTGCTAAGAAATTTAATTGCTGGTTTATCAAGTGGACAAGAGATAAGTTGTATTCGAAATAATGCACTTAGTCATTTATTGTAAGGAACCCTACCAATGTGGTAGCATATTTTTAATTTCGAAAATCGTTCTTCCTTAACCATTAAAAAATTGGATTATATAGGCAAAAGTGCCCTTTTGCAGTTATTTTTTCACCATTTCAATTATCAATGCAAACTTTAACTACGTTATCTACTACTCTAACTACGTTTCAAGGAAAATTATAATTTGTTTTTGTAAAAATATTTGTTTTAAAAATATGTACCATATTATTAAGTAAAATTTTAAAACTTTTGGCAACTTTTAGGTTGTAATACTAATTAACTATTGGTTATTCTACTTTTTTAAAAACTTTATAAATATATTTATAAAGTTTATAAAAATAATTAGACTTACCAATAATTGGTATTAGGACCTCTCTCACTTTGAATTTTCTTACTCGGGCCCCAGTCCGGTATTAATTATTTACTTGAAATCAATGCAAGTCAATTTCTTGATTTTAAAACTCTAATTTGTACTGTGCTTTAGTAATTGATTAAATCTATTTAGTCTTACATTTGTAATAGTTTATTTAGATTCTACTACTCAAATCGTGACTTAAATGACTTGAAACTTAAAATGATATAAATGCTTGCATCATAACACACTCCTATTTGTGCTTTTGTAATTTTTGCCAAATCTGACAATGAAAAAGTCAATAACGAATCCTTGAAAAGAGCTAGATAAAAACTAACTAAATTGGAATTTTTGAAGTTGTGTTAATTAGTTCATTTGTAACGGCCACATGCCCGCTCCTTTCAACGGAAATCCAGTTGATGCTTTGTTGATCAACCATCACTAAAGTGGATGCAGAAAAGTTCTTGATTTCAACAGATCCTAACGGAAATTGAAAATTTTCTGTTCTAATTATTTTCCAATTTGAGTTCTTATTTGATATATCTGCCTGAATTGGAAAGACTTTTTCTAATTGCGTTGTTCGGTAAACATCGAGTGCAGAACACTTTTCATTTACACCTGAGTAAATTACACATAGGCGTCAATCAATTATTTCTTTTTAGTGCAGACGCTTGATTCAGGATGGTTCTTAGAGTTCTGTTACAAAGGCAAAGAATCAATTAGATAATGACAGTTTTTGATTAAATGGAATGTATTGGAATGAGGTTAGAAGTTTCATTTTAAGAGTTTAAACCCATTTTATGTGATATATTAAACAGAATAACAGATAATTATCAAGGCAAAAGTTTCATGAGTAATTTTTTATGTGTTTTAATTGTAGAGGAGCAGTACTCAATACCTCAAGCAATAATTGTTCTTGTTATTGGCAGTAATTTTTTATGATCTGTAACTAAATCAAGTCCAAGAGATCGTACACCTTTAAAAAGTCCATTACTTGGACACAATTCTCCACCAAGTCAGCCTTATCCAGCCCCATACAAACAAGCTGGGTGATACCGGGGATAAGCTATATTTAAACAATGAAAAAGTCTTGCAACTCTGATCAAAGGAAGGGAATTTAATGTAAAGCCTCCTTAATGCCTCCTATCTGAGCATTCTTATCAAATCCCCATATTTTTAGCATCGACGAAGGAGAAACCTGACTATTTTTGCAAAGATTTTTTTTTTTGAAGTCAGTAGATAGCACGATTTTCCTTTTCATGATCAAATAGAAATTTTTAAAATTTATTCCACTGAATGAATTGTTAATTTTAATTTTAACGAATATCACAATTTTAGTGAGAAAACACATTAGCTGACATTTAACATTATCAAATCTCTAAAACAGAATTTCATAATAAATATTCCAGCATTTACCTTTAGCATATCGCGTATTTATTAAGATTTTATTTTTATTTTTGGTAACAAGATGCTTTTCATTATTAAACTAAACTTATTTGACTAAATTGTATAAAATCTTTTTTTTTAGTTTGGCTATACCTATTTTTGAATTTTCTGTTTATCCAAATGTGTCAACCCTGATTTTGCAACCAAAACCTCTCAAATTAGAAATTTCAGTGTAAGTTTCCATATTGAGTCAATGTCACTTCTTCCAATACATTGCATTAGTTAACGATCTTGAGGGGGAATAGGCGCGCTGGATTGCGGGTCTCCAAAGTAAAGTGCATCAGTGTTAATGCAATGGAGAAAAAAAAAGATTTTCTCTGCCACATTTATCCGGCTGTATTGAATATTTTTATAAACGGATATTTTATGTAATAAATGTTGCTGACTTACAGCTCTCGACAATCCCACTTTTTGAGACTGGTTCGAATATTTTTAAAATTTTCAATAAATAATTTTACAAAAAGTATTTTTAAAAAGTGAGATTGTAGAGACCCGTAAATTATCTACATTTATTATTTAAAAAAACCATTTGTAAAAATTTCAATACAGTCGGGGAAATGCGGCCGAAAAATAGTTTTTTTTTGCCCATTGGATTAACACTAAGACACTTGAATTCGGAGACCCGCAGTCCAGCGCTCCCTTTCCCCCTTAACATACTTATTTCTATAATCAGACAATCAAAGAAGGGGGTAATCACATCAATTACACACTACGACATTGAAGTGCTTATCAAAGTAAATAGTAGCGAAATATCACCTACAAGAAAGCTTGCAGAATATTTAATATTTTATTTACCATACATCGAAGTGAAACTTAATTTAATACTTGATCACTAAAACCTGTTTATTAAGTGCTATCTTTAATGGACAAATTTCGTGATAGCACGTGCTGAAGTGGCTTTATTCTAAATCGCGTTTGAATGTCTCGAAATTTTATCTGAACTTAGCAATAGAGCCAATCAGCCTACACTCTTAAAACAATTACTCCTAATTTAACTCAGTCTGAGTGGATTTCACTCTTCCAGACTGGAAAATGCACTTCTCCTTTTGGAGTGGATCCTTTGTGTGTTAAACCTCCGACAGGATCACTCCAAACGAGTGATTTTAACTCAGTCTGAGTAAATATGCATGCCTTTACGGTGTCGAAAGTGCACTTCTCCAACTGGAGTGGATTTCACTCTTTTGTTTTAAGAGTGTATTTATTTGAAGTGGATTTCGGTAGTTTCCGTCCATCTGTTTGAAATTTACCTCTATCTGATTCCACAAAACTTAAATATGTACGAATGGTATCAAAATACGCAGAATTTCCCCGGATTTTAATACGTTACTTTAAAAGATTTTGTGTATTTTTGTTCGAGAGTTATGAATTATTAAAGATATGGATTTGCTTATTGCATTGAAGTGACTACAAAGTTTCAATTAAAGCTAGTATAGTTTAATTTCGTCGCAATTTAAAAAATGCAGCAGTTCAACATTTCTCTTACACTTGAAAATAAATTATTCAATAGCAGATAAAATAGCCATTTGGGCAATTCAAAGAATTACAAAATCGTTCTTTTGTTTGTGAACTATATGATTCAAAGACTATTTCATATTAAATATTTAAAGAAAGCAATGGTGGTGGCTGAATACCTCTTATCCCTTCAATAGCACGTATAACATTTTTCTGTTAAGAAATAATAAAAGAAAATAAAGTTTCTATAAATTTATGGCGTGTATGTAATGGCTACAATCACGCTACAATCCAGTTTCTAGGACTCAAAGGTTACGTGAAATAAAAAATAAAGTTGTTGCAGGTGTTTCCAAAATATAGATTTAAAGGTAAATAAAAATTCAATTTCGACATCAAGGTAAATTCCTACGCCATCTGCTGCTTAAATAAAGAACTAAAAATGTGTTTAAGAATTTACGCTCTTCTGAAGGAGTAGTTGCTTCTTTCAAATGTCTTACTTACTATTCAGAACTCTTTAGAAAGGTAATTAATTCAATGAAATACAATTCATCTAATTCATTCAATTTAATACACATTCATCTAATTAATGTAAAATTTTAAATTAAAAAAGACTTAAAAAATGAAGAATCACATGTAACAAGGAAACCCCTTGTTTTTAAACAGATAATAAATCAAAATAGTATTTTTTGAACTATAAAATGTTCCAAAAAAAAACCCCCCGTTAAAAATATCGAGTAATATAAGAATATCATTTTAAAATTAAACAAGCTAGCACAGACAACATTTGTTGTTTTTTCCCAAGCATTTTCTTATGATTGATAATAAGGGATTTTTAATTTAGAAAATTGGCTAGCCAATTTCGTAATAGTTTTGATGATTACGTTTTTTTTTACCAGCATTCGCATTTTCTAGTGCAACTGGTAACAAATTAACATATTTAATGGTCTCCACTTTTTGTTATAGAATGACATTCTTCAATACTTTATTAACCCTTTCAGTCCCAATGAGAAATGTTTCATCACCATTTTAGATTTTTTTTCTGACCGTCTATAGCCACTTAAGATCAATCATTATTATTAATCTCAAAAGATGACATCTTTATTATTTTTTTTTATAAATTATGATAAGAAAAATGATGATGCCAAATGGCATCATTGGTACTGAAAGGGTTAAAGAAATAAATTAAATACTTTTTCTAAAAAAAATACTCAATACTGATTGTTCTTTTTACGTGATTACGGGTTTTATTTATCAAGTAATGATGTGTGCAAACCTCAAGGATAAAAAACAGGTGCAATCGAAAATGTGGCTTTCTCTTAACTTTTTTCTTGAAAAAAAAAAAAGAATAAACTAAAAAATATCAATGGCTGGAAAAATGAGAACTTTTTTTCTTTCCAACGTCATTCTTTGGCCAGAGTTCAGAATGGCATAACAATAAGGAATATCTATAGATCTGCAGACGAAACTTTTTTCATGGACTCGGAATTGAGTTTTCTTCACTACCATGGAGTACTTGATGCATAAATATGTATATCAGAACCAACATATAAATAAAGGGTTGGAGCAGCCAAGCTTAAATCTGACTTTTTTCGTTCCAAAAAAAAATTCTTCTTTGCAAAGCGATCTACCAGAATGTCAAACATATTGGATTTTTTTTTTTTTGAAAATGGAGTTCCTTTGTCATCCGGAGAATCGTCTCTGTATGATGAATCGAAAAATTTAGTGAACTAAAGGTCGAATTTTTGATTCGGAATTCTTAATGATTGCGTAGAATGCTAAGAATTATTTGAATAGCTAAATATAGACTAGAATATTTTTGAAACGGTAAATATTAGAACTAATCGCTTCCATACACGATTTGTACACCTTTTGAAAGAAAATCACCAAACGCGGCTATTGGTTAGTTCTAAAGCTTCAAAGCCAAATATTGCGTACATAAATATTTCTTCTTTATAAATATTCATTGACATAGATGAATAATCCATTCAAATTTTATTTTTATATTAAATAAAGTTTCTCATGCTTTTGATGAAGTGTAACAGTTTAAATATTGAATAAAATAGGAATTTTATTGTTAGGTAAATTAAATGTTTAATTATTTAAATTTTAATACTTTTATTTTAAGTTTTTTAAATGAAATTCGGGATATAGCCGTACCTGGTTTTTAACTATAATGTAGGACGTATCCCACTTGTTTGTAAGACTTGTGGTTCGTTCTCCGAGAGTGGGTAACGGATAAACAGACGGAGAGACAGCCACACCTTTATAGAAGATTTAACTTTTATAATTGTAATGAAGCGTCTCACTACACTCCTTCCTTTCAACATTTTACTGAAAAATGAAGTATACATGAAAATGGTTTTGCGAACACTTTTTATTTTTAGCAATACATTTGGAAAATAGTAATAGTTTGTTTTAATATTTATGCATATAAAAATTTAATACAGAACTAAATGCTGCGTTTGGTGCTTTTTTAAACATATGATTTTTTTTGGTGGAAGCAGTTCTAAGTGTCAGTTTCTGTTACAAACCTATTCATTAAAGTATGGAATTAAAGGGAGTGCACAAACTTAAAAAGTTGCTGCCATATGAATAACTAAATGCGAAAAAGAGGCCAACTCTATTTTACAATTTCCTCACTGAGCATTTTCCTTTTAACGTAAGTATGATGTACAGGGTTAGTCAAAATGAATAGGACAGTAAGAAAACTATTTTTATACCAATGTATGTTAATTGTAACCAAACTACAGCTATGCATGGACAGATAACTACCAACCTATCAACTATTGTCCTATTCATTTTGACTAACCCTGTATTATCAAGTGCCTCTGCTAGGAATAAAAAATATTCATGTAATGTAGGCGCTCAAAAGACAAGCCCAATAAAACTCTAAGGCAATTAAAACAATTCAAACCATGCACAACTCCTCGAAAGAACTCCGCATTTATCAGCTCATATACACTCAAATCTTCGGGTACAAAAATGCACATGACAGTGAGCAAAATCAATGGCTACAAGCGCACAATCAGTAGCAGCTGATGTCTAACTGTTTTTACTTCGAAACTCTGGTTTGGAAAGGTTTCATCTAACTTTCCACTGAGTTTGAATGATACACTCTTAAAACAAATCAGCGATTTTAACTCGGTCTGAGTAAATTTTCACTCTTTTCGGTGTCAAAAATGCACTTCCCCATTAGGAGTGAATTTCACTATTTTGTTTTGTAAAACCTCCAACAATCTTAACAACAAACGAGCGATTTTAAGGCGATTACGAGCGATTTCGGAGTTCATTTCACTCCTTTCCAGTGTCGAAAATGCACTTCTCCTATATTAGCGGGTTCCACTCTTTTGTTTTAAGAGTGTATGAATTAGGTGTATCTTTTATTTTAACTCATCCCCGCCACTCCCATAAGAAATATTATTGTAAACTCTTCTTTGGAAAGTATGTTCAGTAGGATCGTGTAAATACAGAAGGTTCCCAGGTAGCACAAAAATTTTGGCCAATGTCGCATAAGTATCGGCTAAACTTGGAGAATATTGGATGAAATCGATCATTTTCTACCGATTTTAACCAGATTTCCCCGTTCTTTGAGGTTTCACACCTTAAATTACGAAAAACGCAATACTTAA
This sequence comes from Hylyphantes graminicola, assembly GCA_023701765.1. Classification (NCBI taxonomy): domain Eukaryota; kingdom Metazoa; phylum Arthropoda; class Arachnida; order Araneae; family Linyphiidae; genus Hylyphantes; species Hylyphantes graminicola. Next base: position 47,731,851 of record CM043115.1, on the reverse strand, counting down.
TTTTACCACAATCTTATAGTATTTTGCAAGTGTAAAAGGCAAATATTATGTTTCGCAATGGTGATATATTTTTCAATTAAGAATTTTGGGCTGTAATTTTTTTTCATATAATATTCAAACCAATATTGCACCCCGATATTTCCCAGCGTCGGTAAAACGTAGTCCAGTATGCTTGGGCGATGAGTAGGAGCCGAGATTGGCCAATACTGCTGCGCTACCTGGGTTGTAAGGTTTAAAATGGCTGTAAAATGGAGCCCAATGTCCAAATATGTTGAAATTTTCAGAAAAACATGGGGAGAAGTGTTTTTTTGTTTGGTTGCGTGCAGGGGGCAATAAAGTTTGATGAATTTATGTTATAAGGACAAGCATTCAAAAATTGTTATAATGTTGCAGTAAAGCTTCACGAGGGTTATTGGCGCAAACATCCCCAATATAGTTTTGAACTTGGTAGTCCTAAATTCCGTTGGATTCATCAGCTGGAAACTTCATCCTGAAATAATACAACACTACGAATTAACCGAATTACATCTTAATTCTTTTGTATATTCTTTTGCTGCATCCTTAGTCTATCATTTATTATTACTTAACTAATTTCTTCAAGGGGCTTCTGTAACTCTGACTGGTGATTTTGTTTATTGATGTTCTGTTTAGCCTTTTCGCTACGAAGGATTTTTGCTCCCTCGTAATATTTGATAGAAATAACATCATCGAATTCTTAGTTGTTCGGACGTTTTGGGGTGCTTCAGTAAAGAAAGGGTTAGCTGCAACTTTAAGTTAAACTCTTCTGACTACATATGAAGAGTAAAAGTTAAGAATATTTCGATTGACTACAAATCTTCTGTATTTAAATCTGGTTGGTGGATATTGACGACATGAAACGGTTTATCTCTTTATTCATCCCTCGCGGTAACTCCAATTCACGCGAGACACGAGTACCTCACGTGATCACAGCTTCTTTGTCAAAAATATCACTTACGATATTGTCTAGCCAAAGCAGTTCCTTGTCACCATCGAGAGTCGGATAAAGTGCTTCGTTCCCTCGCTCTTCTACATATTGTTTTGACACTTGAGTTATTCTCTGAAATGCTTTCGGAACTCGGAGAGAAACCAAAAATGCCGCGCTTTTAAAAATGGACACAAAGGGATGTGATGAGTTTCTATCGAATACCATCTCAACTTCAGGTAGAACCAGATTCGTAGACAACTGAATTAAGTATATATATTCCTGTTGGTGCAGTTTCATGGACTTATCCTGTTTCGCTGGTTTTAAGTGGAACATTTCCACAACAATATATTAAGATCTTTAAGCGACAATAGTTACATTTATTTTGCTCGTAATCACATGCATTTAAAAAAACTCTGTCATATTATATAGGATCGTTTGATTATTTCTCGATACAGTGATACCGGAAAAATACTTGATAGATGCTAAAATAGTATCATAGGTAATTGTGTGAAACTAGAGTAAATTTAAATATTAAAACTGTAGTTTGGAAGGAAAAACCCATTTTAAAACTATTCAAACAACTCGGTTTAAAGCCGATATGCTGATGGTATGCATGAAATTTTTTTTTGGAATCTGCAAGCAAGCAATTGAAATGCAAGTTGTAATATTTTTGAATCTGAACAGCAAGTTTCTTACAAGAATGCATTATTTTTGTAATCGTGGTAATGTATTTAGTTCATTTGTTTAAGCTTTTTTATAGAGAATTTTAATGAACCAAACAACGTTTCTTGGTTGGTTTGCCAAATTCATTCGTATTCAAACAATGACTCAATTCATTCCGATTTAAACATTGTTCGATCTATTAAGAAAGGGTTTTGATATCTGACAGAAATTTATAATTTAAAAATTATTAACCTGGAATAAAAATAAGACATTATGAACAATGAACAGATGATCAACTGACAAACTACTTATGAAAGAATTGTTGAGCCCTGATTCTACACTGTATCATTTAAAACATTGTTCATTTTTCAAGAACACAAACATTGATGAACTTGTACCATTTAAGTTTAAATTTCTCTATGTCTGGGGAAAGTGAGACAATACCATAGTAGATATGTTCTTTCGAAAAATAAGTCGCCGGACTTTTCTGTTTGGAAAACTTATGGATATGAAATGAAAGGAGAACTGTCGTTTTTATGTCTTTAGGGCATCTATTTTAATATTATTTTTTGTTTTCGGCAAATGAGTTGTCATGATGCGTCTGCGGCTCATACCAAAATTTTTCTTCTATTAATGAAATATGGAATAGAATATACTGCTGAAATACATTATGTTGGACTAAAAATACTGTATTGCTGTTATTACTTCAGGGCTTATGTATATTAGGTTTTTAAAAGAGAATGCTGATTACTTTCGTTACTAAGATATATATTATTTGGAATACATGCTTTGAAATATATTTTATGCAGATAGAGTTTACGAAGCAAAAATATTATTATTTTTGCCAATGCTTTTGTACTTTTGATATAAATAATATAAATAATGTTTAACATTTCATTGAAAATACATTAAAAAATATGAAAGAATGTTCCAATTCGAATGAAATATTTCAAGAGATGAACATATTTGATTACAATACATTATTTTTCTTTCAAGATTATTCTGTACTTATTTTCCAAAGGGTATTACCTAATAACAAGTTGCTATATATTTAAAAAAAAATAAAGTGAATATTTTAATATTTAGATGCGGTGTATAATTTTTTCCATACCTCATGTAGTAGTTTAGCTCTTGTGAAGCTCTAAGTCTACGTAAATTCAGTCGACACAATTGACTCAAACATCTTCCTGCTGTTAATCACGTTTTATATTTGCCCTCTTTAATGTAGGGTGACTGCGTCCCTACTTCTAACCTTCCTCTTTGTTTTGGATAACATTTTATTAACAAAATGTCTTTAAATGACTTGACAAAACGTGTTTATGTTTCGTACCTGTGACATAGGATTGTAGCAACTTTACTTATATTCCTTTTCGGAGATTGACTTAACTTGGGGTTTTTCATTCGTTAGCGTACACTGATGTTGTATATAGATGGTCAATTTGTTAATAATTTTAATATCAAACTTTTTATACATTTGAATTGCAAAAGAGTAAATGAACCTTTTTCTTGCAATAACTTTGTTTTTAAATGTATTGAAGCTATCGTCATAAAATAAAGGATTGGTAAAAATTATCGAATCAATAACAATTGGCTGAGCGAACTTTTTTAAGCGTTGGAATAGTTTTCTAGATATTTCCAAATATTTTCTAAATTTTACTACACACAATATTTATCGAACAATAAATTTTTTGTAACAATTTTGAGAAAATGGATGCTATTAATACAATACAAGAGAAACGAAAACTCGTCTACGGAACTTATTATTGTTCATTTAAATGCTGTATTCCATTTTACGAGAAATGATCTAGGCAAAACTTGAGAAAATGTTGTTTATTATGTAATAAGGGCAAAGCACTTAAAAATAAGTGTAAAGCACTGAAAAATAAGTGTAAACACTTCATTTAGTACTAAGTGTAAAAAAAAGATTTTGCGAGTTTAAAGAATTCATTTATTAAAATTATACAGACATGCTAGTTTCACACTGTTTAAAACTATCAAACGGTTGTTTTATTAAATAAGTTTTGTTTTACATTTGAAAATAAAATGAATTCTAAGAAATATTTTAGATTTATTCCCCTTTTACTTTTCGTAGAACATACATAGGTTTTTAATATTATTTTAGCAATGAGTTTTGCTTTATACTTTACATTCAATGAATTAAAAAAAATATCTTTTTATTTTACAGCAACATGCTTACATTTTTTATATATTTTTTTTGCCATTTAAAAAGAAACTATAATTTTTTAACAACCTCAATTTCCAGATTCGTTCACCGAAAAGAAGTGGAATTGTTATTTTCGTTTTTATTTCAAGCTTTTTTTTAGCAATAATTCCAGAACTGCTTTCACAAGGTGTAAAAGAGGGCTTAGTTAAATCGAGCTCGTGCATATCTTAAAATGTAACTTTTTCTCGGGCATTTAAATTACATTTTATCACCGATGGAGGACGTTTTTTTTGCATTTTTGCGTCACAAACAACAAAAAGTGTCTCCTATGTTTTTGTCCTATTATAAAATGAAAACGATATGGATTTTAAAATTCCCATTTTCGTGAATTCCTTTCTGTAAATATGGCAAAATATAAGGAATATTTAAAACAATTTTTTGTGTGTGCAGAATTTACTATTACATTTTTTTAATGTTAGAGCTTAAGACAAAATGGAGATTATTTTTTATTTTGAATGCTGCATTTTTAGTGAAGCGAAATAATTGTGAATAGTTCTGGTGTAGTTTTTACAATTTTTGTGCTTTTAAGTAAATTTATATGGAATGTACAGTGTTATTTAGATACCCCACTTAATGTTGAATGCTTCCATTTAATTTTTTGCTTAAAGTTGCGCTTGTCTTGTTTTAAATGTATGAACATTAAACGTAGTAAAATTCTAAGCAAAAAAAATATATTTGTCTGTGTTGGAGTAAATGAAAATGTAACCCCTACAGAAATTATATACGCAAAAGTTTTATTTAATAATTCTTTTTTTTATGATTTTCTTTATTTCTCTGAAATATATATGAGGTTTTTAATTTTACTTTTTAATGATGTGGTTTCAAGCATTTGTGCAAACTTTTCGGTCAACCAGAATAATTATAGAATAATAATATACAAATCACATTGTAGAATTAAAGTATTTTAATGTATTGTTTCATGAAATTTAATATAACAATTATTTTTAATTGCTTAGAACATAACCAACCTAGAATTAGCCTATTACGCACCGTAATTTTCCTTGTCAAGTGATGTTGCTGGTTAGTGGTAAACATAATTAAATTATAACATATCATGAAACAAAGTGGGGCTTAGTAAATTTTTTTTAAATTATGTTGATTAGTATATTAGGTAGTATAATGCCATAAGCATATAACTAGATGATTATATTTAGGATATTATGTGAATTCATAGAACTTTAGCATTCATATTTGATTTAAGTACAATTTGCTCTTGACACATTTTATACCTTAGGATTTTTCAGCATTTTTACTAACAAATATTTTTGTTTGTAAAGACATTTATTTTCTTTTTCAACTAATTTTTGATTTCTAATGAATAGAACAAGATTAAATCAGCCAACAAAAGTTTTTTTAAAGCCACACAATTAGTTTTTTGTTACTTAGGATATTTTAATTACCAAAAACTCGCTTGTGGATACTGCTTTCTTGTGTATCCTCGTAATTGTGTTCTACAATAATATTTCATGTTTTTGCATGTTGACATAAGATTTTTTAAGAACGTTATTTTTGTGTATTCAAAACCATAAAGGCGAATCATTAGCAAAGCTTTTTGAAACTTCTTTTTACTATTGATAAAAATAATTATTTGCATATGATATTAATATTTTTAAAAATAGTTCATGTGTACTATTTTTAAATTTTTAAATTTGTTTTTTAAATTAAAAAGTCATAAAAAATCATTTATTGATTTTTTAATAATATCTAAAGCTTGTTAAGTATACCACTAAACGATTTTGTGTTGATCGCAAATATATTTTTAAAATGAAATTAAAAAGATATTTTCCTCCAACACTAACGAATATCATTGCCTTTGAACAATTGTAAAAAAAAAATATATATATTTTTTCCAAATTTATCGAATTTTTTTTCATGTTTTATTTTTTCACAATTTTATTTGCCTCACAGATAGCCATGTTACTTGGAATATAATATAGACTTAGTCTTAGACTAAGTTGGTTCTACTGAACAGACTTAAAAGGTTGTTGGTTTATTAACAATTTAAAGTGAAAACAAATGATTTTTTACACAAAGTTTATAATATTATTGTCAATTTTATAAGAAATTATGTTTAACAATATTCGAGATTGAATTGAACAAACTTAAATACATATATTGATGTTTTTACTTTGTATACTTATTAAAGATTTTTTTTAAAGTATAACTTAAAAAAAATCAAAAACAGTTTCACATTGCAACGTTTTTGGTAATGTTTAGATAAAATCATACGTATGCTTTTCAAATAAGTAGTGACAATGTTAAATGCTGCTGAAGTAGCAAATATTTCCACATCAAATTCACGTAACATTGTCACACTGCTTACTTAAAAACCGCAGGTAAAAACCACAAAAACTATGAATATGATTTTCACTATGGTGAATATTATTAAAAATGTTGCATCTGAAACAAGTATTATAAAAATAATATAAATAAATCAAATAATTGCGTTTTTTCTAAAAACAAAGTAAAAAAAAAAACTAAAAAAAAATATACAAGAACTATTTATGTAAATAATAATAATATCTAACATGCAGGAAATCATCAGTGAAAAGATGTTTCAAAATTCTTTGCTAGAGATTTGCTTTTATGGTTTAGAATATACAAAAATAAAGTTTAACAAAATTGTATATCAACATACAAAAACATGAAATATTATTTTAAAACTCAATTACGACGAACCATAAGTAAAGCAGCATAAACAAGCAATTTTTTTGGTCGTGAAAATATTTTATGTTACTAAAAGTAAGCTGATTGCGTAGCTTCAAAAAAACTTTTTTGACTGATTTAATAACTTTCTGTTTATTAAAATAACAAAAGAACATACAATAAAATAATAGTAGTTGAGAGCTTGCTCTAAATTTAGGCTATGTTCTATCTCACGGTTTTCTTTCCTACACTTCTTGCCAACCTAAGTTGGGTAAATAAAAATATGCTATTGAGAAGATCCTTCCTCGTATGTAAAGAATTAAATAAATAATTTGTGAATCCATCCAGAAAACATTAATTTCGTTTAAAGTCTAACAGATTTGAATATTATTTGAGAATTTTTTTTAATTTTATCGGATGGAAATGTGTATTTTGTTAAAATTGTATTCAGATTATTTTGTATGTAAATATTACCTTACAAGAATTTCCAACTATCGGACCAATCGCGCTTTTGCCTCTGCCTCTGTTTGTAGCCTTAGGTGGGCACGGAGTGTAGTTAAATGGAACTCTGTAGATCGGTATTTACTGCGAGGGTTTTCTTGTAACTGGAAAACAACTTGTAGTAAATTTCACTCAAAGATCGTTTAGAAAATAGTTTTCCCTCACGTTCGCTTTTAAATTTGCTCGTAGTTTGATAATTTTGTTTGAAATCATCAATAGTTTGCCTGTATCCTCCGCGGAACTGTGAACTGTCCCTTTTGTGTATCCCTCCGCGCGCATACAAGGTCCAGTAAATCGCCCCTAAAATTCTAATACATTAATTACAAAACTTAACTTGTTTCAATGACATTTAATAAAAGCTTGCACTCAACATCGTATTGATATTTTGCTAACAAATTTAAATTTAAAGAGTTTGAGTAAACAATTAATTAAATCTTGCACCCTTATATAAATAGGCAATTGAATGACTTTAATTTAAAACTATTCATTATTGTTATTTACATAGCAAGGAGTATTATTGGAGATATTTATTCAGTTGGTTTGACTTTGTTAGGTTTAAATAAATAAAAGTGTAATATTCCCACATAAAAAGTTTTACCCAGAACCTATAAAGAATATCATAATTTCATTATTAAAGCTAACTCTCATGCTTGTGTTGCGTTTTTTTCATTGCCGCATGATAATTGAAGGTTTTTGCTTATTTATAACTAATTACTTACAACAAGTTTAGAAACACCATGTTGAATCAATGTGGTTATCTAGTGGATTCGCTGACAGTGAAAAAAAAAGAGGTTTTTATTAAAAAAATATAATGATTTTTAATACTTCTTAAATATATTATCCTTTGTTGAAAAATTCTAAACAATAAACTCTGAAACAACATTGTTAAAAGGGTACACTTTTACGTGCAAATCTCTCCTGAAAGTCCGCACTTAAAACAACATTGTACAAAGTGGGAAACACATTAATGCATGGTTGTGTGACTTGGAAGATGTTAAACGAAATTGTCAAAATTATTATTTATAACATTAATTATTTATATACAAAAAAAACCCGTCGAAAATATTCCAAATTATCTCTATCAAACATATAATTAATTTTGAAATGTTGACTTTTAGGACAAAGAGATTAAAAACCAAAACTTTTATAAGTGATTCGTATTGTTTATATTATTCGCCACTAAAATTTAATTTTTTCCGTTTTATATTACATTAATGAACAGGAAATTAAATTGGAAGAGAACTGAGAACGATGAAATTTCATACCATTACACGTAAAAATTCAGCAAGAAGAAAAAAAAAAACTACCTTCAACATGCCTTATCATTAAAGAATCACATTTCAAAAGGAGTTAAGGGATCAAATGTCCTTTTCTTCTTAACTCATCGTCTTTGGAATTATAAGGAATGACACCTTGATACTTTCGGCTAGCATGTGTGATTATTAACGGTTGTGTCGTAAACGGATAACTTATCTTGTCAACCGAAAGCACATGAAAACAACAAAGAAATTATATATTTCTTAGTATTTTGCAGGATATAATGCAATGTGTTTTTGAATTGAACCTTATTATCGATATTTTAAATTCATACACTCTAGTACAAAAATGGAAAGTATATAATTTAGTTAGAAAAAAGTAAGTAAATAATTTATTGCATGCATGAATAAAATAAATAATTAATCAGGTTCAATTTTTTTGATAATTCCTACTAACCGAATGCTGTTAACTATATAACCTGTGTTTTTTTTAATAGCAATAAGAAATAATCAATTAGATATAGTCATAAAATATTGGTTTAGTTAAAAAATATTCTTTAAGACGTTAAAATGATGACGAAGATTAAACTTAAAAAATACAATAAATACAATTTAAAATGATTTGGTGTGAAAAGATTGTTAAAGTACATAATAGTTACATACATATACATATCGTTGTATCGTTAAAGTACTTATACATATCGTTGTATATTTTATTTTCAAATACTCCCTTTTTACTCAATTTCCTCCTCTTCAGCGACATGTCTAAATTGTGGAGGTGACGCACGATAGATGGCAGCATCCGTCACTTATGGGTGTGTGTTATGCCTTACTTGACGAATGCTTATAAGCGGGTCTCTGACCCAGCACACAAGCCTGAAAATATATGTCTAACCAACCAACTCAATTTAAATGCGTTTTGAAGTTTAAGGTTTGTTTGAAATTTATGAGAATTGTACCATTCGGCATCTAATTTAAGACTTCAAACCAATAATGTCCTTTAATATATTTCAATAATATATCTTAGCTTTCACAAACACGTCCATGTGAAAAGCCTTCTCTAACACTCCCGATTACGCAGTCTCTAGGGTTACAATTTCATGAGTTTTGAACGTGCCAATTGGTAAATGGTAAGACAAATCCTAACATACCGCTAGAAACTGTTTTTATATTTGTACTCAAGATGAAATTCTATTTAACATTTGAAAATAATTTTTATTATTTTATTGTCTTTCAATAACTGAAAAATATATGAATTTAGTTTCTTCTATGATGGAGACTTACAGGTAAACATAATAATTAACTACTTTCATATTTGAAGAAATTTAGCATATTATCAAAATTTCCGGTTTTCCGGTAAAACCTTAGAAGAAACTCTCTAACGATAAACCAAATGCAAGAAATTGTTTTATCTATTGAATAAAACTATATATTGAATAAAATTATTGTTATAAGTCGCTTAATATCTTTTGGTTTGTTTAGGTATTTTATTGCCTCGACATAGACGTTCTTATGCCAGGCATCATCCCTTTAGTCTATAATACGTTTATGACCATGAAAGTGGAATCCTTTATAAAGGCTGTGCCTTCACCGTCAGTCATCCACTTACATATCCCAACCTATATATGCTTGTGACAAGTGCATTTCTCCAACTTGAAGAAAAAACTTTAAAGTGTATTTCAATGCCCAATAAAATGATTTGATTAAAAGCATATTTAAAATTTAAAAAAAAAACCCCAAAAAATTAATGCTCAGTTAAATAATAAGATAATTTCATTTTGATACTATATTCCCGCAGTGAACACTTTCTCAAACGCAGAAGAAACTTAACTTATTGACAATAGAAATAAAACTTGATGAAATATAAAAAAAATAAATAACTTTGGAATTACGTCTGAATATTTTACATTAGAGTACTTTGAAAAGCATTCTTACTTTGAATTACAAGCAGATCACAATTTTTTTTTGAAGAAGTGTTAAAAAAGCTATATTTAACTCATAAAACCCATTTAAGTAGTGTGTTTTGAATGCAACTCATATGATTGAAAAACTTATAAACAAATTCCCTCGTATAATTCAAGTGAGAAGTATTTTAATACAAAGCGAAAATTTAAGGAAGTTAGCCAAATTAGCGAATCTTCACCAGCCATGGAAACCCCTCCAAAGTGATATGCATGTGGTCATCTCAAGGAAATGAAGGCTAATCTGTATTCCAATTGGATCTGAGTGGCTGGGATCATACATAAGTTGCCCCAAGCCGCCATCTTATGCATTGGCGAAAGGGGTGCCTTGATCCAACAAGCCAATGCGGGATAGTTATGATTGATTAGGGTATCGTGGTTTGTGGATTCTTAGGTCGCGACTCATCTGTCTTGGTTTGGTTTTGGATGAAATAATGTCGCACTAGAACTGCACGAGATATCATTTGTCTTGAAAGGAGATTCATGTATTGGCATGGTTGGCACATGGGACATTCGTTGGTGTACGATGGTTGAAAGGTGTTAATGGTATGAATTATGGGTAGAAAATTGATGGTAGTTGTCTCGTTAAATTTGTGGGCAAACTGATTTGTATTGTTAAAATTTTATGAAACAAATATTGGAGCGAGACATTGTATGATTCTTCGTCACCTGTTTGTGCTTGGATGAAATAACGTCGCACAAGAACTAAATGAGACACATTCTTAAAACAAAAGAGTGAAATCCACTCCAGTAGGAGAAGTGCATTTTCAACTCTGGAAAGGAGTGAATATCAACTCAGACTGAGTTAAAATCACTCGTTTGGAGTGATCCTGTCGGAGGTTTAACACACAAAGGATCCACTCCTCTAGGAGAAGTGCATTTTCTAGACTAGAGGAGTGAAAATTAACTCAGACTGAGTTAAAATCGCTCGTTTGTTTTAAGAGTGTATCACCTGTCTTTCATCCGTGTATTAACGTGGTTGGCATATGGTACATTCGTTTTTATACGGTAGTTGTGTGTGAAAGGTGTTAATTGTATGGATGAATGATATGAATTATTTTTTGAAAATTAATGGGTAGGCAATACAATTTATTGTAAAAATCTTAAATAAAAATTGCAAAACAGTGTATGTGAGCACCTTTTGAAAATCCATTTTTCCTGAGTGGCTTGAATATTATTCCCCTTGTTCCTTTAGTGTAGAAAAATTAATTTGGATCAAAATAAAATAGGGGTATACATATATTCTTGATACTTACATAACTAGGAGTGTTTGTTTAACATTCCTATAACTATACTATTTTAAACTTAACAAAAATGGTTCTAAGAAAATGATTTGAAAATCCCATCCAAGCCTTTGATAAAAGATATCAGTGACTTAATTCTAGTAAAAATGAAATTGTATGAATGAATGTCTACATGCTTTCGGCAGCTTTTTCAGCAGTAAATTTTAAAGGCAGTTTTGCATTAAATACAATTTTAGAATTAACTATTACAAAAACCACCCCATCTAATCAATTGACATTTTTTTTATTGTCTTGAGCAACAATTCAACTTTGATGTGATTTAGGATGGATTTAGATATTTTTAGAAATACGATTGTTAAGAATGGAACTGGGTGAATGATTAAAAAAAAAATACGTAATAGGGTTAAAAGTACGCAATGAATGGCAAAAGCTCCACGTGTCTTCTTTTAATTTTTTTTGTCTGGATTAGTTTTGTTTTGGTGTTCGAAAATGAGTTTTTAAAGAATATTTTACGTATTTATTTTTTTAAAATACCAAGTTCGTGTTGTGCCGGTGGGTTGTCTAACCTTTATTTAAAGGAAACTTGCATAGAAAGAAAATTTTGTTTTTCACGTATGATTGTCATTTTGTGAAACCGATAAATCTTAAGACGTTTAAAAATGGAAACCAGAACTTTACATCATCTGGAACAGTCCCATAATGGTAGAAATGATTTTTTTCCAAATTATCATATTTCATATGATTTCATTAAACTACCCCTTCAAAATTTTAATAACTCTAAAAGTGAAAAATCGTTTGTGAGCTTGAATTGAAACTTTATAATTGTCCATTGTATATCAATTTCAGATTTGATTAATAGCAATATAATTTTAAGTCAAATAAAATAATAAATTTCGTGTATTTGCTATATTTTAATTACAAAAAATTTCATTGACTTCTACATTACAGCAACTCCTACTTATCTTGTACGCCTCCATAGATACTCCCCCAAATCCCGTGATTTTGTCTACAACATTTGCACTAGCCGCCCCGGTGGCGCAATCGTTAGGACGCTAGCCTTTGGAGCTGCTGGGGTCGGGTTCGAATTCTGGTCAGGCATGGATGTTTGTGACCGTCAATAAATGTTGTTATTTGTCTATGTGTTTGTGTTGTCCTTTTTTTGTGTGTCTTTCATGCTTGGAAAACTCTTTCTGTGCCCGTCCCACTGGACGAAAGCTTATAAGCGGTTCTTTGAACAAGCACACAAGCTGGAATATATATGTACAGCTGTGGAAATAAAAAAGTACCCACTTGAGGTTATTTCATCCGTTAGTCACCCTATAGAATCGGACCTTTTTGCGATTGTGTACAATTAACACTCTGAGTTAATTGCACGATACAAAATTTGCATAAGGGGTCGTCTTCATAATAAAAATATTACGAACTTTGAAATTTCCAATAGCAACACCCAATTTTAATAACTTAGAAATGTAAAGCACTCTTGAAAACCCTTAAATCTAAGTTTTTGTTACATTTGAATGAATATTTGACGAGTTATTCAATCGAATCACTTGTGGAACTTTTGGGGACCAACTCTAAAATGACAAGCAAGCATGCATGCAAAGCCGTCTTTATTTATCAATTGCACACGTAATCTTATACACAGTCCCCTAAAGGGTAATTATAAAGTATTTTGTGATTTACTCAGCAAATTATGAATAAACATTTTTAAAAATTGGGATTTCGCTTAAACTTCTTGACTTAAATTTATTTCTTTAAAAATATCAAGGGGTTTCCATTCATATTTTTTTAAAAATCCATATAATAATTATTTAAAATATAAAAATTGTTTTAAATACCCCAATATTGAATGCATTTTGTTTGGGTTATTATAATTTCTTTTCAGTAAAAAATTCGTTTCATTATCTTAATTATTTATAGATCGGGATAGTTTTTTATGTGCAACTCATTTAACATTATGAGACCTAAATTTTGCACGTCTCTAACTCCTATAATAATGCTTAAAAACTAACAAAATTTGGCATTTCGTATTAACATAGGTCAGAGATTTGAAATATGGATTCAAAAAGGGGTGTTGCTATTGGAAATTTTAAAGTTAGTAACATTTTTAATATGAAGATGGCCCCTTACGCAAATTTTGTGTGATGCAATTAACTCAGAATGTTAATTGTTCACAATGTCAAAAAGGTCCGATTCTTTAGGATGAATAACGGAGGAAATAACCTCAAGTGGGAACTTTTTTATTTCCACAGCTGTACCATACCATATAATACCATACCATTTGCACTGGCAGCAGAAACATATTTAAGTTAATAAGTCTGTAAGGAGCTTGAATAACGAGGGTACTATATAAACACGTTAAGAAGAAAAATAAGCGTGTTTTTATTTAAAGTGCTTAGTTGCAAAACTCATATTATCCAAAGTATAACTAAGATATATCTTAGTTATACTTTGGATAATATGGATATAGCGTCCGGTATGTTCATTGGTGACTTCCAAAAACAATAAATTTGGACGAAATCGCCAATTAACTCTCGGGACCATATATCTTACATATGCTTTATAGAAGGCGAGTTTTGCAACTAAGCTTTTCAATTCATGTGCGAAAAGCATAAATATACAAATAAGTGACCCGAAAAACTTAGCGGAATCCAATCTATTCCCTCTACTTCAAACGGTTTGCCCTCAAGATTAGCGCGTGGGTAGTAATGAATGGTCTGGATTGTATCGTGTAAATGAAAAGCTAAATGTTGAAAGGGTTTAAGTCTTCTGAAATACTTCCGTACATGCTCTTTCTTTTCAAAAAATGTAAGAAGGAAGATGCCTAGGGGGTATTCCCAAATGGACATGAACCCTTTTCGCGTTTAGCGATTCAGTTTTCTTTGATGGTTCCCTATTAACCCACATGACCGAACAATGTAGAGATCCATGAATTACATGGTTGATGGACATAATATTCGTTGATGAAGATATACGATAATTTCTGTATGAGTAGATACTATATAATATAAATAGTATATATAATACATGAATGATTTTTAAATTAAAATTCTGTAACTATTTGAACTTCGTTGTATCATTTGAAGTGCACTGTTTATTTTGCAAGTGAAATATATTTTAGTTAACTGAAAAAAATTCCGAGTTTAAAAACAGATCGTAAAATGAGGTGCAATGCCCATTTACTTCTATGCTTGAAGACTGTGCAAAAAGGTTTTGACAAAGAGCAGCGTTTAATTCTCATTGGTTTGATTTTAGCAATTATATGTCATATTTTCTATTTTTATTTTATATAGTTAATCTCACAAATGTAAAATCTAATATTTTGGGTGTCTTTTACTAAACACCTGTGCAGAAAAGTCTTCAAAGATAAGTCAAAGGTGCTCATGGGCATCTAGGACCTCGTGGTTTTAAACAAGCATCGAGTCGACTATCGGTATCGAAAGATACATCAAAGTGTTTCCTCTTATTAATACTTCTAGAAGTTAGTTTGAAAACTTTCTGAATCTCATAATCAATGTTCTAACTATATACACTGCGGATCATAATTATAAGGACATCAGGCTTTTCTGGTTTCAGCAACACTGAAAACTATTTCCTACAACAAGTTATAGTTGTTTATTTTTATATCATGTATAAACACTATTTATAAGCTTTAAACTCTATAATCCTAAATACAGGTAGAAAAACAGAAGTAATGGAGAATAAATGGAGGTTCAGAAATATAAGGACAGTGCAATTTATTGTCAATATTTATATAATTAATACTTTGTTGGTGCTCCTTTTTTACTTAAACAATCAGACATTCTACTTGGCATACTTTCAGCAAGTTTCTTCAAAAATCCTGCATCGATACTGTCCCATACTGCATAAATTTTATCTTCTAGCTCTTCAAATGAATTGTACTGCTGACCTTGCGCGTAAACATACCTCATATAAGACCAAATATATAAGACCAAATATTTTCCATAATGTTCAGGTCTGGGGAATTACTAGGCCATGTCAAAAGATTGATCTTTCGTTCATCAAACCACTCTTTTGCCGCTTTAGAGGTGTGGCAAGAAGCTCCGTCTTGTTGAAAAGTGAAATTTTCACCCCCTAAAGGGGAACAATAAGCAGGAAGTTGTACTTCTAAGATTTGTAAATACAACTCTGTGTTCATATTGGTAGGCACAAGTACCAAATCCGTTTTTCCGTTGGCTGAAACCGCCCCCCAAAACATAAGCGATCCACCTTTAAAACGCCTGCTCCATCTAACTGTTTTTTCCTTTCTCAAATCATGCCAGTAACTATTCCAACCATCGGGGCCATCTAGATTAAAACGCTTTTCATCAGAAAATATAACATTTTTCCAGTTCACACCGTCAGCAATCCACTTATGCACAGCTTGAATTCGCTTCTTTTTATGTTCAACCTTCAACGCCGGTTTTCTATTCATTTTAACGTACTTTGTAAAATCGCAGTTCTTCAAAACTCTTACAATTGTTGACTTTGAAATGTCTTTTTCAAAAGTACGATCAATTTCAGAAGCAGACATCTCTTGAATGACAGCACGGCGTACGATGATTCTTCGATCTCGCTCATTCAGTTTTGGTTTTGGACCAGATCTTTTTAATTACCGAACCATTTAATCCACGACTGATAACATTTTCAACAGCAGTTTTAGACCTTTTAATTTTAGTGGCAATCCGTCGCAAAGACATACCTTTTCCGCGAAGAAACCACACTTTTCTCACTTCCGAAGTCGTAAGTTCTTTCCCACGCGGCATTTTGACTGATGCTTGTTTCTGAAGTTTTCAAACTTTATATATAGATTCAGATAAGGAACGCAGTTAAAAATAACCATATTTGTCTGAGATATTTTGATCATATGTAAATTAAAGCAGCAAAATCTTTGATGTCCTTATAATTATGAACCTCTGAAATTTTATGAAAATTGTGATTTTACCCCTTTTAAACTTAATGTTTGATATTTATAATTTGATAAAGGATGAAATTTTGCTTTTAAGACAGATTCAACAAGTATGTATTGCTTTTTATTGTATACAGTAAAGATTTAATTCAGTATCCCAAAATAATCGACTGTCCTTATAATTATGATCCGCACTGTATTGTAGCACGGCCAACTTCAATAACAAAGCCATAGAAGCTCTCCCAAACATGAGCGTAGACGGAAATTTTGACGCCACTATTCTCAGAGCAGAAGATCGAGAAACTAGTTCGGAAGCATTCGGAACCCTAAAATTGTGGTCAGCTGTGAACGAGTGGTTCCGAACAGGTTTCGAGCCAGGTTATCTTCATCTTTGGAACAACGTCCTCGGAACTATGACGTCAAAATTTCCGTCCCCGAGTTTTTTTGGGAAAGCTTCTTCGGCCTTAGTAGTTGAACAGCCGTGATTGTAGTTCTATTTGATATGGATCCTTAATGTTAAGTTTACACATTACATCGTATGAGCTAAAGCAATATTCATCAAGATATCCAATGAACGATAGGAACGACCACGCCTAAACTGTTGTCATAGGCACACCAAACGTTGTCTTTTATCCCACAAACAAAAGACCTGGCAGCTAATTCCTCCAAACCACAATGGACACGCCTGCTCTGACGTCACAGCAAAAACATTATTCCCCCCACCCTCAGAAGCAACTTGGCTCCTTTCTTATTATCTATTGAATGCATATGCTTAAAATTCTAGAAACTTTTAGTGTAGCACAGTAAAATTTATCAAATAAATGAAAGTTAAAAATAATTTGCACATAAACATACATTTGTTAAAGTTTTTGTATTTCAAAAATATAAAATAGTTTAAGCTCACCAATCACCAGATAATATTTTTATGGTAAACTTTAAGGATTAATAAAGTCTTTGAAGTTTCAACTTTAATTAATCTGTTAAAGATAGCAAATGTCTCGAATGCATTTCAACTCTTCAGATCAACAGTTTTATGTATAAATATCTAAATATTTATCCGTATGAAACGTCAAAAGTATTATTTTATGAGTAATTGCTTTTCCAAAGAAGATTATAGAAATAATTTATTCTGCTATTAAAATGAAGAAAAGGAACCGAGAGATTATAAGACATCATTTGCGAAATGTAAACATAGAAACTAATTAACTTACTACAAAGTCGAAAATTGAAATGGAAAGACTGATAAATCCTTATATTTCAACAAGAGCTTCCCATTAATTGCTGTCCAATAAATAAAAAATATCACTTTACCCAAAAGGTATCCGAGTTTTAAAGCCATTTTGCAATGTCAGTTATCTGAAGATAAATTGGCTGCATTCTTTAATAATCAATCTATCATGTCCTCAGGCAATGCATTTTCATTGATTTTATATTGCTTTTGTTTTTTCCTTGAAAAATAAGGATTAAGCATTTATTTTTCATCAAAAATTGTTTTGTACTTCGATACTTTCAAGACTTAGCAATAAATGGCGATTTATGCTTAAAGGTAAAAGAAATCATCTTATACCTTAATTATAGACTGAATTTTGTTTCTAATGACTTTTCATTACAGAAATTGCAATGAAACAGTGTTTCGGTTTGATATTTTTTTCAAGCCTGAGCAATAATTCAGAATATTTTCGCAGCAGTTTTGTAATAGCCTTACTTTTTTTACTTTAAATTTGAGAGACAAAAAATAATGAGGCATTAAGTCAACAATTGAAATTTTGACAAGCATAAACTTAATGAGTACTCCTTTCTGGGACTTTAACACAGTTTAGAGACGTATATTAGCACACAAATATTTTTTTTATGAAACCAATATTTTTAATAATCATCTGAATCCTCTAGGGTATAGACCCATATAATTTTACAGCCTTCACAAGTTTTCTAATCACAACTTAATTGAATAGACATAAATATTCATTATTGTTATATTTAAATAGAAATTCTTTGAAAATGATTCACCAACAAATATAATTCAAAAAGTCATTTGTATGACGGAAATTAAGAACAATTTTGAAGGAATTTTCATCAAATGAAAATTATTTTTTATACTTTCAGAACTATTTTATTTTTCAAATTTACCTAATTTTTTTTAATTAATTGAATGAATATGTTATTTATAATGAAAATACGCCACTAACATAATTTTACTCAGAAAATACATTTGATAAAAGTTTTTTTAAATAAAATAATGATAAGAACTATGAATATTTAATTTAAATTTCATATTTGGCTAACAACTAATTTAATTATAATAGCTACACAAATTATTATGAGCGAAGCCAAATTTTTAAAATTGAATTATTTTACAACTTTCTTTTTTAAGAAAAGTCTTTTAAATTAGCTTATTTTAAACCACCTTTTAAAAGTTTTTTATTAGTGATTTTGTTTTAATTTACAGTGTTTTCTGCTGGTATATTTATTAAATGATTAAAGATATAAGAAAAATCCATGCAAACTCAACGCCATTTCAACTACTTAAAAAATTGATGATGCTAGTATTATATGTGAACATATTGCATTGCTAAGACTTTATATTTAAATTAATATTAAATACAAAGAAAACTAAAGGTGTGTAACATTACCCGACTTTCCATTATCACGCAATACACATTAAAATTCAGGCCCATTAAAGTAATTTGAATATCCTTAAAAACCAAAAGTTTTATGGTTTTTTCGCAGGTGAGGTTTTGGGGAGCTGAGAAGCTTAGTCGGTTAGAAATTCGTCTATCATGCAAAAGGTCTCAGGTTAGGGTCCAGGTATCGCCAAAATAACTACCGACCTATAAACGGCTGGTGCAGCCAAAAATATGTCCGACTAATAATACCATGTGTAGAGGGATTGCCCAGTGATGGTGTAACAATATTCTCAATCAAAGCATCATTGATTACCCAGTGATGGTTTAATAGTGTCCTTAATCAGTGCATAATACTACCGATAATCCAGTCAGTGTATAACAATAGTCCTTTATAATTGCACAATTTATAATTTAGTAAACTTATAACAATAACCGCAATCATTGCACCATAGATTACCCAGTGGGCGGAGTATAACAAAATCCCCTATCATCGCAAAATACTACTGATTATCGACACTGGAAAGGAGTGAATATTATCTCAGACTGAGTTAAAATCACTCGTTTGGAGTGATCCTGTCGGAGGCTTAACACACAAAGAATCCACTCCTTCCGGGTAAGTGCATTTTCCAGACTGGAGGAGTGAAATTAACTCAGTCTGAGTGAAAATCGCTCGTTCGTTTTAAGAGTGTATAACAATACCACACAATACTCTTTAAATAATTCTACATTTACCCAGACACCGCAACGATAGAAATGGATCTTCGCGAGAAATAAACTTTTCCAACATTTATTTAATTGAATGCCTAATTATCCGCCTTCCGCCTGCTATCTTATCTGCGAGTGGGCACGCACACTGAAAAGTAGGGATGCGAAGTCAACGAACATCATGTTAATTTAGCCTTGTATTTTACATATATTGATGTAGTATAACTATAATTAATCAAACTCCGACTATCAGAACATCAAAGGTATTACTTTGCCCTATTCATTTGTCCATTTTTACTACCATGCAAAAGTTACCGTTACCATGTTTTACCATGTAAAAGTTACCGTTACCATGTTTACCATTAAAAAGTTACCGTTTACCATGTGAAAGTTCATGTAAAGGTTTAACTTTTTTTCTCTAGGTGGGAAGAGTTAGCTAAGTTTCACTTCGAAAAGTAAAGCAAATCATTCTTGCTATTCGTGTTAAAAGATAGTTTTTAAATATTCGGATTGATGTCTTCTTTTTACAGAAAGGCAGTAGTGTATTAAGAAAAAAATGCACGATTGAGGGATTTGATAAAAAAAAAGTTTAGCAAACTACGTGAATGAGGAAGCTCAAGTGAACTATTTTTTTTGCAGTAATTACATTACCAAATAGACTGTTACTTGTGATATGAAAGAATTTATACATATTCATGTTGTTTGAATACATACTCGTATAACAAATCTTCTCCACATAGTAACGATCAATAATAACGTGAATCATTCTTGTTGCAAATCATTCTTGCTATTCGGGTTAAAAAAAATTGTTCAAATATTTGGATTGATGTCTTCTTTTTACAGAAAGGCAGTAGTGTATTCAGAAAATATGCGCGATTGAAGGATTTGATGAAAATGTTTGGCAAATAAACGTGAATGAGAAGGCTCAAGTGAACTAATTTTTACAGTAATTATATAACCAAATATAGATTGTTACTTGTGATGGTAAATGAGTACTTTTCTTTTATTACGTATGATATAATTTTATCTTTTTACATGTTGCTTGTATATTGTTGAATAGTTATTTTGAATAACAAATCTTCGCTACAGATTAACTACCAATAACAATTTTTAATATTATTAATCGTTACTCTGTAGAGATGATTTGTTATGCGAGATAACCAACAATATACAAGCAACATGTATACAGTTAATATCAGTAATAGTGATCAATAATATTAAAAAAAAGAAGATAGTATGGTATGGTATGGTAGGTACATATATATTCCAGCTGGTGTGCTTGTTCAGAGAACCGCTTATAAGCTTTCGTCAAGTGGGTCAGACACACAGAGAGAGTTTTTACAAGCCCAAGAGACACACTGAGAAAGGACAACATAACACATAGACAAATAATAAAATTTATTTACGGTCACAAACATCCATGCCTGACCGGGATTCGAACCCGACACCAGCATCTCCAAATGCTAGCATCCTAAAGATTGCGCCATCGGGCGGCAAAAAGAAGATACAAGCATCATAAAAAACTGATATTTAAAAAAAACTTGTCTGGAAATCCATACGTAAGTTCCGAATCACGCTGAAAGAGCGGGACGCATTAATAAGTTTAGTGCATGATTAAAGAAACACAGCACATTTACTTGCGGGTATGAAACGGGGTAAATATAAACTCGGCAAAATGAAAATGAAAGTTGCTCATTTGTAATTCTGAATTTAAATAGGAATTTAAGAGGGGGGGGGGGATCCAGCTGTTATCGAAACGTATCTTTCTGGTTTCCATATTTCAGAGTCAGATGGACTTAAGTCAAAAATATAGTTTTCAGTTATCATTTGGAATTGGCTTGAAGGAATTAAACTAATGACTGGTATTTCATATTTTTTACTAAGAGAACCTAGACATTGTCAACACAAAATGCTTTTAATTTTGATTATTATGACTAGAGTGACCTGGTGGGTTAAGGTGTTATAGGTGTGGAGGTTATGATGTTTGTGAATGAAAGTGTTGTCTTTTCCTTGATGCCTTATTAATGAATTGTACATAAATAGACCCCACTTTTGCCACCAATGTTTGACTATGGTATGTGAGACAGCTACAGATATTTTTTTAAGTCGTAGAATTCCACGAAATACATTTCTGGCCATGATCGTCACGTCATTTCAACGGGTTTCAAAATTGTGATGTGTAAATTGGTTGTGTAAAATTTCTTAACCGAACTTAAAAATGTCCATCAGAACTGTTTACAAAATTCTACAAGGCAATTGTATAGAGATGGGCTAAATATTTCCTGTACATTTTGTAAAGTATGATTACAAAATTAAAACTATATTATAGTTTTAAAATAAACAAATTACATTGAAACGATTTTCAAACTTCAAAAAAAAGTATAGCTCTTTATGCCTCTTTAGTTGCACCCATACCATGCAAATTTCTTCCTAAATGATTCTGGCGAAGAATAACTTACTTTTATAATAATATTTTTTTTTTGAAAACTGTTAACAACGTTTCTATGATTTTTTTTAAAAACAATATTCCCAGTTTAACTTGCCCTTTTCAAAATAAACTGTGTTTATTAAAAGTACTTGAGACAAATTTTGTTTTAAAGATGCTCACTTTTACATTATCTATTTAAAAATACAAGAATAAAATGATTTTGTAAACATTTTTTTACTTATTTAAAAATTCAATGTTGACTTGTGATTAAAACTTTGAAAAGTATGATAAATTGTCAATTTTAATACTAAAGATTAAGAACTAGTTTAAATTTTTTAGAATAGGTCTGAAAAATTGATTTTTAAAATTCACACATAATTTTTAAAAAGAATTTCAGAAATTAAGTTTTTTTTTTAAGATTAGATTAAATAGTAGTTGATAAAAAATAACATTAGTATTGCATAGTTTTTTTTACTTAATTAACATTAGTATTGTATAGTTTTTTTACTAAATTAATATTAGTATTGCATAGATTTTTTTTAGACATACGTATATTTTAAATAAAATGAAAATGACTTACATTAGTTTACCTCTGAGTTGCGAAAATTATTTTAATTTTGTGGAAACAGTCTCGGGAGTATATGGAATATTAAAGTATTGTTATTAGATTGGGGAAAAAAGTTGTATTAATATTTAATGCGCTTGATTGGAAGAGTGGGAAAAGATTTTACAATTTGATAATTGGAGCTTCTTACTAAAAGGATATCATCATAATATTTCGTCTTTAATAATTTTGTGTTTTAGGTAAGTGATGAAGCATGCTTTTCATTTCCAGAGAAAATTTGCTATAATTACTTGTAAATGAGTTTAATTTATTTATGTTAAAACCCCTTAAGTTCAAATTTCTAAATGAGCGTTGATGAATCGTTAAAAGAAGCAAAAAAAAAAAAAAAATTGTAAAAGAGCCAAAGATGTAGAATACAGTTGCTTCTCGGAATCTGAAGTACTTTGTGTTTACTTAAAATTGAACAGTCCATACTGAGAAATTATGTAATGGGTAATGTAATCGACTCCGGCTGCCTATTTCTAGTCTCCTTTAAGAGCTTTAACACAGCCAATTGCGCTTCATAATTTAGAGCCCTGGTCAAGTGACGAAGTCGACACCTGAGCGGGAACCCAACGGAACTTCGAGCGATGTCGTACGCTAACGCCGTCGGGACTTTCGACTCCTCAGATTTCACGTATATTGCAGTGTACTCGGGCACCCCGGTGAATTTTAAAGGATTTTTTTTCCATCAGCACGAATATGTGTATAGTATGGCTAGAACAAGGACAGAACCAAGAACCTTCTCGGTTGAGGCTCGTCGCTTACACATCTCGGCCACCGGGGGGCCACGAAATTATTTATTTGGTAAGGTTAGATTGTACTTTTTCCAACCGTCTAGTCTCCTTTAAGAGCTTTAACACAGCCAATTGCGCTTCATAATTTAGAGCCCTGGTCAAGTGACGAAGTCGACACCTGATCGACACCTAATATTTAAGTATCTTTACCACACCCAATTACGCTTCTAAGTTTAGAACTCGATCAAGTTACTAAGTCGACACCTGAGTGAGCAACACTGAACTGAACTGAAACTCTGGAACGAGCGTTCCATGAACAACTGTTGAAGCATATTTTTTTGGGTCAATTGGCGACAGCTTTAGGGTGAGTATGTGCCACAATTGGCATGAATTCGCCAATCACAATTGACAGTTTGACTTGGATCTATTGACAAATGTTCCTGATGAAGGCTATTGTTCCAAATTATGGGGCATAATTGGCTGTCTTAAAGCTCCTAAAGGAGGATAGAAATAGGCATCCGGAAACTACTTCATTGCATGACGAGGTCTACTTCATAGAGGAATTCATTAGGAAATATAACAGAGCGACCCATGTACCCTCTTAAAACAAACGGGCGATTTTAACTCAGTCTGAGTTAATATTCACTCCTTTCCAGTGTCGAAAATGTACTTCTCCTACAGGAGTGGTTTTCACTCCAAAGAGTGTGTGTGCGCAGTAACGCACAAAGAAGCAGACTAGAGCGGTGCATCTTTGGATACCTCAGTGCCAGTTTCTATAGCTTCGGCTATACTATGCTAGGCGCAGTAGCTAAAAAAACCGCTAAAGGAGTGGATCTTGGGATACCTCAGTGTGGTTTGCTATGAACAGTAGATCGAAAACCCGTCAGCCCTGCTTCAAACCATTTGAACTGATAACCCCTTCTACTCCTCCTTCCTAACTCTATGGGCTACTTCGACTGAATTCCCGCCTTCACCCTGGGTGTAATTTCTCTCTCTGTGTACTGTAAAATTCTGTCTGTGTCTGTTTTCCTTGACGAAGGTTTATAAGATTGTCTCTGATCAAGCACACAAACCAAAGAGTATATGTACCAACCTACCCTACTTACCTAACTCGAGTAATTACACAAGGGCTATTGTTAACGGACTTCGTAGTTTAGAACCGTGTTGAAGTGACCACCTGAGATAGCCCCAACGCAACTTAATAGTGACTTCCGTAAGTGACATCGGAACTAATAGTTAATCTGAAAAACAAATTACAAACTTATCTACAGGAAATATTAATATATTAAGTTTAGGTTACTCACTCCAAAAAGTTAATGCCGAAATAACTACTTACAGAAGTTTAATGCATTCCACTTATAAAAAACACCATGAAATCAGACACTAATACACTTTTGAAAAGGCAAAACTTATTTAAATGAAACTCATTTGGGGTATTTTTAAGTTTAATAAATGATCTTACATTTTTTTAGGCAACTTGTTGGTTGATTTTGTTTCGGATTCTTAATAGAATTTCTTTAAAAATTTTGTTTAGTATGCGTAAGTTCAAAGAAGTTCAAAGTAAGGTATTTTAATTACATTACTGAAAATATTGTTAAGTAAGTTTTATTTAAAAATAATTAACTTTAGGTAAAAGTTTTTGAAATCCAAACATCATTTTAAATAGAAAAACTTTTAAGAAGTTAAACTTTTGCTTTGAAAAGTATTATTTTAAAAGTATTATTAAAAATAGCATTGCAACTTGTTATAAAAATAAATGGAAAACTATGCACCTGTCAAAATATAACTTCGTTTATTTAAATTTCGCTAGATATTGAATCCTTTAATTGCAAAAAAGATTGAATTCCCAAGTGAAAGTCAAAATTAAAAAAAAAGTTTAAAAAAAAATGCTTTAACAAGGAATGCTTAGAAATCACTATCAAAAGCTGCTTATTAAAAACATTCCAAATAGTTTCGAAAAGTCTTTGAAACACAATATTTTTTTGAAATATCTACCAATCTTCAACTTTTCCCCGAAGAAAGTATAATTTTAAGCCTTTATATTTTTATTTCTGATATGGAATCATTTTGATGAAAAAATGCTTTCTTTTAATTAAAAAAAATCCGATGCAGGTAATCGAAATACAAAATCAGACATTTTGTTCGTTAAGAAGAGGGAAAAAAATAACCATTTATTTAAAAATAATAACAGCATATGCTGGAGATTAAAATTTAGTATTCGCAAAGATAGCCATCGTTAAATTTTGCCTGTAATCCGTGGGAGTTTTTTTTCTTCTAAAAACCAAAACCAGGATTTCACCAAAGAGTAGTAACTAATTTCAAACTAATTAATGAATTTAAAAAAAAAAAGTATCGTTCTAGCTCAGTGAAAAAAAGTTCCAGAAATAATTCGCATTCCATTACGTACAAGAAAATGACAGTGAAGTAATATGGTGTTAGTCAAGCAAGGAAAATTTATTATTATAATTCCTTACATACGACATGACATTTTGAGTTTTCGAAGTCGTCACTCATGTAGCTATTTTTAAATTAGCTTTAAAAGTTAAAAAATCTTTTGAATTTATGCTTTACTTTCATGGTTAAAAATTGAATTGAAGGAGTAAAATCTGTTTTTAATTTTGGCTTTTCTAGTTATTTAATTCATTAAATATTGTTTCTGTAATGGATGATCAAAGTTGCCAACTAAGGAAAATGTTTTTTTACATATTGCTTAAAAACAAATTTTGCGTATTACTTTTCAAATTTTAATTAGTTTAAAGTTTATAAAATAGCTTTGAAAAATAACAAAAAGTAATGACGATAATTTAAAATAGACAAAAATTAAGCATTATTTTATGTATATAAAATGTAACTTAAAACTGATTTTTAGGTGCTTTTTTACTCGCTGCTCTTTATTAGTAAGCAACCAACAAAATCAAAAATAAATCAATATAAATTGCCAAATTAAGGCCTTAGAAATATTTTGATTAAAACTAACTCCTAAAAGACCACTGAAAGTAGGGAAAACGCAAGCTAAGATGATTTATTTACTAAAATTATAACTGACGTTGAGATAAAATCTTCACAAACTATTACTTAATTTGCACACAGAAGAAATGGTAATTACCTAATAATTAATTAATCAAAATATTTAGCCAAACCAAGACCAATAATAAGACCCTGATTGGATAAGTAAAAAGGGCTTTTCAAATGAATACTTCGATACGCTCACCATTTATACGCAGTTTCTCTTAATAGATAAATAATTTGTTAATTATTGATTTAAAATAATGTTTTCTAGATATTTTCAATAAAGAACTTGTGTTTAAAAGAAAAATTATAAACAATGAAAAACTACTTTATCTCATACCAAAACTTTTGACAACTCAAAATACATGTAATTGTTTTTATAAATGTAATCGACAACAAAACTATTTCTTAAATAATGGACTTTTTATTGAATATTTAACACAAATTCTTTATGTGGATCCTTAGAATATTTTTTTTTGTACCGCATTTTTATGAAAAGCTAAAAATCAAATTTTAAGTAACTGGCAATGTTAAGCAAATATAAATACTCTTTAAAAACATGGGACTAAAACTTATATACATTGAAATCATAGCAGTGTTTGTATTTTGTTATCATGCATATCATAAGAAGATTAAAAAAACTTCTTACATACAACTGCATTATTTTTAGTGGTGATTAGTAAACATAAAAAAACAGTATTACTTTGCAATTAGAAATATCCCTTTTTTTAAAGAAAAAGTAAGAAAATAAGTTGCCATAATTAAATTATTTGTTTTCTCCCATGTATTAAAAATCAAAATAAAAGGATTATGTGCGTTTTGCAAAAAAGTAATTGATGACGTAAATTAATTTTGTATAAATAGTTGGGAGCCTATGTATGTGTTTTAATTGCTTTTTTGAAGAAATTCATAACTTTTTATGTTCAACGCGACTTATTTTTTACACTATTATCCGTAGAATAACAGATATTTTGTAGAACATTTATAATAGCCATTAATCTTTTTGAGATTAACCGAAACATTCCAAAGTAGATTTGGCTCAGATGGTATTTCAAACCAACAAATAATTAAATTCCCAATACAGGGTGAGGCAAACAAAAGTGGCCCCGGTCTAGAGATAAGAATACGATAGAATTGTTGCCAAGTCTAAAACCAATACAAAAACAGGTTTGCTAACTGAAGCTATGGATCGCTTCAATATCAAGCTAAAACAAACGGTTGGCGACTTATTTGCCGGCAACTACGCCACGGTTTCAGAAGCTTGTTGAAATAAAATATAAACAAGGTTTGTAGAGCTGATTAAGAAAAGTTCCCACTAGTGATTATTTGAACGTTTCGGTCGTTATTTATCCCAAAGAATCTGACCTTTTTTTTGGTAATCTACAAAACATCCTAAATTGATTGCAAGACACAAAATGTGCATTATGGGACGTCTTCATACAATACGAACTAAGATCTGAACTCGCCACTAGTCTATGAGTAGCTCTAATGTGAAGCTAATACGATCCAAACCATGCAAAAAATAAAAGGTTACAGGCGGCTTCAAGAGTTTTTCTCGCCAAGCATTTCAACGTATTCCTATCTCTAGACGAGGGCCACTTTTATTTGCCTCACCCTGTATTTCAAACCAACAAATAATTAAATTCCCAATATTATTCAATTACGAAATTCCTCTGTCCTGACATGCCTTACTTTTGCGCAAAAACGATGCAATTTTTTTTATCCCGTTTAATTCTTGGTTATTTTGGGGGAGTTTTTCCATCTTCTGTGTATAATTCGACCGTAAGATTTCCGCCTATCTTAATTAAAACATCCAGTGAACCGGGGAAAAAATTGCTTATTAATTGGCTGCTTGAAAAAAAAAAACCAAAATATGCATTGTGAGATACGTGGTCTAATTGGATAAAGATAGTTTTTTTTAATCCTCAGTAAAAAATATCTCTTTTGATCGTAGTTAATTACCTTCTTTTCTTTTAGTTAAGCCAAACCACTAACATTGCGTCTAAGCCATAATCTGACCAATTGCTTAAAAAACGTATTGAAATATGCTAAGCTATAAAATCAGGCGAGGTGCTGATAAAGCCAATTCATTTTCTTAATTGCACTTTAAAAAATAATATTACTATTAAGAGTTACTAAGAATTTCTGAAATTTTACTAATATTGTCATTTAATAAGATTATTCATAGGATAATATTAAGTTTTTAATATTAAAATGATGCATGCATTAAGTAGATTTTGAATAAAATTTATACTTATTTACATGGGTGTCGTAATTTAGAATGATAGTCAATTAAGTGATGAGCCGACACCTTAGTAGGCATACAACGCAACTTTTATTACGAGTGACATCTTACGCAGCGTCGGGACTTTAGAACATTTTTAACGTTAATATTCCCTTTACACCTGCTATTATTTGTCAAAGGTTTTTGGCAGCACAGACCCAATATAGATCGTCTGTTAATTTGTAAATGTCCGGACCGGAAAGGGGCCCGAATGGCTGAGTGGTTTGGACCATTACCTGTCTGGGTGCTGTAACGGTGGGGGTCCGATTTCCGAATTTGCCCTGGGTGTACTTTCTTTCTCTGTTACAGTATCAATTCTTTCTGTGTCTGTCTTACTTGAAGAAGTATTAAGCCGGAATATTATACGTACCTGCCCTACCCAACCCGGTCCAGACCCGAACATGGGATCTTTTATATGCAAGGCAAGCGCTTAACAGACTGGCTCTCTATCTCCTTATAAGTGAGGGAATTAAAAAGAAAATATATAGCGAAATTATCTCCTACCCTAAATCAGTCTCATAATGATATTAAGACAACTTTTTCCTTAAAAATACCAGAAAAGTATTCTTGTTTTGATTTCGAACAAAATTTCTACTATTTCATTATTTTAAATTCCTTTGTATTTCAGGTGTCTTGAAGTTCGTAGTTCCTGCTTTAGTTGTTAATGTTTTTCAAACCCCTGTTAATGATGTTTTGCGTGCTTATTCATAGTAGTTCCCAAGTATGCAGTCTAAAATTACAAATTACTGTTCTCGGAACTTTCCCTGAGATGTATTTTCAATTATTTTGTTTAGTTGTAAGATAGACCATAAATATTAAAAAAAAAGTAAACCAAAACAATAACCATAAAAAAATGTATAAATACAAAAAAAAATGTGTGAAATAAAATAATTTTTGTTTTGGGTGTTCTTTTAATGTTATTATTTTAAAATTAAAGGGAGGGGGGGGGGGGGTAGAAAACTCTGAAAGTAAAAAGATAAAGCTACAATGATTTTTTACATTTTAATTAAAAAAATGCTTTTTTAAATGTTAAGACTACATTCATTTTTAGCTTAAATAATAAGAAAACTAATTTATATATAAAATGACGCTTTTGAGTCTTTTGAATTCCTTCAATTTATTTAATTGATTGCGGTTAAATAAAGAATAGAAGCTTTTGAATTTGACAAATGGCAGTGAGTGCGCCCTCTAGAAGGGAAGATCAGAGGCTTTATAGCCCGTTACCTCGCTCACCAGAAGAGACAGTCACAAGAGACACACGAAGAAGACGACACAAACACAAAGACAAATAACAACATTTATTGACAAACACAAACATTCATGCCTTATCGGGATTCGAACACGAACCCAGCAGCTCCGAAGGCTAGCACCCTAAAAATTAACTTTTGAATTTAATAACTATCTGTTTATTTAATAAGCTAAACATTAATTATAACTATACTTTTATTAAATAACGAATTAATTGATGCTTTTTCTTTTACTTAAAATAATTTTAATAAGGCATTCTAATTTAATTTTCTTTTATAAAGCATAATAGATTTTGAAACTAATTATCTTTTGGAAGATTTATTCAAATTTCAAAGTGTCAAATATAAAATCAGGTAATTAGAAAAATATATAACCCTGATGTTTATCGATTTTTAAATCTTCCTACCCTTTAAAGTTAATTGAGGGTGAGGATTAACATTTTATACCAGAAACGCAACGAAATATTATTTTTGTAAGATATCTTCTTTAATAAATTTTAATTAAATGTAAGCCACATCGATGTGTTGAATATTAACTTATTAAATACAGTTAAATTAAATCATTGAATACTTAATTTCATGTAAATTACATATTTATCATTAAAAGGTTTTTAAAATGAAAAGGGTAGCTTAAATTATGATGATTTTTATAGCATTAGTTCAATTTAAGATTGCGTAGGAATAATTGTAAAATGATAATTGTAAGTGTTTAATGATAGTGTAAATTAATATTTAAACAATTCATAATTTTTTTCAAGTGTTTTTGAATAGTTTAAATAGAAGTTTTAAGTGTGAAATAAAAAATATTATTGGAAGTAAGAATATTAAGGGGGTCCGATACCCTTAAAGACTTTAAAAGAAAAAAATTACGGGTAGACTTTTCAAATTTTTCCACTTGTTAAGCACACAAATTAACAACAAATCAATATATAAAAAATATAAAAATTCTTACTAATTTTGTTTTTAATTTAAATTTTTGTTGATTTTTAAAATACTTTTCGGACTCTTTATATTTAACAAGAACGTCTGTCCCAGTGTACTCTTTTACCTCAGTGATTAAATGTATATATCAGGGCCCGAAAAATCTATCACAAACATTAATGGGGAAATGGCCGTCCACGAGGACGTAGGGATCGAGTAATTAGTTGTCCTCGGGGCATTTTCGAAGACCGAGGACGGGCGGTTTTCGTACGCTGGTATATATTTTCCCAATGCAAATATAATTTATAGAATGGCTGGTAGTAGCTGGGATTCGAACCTTCCCTCGCCCGTGAAGGTTCAATTTCAAACAAGTCGGATGCCTTTACCCACTAGGTCATGGAAGGGTCCAGTGATGTAGTTTTACAGAAATTTTACAGTGTAGTGAGGAAATCTATTTTAGAGTACATATATGAAAGAAAAAATCTAAGTAATCCATTATTAAAAGCTATTTTAATTACAGAGAACATTCTAATTGTATTTATCACCAAATATAATTATGTGGTTGAAATTGATCGTCAAGATCCACTAACTCGTTTTTAGTTGAGTCATTTTGGAAAAGACTTCCGTGAATTATGACAGAGAAAAAGATTATTTTTAAACAATTTTTAGTGGTTTAAATTAGTATTCTGACCCATATTTCATAAAAGGTGAAGTATGAGTATGAAATTCTACCCTCCAAATTTCTATTAGATAACTCTCATAGATAGCCGACTCCAACTACTGGAGAAAAAATCAAACTTAAATCACTCCTGTCCAACGACGAGCTGTTTTTTAGAAGATGCTTTTTTTTTCATTGTCAAAAACAATCATTTTTAAAACGACATCTGTCAACTTACAGAAAAAATACTTATTAAAAATAATTTTCATATGTTTCAACCGACATTTTGATCCACATTTCAGGAAAAATGAACAATGATTCTGAAATCCTACCCTAACAATTTCACTTCAAATCGACAGCCGACTCCAACTACTGGAGAAAAAGATCCAACTTAAATCACATATATCTAACGACGAGTTGTAATTTAGAAGATGCTTTTTTTAATTGTTTTAAAAAGACATATGTCAACTTACTGAAAAAAATACTTATTAAAATAGTTTTCATATGTTTTAAGCGACATTTTGATCCACATTTCAAGACAAATGAACAATGATTCTGAAATCCTACCCTCCCAATTTCTCATAAAATCGACAGCCGACCCCTACTGCTTGAGAAGAGGTCAAACTTAAATCACTTATGCCCGATGACGCTTTTGTAATGGTAATGCCGATGGAGAAGTTCATTATTCCGATGGCGGCACTCCACTGAACACAGTTCATTTTGCAGTCAGATGCCTAGCATGTCAAATTATACGATAAATATCATTTAATTATACCTCTCACTACTCGCGCTTCAGACTCATTGCGGCCGCTGCTTGTTTAGTGTGATAGCAACGCTCGATTTGCCGACACTGTGATTATGGCTCTGTGTTAATGGGTCCATCTGCTTATCATAATACTTAATGTGCTTCGTTTGGTTTTTAATGGTGCTTGGGTTCTTTGGGTATAGAATATGGGAATGGAATAATTAAGAAGGACAATTAGCTGACTGTGTGTTTGGATCAGCTATAATTAGGTGATGGTGAATGCTTGGACTTAAGCAGACTCTGTGGCATTTATTTAAGCTAGGCTACTTGGAACACTTTCTGTAATATTATGTACTGTTGAAAATTGCTTGAAAATTTACGTTTAAATAACTGATGACCGTGGTCTGTCCCTCTACTTAACCATAGCTGTTTGGGTTTAAGATTTTTTTTTACCTTAAGAGTTTAAAAAATATTTTTTAGAGGAACCGGTTCAACGACCATAAATACCAAGCGGGTGGTTTTGGTGCGTTTCTAACCAATATATAAATACCAGCAAGAATAAAAAAAATTAAATAACAGCGAGTTGAACGAGCAAGTCTGTCTTAGTGAACTTGTGGACTGCCTGATCGGGAGGATTTTTATTCTGGAGCAATTTTGGGGCAACACAATGGCTGATATCACAGCCAACTTCAATAACAAGACCAGAGAAGCTTTCCCATACCTGAGCGTTAGAGGGAATTTTGGCGCCACTGTTCGAGTACCGAAGATCGAGAAGATACTTCGGACGCATTCGAAACCCTGAAAATGCTGTCAGCCGTGAACGAGTGGTTCCGAACAGATTTCGAAACAGGTTGTCTTCATCTTCAGAGCAACGTCACTCAGAACTATGACGTCAAAATTTCCGTCCCCGATTGTGTTTGCGAGAACTTCTTCGGCCTTAGTAGTTAAGTATAGGCCGTGCTGTGATTCAAATCATGGCCGTCACGGCAACAAACGGGTGTCTAAACAACTTGGCCATGAAAGTCGTTTTACAGAAATAGTAAATGCAATTGTGTAAATAAAAACAATCAAATTTCTATTTAGATTATATTTAGTAGAAATTGTTAAGGAAGGAAAAATATTGCAGCGTACATACCGTAATCATTAAAAACAGAGAAAGAATTATTTTTCTCCTAAGTTTTTCAGTGTGATACCATATATTTTTTACGGCTTTACGTTGTTCATTTTTACTGTTATTGTTCATTTTAACAATTGTCATATTTAACAATTTTCCGGGTAATTTCTTATGGTGTCTTTTTCCTACACATAAATGTAGAGACCAGTAGTCCACCAGGTATATTGCGGAATTTCCCGACAACCAAATATATTGTTAATAACTATTCAGTCAAAATCTACTATATTATACAATTGATTAGATTAAAAGCTAAATTCGTCACAAGAAAGTACTTTAATAAGCTTCATAGTTTATTTCAAAAATAAATTTAGCAATCTTTTTTCATCCTACGAAAAATATTTTGAATACATTTGGTTCTATATAAAAAATAATTTAAATATTTGCGTTATCAGTTGCAGGAACTCATCAATTTCATTTTGTAACATTATTTTCAAAGCAATATATTGTAAGTTACTTCCGAACTTTCATTTCTTTATTTCGGTTTAATCTTTAGAAATATATTATTATACCTTTGCTTATACTTATTGAATATCACCATAAGTTATTTTTATTAAAAAAATCAAATAAGCTAAAGTTGAGAATCCAAATACCTCCCTTTAATCCAATGGGAAATTATAAGATATAACTTTCGGATGAAAACAAAATTTTGAACATTTTTATATTGTTACTTTATATTAATGTATATATTTAAGAAAATACGAAAGATCAAAAATAATATAATTCACCATAACGTAACAAATAGCTGAGTTCTCTCTATTACCAAAAGAAAATATTTTATATAGTTTGTTTTTGTTTATAAAGTTTATTACTGTGAAGCAGTAGAGATAATTTGAAATATGAAAGTCAATTTCTCAAAAATGGTTGTTTATACTATTTTATACAACTTTTATAATATCTTCTATTAAATTTTGTAAGGCATATTTTTAAAACGCTTGCTAAGATGGGGTTTTAAAGTATTAAAGTTAGTTTAACCTTATATTGTAAAGGCAAAGTTTCAAGCCATTGTATGTCAATAAGAACAGTAATACAATTATACGAATGCTTATGTAGGTTTAATTAATATAAATTGTAAAACATTTGGTTTGAAGCACGAAGATGTGAAGCAAAGAAGCAGTTGAAATAATATAAAATATGAAAGTACATTTTCAAAAAAAAGTTATTAATTTTTTAACCCATTTTAAAATACGCGAATAATGGAAATTTTGTATTTAGCAACATTGCAGAAAAAACTATATTTTATACAATATAAACTAATATGTTTTTTTGTTGTTGAAAAGTTAGAAAACCACATTTTTTGCACCCACAATAAATGCATTTTGTCCACAGCTGCTTTAAAACTTGGCGGATGTCAAGAGAAACTTCAAAAATCTCAAAAGAGGAATATTTTATTGAAATTTACAGAAAAAAATCTTAGCTTAGAAAATCCGGTGTATTGGTGGCCATATATTGTTTGCATACAAAATATGTAGATAAAATTTATCTTTCTTTGGATATATGAAATCAGATTTATCTTTGGAAAAGTACACTCTAAAAAACGAATGCCCAAAAACGACGAAATTTTCCTTAATTTTGACGATTCCGTTACTGGCAAATGCTCCGAGTTTTCGTTTCCTCAAAGTGAGGAAATTTGAATCGTCATTTTTATGAGGATTTGAATGTCGTCTAAACTAAAGAAATATTTCGTCCTTTTTGAGCATGTGAGTACAACAATGAGATTAAGTTTCCTCGAAATCAAGATACAGAATCGTCAAATCACGATCGTAAAAGTGAGGATTCGCGTTTAATCAAAAGTCACGTGATATTTTGAAGAAACAATCCTCACAATTAACGAAATGAGGCTTGAGGATTCATGAATCGTCAAAAATGAAAGTGTTATTTCTGAGAAGGTATATATTTAGCAAATTAAACGATTTATGTTTCTATTCTATTAATCGGTGACTTCGATGCATAAAGATAAAAACGCTTTTGATATAATTTTCTAAGCTGTTAAAAATAATATAACTACATTATTCCAAAAAAATTCAAAACTTTAAACCTTGTTTACACCAGAACACATTTTAAGTCAATTTATTTAACGTAGTAGCTTTGTAAGTGCTTTTCAAAAGTAAGCATATTTGAATATTTTACTGGAATAAATGTAACTAGAGCGTTTTCTACTAACATTTGTGCTAGTTTTTGGTCAAAACTTTTCTAAATAGATTTTGTGGTTGAATATTTTCTTCTATTTTTGCATGAACTTAAGATCTTACGTTTTTTAAAGGATAAAAAATGTAATATTCTGGATTTTAAAACTTGACTGGAAATAAAAACATGACATGTTCTGTAAAAAATATTATGATTTAAAGAACTTTTGGATCATATAATTTTTTTAAGACAAGCTTAAATTTTTGTCCTGATTTTAAGAAAAAAAAATAGTAAGGATTCTTCAAAAATTTTATTCACTAAAAATGTAAAATTATGTTTGCGTTTATAAGTTGTATACGAATTATTTATGTACAGGTGTGGACAAAATAAGTACCCACTAGTAATTATTTCAATTTTGTGAACAAATAACATTCTGAGTTAAATGCATGATACAAAATTTACGTAAAGGACCGTCTACATATTAAAAAAGTTAGCAACTGCAAACATATTTTAAAACTAAAGATCAAGTTTTGTTAGTTTTTAAGCTTTATTATACCATTTCTATTTAGTATGTAAGCTTGGAAAGTATTTCCCCCCCCATCCACGAGTGCGGTTTTCTCGGTTGGGGTGATTTATAGCTGTTTCGGTTTTTTCCCCACCGTACACGGGGAAATACTAACTGTTTTGATTGTAAACCTCAAGCGCGCTAGGATTAGATAAGCGATGTTCAACCTTTTTCGTAGAAAACCCAGTGAAGGGATGGGGGAATACAGTCTTTTCGAAGCTTACATACTTAATAGAAATGGTACAGTAGAGTTAGAGACGTGCAAAGTTTAGAGGCTGTAATTTTAAATCAGTTGCACATAAAAACTTTCTATATGTAACTAATTAAGATAATGAAACGAATTTTGAATTTGATTGAATAGTAATTATAATTCCCCAACAAAATGCATACACAATTGGGCCTTTAAAACAATTTTTATATTTTTAAATAATTTTTGTATTAACTTTTAAGAAAATTATGAAAAGAAACCCCTTAATAATTTTACAGAAATGAATTTAAGACATAAAGTTAAAGCGAAGTCCCAATTTTAATTTTTTTTATCCATAATTTGCTAAGTGAATCACAAAATACTTTTTAGTTACCGTTTAGGTTAGGTTAGGTTAGGTTTGAATTATCGTCGCACTAGAGCTACACGAGGGCTATTAATTACCCTTTAGGAGACTGCATCGTGCATATAAGATTACAACATATGAACTTGATAAACTAATACAGCATTGTAAACTGAAGAAAACATTAAACCAGCAATCTTGAAAACTCTGATGTATCACATAAGAGGTGTCTTTAAGACCATGTTGAAAACATTATAACATACGATGCACTTAGATATAAAAATATTTGAATCTAATTCCTGAAACAAAATATGTTAATAACCAGTAAAATAATTGAAAAACTCATAAAACTAATAATTTATTTACTTTTTTAAAGATAATATATCGTTAAGTTATTCTGTCTTAATTCATAAATTTAAATATTTTATTTTTCATATGAATTGAATTAAGTTTGAATTTTTAAGAAACTATGTATCCGAAAACATTAAAGAAAACCCTTTTGATCCCAGAGCCGGACACTTAAACTGTTTATTTTTAAAATATGAAAACAAATAAAATTTAAAAATATGATATCTATTGATGGCAGTTCTGGATATAGCCCGACAGCAGAAATATCGACAGGAAAAACTCTGACAGGGAAAATAATGTCGACGCGAACGAAAACCGACATATTTAAAAATACCGACAGGTCATTAAATTAATGCCGCTTTGCAAATGAAGGGCAATTGAATGACTAATTTTTGAATTAATATTTTGCATTTTTTCTGTCTTAATTTTAACATGTTATGTTGATACGACAAAAATATGGATTTACTGACACTGAAAACAAATTATCGTAATTTAAAATATTATCATACCGCAAATTTTGCAATGTGAAAGCAAATAAAATGTTAAAATATGACATGTATTGTTGCGTTTCCGGATATAAACCGACAGCTAAAACATCGACAGGAAAACTCAGACAGGGAAAAATTATCGATGCGAACGCAAACAGGCGTTTCCAAATATCTCGACAAATCAATAAATTAATGCCGTTGTGCTTAATGCAGAGCAATTTAATAACTAATTTTTAAATTAATATTTTGCATTTTTCGCTGGCGGAATTTTGGCCTGTCGGGTTGATACGACAAAAATATGGATTTACTGACACTGAAAACAAATTATCGTAATTTAAAATATTATTATATTAAAATTTCTATCAACTATGCCTGTCACAGCCAGTTGATTAATTATCCATGAGTAGTGATTGCACTAATAGCCAGATTGAAAAAAAAATCTACCTTTAAAATGCTATCTATGACATGACAGTGAATGTGCCCTCTAGAAGGGAGAGTGTAGGCTTTATAGCCCATTACCCAGCTCGCCATAAGAGACAGTCACAAGAGACACACAAAGAATTACGACACAAACACATAGACAAATAACAACATTTATTGACAAGCACAAACATCCATGCCTTTACCGGGATTCGAACCCGAGCCCAGCAGTTCCAAAGGCTAGTACACTAACCATCCGGCGTAAAATGCTATATAGTATAATAACACTTTAGCACATGTAGTCAACTGTATTTCAAAAGCTTAAAAGCTTAACTTCGAATGGCAATTATCATTGCCTTGAATTTTCTAAGTAAAGACAATGTATCACTGTCATGCATTTTTTGATTGATGGTTTCTGTTTAGGGAGTTCTTTAGTAAGTTCGATGTAAGTTATTGAAAAAATTAACCTGTTTTTAAAAATCAATATTGGCTTTAAAATAAACTTATTTTTTAGTACTTTGGTTCGTTTACATAGGAAATTTGTGGTAATATTCCATATTGGTTGCTAGTTAGAAGTGTGTGACGTTGCCAATTAAAGAATTATATTTATTTATTGCATTTTAATTAAAATTCATTTATTTAGTGCAATGATTTAGTCGATTTCGAAGCGACCCCTGCTTGAACTTTTTTATACTCAATTGTAATTTTGTGAAATGTTGAATGAGTTTACAGCATATACTTATTTGAGTTGTGAAACATACAATCTTGTATACATGATAAAAATATATTTACTTGAAAATATTCAAAATATATAAAATAGAATTAAATAAAAAATAATTATAAAACTGCATATTACCACAACATATTGTTTACTTTACTAGTATACAATGTCAATATTGTTTTTAACTCACCTACTTTTATTTCTACTAATAAATTGAACGAAATGGGAATGTGGTATTTTAGTATTTAATGTCACCATCACTTTTAACTTATATACTTTTTATTTCATTTATAACCACACGTTTGAACTGAAAGCGGGCAATTTAGTTTTTATGATTAAGTAAATTACTTATTATGCAACTTTTGTTTGAGTTTTCGATAAAAAAACGCAAAAAGTAAACAACTGCACTCATTATTCAATTAGGAACTAGTATATCTTACAAAATAAAACATTTTACAAATAATTCAAATTACAAAAAAAAAAAAAAAAAAAAATCGCAAATAATTGTTCAATTTAACTTACGAAGAAGTAAAACCTATATCTTTTATCTATTAAGATTCAACTAAATTGATTAAAAATAATTCTAGCGCATAAATAATAAAAAATCTAAAAAAACCAAATTAATTTGTTTGATAAAATATATAATATTTTTTCATTAACTTATACCATTTTCTATTTAAGGAAAATTAATGATTTCGATTCAGATAAAAATGGGTTTCATGACTTTTTTCCCTCGCACATTTTGTTTTTAGGTTTCTACTTCCAAATCCCCTGATTGTCATTTGGAAGTTTATGTCTTCGTCGATATTTGTGTTGCTGCAGTCGTAAACCCTTTTTCGCTTCGAGTTGTTTTTTTTAACTGTTTGCTACCTTTTATTTTCAGTTTGTCGGGGTTTCTACCGAAAAATGCTTTCAGATTTCTTCTTCATGCAAGATAAGAATTTCGTAAAAAGTAGTGTGGTAATAGCGAAACTATATTTCTCAGAGAAAAGGATTCTAGTTGAATATTTCTTCCTCATAAAAAAATAACGATCGAATGTAAGAAACTCGTTTAATATATCCCAAACTTTGTTAGTTTTTGATGACATCATCAATACTCTATTAATTATGTTTAAAAAAGTGTTCATATTTAATTAAGCAATTACGCATCTTACTTGAAGCATTGTTTACTGTGTTATTAACGAAAGTATTTAATAAGTTTACTACGGGCAGATGTTCAGGATCTAAATTTAGTTGACTAATGTCAGATTAAGGGTTTAGTTGCTATTTTAGTAGTTACACAGTAAATTTACTCTTTGCAAATATTTTATTAATAAATTCAGATTTGATTAGTGTCCTATCCATTATTAAATTAACATGTTATTCAATTAATGAATTATTGGTTTTGCTAATGACGTAAATAATTAGTGTGTCATTCTTATATACAGTTGAGTAAATGTATTTTAATTGAAATTTCATTAAAATACTTTTAAGAGTAACTCCATTGAAACATTCTCGATGAATAATAAACCTTTAAAATAATCTTATCCTACTCCCTAATACTCTCGGATAGTAATGTATTCTTCTAATTTCCGCAATAAAAAAACTTTTCAAGACAATTTAAAGCTTTCAGAAAATATTACTTGAACTTAATACACTATTATGAATATTTTATGCATACAAAATAATAATTTATTCAAACATCTGTGCAGAAAAATGCTTAAAACTCATTCTTTTTTAGGTTGTGCCTGATCGCCTTAAAAAACTCTTTATAATAATCGCGAAAATGCTTTGCATGTTGTTTACCCCATTTAATTTTTATTTACCATAAAACAAAATTACTGTGGTTTTATGTTTAACTAAATAAAGTTTATAAAAATAAGGAAATGGGAAGTTTTTTACGAATTGTGTTTTCTAAAATTCGAAATACCGGTATATTGCTACAAAATTCTAAAAAGTAAGATGTGTGTGACTGAAAGAGGCTCGAAATAAAACTAAAAACAATTATGCTTTTTAGACTTTTACTAGCATTTGTTACGAAATAACTCCACTTCTACTAATCTATTTCCATATCAATTCAAGAACTTGCGTTTTTAGTATATCTATTCATCAAAGTTTCCCCAAATGTAAGCCAAACAAAACGAAAACGCATTTGATATAGAAAATAAGCAATTTTATTTTTAGACAGTAAATCGTTTCGTACGACTGTCAATCTTTCCAAAGCACGCATACGAATGTTGTTTTTATTTACTCTTTACTTCCGGAGCTACTATGAATCTGGTTTTGGTGGTATTTTATGGTATTCTTAACGTTTCTTAACTCCATTTTGAAGTGCGTTAAGCATGAGACTTTCCATCACTTTCCCCCCCCTTTAGTAGCATACAAAGATGTGGAAGAGTGGGATAATCTTATTATTTACCTGTTTTTGAACCTTTTTTTTTAATCCTCTAATGAATGATTTTTTTTCGTCCCGAAAAAGTATATATGTATCTTTAATACTCATACATTATGGGAAAAGTACTGAAAAAAATTTAACTGCATTGGAATTTAAATAATTTCAATTTTTAAAATTTTTTCTATCTGATAAAAATATTCTACAAAATTCCAATTTTGATGATAATGACTAGGAAGCTACTAAATATATTTCAAAATAACCCTCTTTAACTGTAATTAATTTTCCAAAACAATTTATTTGTATTTAGTTCCAATATTACTTTGAATACTGCCAAAAACGTAATTTCGCAACAGTTAAAAACATCACTTTTTAACTTTGAATACGCTTTTACTACTGTCATCTATGAGGATTATTAGTAACTAAAACTTCAAAATAGAATGTAATAGATGAAAAAAAACACAAATTTTCGAGAGGGAGTTCTACTTTAATAAAACAAAGTGGACTATGTGTTACTTTTTGCCATATGACAACAGTATGCATTAGAGGGTTAAGACACGTGTTCCTAAAAGAAGGCATTTTGAATTTGTATTTTTTAAAGCTTTCTCTTTGTTCACAATTTTTGAAAAATAGATAATTTTTACAATGTAATTTTTTAAAAAATATTTTTGTATGAAAACTTTCAAAGACAAGTTTTAACATGTTCAAAGACAACAAATGACACGATAAATGCTATATTAACATAAATAAAAGACAATGCAAACTTTCTCAAAGTTATAAATATAGGCAGCATATTAACATGGTGTAGTGACGTGCATATTTATTTCTTATTATTAATTTTCGTATGATTTATTTTGTTTTGCAAAAACTGAACTGAAGAGAAAAAAAAAGAATTCGGGCGTTCGCTTTGGCGACGCGTTTTGTGAGAACTAAAAAAATTTAGCTGCTAGAAACATCTTTGTAAAGCTCCTGAGATTCTACTTGTATAGTGTCTGTATTTTGTGTTATCTTGAATTAAAAGATTCTCGTCGAAAAGAGAATTGCAATGCAATTACTACAGACAAGACTGGTGGCAGCTGTAAAGGATTGAAGAAATTTTCACGCCATTTTTGACGTAGAAGAACGTCAAAACCATTGCTTCGATCAGGAAGATTCAAAGTTTGTAAGTACCTAAC
The DNA here is from genome assembly GCA_023701765.1 of Hylyphantes graminicola. Taxonomy (NCBI): domain Eukaryota; kingdom Metazoa; phylum Arthropoda; class Arachnida; order Araneae; family Linyphiidae; genus Hylyphantes; species Hylyphantes graminicola. The sequence continues at coordinate 47,689,605 of CM043115.1, read as the reverse complement.
TTGATTCTAGTGCCTGATTTATTTTTTTAAAAAAACGAAAAATTGTATTATATATATTTAAAGTTAACAAAAGTTAAACTTTATTTGTTGTAGAATTATGTGAGTTATTCTAGCAGTTGCAATTACTATATGTAAATGACATTGAGAACAAGAACACATGTATATCAAATTGTATGATTCAGATCTTTATATATATAACTGATATTGAAGTTCGTTATCTTATTATTGTATTTTAATTAAGGTAATAGCTTAATTTGAAGGTGTACTGTCTTGCGGTTGTATTTACCGATTTAACACAGTCGTTCAATGAAAGCAATGTCAATTATCAGTTGAAGATTTAATTCTGTATATTGCTAAATGCAATTCTGGTTGCAGATAAAAAAATAATCTGTAGTAAAATTGTATTTAAAGTGTTGATAGAACGCATTTAGGAAATAAAAGTTTCCATTATTTCAATTTCAGAAATATTTAGAATTTGTAGAATTCTGCATTAATTACGTGAGCATTGTTCTCGTTGCGAACATAGTTTAATTTTCATAACTTCATGTAAATAAAAGTTAATGAGGATTTATTTGCTGGTTGTTTTTGTAAAAAATATTTAATTAGTGGAACGATCATTGCATGGTATAATTCAGTTGAAAAATGTTTTGAATGTATAGCTTCTTTGAAAATTGTTCTTGTAAGACATAAATATTGTCCGTGATAAGAATGGTAAATATTATTTGCTAAATAACATTAGTACTTTCTTTGAAGTTATATTTTAGCCGAATTGATTTTTTTAAAATAAAAAGTAGTTTACTGAATTAAATTTGATAAATTACATTTTGAAGTGGAAAATGGCTTTCTTAATTAAGGGTAGGAAACAGGACTTGATAGTTGTCTGCGAGGAATTAGGGGAAGCTGTTCCGCCTTCGAGTGTGGTTCCAGAGATAAAACAAATTATCTTAAAGAGTAAATTCTATGACGAGGAAGAAGTCAAGATTTTATTGGAACGTATTATCGATGACCGACTGAAGCGGGAGAAAGAAGAGAAAGAAGAAAAATTGCGACAAGAAGAGAGACAAGAACGGATAAGGAAAGAAGAGAATGATAGACAAGAAAGATTAGCTGAAATGCAACATGAACTAGAGTTAAAACGTCTGGAATTGACACAAAGGGATTCCTTGCCCCAAACAAATAGGGATTTGGTACGAAGTAGTCCGAAGATTCAATTGACCCAGATAACTCCTAAGTTTGACGAAAAGCAGGATGAAATGGGCCTTTATCTCATAAATTTCGAAAGAAAGGCTGAAATGGCACAAGTTCCAAAAGACGATTGGACTGCTTACCTGTTAGGTGTTCTACCTGCTGAAATATCTAATCTTTTGGCCAGAGAACCACCTGAAAATGCAAATAACTATGAATTTGTAAAGAGCCTCATCTTAAAAAGATATAAGCTAAACAGTGAAAAACTTAAGCAGTGCTTTTATCGCCATCGGAAGACTCCCGAAAAATTGTGGAGAAATTACGCTCATGAGTTGTCATGTTATTTCACAGAGTGGATTGAAGATTTGGAAATATCTACTTTCCAACAGCTAAAAGATTTGTTGATAACCGAACAAATAAAGTTCAGGGTTCCAGATGATGTTAGAGAACATTTTCTAGATAGATGGATAAAAATGAAGACTCCTTACGAACTGGCAGAAACCATAGATGAGTATGAGAGCATTAGAGAGAGTTTTAGGAAGAGAGAATCCCCACAGAAGACAACTAAATCACAGGCGAATTATCAATTCAAGGAACCTGCAGAAGAAGTGAAGAAAACCCAGTGGGAAAGAAAAAATCCACAGCTGGCGACCAACAACGAAGAGGAGTTCGAAAGACGACCTCAACGTCGCTGCTTTGAGTGTGGATCTACTACGCATTTAAGGCCCCAGTGCGATAAATTGAAGAAAGTCGAATATGTGGCCTCTAATGTTACTTCTATAAATGAAGAAGGACTGGCACCATACATCAGTCGAGGGAAGGTAAATGGAGTGGAAATGCCAATACTCCGGGATACCGGCTCGACCGTCGACTTGATTTGCCAGAAGTATGTCAAACCCTCAATGTATACAAATGAGAATGTATGGATCAAAACTCCTTTAGACGAGGATATGAAATGCTTGCCTTTAGCCAAAGTAGAGCTACAATGCAACTTAGGCCATATAGTCACTAAAGCGGCTGTTCTTAGAAACTCCTTAGACAAAGGAATGTATCTGTTGGGCAACAAAACAGCTGCAATGCTTAAAGTCGAGAAGAATGAGTTTGCCGAGATTCAACAATTGAATGCAGTTCAAAATAGAGCTCAAAAGAAAATGCCCGTAGATAAGTCTCAGCGTCCGGACGTGCAACAAAAGGTTCCGGAAGATGCTCCTGACCAGGAAAACGTTGGTGAGCTGATGGAGGTAGGAGAGGTTTTGCCTATGGCACATTCCCTACATTCTGAGCCTAGACTTGTGAGTTCAACTCCAAAGGAGCTTATTGAAGAGCCGCAAAAGGCCGAAGAACTCAAACCATACCCTCAAGAAGCTAAAAGTAACTCAATCTCTAAGTCCAGATATAGGCCGAAAAATCAGGAGTTGTACTTCAGGAAAAAAGCCAAGAAGAAGCCTTCTAAGCCAAACAAGTTATCTGTGCATTGCGTAGGACCTGGAACTGGCAGACACGAACTTAGTCGTAAAGTTTCTTGAGGAAAGACGAAAGTCATGTGTAACATCAGGTGTGTGTGTGTTCCCCTTCAATTGTGTGTTCCTAGGCTTCCTCTGAACTCTAACTCTTTTGAACTATCACAAATTTGAGAGAGACTGTTTCTTAAATAGTCAGCAATCTAAGTCAGGGAAGTAAAAATGCTTACAGTCATTGATATATTTCTTACATGATATTGTATATAACGTAACATGATATTGTATATTTTATTTTTTCCTTGCTAACATATAGGATTGTGTAAACTGTATTGTATATAATTTCCTTATTACATATATGATTTTGAAAACTATATTCTATTTCTTTATATTGTTAACTTGTAAGATTTATAGTAGATTTTAATTAATATTTAACTTAAATTTACTTAGTACAGGCACTAGAGTTCAGTTAAGTTGGTACATTGGACTATGGTAAATAGTAGAACATATAGGACTATTGTTGATACTCGTAGAACATAGGACTATGGTGTGTTTTTTCCGAACTTTGAATGAGTTACAGTGCTGTGACTTTGACTTTGAACGAGTGACTGTGCTACAACTTTACACGAGTGACCGTGCTGTGACTTTGACTTTGAACGAGTGACTGTGCTACAACTTTACACGAGTGACTGTACTGTGACTTTGAACTGAGACTCTGAACAATTGACTAAAAACTTTCCTCTTCGAGAAAAGTTTTTCTCCGGGAAGGGAGGAGTCTGTAGTGACGTGCATATTTATTTCTTATTATTAATTTTCGTATGATTTATTTTGTTTTGCAAAAACTGAACTGAAGAGAAAAAAAAAGAATTCGGGCGTTCGCTTTGGCGACGCGTTTTGTGAGAACTAAAAAAATTTAGCTGCTAGAAACATCTTTGTAAAGCTCCTGAGATTCTACTTGTATAGTGTCTGTATTTTGTGTTATCTTGAATTAAAAGATTCTCGTCGAAAAGAGAATTGCAATGCAATTACTACAATGGGTATATGTAAGATATTAAACCTTGAAGGACAGTGTCATACATATATCCGCAACTTCAATCACCATTTAAGAAATTAAAAAATGAAAAAGGTTTAAATGCAAAAAGGTTAACGACAAAAAGGTTTGAATTAAACATTTATGTTATTAATACATCAGAATAGTTATCAGGTCAAAGATTAAAGTTACTACATTTTTGTGCAACATCAAATAGTGTAATAGGCTATAGTGCGACTTAAATCAAAGCCAACCAATCTCCCGTACTTGTTTCTTAACACTGGTTCCTTTGGTGAACATCGGATTTGAACAACATGTAGTCTTGTACTAATATTGTTTTGAAACCAATCACACAGACTTTGAAACGTTGTTGCTTAAAAAAATGCCTTCAATTAAAAATGCTGACTTTTCAAGTTCATTGAGAAATGCATTGGAAAACCGCAAAATTTGAAACCTTTTATTAGTGCGGAATTTTTTAAGGTCTCAAATTTTGCAGATTGTTCATTTGTCATAATAAACATCAATACATAACATGTCATATAAAAAGCTAAGAGCAATCAAAAATACAACAATAAAATTTTTCTTTCCTTGTCTGATTCTCAAAAAAAGGGCTACTGAAACAAAAACGCTGAACTAAAAGTTGAGTTTGCAAATAAACTGTTTTATATTGTGCATTTTCTCCGCTTTTAGCTTTTAGTTTTCCTTCCAACCATCTGCACAATGTTTCTTATTGAAAACTATTTTTCATTAAATGTATCAGCCTCTCACACACAGAATTGTTTTTGAAAAAGATTTATGAACGTTTGAAACCCAAGAGGTCTAAGTAATAGAATTTGTTAGTGACGTTGATTAAGCGTCATATGGCTCCCAGTCAATACGGATTTGTTAAATTACCACTTAAATGGTTATAGGCATGATAAATATTGGCACACAGTACCTGTATAGTTTTTTATCTTTTGTAAAAACTTGTTTCTCTTTTGTCATTTGTAAGAACAACTGAAGTTTTTGAGCAACTTTCTACTTTAATAAAAATCTTAAAAATTATCTATGCTTTTATTCCCACTGTCTGCCTGCAAAGAGCATTATGAGATCTAAAGCACCGCTGCTTATCAGGATTTTGTAACAATCCCCAAAATCCAGACCTTTTTCACAATAGTTTCATATTTTTAATTAGTTTAACCGAATACAGTCTTCATCACTGCCGCTCTACAAGCAGATTATATGGTTAAAAATCTTATAAGAAAGAGCTCTCAGTGATACCATTAATGCTTAAGAAAATAAAATCGATACCGTTGGCAGAATATAACCGTGGATATAAAATCATAACTATCTGCCACAACAGATGTATCGTATACCAGGTCCATATGCATATCGCCTTTTTGTTAGGAAGAAACAGGAATGAAAAAATTGGGATTATTTATGAAGACATGCGTCTGTGGTGGCACTTACATGTCGAAGAACCTGATCCCAGGTAGCAAAACAATTTTGGCAAATGTCGCATGAGTATCGGCCAAACTTGGAGAATATTGGATGAAATCGATCATTTTCTACCGATTTTAACCAGATTTCCCCGTAATTTGAGATTTCATACCGGAAATTACGAAAAGTCAATGCTTATTTTTACCGCAATATTACAGTATTTTGCAAATGTAAAAGGCAAACATTATCTTTCGCAATATCTTTCAATTAAGAATTTTGGATTGTAATTTTTTTAATAATATACTCAAACCAATATTGCACCCCGACATTGCCCAGTATCGGTAAAACGTAGTCCATTATGCATTGGGCGAGGGGCATGAGCCGAGATTGGCCAATACTACTGTGCTACCAGAGGATTGGTTCGGAGAGATAACTATTTCTAGAAATAGTTATGCAACAAGCAAAAGGGAGATTTCTGCACTTTATTTTAGCTAATTTTTTTGTTAAATGAGTTATTTCTGAATTTCATAGTGTTCGAGCTCAATAACTGTTCGGCACAACTGCCTTGGAAGAGAAAGAAGTTTCAATAGAACAAGAACTTACAATACGTTTTCTTAAAAAGTACACAAATGCCTCTTTAAGAAAAGGCTTCATCTCAATTTTGCTTATTTCACGCTACGGGCGTTACGTAGGACAAGCGTAAACTTTATTGCATAGAACTGTTTTGAGAACGTCGCGTGTGTTTTGAAATAAACAAATGAAATGAAATTGTTTTATTTCTCGAGTCTTTAGAATTTTTCTTTTAGAACACAAGTCATGCAAGAGCACACTTTATAAAGGAGACATTTTAGGTTAAGCAGTTTTGGGGGTTTTAAGTGATACTAAATTGAATTTTGTGCGCCTGGGTTTATGTTTTAATAGTTATTGTTAGAGTAAATAAAATTATTGCTTCTCTAAAAATGTAACAATAGTTTTAGTTTAATGTTATACACTGATTTAGTATTGACTAGTATAGTAAACTCGACAAATTAGTTGATAACGTTTAGTTAGAATAATCATGAAAGTGTTAAGTTTTTGTAAAAATTATGAAACTGATTAGTTACTAATGTATTACATCAATTTTTCTTAGCTTACATTTATTTTACAATAAATTTTAAATATTGTTAAGTTTTCTTTCAAAAACTTATTCAGTTGAAAAATAATTTGCTTTCAGAAATTATATAACTTGATTGGGAAAATTTCTGAAGAACTAAGAGTTGCACAACACTACAAGACTTTAATCATTACTTAATAAATCAATATAGCTCTATCAGTATGCGTGCCATAAAGGGTGCGGGTTCGATTCCCGCCTTTCACCCTGGGTGTACTTCATTTCTCTGTGACAGTTAAAATTCTTTCTTTGTGTGCTTGATCAGAGACCCGCCTTATAGGCCTGCGTCAAGTAAGACAGACAAACTGGAATATATATGCATCTACCCCTTCCCCTTTAATCAATACATTTAAAGAGTATACAGTGGTGGCCAAAAGTGTGGACACTTTTTTGAAGTTTCGTGTAACTTTGTGTGCTTGTAAAATATATTAATTTTTACTTAAATACAAACATTTATACAGTAAATTGAAGGTAATTTAATGCAGAATTTAGTAATACAAATAGCCAAAAGTGAAAATTAATATATTCTACAAGCACACAATGTTGAAAAACATGAAACTTTCAAAAAGTGTCCACACTTTTGCCCACCACTGTATGTCCTATAAGGAAATTTAATTAATTTTAAAATCCAGAAAGATATACGGCAGCTGCCACCTGCGAATCCGCAATTTTCTCAAAAACCGTATTTTGATGTCTGACAGGGTACTTATAGTATGTAGTCTGAAGGCATTTTCGTTTATCAGCAATACCTTTTAATAAAAAAAAAGTTCGATGTGGCTACGCTTTGTACGCACGTATGTGCGATTTTCTCAAAACCTTGATATGATGTCCTATACTGTTACTGGAAACTTATCTTAACTCAAAAACAACTTAACAAAAGAGTGAAATCCACTCCAGTTGGAGAAGTGCATTTTCGACACCGTAAAGGCATGCATATTTACTCAGACTGAGTTAAAATCACTCGTTTGGAGTGATCCTGTCGGAGGTTTAACACACAAAGGATCCACTCCAAAAGGAGAAGTGCATTTTCCAGTCTGGAGGAGTAAAATCCACTCAGACTGAGTTAAATTAGGAGTGTTTGTTTTAAGAGTGTAGCTGTTTTAGTTCAAGTAGTTGAATTGTTTCATATCGACAGACAGACGGACCAATGTTCAAAAACCAATTTTTAGAATCAGCACCCTCCAAAACGTGTAGAAAACTAAGAATCTCTGTTTCTGATTTCCGAACCCATCGCAATACTTTTATTACCTTACATTTCATATTAAGTAGTAGAGTAAAAATCATAGAGGAAAATCACTAGTGTATTTTATTATCTTATGCACTACTAAGTCCATGATATTAGTTTTAAGCTTTTAACTAGGATGTCTACAATATATGCTTCGATTTAATTGCTAACATATCAATTATAAAATTGCACAAAAATTTCAATTTAATGATTTTATCATAATCATTTTCTCGATTGAATAAATTGTGAAATATAATGTACTATTTTAATTAAGTAGTCATGCAAATATAGTACTAATGACTTATTTATTGAAAAAAAACTGTAGTGTTTTAATTGTCAAAATAATAATTAAAATTACTTCTTTTCATATCGATAATTAATTTTTTTTGAAATATAAACAAAATTTTAATGAATATTTTTTCCAAAAATAAAAAACTATGCAAAGATATGACAAAGAGAAAACACTTTAATTCCAACTTATTGAAAGAAAACTTTCGAAATCTGTTTTTTATTACTTATTTTAAAATTTATTAAACTTATAAGAGAGAGAGCACAAAAATATTATTCAGCAAATGTTTTATCAGGAATCTCAAATGTTTTATCAGGATAAGATACATGTTCAATATAGCTATTTTAATATTTAAATATGCTGAGAATAATCCATTTTTCTTGCATTCCTCATTTAAGAAGTTAAAATGTAACGATTTAAGTATAATATGGTATATGCTTCTACCTTAAACTTAATTTAGATGTATGATGTTTTCTTGGCATAAAGATATTGAAAGTTTAATTTTCATGTCAACTATATTGAATTTACTTTTTATTCTTATTTTTAGTCACTCAATTTAATGAATTAAAAAATAATGCAAGAAATTGCTGCCGGTTTTTTTAAACTTGGAGCACCACCAAATGATATACTTTATAGTTTACAGGCCCAAGACCTGGTGACTCAGATGATGAATGCTTTTGCCCCAATATAGCTTCAAATCAGGGACATGATAACAACAACAACTTAAAACCTAGCAGCCATCAAGCGAACCAGATCTTAGAGTAAACATACTATACAAACTATTCCCTATTCACTACCGATTTATGCTATTAACACAAGTTAACTTCTATAATTAAATCCTTGATTTACCAGGGCTGAATATTGTTCAATTACTGATAAAGGCACTTCCGTTGGGCACTCCAAGATCCCATTTTATTAATTAATACTCCCATTGACAAGTATGCTAGGAATTTCAGTTACGGTTGTTAGGTGAATTAAGCACGTTTTGACTAGTTAAGGGATATTTTCATAGAGATTAATTTCATGTGTTAGGCAATAGTGTTGTTAATGTTTTGATTCATGTAACGAAAGAGTGCACATTTGAAAATTGTTTGGTTAGCTTAGGTTTGAATTATCGCCGCAGTAGAGCTCCACGAGGGCTATTGGCGACTGATGTCGTATTTTAAAACCACAGTCAATTGACGAGCCGAACCTAAATAGGCACCCAACGTAACCGTTAGGGACGGCATCGTAAGCAGCGTTAGGACTTTGGAGGATATTTAACGTGCACTCCCTTATACGGAATATTATTCGTCGGCACTTTGGGCTGCACGTGCCATTTATAGTCGGCTGTTATTTTGGCGATGCCCGGACCCGAACCTTGCACCTTTCGCATGCTAGGCGAATGCCTAACCGACTGCGCTCCCCAGCCAAAAATTCTTTCGTATGACTGCTGAAAGATTTTGCAAGTTCACTGTAAAAATCTTGTGTACCGTCCCTTCAGTTTTATGTATTAAGGTAGGCGAATACCCAAAATGTCCCAAAATTCTAAAATTTTTACTATTGCTTTAATCTTTTCCAAATTTGGCATAGTGATTTCAAATATAATGAATAATACTATTTAGGCTTTTGTTTTTATTTAAATATAATTTATTTATTTTAAACGGTGTTTTTCTACTAAAAAAAGAGGTTTACGCCAACAAGTCTACCACATTGAATTTTCATCCTATGAACATGTATTATGTGTAAAATTCTTCGTTTTGAACTGATACGTGCAATGACCCTCTAGAGTTACATACAAATTACAAGAAAAAAAGTTATTAAGAAAAATGTTATAAATTAACCACAAAAAAAAGAAAAGGATTTTTTTCGATTAACTTACAATTGGACATTTAAAAAAAACTTGTATACTTACACCAGATGTTAGAGGTTCATGGCACAGATATATATTGAAATAGCATCTGTGAAAAATTTCAGGTAAATTAATGCAAAACTTTTCATGCTAGAAGTGTTGGCGTAAACCCCTTTTTTTAGTTGAAAAACACCGTTTAAAATAAATCAATTATATTTAAATAAAAAAAATTGTCCAAAAAGCATTGTTTATTACATTTGAAATCACTATGCTAAATTTGGAAAAGATTAAAGTAATAGTAAAAATTTTAGAATTTTGGGTATTCGCCTACCTTAACGTTACACAAAAAAGTCCGTGAAACTGATGGCAGCAAGTGAATCCTCCCATTTTACGGTTATATATGGATTACGTTTCAACAAAAATAGGAATAAACTTCTTATTCTTGGAAGCAGCTAGACTGCCAGCAGTTTTATGGTGTAACTTTACACAAATTATTTTTGCAATGCATTGAAAAATATTGATATTTTAACCATTTGATTTATTAAAATGATGCATTTCATAATGAGTGTTATTTTATTAAATGTATAAAAAGAAAAAAATACGATTTTTTATCCATTTAATTAAGGCGCTGTCAATTTACAAATTTTAATTTTGGAAAAATTACATTAAATTTTAGCACAAATTTGTAATAACTTTGTAAACTCGAACGTTTTCGAGTTTCTTAAACGAAATGTAGTTAAAAAATAAAGTGAAAGGCAATTAATGCAACGTTTGTAAGCAATAAAATTCAATGCGTCAAATTAATTAAAATACAATATTTTGAAACAATAAAAATATAATAAATTGAAAAAATTGAAACATAATGTAATGAAATAAAATAGATAATGTTTTGAAAAGTTTGAATACATTGTTTTGAAATAATTAAGATGCAATGTTTTGAAATAACTAAAATAGAATTCTTTTGACTTCTTTAAATTACTATGAAACTAAAATACTGAATAAACTAGTTAAAAAATCAGAATTAAACATTTGTTTTAGTAAGAAATGTCATATTCGGATAATGCAAAATGTTTTTCTAAATTCTTAAAAAAAACATAAAAAATTAATCTTTAAGAAATTGCATCCGGTAATTTCGTATCTGCAATCTTTTCAAACTTTTTTTTGATAAATCTATAATCTTTGCTATGCTTTTAAAATACAAGTCTTAATCCTTAAAAAGTTTACTCTTAAATGGTTTTAGTTTCTTTTCGATGGCATTTTTGGGATATTACGAGGAAATTTTTTAAACAAAATTGTTTTAGTATTAACGTATATCTTGTAATCCTTAAAAACTTTAAAAAATAAAGCTTCAAAGTTACTTTTACAACTGTTTTCATAACATATTGAGGTTTTACTAAATTGTTTAAGAAAACAGTTTTTTCAACGGCATTTGTGAAAGTTATTGTTTTATGATTATGGCATATTTCAAGATATTTTTTTACTGTATTTAGGGAATTGCTTACCAAACATTTAAGCTATCTACAAAAAAAGGTTATTAAATCTGTAAAAGGTAAAAACAAACCAGAATTTCAACTTTCTTTCTACACAATAGTTTAAAGTTTTTTTTTTCTTTTTAAAAACGTTTATTGATTGCCACAAATGGATTGTATTATTTATTTAAATTCAAAAATGATAATGATCTGTTTCCTTTATGATGCTCTGCTAAAATGATATTATTGATATCGTGGTTTAGCTTTGTGAGCTAAAATTATAAGTGTATATTTAGAATATTGTTAGAGAACATTTTAAGATATTTTTTTGTGTGGAATATTCAGTATTTATTATATCATCATCATCACGGCACACTCAAAATTTTTTTTGCCCCATGAAAACATTTTTTAATTGGGGTATCTTTTTAAAGTATTATTATACCTTGTATACATTTACTATGCGAGCTTCGAAAATACTGTCTTCCCCCATCTGTTCGCTTGGTTTTCTAGGAAACGGGGAGAGCATTGCTTGTCTAAACCTAACGCGTTTGAGGTTCTTTTGTGAGGTTAACTATCCGAGCAGTTCGAACCCAAGTAGGCTGGAGAAAAAACACGCTCATGCTGCTTCGAAGAAAACCACATGCGTTGATGGAGGATAAAAATGCTTTTGAGGCTCGTATTCTGGGTAGACAAGGTATATTGTAGAATTTATTAAACTCGGCCTATTAAATGAACATATTTTTATCAATGGGGTGGATTATGGAATATTGTTATTTTTTTTACGGTCGAGTATTATGATCTTATTTTGTCTTCTAAAATTATTTTCGTTAATTTAAACCACTGTTGTAGACCCTTTTTATAAGAAAAACAAGTTTATTATTTTATGCTCGATCCCCAATACCAGCTCAAATGGGTACTCAGAACAATGGCCTTGCAATTAGCTGCTTTCATATAAAAACATGATAAAAATAACATAAGAAAACATTAATCAAACCCCTTTAGCCATTCTCTGGTCCTCTTACTATTATACTTATTAAACAAGAAACTGAAGAACATGTCAAACAGAGCATGGAGAACAAATATCAAAGGGATAACGGCCAACATCAACTTCTCAAGTGGAAGAAGCTATTCCAAATGATCGTAATCCTATATGGTTTCCTTCGTTATACGCAGATCAAGTAACGGTAGATTTTCTGGAGGGTCACGTGTGACAAAACTGGAACTGTAATTCCAATTTTGGCAAACTAAGATTTATACAGAGTGGTTATAAAATAACGCTCCCAATTCGGAGTGGTCTGCAGCTTGAATGAATAATTCAAATGCAAAAAACTTTGAGACACTTACTAATCAAGAAGGGGGAAAAAGAATATCATAAAAAATAAACTCGTCTCTTGACCAGGGTTCTAAATTACGAGGCGTAATTGGATGTGTTGACCGTAATTAACCATAATTGGCTACTCCTCGTAATTACAACCTTGGTCAAGAGACGAGTTTCTGTGTTATAATTCCATTCTTTTTCGTAATAAAGAAACTCGTCTCTTGACCAGGGTTCTAAATTATGAGGCGTAATTAGCTGTGTTGGCAGTAATTGGCCATAATTGACGACGCCTCGTAATTTAGATTCTGGTAAAAAGACGAGTTTGTTTTTTTGATTATCCCTTTTTATGATTATTCTTTAGGATTCTGTCTTTTTTATGATTCCATTCTTTTCCCCCCTTCTCGAATAGCAAGTGTCTCAATTTTTGATGCATTTGGACTATTCATTCAAGCTACAGACCACTCCGAATAGGGAGCGTTATTTTATAACCACCCTGTATAAGCTGTCTATTAAACAAGTCTTTTCAACCAACTTAGTCAGCATACGACGCAAGTACGGAGACCTACAAATGATTTTTGCTACGTAATGATGAAAAGAAGCAGATTCTTTTAACTTTGGCTTGTAATAAGTGCAAGAGCCCCTTCAGGGACGTGTCTAAATTGTGGAGGTGGCGCGCGATAGATGGCAGCATCTGCCATGTGTGTGTGTGAGTGTGTGTTGTGTTTGTCTTACTTAACGAAGGTTTATAAGAGGGTCTAAGAGCAAGCACACAAGTATGAAAATATATGTCTACCAACCAACCAAGTGCACGAGTCACAACAACTAGCTTTGTAAAGTTGGATAATGTTTTCTATACACTACGATGCAATATGGTATAATTCTGTTCCCTGCACGATTTCACTAGAAAGATAAACGCTATGAACTAGGGTTGTAAAATCACCAGGGTTTTCACTACTCTGCCAACATAAGTAGAATCTATACACTCTTAAAACAAACACTCCTAATTTAACTCAGTCTGAGTGGATTTCACTCCTCCAGACTGGAAAATGCACTTCTCCTTTTATAGTGGATCCTTTGTGTGTTAAACCTCCGACAGGATCACTCCAAACGAGTGATTTTAACTCAGTCTGAGTAAATATGCTTGCCTTTCTACGGTGTCGAAAATGCACTTCTCCAACTGGAGTGGATTTCACTCTTTTGTTTTAAGAGTGTACTTGAAAACTCTATGAAATTATAATTCACTAAACAAAAATCAATGGAAATTATTCAGGTCTTGATTGGAAACAGAAGTGCTGAATGAAAATAAATTATCTCCCCTAGATATGTTAACCAATGCTAAATGGGAATGTAACACCAATTGGAGCATCTATGGAAGTATTGTTGTAAGTAATTGGGAGAGAAAACTAGGGAACATTAAAGTACGACAAAATATTTCTCAAAATATAGTTGTCCTCATCAAGATAAAAAAAATAAAGTTTCACATGGACCTTTGTTCAAGATTGATTGATCGAACAAGAAACGCAATCATTATACTATAATCTTTTTTTATCAGTTTTCTTCCATTATAATTCTGATTTTCAATTTGAAAAAGTTATCATATGGTAATTGTGACACACTCAAATCTTTTTTTTTTATAAGCATTGCTCCCGAAGAAAACTTTATTAGGATTTCGTTTTTATTTTGTCAACAACCTAGTTTTTGTTGCTTTTTTGCATTATGAATCTTTAAATATTTTCTTATCAAAAAAAGAAGTTTGAAAAAATTTCACTTTGTACTAACAGGCTATAATTACCTAAAATGCCTCATGAGTAAAAAAAATGTAAGCTGGTTTTAATTACTTTTTTATGCATGTCTCCTTTAAATCATTATTTTCAAATCCATCTTACTCAAAATCAGATGAGTGTCAGATACAACTTTATGAAATTAATGCAGGTTATCCTATCGCAGGAACACCTCATATGTCTTTTGGTAAAATATACTTGAAGGGTAAAGGTTGTGTAGGTGTGTACGATAAGTCAGATTTTGATTGGTCGGCAGAATTTGAGTTATGAGGTTAAGATTCACTGTCACCTCAGTAATATATAAAATTTCTTTATTTACTGTAACCCTATAGGGGCTTGCCACATAAAATCACACTATTTCATGCATAGGGAACATACTGACCAATTAAGGTTCAACTAAAACAATTGAAGAATTTAGTGGAAGAATGTGGTAAGCGACAAAATGGTCAAAAAGAGAAAATGAACCATTAAGTTTTTAGTTTGTGGTCAAATCTGTTGAAAGCTACACTTTGAAAGCGTAAAAAATATACTAAACTTAATTTTTTTCTTTCGTTTTTGTTATCGTTAAGGAAGATAGTAATATGTTCATTGGTGCAAAAATCTGAATTTTTTAAAAAATGTCACTTAGCACGTTGTTCCACTAAGCTTTTCAATTTATTTTTTAAATTAAGGGATTTTTCAATAATTTTTATTAGTGTCTTAGAGCAGAACTGATTTAGTCTAAAATTGACAATTCCGGTATTGTTTCAAACATCTCTTAACTTGTATTCTTCGATTAGAGATCGATATTGTATTCTATATAATCAGGAAAATGGAACTCTAAATTACTTATCAATGAAAACTTGACTTGTTAGTTTTGTAGCTGACATCATTCATGTCATTTTCAAGTGCTTGACCTAACGAATATGTTGTTAATGGTGCCTGAAAATGGCTTTAAAGTGGAACTAAGGTTCTGAAGATGACATCAACATGTACTTTGAAGATAGCCGATAGGATTATGTTTCATTTGTCTTTGTATTTCGATCTTGTCTTTTCTATCGTATGTTAGTGAGTGTGACGTTTGAGTACTTTAAGAACTGTTGATGGATATTTCCTATTCTAGAATAATTTGCAGTCTTTTAACGATAATAGTATTTGACTTAAGGGGACGCATTACCCAAAAATTGGTCAAAATGTCGATTTTTCAGTTTTTACTTCTTATTATTTACAATATCTTTCTGAACATTTACTGAAAGCTTCATAATGATATATTTTGTAGAAAAAAAGTTATTAAATATTTTCTGGAGTCATTCCTATAAGTTTGAATACTTATTTCGTCTGCTTTCAACAATTTTTTCTGTTTCACGTTTTTCAATTCTTGTGTTTAATAAATCCCTAAGGGCGTTTTTGCTAATTAAGTTAGAATTTTGAGAAATTTTTTACCTGTGTTCTTACATATATTATGCACAAAAGTGTGCATGGAATAAGGTCTTCTATGTATAGTTATTTTTTTTTAATTTGAATTCAATAATTTGTATTTTTTGTGTATTTTTTGTGATTTTCATTGTAAATGCATATTACTTTTTAACTGTCGCTCACATTTTAAAACCCATGCGCAGTTCTTGAACAAATAGTACTAAAAAGAAACCATGAAAGTTTGGTGAAGTTATTCTTGAAATTGAAGGAGGAGAAGGGTTTGAAAAAAATTCAAAAATTTGACTTTTTTTTGAATAAATGAAAAACTACTTGTAAATATTCATTTTTATTGCTAGAATTTTTTTTTATTTAGAGTGAACATTATACAAAACCAATATAATTTACAAGTTTATGCTATTATTTCTGGAAATAATATTTTGGGTAATGCGTCCCCTTAAGAAGAATTTGAGCTTTTAGATTAATACAAGGCAATATTTCGTGAATGTGACAATTCACGATGATTACATGTTTAAAAAATAAATATTCCTTTGTTAGGTGAGGTTTTTCTAAAATTCGAGAATTTTTTCGTAATTTTTTTTCTTTGCGGGTGTTTAATCTAAATAATAACAGTTTAATTGCTTTATTTTTACATTTATTTTAATCCCGTATCTTATGAGAACTGTTGCAAAATAATACGAACACCTCTATAGTAACTTATTTACGATCGTAATGTATTTAAGATTTATGTTACACTGAAAAGTATGTTTCAACAGTCCCATACCTTCAAATCATAAACTAATGTGCATTTATAATTTTTTCAAAAACATTTCATGAATATTAAAACTACTATTTTGGTACAACCATTTTCTATTTTCATAATTGCATCCTGTTCCATTATAAATATTTCCATCATATTGGAAATAATTGACAGAATTACACAATTCTACTGTCAGAATGCCACAAAGTAACTGTCAATTTTATCTTAGCTTTCTTTATCTAATATGTCATGCCACTTTTGTCTTGTACTTAATACAAGTTTTTCCCTGTTTTGACAGTAAAAACAATGGATTATTTATTACGGAACAAAAGTGTTCGATTGATGATAATTTTTGAAATGAGTTTTGTCAGTTACAATAATTTTTTTAGGATAATAACTCTTAATATTTAATTATTAATCTTAGGATATTTTAGAATAGTTAAGTTATAGAATATTATTTTTATGAGTTTTTATTAAGGTTCTTTAATAGGGTTTAGCCGTTTTGGTTTGTGAAATTGATAAAATAATTTTTTCATGCTCTTATTATATGCATTTAACTTGTGTTTCCAACAAACAATGATTTTCCTGAAAGATCTTAACGTTTGTTTTGATTTAGTATATTTTCTTAGTTATTTTCCGAAACCAATAGGCAAAAACTTGTAAAATTTGGTAAGAGTGTCAACATACAAGTTGTTTACTGTGATAAAATTATTTTTGGGGTTGTATTTTTCAGAAAGTATTGGAAAATCACACTGTTGAGAGATTATTTGAAAGTGATAGATCATAGCTGTTGCTTCATAGTTTTTCAGAAAAAGGTTTTTTGAAACATTTAAATCTTGTAACGTTTAAATCTTGAAACATTTCGTTAAAATTGAGCAGAATAATGTTATGAAGGCGAAGCTTTTAATGAAGGATAATTTTATTGTTTTGTATTATTTTTATTGTACTATATATATTTTTACTTAATTTTCTAATTTTTTTCTTTTGATCTGAATTTTAAGAAGTTTCGATTTTTTCAAAGAGCTACACACTTTCTTCGTTAATTTCAGTGTATTC
Source organism: Hylyphantes graminicola (assembly GCA_023701765.1). Lineage (NCBI taxonomy): Eukaryota > Metazoa > Arthropoda > Arachnida > Araneae > Linyphiidae > Hylyphantes > Hylyphantes graminicola. Next base: position 47,672,243 of record CM043115.1, on the reverse strand, counting down.
CTAAATTATAGGAAATAATTTCCTAAAATTCTGATTGAATTAATACATCTAAAAGAATTATTTAATGTTGAAAATTTAATCTCAAGAACCATATTGTGTGTTTATTTAATACACATTCATTTGGATACTGATGCACGTAATTACTATGGCGTTTCTATCATCGAACAATTTACTGTATTTTATTTTTATCTTTCCAAGACAATGTGCATTTTGCTGCCGTATCCAATTTCGAGCCACGTGTCTCACTCATTCAGATACATAAATTTATTTTGCTTCCCGCCGAAGAAACATTTTATTCATCCTCCATTTTATTGCGCGGCCTGACACGTTGAAAAATATGTTTACGCTGCTTATTTTAATAAAAAGATATTTTCAACAACCATCAACTAGAAAGCCCATTTCGCTACACCCACTGAACTGCTGGCAAATAACTCATCCCGAGAATTGCTTTTTCCCATGAACGCCTTTTTCCAATCGGCGAAAAATCGAACTTTTTTAGATATGATTAGGGATGAGATAGGCAATAACTGTTGTTATATGAACTAGTTATTTAAACCTTGAAGTTGAAATTCGCAAAGGGGTGTCAGCTTTCGATGACGACTTCGTCAATTTATCGTGTTTCTTAATTACTATTCATTCTTTAAATAAAGATGGAATATTTGTAATTGGGATTCCTCGCATGACAGCCACCTCCTTTGCTCTTTGTGGGCCGGGCCTTTAATTGACCTTGATAGTCTCGGCTGCTAGTGTTGTATATATTGTATTGCTTAAACTTATCCTGGTTTGAAAATACGAAGAAGTGTTCAGATGGCTTTCCTTCAAACTACAAAATAAGCATTAAAAAAAAGAAAGAACCAGTTTTTCTCTTCGTACAAAGGCTGTAAAACAAATCAATGAGCAATTTTAGTTTTTTTTCTGAATTTTAACAGTACTTACAGGAACAACTAAGAAAACAACGTAATTATTGGCGCAAATAGTTTATTTGGAGAAAATTGTTCATGTTTCAGCGAGATCAAGGCTCGCCATCGTGTCCACTGTCAGTTTATTTTTGTATATTTCTAAAGATGGCGTGTCTTGATCTCTCTGAAAACTGTACAATTTTCAATAAATAAACTATTTGCGCCAATAATTACGTTGATATCTTCACTCTCATGTTTTTTTGCGCTAGTCGAAGAAATTATTCTAAACAACTTACATGAGTTAAAACAACTAGTCAGACTACTCATTGGATAAGTCGATTTCCGTGAAGAACTGAAATCGCATGTACCCCGAAGATGCATTTGTGGTGCTGATCCCCATGTGGAACAAAACTTAAAACACATCCACTTTCTAGACAAAGGAGTTAATTTGCAAAAAATTAATCTCCAATGGCGTGTCTATGATGTAAAATACTTAATGCATCAAGTTATTCGTAACATGAAATTTTGCAGCTGTATCCAAAACTTAAACTTCTCCCAAAGGCTATAACTTCAAAAGTGATATCTCTCGATTAAGAAAATCGTTGCTTCATTTGCGACCCAACATAGATAGCTGGAATTTGTTGAATTTACATTTACATTTTACAACGAAATGGTGCTTTTTTCAATCTACTCCTTTACAAAGCGATGGTAATCCTCCATTTAAATTAAATTATTTTTCTTGTTTTTAAGTATGTCCACATAAGTAAATAGAATAAGCACAACCTAATAGTTCCATTTATATATTAAATTTGTTTGTGTTATTTCTTAATATCGAGTCAATTCGTCAATTTCGCTTGAACCGACTGATATAAGCTGCTGTTCTTAGAAGCGAAATCCATTTAATCGCTTTCGTCAAATTAAGGTAAGGTTATACGTCTTCCGGCTGCCTATTTTTAACCTCCATGAAGCTTTGACACACCAAATTGCTCCTCGGAATTTGGAAATTTCTTCAAGTGAAGAGGTAGACACCTAAGCGGGCTCCCAAAGCAAGCAAGTGGCATCATTGGGACTTAATAGGGACTTTCGACTCCAAATTTAACGAGAACGTGCGTCGCAGGATTTTCAAAACAATTACTGACAAACACACAAGTACCATGTCCATGTGTACTGGGATTCGTAAAATTACTTTATTTCTTTAACAGTCCCAACAACAGATTCCCTAAAAGAACTCAAATTTTAAAATACCTTGATATGAAGAAGGCCCAACTGCAGTGGAAAGCAAAGCGAGCAGAACTGGAAAATGAATTAGACATAACGAGATTTTAATACCGATTTCTTTTATTCCTCGCCAGGATTTATTATTCACAGTTATTCATTCCCACTCGTCACGGAGCTATCTGTCTCCCTAATTTGTTGGGAGAGTTATCGGTATTTCATCTGTAGCCGATATTTCAGGTTTTGAATAATATCATTTCGACCTCAAAGACGAAACAGTGAAAGAAAATGAATCACGCATTTTTTTTATTCTGTCACATTGGGGCTTAAATTTATGATAGATAGACTTGAGTGAAACTAATTTGGGGGTAATCTTTGTAACTCCGGCGTCAGGGATCTGATTTTAAGTGAGTATTTCGGGTTGAACTGGATTCGGGTTGATGCGAATTAGATTTATTGATGAGTTTATATGATGTTCAACAGTCACCTGTTGAAAAATATTTTGGTTAAAAGTAGTTATAATACAACTGATTAAATGCCGCCCCAGTGGCGCACTCGTTAGGATGCTAGCATTTGGAGCTGATGAGGTCGGGTTCGAATACCGATCTGGCATGGATGTTTCTGACCGTCAATAAATATTGTTATTTGTCTATGTGTTTGCGTTGTCCTTTCTTTGTGATCTCTTGTGCTTGTAAAAACTCTTTCTGTGTCTTTCCCATTTGACGAAAGCTTATTAGCGGTTCTCTGAACAAGCACACAAGCTGGAATATATATGTACCATACCATACCTGATTAATTTGCGCTCTTGACATATATAATTAAGTTTCTACTATATTATTAATATGAATAAATGGCCCAGCCTAAATACTTGTTTTTAGTAAGATATTCATTTGTGTAGAACTTGTGGTGTAGTACAAATAGCATATTTTGACCGATGGCATAATCCGTAGTTAGCTTCTACATTTTTATAGCAGATAAAGCATATGAAACTAAGTTGGGCAATTTATCAATCGTCACACCATGCGTTATACAGTTTTCTTAACTATACTCTTACATTAACCGTTATGGTGAGCATAACTTGAGTTATAGATGTGAGAAGTTACTTTAAATTTTGGATTATATTTTAAATTAAATTAAAAAGCAAATTTCAAGCAAACTAGACATCAAATTAAAACAACTCCATAATAAAAATGTAATTAGTTTTCCGCCTTGAAGGGTCCTTATATTCGTAGATTGGCTTGTGAAAGTGGAGGTCAAACAGAGGACAAATAAGTACTTTAATATCTTCTAACAGATTATGCAGATGCTGTAAATGTGCTTTTGTACAAATTGCTCTTAGAAGAAACACGACACATTACATAAAATATATTTAAAACTATTATAAAAAAGTTTGTTCCTACAGTATGTACTTTTCATCATCATTGTAATTGTTTTCAGAGGGTGCTTAAGTGCCTATTTCTTCAAAAGTAAAACTACTAAAGCATATACAGCAGAATAAATTAACAATTCAATACCTAAAAAAAAGTTAAAAGAGAAAAAAGATTTAAAAATAGTTTTGCCAGCAGCTTACACGCATAAAGTTCATTGCATTTCAATTAAGCCCTTCAAATGAATAATGCATATGGATTTAAAGTAGACAACACACAACATATTGAAATAAATACAATCGGGAATTTCACCTGGTTTCACCGGGAAATCAGTACAAATCAATTTGCAGCTTCGGATTCCAACTGAAAGGCCTTTCATTCGCCGAAACTGTCCCAAGACAAATGTCATTTCAAACCTTGTACCTGTGCCCTGGCGAACTTCTGTCTGAAGTTTTCGCAAAGTTTTATAAATAGATGCCTGATTGCTGATGCCTGATTAATGAGGGTTTAAGGTTTTCTTATGTGCATAGGTTTAAAAGCGCTAATGGAACTTCAATCCAAAAATATCTGTCACAATTATTTTAAATGTCATTGGCTTCTGTATGAAGTGTTTGCTACCCTTATTTCACTCACTTAAATTGTTTTTTTTTTAAGTTTGTTGGTTAAGCAATATTCCATTCTTCTAATTTACAAATCTAACATCTTGGGAAAAATATTATTTTCAAATAACTTTTAACTTATAATAAATTATTTATAATTTTTAATTATATGTAAAAATAGGAAAAAATGGGAAAACTACTGAGGTTGAATTGCTGGTGGAACAATGCATATTTTGCTTACAGAAAAATGGAACTATTTAATGATATAATGGTTAAAAAGTATAGTAATGGAATGCTGTAAAAACCTATTACTGAATTTCTCTTTAGGCCTTTTTAGAGAGTCTGTACGATTTCAAAAGGGACATATCTGTCCCGATAATATCAAAATTTTTATTGATAATAATTTTGATAACACTCAATTTGTGTATGTTCCTTTATGTAATTGGTTTTTGTCAAACAAAATTGCTTTGCTCCAGTGTTTTTAACAATATTCCAACATTCTTAAGAAATAAAATGAGAAATCAATTTCTAAAGCATCATTTTAAATCGAACACATAAATAGTAAAAATGAGTTCTGTTATGATAAATAAACAAAAAATAGTTGAGGAAGATGAATCATTTTGAGGGCTTAGTCACCAAAAATTTTAAAGGGGTTTTCAAACAGTTTTAGGGGTTCAGTTTAGTGTTTTCACATCAAAATAAACTTTCCTCCTAACACCTGTAAGTATTTTATCCAAAGTTTTTTAAACGCTTTAGCGGATTAAAGAACTATTTAAAGATCTATTTCTTCTAAAGTTCTTCAAACGAAGATTTTCGTAAAATTTAAATGAATTATTGAAGTCTAAATATGTGCTTTTTTATGTGTTTAAAACTTACTTTTCTTTGAAGAAACGTGATGTCGTTTATTAGTATATCCCACATAGTAATTATATTTTATTCAAAAATTAAGAAATTATAACTTAGTTACTTTAAGATAATTTTATATAGATAAATATGCAAGGCTAATTACCATCTGATCTAAAGCCAGCAATTTTCATCCGAGTTAACATATTTATCACGTTTTCCATCTAAAAACGTTTCAACACCACGTTTACGACATGGTTAACAAGTTCAAGAATCTTCGAAGAGACTATCGAAGACCTCAGGTCAGTCGCTTTTGTGATCAAACCGATGCCTTAACCCCAATGACACTGTAGATCAGAATTTACCACCCAATATATAAATCGAGTTCTAACGGTTAACCCATCCCAATGAAAACTCAAAACTTCTGAATTATGCAACAGTTCAATCCACTAGCGCTAGACAATTATTCAGCAGCGTTGAGAGCAACATTTTAGTGTATTCCGATAAGTGCAGTGACTTCAAGCCCATTAAGCTCTGGAGGTCCGCGGATTCAATATTGGTGGGGGGCAGTCTGAGGAAAATGGGGCAATTGTTCCGCGTGGGGGATGGCAAACAAAATACTTGACTGTTCTTTCTAGCATGTTTATTATAAGTTACGTTTTCAGGCTTTTTTTACATATGGCTATTTTATTGGAATTTAATCCACAAAGTATACAGGATTTCATCACAGATAAGATAAACAGACGATGACATGGGACGACAACAGTAGAACAAAAATGCAAAAGAAAAAAAAACATGACCGAAGGAATAAGGGTGGAAGATGAATGCGGAAGAGAAGATGGTCGTCTCTCCTTTGTCCATGATATCCCTTGCCTCCCAGTACAGCGTGACAAAGTCTCTCTGTTCTTGTGAAGCTCTATTTAGACCTGCAAAGTTTAGGAGATGGGTCAGAGTTCATTACTCCAGAGTTGCAGATTGTGCGTTAAGTCTGAAACAAAGGACTTAAATTGGTGATAGGGTAGAGGTTGCTAGAAATCTTTTGAGACTTTTCACATGAATTGGGATTGCGACTTCTAAAACATCGAACATTCCAAGATAATAAGGTATAATGAGTATATTTATATCATATTTGATCGTTGAAATTTGTTCGTTGAAGTAGCATTTCTAGAGGCAGACAATTTTGCTTGGAGTCTGGATTAAAGCAGCAATAGAAAATTGTTATAAATCTGTCAAGATATAAGCTATACTTGTAATCGAGATATTACAAGATTGAGTCTCAGACTACCTTTAAATGGGCTTAAAATGTACATAAGCATACATCTATCGCTACACAATTTCGCGATATTATACTTTAAAAAAGACAGTGGAATTCCGCCATAAGTTTGGAGGCAGCTATGGTGCCTTTTGGTTTTAACTATTTTTGTGGTGACACCTTATTTTCGTTTTTCAGTTGCTTACATTTGCTGTAAAATTACATAATTTTAGACTGTAGCGGCATCTGTGGAGTCGAAAGTGCAGAACAAGAGCAAGATGGCACCAGTGGTTTTCTTTGAATGCCAACTCAGTTGTTGACCTCAACACTTGACAATTGGCATTAATTGGCATTGCTAAAGCTCCTTAGGTTCTACAAACAGGCATCAGGAGAATATAACCTAACCTAATCTAAAAACAAACCGCTTACTCCCCTTCAGGGGACACGTCTTTGTGGGGGTGGCGCGCGATAGATATGGCAGCATCTGTCACGTATTAGTGTGTGTAGTGTCTGTCTTACTTGAAGAAACTCCATTAGTGTGTGTAGTGTCTGTCTTACTTGAAGAAGTTTTATAAGCGGGTCTCTGACCAAGCACACAAGCCTGAATATGCATGTCTACCAACCAACCAACCAACAAACCGCTTTGTAAAAAGAACCTCGTATTTTGCATCCTTTGTTCAGCAGCAGCGAATATCGGATAACGTTAGTTTATATGGTTCTTCGCGTGCTCCGAGTTCCGACGCCTTGATTAAATCAAGGTCTATTTGAAAGTCTTATGAGAATGATGGGCGTTTTATTTGGGATTATTCCTGAGATAATTCTGAGTAAAAGAACTCTTTTCCACTGAAATCTGCATCAGTAAACAGCTTTGAGCGTTCAAAGCATACTCAGAATCCATAATATTGTTTCGCTTCATGCAATAATTTTCAATGCGATTGTGTACTTTAAATTACAATACATTAAATTAAGCGCAAGAATTGGTTTATTTTAATATAATTGAATTTAAAATTTTCTCAAGCACTTATTCCTATGGGAGATATTCCGTGCCTTTCGCTTTTCAGCGCCAATATAATATCTACTTATAATTACAGCTAGGAAAATCCTCGAATAAGGAAATAACTTTTGCTAGAACTATTTAGAAATAACTTGAAAACTTCCAATTCAATTATAGTAACGATATTTGAAAATTGCTAAACTTGATGATTGGCTTTATTTTAAAATACATCAAATACTGCAAATTGGAAAAATATAGTGTAGTGTACTTATATGTGGATTTTAATAAAGATTATTTTTAAAGTCATTTTCAGTTAGGCCCTGAAGAATTGTGGAGCTTCTTCAAAACTTAATTATTATCTAAAATTTAATATTACTTACAATCGTTAACTTGGAAACATAGTTTCACAAAAAGAGCCTCGTATAGCGTGAGTGTAATATATGTTTCAATGAGAACTTCATGTTAAGTGTATCTTCAAAAACAACACTCTTAAAACAAACGAGCGATTTTAACTCAGTATGAGTTAATTTTCACTCCTCCAGTCTTGAAAATGCACTTCCCCGAAAGGAGTGGATCCTTTGTGTGTTAAACCTCCGACAGAATCACTCTAAACGCGAGTGATTTTAACTCAGTCTAAGTTAATATTCACTCCTTTCCAGTGTCGAAAATGCACTTCTCCTACTGGAGTGGATCTCACTCTTTTGTTTTAAGAGTGAACGTTATTGATGGTTTATAAGATTAAAATAAATTCATATTAAATTATGCATGATAAATATTTTATAAGTACCTATCTACAGTAAATATTGTTATTAATAATTTTAAAAAATGCTTCAGTTGTTTTTAGTATATTTTATTTGTTTAGTTTGAAAGGAATATAAATAAATGTAGTAGGTTTTGGCATCGTGGCGATTTACGCCCGTTTTTTAACAACTTCGAAATTATATTCTAAGAGTATGATTTTGAAAATAATTTTTGTTAGAAAGGTATGACATAAGAAACCTTTATATTCCAACCATATTATAAGAACTTCATTCAGCAGTAAAATAACAGAAAAATAAGACATTCTAGTTATTTCAGCTAGTCTTGCTTTAAATGATCATTTAAAAAGTAATATTAAAATGTATTTTGTTACATTTTCAATAAGACAATAGCATGCATCGAAGAGTTAGCGCAAAATTAACTAATACATGTTATTTATGCTGTATGCAAAGTAAATTAGTATCATATTTCAAATGTTAAAAAACTGAAAATTTTGTACATACATTCAAGATAAATTCAACTGAATATAATTATTTGACTAAATCTATAAAATATTTTTTTCCAGAATAAAAGCTGGCACTAAAATATTTACCTATCTTAATAATAGTCTGATTTGTATCGACATGTCTAGTTTCACCACTCGACCCAAAACAATTTATTAAACTTAAATTAAAAATATACATTTAACGGCTTTCTTTGGCAATTTTATCATTAAAAGTTATCATTCTTATGTTGACGAAATTATGTTTAAATCCTGCCTACATCTTATAACTATGTATACATTTTTCTAATATATTTCTTGATTCTATAATTAAAACTTGATATACTTACATTGATATTAAACATCAAAGAACCCCGAATAATACATTTACCAATAAATGAAAAATTGACGCAAACATTTACACTATTCATTTTTCAAAAGAAGCCATATTTTTTCCCCTTCTTCCAAGAAAATCACGAAACAGTAATAAAGATAATACCCTGGCATAGAACGGTTGATAAGCAAATTACCGCACCTCGAGTCAATATAGTGTTAATTTCCTTCATTTTTTGCACGGCGGCAAATAACCAAAATGAAGAAAAAAAGAAGACATAAAAAAAGAAGGTAGCAGAGAGAAATTTTTCCACCGTTATAGACGGTTTAATGAAGGAACGCCATAAAGCGTGTCATCAGAAAAGTTCAATATTGGCTTTTTTCTTCAATACTTGTACTTATGTATTCTTTCTGTCGGAGAGACACCCCCTTTTGCTTCTTAGAATGATACATGTATTTATTTTTAAATACTAGCTGTATAAGGTTTATGTTTGTTCTTATAAATAAAGTTCTGATCAATATTGAAACTTTGTTTCGAACTCATATTTTAGTCGTTTAATTATTTATATTAACCCTATAAGGCATGAATTTTTTTCATACCGAAAAAATGTATACGTATCTTTATTACTCATGCATTATAGGAAAAATACTGAAAAAAATTAACTGCATTAGAATTGAAATAATTTCAATTTTTATGTTTTTTCCATATGACAAAACCAAATACAAAATTCCAATTTTGATAATAATGGCTATAAAACTTCTAAATATACTTCAAAATAACCCTTTTTAACTATAATTAATTTGTAAAAACAATTTATTTGTATTTAGTGTTAATCAGACGGAACGGTCGTTCCGCCCGCCAATCTCATAATGACGCCAAGGGCAAACGGCAGTTATGTATATATACAGGCAATATTTCGCTATGTTAACAGCGAAATCGATTTTATTTTTTACCAGCAAAACTAAACTTCCTAGAACAACTTAAAAAATACAGTAGAGAGGTTTCGTGGATTACTTTAAATAAAAAAAATTTGGTTATTCTAGAATAAAAAACAGCGGAGAAAAAAATTATGGAAATTTTCGAAAATGAAATCTTTCGAGCAGTTTTAGTCAAATTTTGACCTAATTTTTGCTGAGACCTACAGCTATTATTAGACCATGAATCTCGAAGCGGTTTTTACTAAACGATTAAGAATGCCCCAATTCACATTCTGCGTAAGTTTGATGTTTCAAAAATACTTCTTTCTATTTTTAATTAATTAAAATCTATATTACCTTTGGCGGTATGGTTGCACGATAAACAAGCCATCCTAGCGGCCGTGTATCTCCTAAAACGCGCAAACGTTTGCTATATTTTCGGCGAAGAGCAGTTAGTAGCGCCGTTAACTATTGGAGGGACTATAACAGCTTGTAAAATATATGATTAACCAAACATCTAAATAAACAGAAAAATGTCTAATTAATAAACGAAATGCATCGTTTATACTTTTTGGCATTTTTATTTGAAAACTTATGATTAACGCGAGTTAATGAATGGATGAACTAATTGATTTATGAATGTAAACAATCATATTTGCCTATTTGGTTGCCATATTCAGTTACCAATACCATTCAAGAAATTAATATATATTTTTTTTATATAAAGGCTTAAGGTTTTATAAAGCTTAAAAAATTAGTTTTTTTTTTTAAAGAATTGTACTTGGTTATTGTTTTTCGTTGAATAGGCTTTATATTTTTTTAGTTTTAATAAAAGAAAATTGAAATAAATATGCCTTCAAAAGTGTATGAAACAAGGCATAACAGACGGTTGGGTAAACAAAAAATAAAAACTGCGATGTAAGCTCGAAATGTGTTGAAAACAATGATCGGGGAAAAAACGTCATCTAAGCGGCTCAGTGACTGAGAAGTTAAACGCGTCCGCCTCGTGATCGCGGGTTCGAGCCCCGGCTGAGTCGTCGGATTTTCTGGATGGGAAATTTCTGGGAGCGCATGTCAAATGCTTATGTGGCGTGTAAAAGATCCATGGAGGGCCCAGTTAGCCTGGGTTCTCTCGGAAAAACTAAATCTCGGCATCCACAGAGAGCACAGATTCATTGTAATCTGGGCGTCATTGGTAGCGAGAGTCGCCTAGATGGTGCCACAAAAAATGGCTTTCAGTTCTGGGGAATATGCTGAGTCTGCAAAGGCTTGTACGCCAGCGTTTCAGCACCATTAGAGAAAGAAAAGTCATCTGGAAACTTATTTCTAGATGACGATGACGTTATAATTTAATTTCATCGATGTGCAGTTCACTTTCACCATTTACAATATTGATGCTGAACCATTTTAGCTTCCCTTCGGCATTGTTCCCGGTGGTTATACAACTTTCCATAGACATTGAAATTATGTATTCTGTTTTGTAGTCATATTGCCTTTGTTTCCTTTGAACTAATTCATAAAACATGTTGGTAATTCTCCCTACCTTAAAAAGAATCTCATAAAATAAATTTAAAAAAAAAAAAACTACTGATATCCACCAAAAAAAAACTTCGTAAAAATAAACAAACGCCAATCTCAAAAACAAAACACCCCTATTTTTTTAAAAAAAAAGTCATTATGAGAATTGTGGCTAAAAAAGCCGTGATATAAAATGAATGCCAATCTCTTGCTTAAAACTTCCTGGTCATAATAAATAGTATAATTTAAGTTTCCCTGCCATAAAAAAATTGCACTGTTTGAGGTTGGTGCCCCCCCATCTTAACCACCCTCTATACCTTTATATAAATGTATTGAGATCATACATTTGTCAAAGCTTTTTTTTTAAGTATCCTTCGTTATTCTGATTTAGTAATTCAAGTTCATTTGAGTGATTTACTTTTTTTCGGGGGCTTAAGATGGACACCAACCTCAAACAGTGTAATTTTTTTATTGCAGGGAAACTTAAATTATACTATTTATTATGACCAGGAAGTTTTAAGCAAGAGATTGGCATTCATTTTATATCACGGCTTTTTTAGCCACAATTCTCATAATGACTTTTTTTTTAAAAAAATAGGGGTGTTTTGTTTTTGAGATTGGCGTTTGTTTATTTTTACGAAGTTTTTTTTTGGTGGATATTATTATACTTTGAATATTGCCAAAGACGTAATTTCACAACAGTTAATAACCTCACTCTTTAATTTTAAATACTTTTACTACTGTCATCTAAGAGGGTTATTAGTGACTAAAACTTTAAAATAGAATGTAATAGATGAAAAAACGCAGATTTGACGAACGGGAACTCTACTTTAATAGAATAAAGTGGATTATGTTATTTTTTGCCGTATGGGAATAGTATGCATTAGAGAGTTAACTAGATTACGTACCGTTCATAACGCTCTGTAAAGTTTCTGCTTATTTATATTACAGATTTTTTTCGTTCCAGTAATAATAATAAGGCTTTAGCGATCGCTCCTTGCACAAGGTAATTTTTTTAATGTAAAGCTGCAAAGATGCTTTAAATATAACAGCGGTGAATACCATACGCAATGATGAAAGATGTATGTGGAGCAATGGTGAATACGTAGAATATTGTAGAAGGTTTGAAACAACTTCAAATTGTAAAGGAAAATGAATCTTCTGATGTAAAAATGTTATATAACAGAAAATTTCTGGAAGTAAAGTTAGCAGAAAATATCCATTAATGATACGGAAAAATGTTTTTGATAAAATTTTTGAGCATTATATTTGAGCAGCTAAATGACAATGATTTTTTTCCTTTTCTTAAAATGTAGAGTAAAAATAAAGTAGTTAATTGTAAATTTGTTGTCATACAATTAAAAAAAATAATGAAAATCGTGGCATGGTGTGTATAGTTTTTCAGTTTCAGACTACTGAGTTTTTTATGATCATGGAAGTTCAAACAATCATAGAAATATTTTCACTGACAAAGAACTTAGTTTCAAGATTTGCACAATTTTTTTTTTCGTTTCAGATTTCTGAGAACTTTATGATGATGTATAACATTAAAAACAATTTCACATACCGAGAACATGACTTCATAAATTGCTTCTGAATTTGTCAATAAAATAAATCAATTAACATCCTTAAAATAAACCAGTGAGGCTCAGTGGCCTAGTGGTAGTTCTTCGCATTGCCACTTCACAAGTCCGGGGATCGAGTCCCGGATTGGGCGAGGTTGACCCATCCTTTCATCCCTTGAGAAGGTCAATAAAATGGGTACAAAGCATGCTTGGGAACTAAACACTGGGGGTTCCGTGTGAGGCTGACCACCTTACCGGGACATATGCCTAGCACCCCAGAGCTATAGGTCATGAAAGCTGAAATGAGCACGGCCGGCCTTGGCTAAGTAATGGGCTGTTGCTCCGGGGAGTTTAGTTTTTTTAGTTAAAATAAACCGGTAATAAAATAATAAAATGCTCACGTGTTTCACATCATCAAGGAAACTTCTTACTTGACGAAGGAAAATTACCGAGGAAGTCGAATGCTCCAGAGACTAGGGTATTTTTGATGAAGAAACGGAATTTTGTGCTGATGTTTGACTGCGAGATTTGATCCCAATGTTCAAAGGATCTTTTTGCATTAACGAATGTAATACATAAGTGGCTTTTTTATAAGTACAAGCTGGAGTTTTAACCATTAATGCGATTTTATTCTTATCGGTTACATTATGAATGACTTTAAAGTTATTTTAACTTTAGCTTTTGTCTTTTATGTTTTAACTATGCTCCATTAGTTAATGTAAAGAATATTTTTAGAAGAAAAGGAAATAGTTATTATGTTGCAGAAAGTTTCATTGTATTGAAATCTTTGTTTTCTTGTTGCATATTTGTTTTTCTATTTACGATTTAAAAATGTGTGCAAATTAAATAAATAATGTATCAGGAATGTGTAGTATATTACGTTGAAATTGAAAATGTTAAATGGAAAGTCTGTTTGCGTGTTTTACCCACAATGAATCTGCAACTACTAGATGTTGAACTTTGAAATTTTCCCAAAAAATTGATTTACAAATTATATGAAGAATGTGATCAGTTTTAAGTTTATAGCAAGACAAAATGTATATTGATTCTTAAACCTAAATTTAAATAAAAATAGTGAATAAATCTAAGAAAATAAGTAAAAATAAACATAAGTCTAATGCAGCTTTTCTAACAAAAGTTCTAAATTGTAACACTATATTATATTAATTTTAAATAAGTTTTTTGACAATAGTTAAAGCTTGCATCTGGAAAAACAATAGTTATCTTTTCTTAATTTACTCTTTTATGCTAAGCATTTAATGTAATAAGGTTTTCTTTATTTTCAATCACATTTAAGAAACCTTATTAGCTAGTCGATGAAACAATTTAACACTTTACATTTGTGATTGGCTAATTGCATTCTTTTATAATTTAATTATATTTTTAAAATTATCTATTATAAAGAAACAGGTTTTTATAAAGATTAGTTTTTAAGATTAATTATAATAGTTTTTACTTTTTAAACTTTTCTCAATCAAATGTTTCGAAATAATTCCTTCAATGCAGTCAAATAATAATACCATTAATAAATAACTCGAAAATCCATTATTTTTTTGTACTTATCTTTCAAAAATAACTTATATGCCTATTTTCCATAATCGAGGACATAATTTACTCTCTATTAAGAGATACGATTAGATTTTCTTCTCATCTCCTCTTTCCCCAAATCAAAGCTAATTTCAGATTTGACGTTTGGCAACGGAAGGCCAATTCATTACTATCACAGCGCCCCCAAACGGAAATTAGATTTTACACCAAAACTTTTATCTAATTTTCCCGTTCAGTAGAGAGTCTCGAAATCGTCTGAACAAACACATGGAGTGAATTTATTTCACTTTGTTGAGAGTGAGAGATAGAGAAGGAAGTTTCCTAACAGGGGAAGTTCAGACGTTCGAAAATATCTTGAAAATTGAATATTCAATTGTGTCCAGGAATTGAATTACACAGTGCTGGGAAGGATTTTACGGGATTAATGGTTCCGTAAAAAAGGTTGTCAGGTGGGAAAATGATGGGTTTTGAGATTTAGAATGTGTTGTGGTGATTAAGTGGTGGTAGTAAATTATGTAGATGATTTTTAAAGGATTCGATTCAAAAATGAAATAAAGTTATGAATGATTTATGACGCTAATTGTTGAAAGAGCTTCATTAAATTTTGAGTTAGTATTTCCGTTAGCATGCATTTATAATGTTTGTTTTGATAAATTTACTGTACAAAAAGTTAGTATGTTTATCTGCTTAAAATAAGTTAAGGGGAAGGGGACGCATTACCTAAAATTTAGGGCTGCCCAGAAAATGATTAAACATGCTAGAACTCTGTGATATAAATATATTGCAAAAAAAGAAGGTATCATTTATAATGATAGAGGTTTATTGAAAATAATATGGTGGTTTTGCAATTTTTTTTTGAAATTTTCTGTTGATTTTTTAAATATTATTTTTTTTAGCTTATGAATGGTTAAAAGCCTTAGGCTTTTAAGTTAATAAATGTAGAGCTCCAAATTTTTTTTCCTGTTAAAGGCGTATACCATAAACCAAAGTTGGTATGGGATAAGGTCTAGTGGGATTAGATATTTTTTAAATAGTGATGAAGTTGAAAATTTAGAAAAAAATCTTATTTTTTGGCTATTTTTATACATAAATCTGCATAACTATTTTTGTTTAACTGGTAGCTTAATATCCATACCAACTTTTATTAACAGATGTTGTGGGAACATTTTGAAAAAAAATCCATTAAAAATTTCTTAAATTGTAGGAGGAGTAGTATTTTGAAAAATCGTTATTATTTTTAATATTTTGAAAAAAATAACGTTTCAATATAAATAATTTTTTTTTGTATATGCTTATTGAATGTTAGTTCTTTATAAAACTAGTTTAATTTGACCGCTAGCGATAAAAATAGTGGATTTAAATTTTTAGGTAATGTGTCCCCTTAAGTTAAAAATGCCATATCTTATTGCTTAACTAAGTATGCTATTAGCCTAATATTATAGACACAAGATAATAATTTTTTAAAGTTGTTATTTCAACTATTTTTGAAGTTGAACCTGAAAATTGAATTACCAAGTGTTGGAAGAGATTTTTCGGGATTAATGATTCTCTGACTGTAAAAAAAAAAATTGTCATTTGGAAAAATGATGGATTTTGAGATTTAGAATGTGAGGGGGGATGTGTTGTGGTGATTAAGTGGCGGTAGTAAATGATGCAGATGATTTTTAAAGGATTCGATTTATAAATGGAGCAAGGTTTATAAATGATTTATGATGCTAATTGGTGAAATGGCTTTTCGACATAAAGCCCCGCTTCATAGAATTTTGCGTTAATATTTCCATTAGCATGCATTTATAATGTTAGTTATGATAAATTTACCACACAAAAAATAGCAGGTTTATCTATGCTAAGCCCGAAATACTATATTTTAATGATTAACGAAGCATGTTATTTGTAAAAATAAGATTAAATAATTTTTAGTGGGTCTTTGCACATTTTTTTAAAATAAATGTTAATAGATTTACTAAAATTATATCAGCTAGAAAAGTGTTTAAAAGCTTTAACAGTTGAATTTATTGGTTCAATTAAGTTATAAGCAATCAAATTGGAACATAGATAGGGAGGTTTGTCTTGCGTTTCTTGTTAGGTTTCAATTGAAATAAGTTTATAAACTTAAATTTCGAGTTAGTAAACAAAAAAATTTAACAGCAGCAACTGAAGTATATTTTATAGAAAATTGTCAGTTTTGAAAACACGTCCTACTTCTATCGATAAACCGAAATATAACAAAGGTTTCATACACTGATAATTCATTATAATTTTATATTGGCAATACTATTTAAGATTAAGCTTGTAGCAGTTATAAGCACAACAACTTCACTGTATTTTCTGCCATGTTAAATCATACGTTTATCGACGTAACCTACACTGACGCATGTTAAAAATGAGTCATCTGTGAAGCTAGCTTGAACTATATTTATTGCTTTATTCCACACGACCGTTTGAAAGACAAAAGCTGGCCGATAGCTCCAAATGGAAGCCTGCTTGTTCATAAGGAGGTAAATCGTTGGAAGTATGACGTGATTTCAATTCTGACAAAGGTTTTATGTACTCAAAATTCACTTTAACTTAATGTAGACAATATTATTTACGAATAGGCTTGAAACAGTTACAATATAACAATGTCACTGTATTTTCTGCCATAAATTAAATCATACGTTTATCAACGTAACCTACACTGACGCATGTTAAAAATGAGTCATCTTTGAAGCTAGCTTGAACTATATTTACTGCTTTATTCCACACGACCGTTTAAAAGATAAAAGCTGGCCGATAGCTCTAAATGGAAGCCTGCTTGTTCATAAGGAGGTAAATCGTTGGAAGTATGACATGATTTCAAAACTGACAAAGGTTTCATACATTGAAAAATTTATTAAATTTTTTATCTAGGCAATATTATTTAAGATTAAGTTTCTAACAATTAGAAACATAACAACCGCCATCTCTCACTGTATATTTTCTACCATAAGTTAAATCATACGTTTATCGACGTAACCTACACTGACGCATGTTAAAAATGAGTCATATTTGAAGCGAGCTCGAACTATATTTACTGCTTTATTCCACACGACCGTTTGAAAGATAAAAGCTGGCCGATAGCTCTAAATGGAAGCTTGCCTGTTCATAAGGAGGTAAATAGCAAGGAAAAGGGAAAAGAAAATATATCTTAAAAATAACCGCAGAAATGTTGCCATTGAACTCGATAAAATGTAGGTCCAAATCTTTTTTAACGCTATTTATTTTTTTGGTGCCGTTTTGGGTCTAGCAGATAACACATTCTTTTTTCAAAAATTGATTTTCAATAACTCTTTTACTTTCCATTTGCCTTTTCTGGGTTTGTAATATTTTGTCTTGTGGTATTTCTGTTTTTGTTCAGTTTTTTATTAATCGTTGTATGTTCTATAATTTTACTTTGTTCTATACATTAAATGGCCACAAGGAAATGGTAGATTAAAAAAATATTAATAATATTCTCTTAGTAAATCTATTTCGTTAAAATAGGTGATCATTTTTAACAGATTTTATGTACCTGTTTTCGTTAAGCAATTTGTAAGTTAGTAATAAGGCGTCAGAATTTCAAGAAACTTTCGATAAACTTAAATATAATTAAAATGGAAAACTTTTTAGCACGCTTAAAGAATTTTATAAACATATTACTTTAATAAGAAATTATGGACGAAAATTTTAATAATATTTTCTAAATTATTATGCTTAGCACCAAAATAAATATTAATTTACAAATATTTATAACTTCAAATGTGAGCTACTTAATTCTATGCGTACGTTAAAGAAAATTCTTATTTTATACAAGATTTAATTATAGAGACTTTCATATTTGAAAAGTTTCAACTTCTTTTAATCGAAATAACTAATAGCCTTTTTCAAACTTATAAACTTTTTCTCGCGTATTCCGTAGTATCCCGAAAATAAATTTGAAAAACCTCATTAAGTCAAACTGTCAAAATTTAAAGCCATATTAAATAAAGTAGTTGAAAAGACTTTACCATATTATGCAGTTTCTTTTTTCGAATTCAAATCTATAATTAATAGTCCAACCCATGACGCAATAACTGAAATAGGTTCTGCAGTTCTTAAAGTATGCACAACGTATGCATTATTCCAGATTTTCTATAAAAGCACTGAAATAAGTTTTAAATATATTTTTCTTTTAATATATCAACTAAACGTTATATATGTAGAAAAGTATACAGAAATTTTTTTTGCATTTAAAGTTTAGATGTGCTGAACACTTTTCATACACAAACAGCTTGCTTAATAATTTCTCGTAGTAGCTATATTGATGGAATATGTCCCTTTGAGTTTTATAATTTTCAATCAACAAACAGTTAAAACGAACTTAATTTATCTGTAAAAAATACATTTTTATTCTTTGTGAAAAATAGTAAAATTACTAAATAATATTTAATAAGAAAGTATTCGTTCGAAAATGACAAGTTACTATGACTTGGTCATAAAACTAGAAGTCTTAATTAAATTAGTTAATAGAGCAAATTTATTTATGGCAAGACAATCTTAACTCGGATTTGTTTTAAATGTCTGCAAATTTTTCTTGAAACAACGCAGTTATAAAAAATTCTATTACATAAATGCCAATTAAGCAACATTTAGTAAAAATACAAATATCTTAATAAATCATATATGACAATCTAAAGTAGCAATAATTTTAATTTAATACACTTTTAAGAATGTATCTTACAATTGATTATGACACCTATTTCTTTATTATTACAAATTCTTAAGTATGATGTGTGCCAACATACCACCAATTATAACATTTTAACAATTATAATGCAGTAAAAACATTTTTCGTATGATATAAGAGGCAACAAACATTTTAATTGATACTTTAATTTGCTTAAAAAGTATTTATGCTACATTTTTAAACGACTTTGCAACGCATGTCGCAATACCGGAGTTAGCAAAAGTTTTATAATTTTTTTTGCAATATTATTCAAAATAATTTGCAACATATTTGATTGAACAATACTAAGCTAAAAGTGTGAATGCATATTTCAGATATGTTTGATCACTATCTATTTCGAAGTTTCAAATGAAAACTTTTAAAAAGAAACAGTACAAAAAGGAAACATGCAAAAAGAATATTTCGATGTCAAATTATTTATGATATTCTTTCATATTTATTTTTTGAACTGTTAATACTATTTTTGAAAGTGAAGTTGTAAATAAATTTTAAATTGTGTAAAAATAATCATCTGTTCAAAGCTTTTGGAACTCCTAATATGTGAACTAATTTTTTTTTGTGAAGTGGAAGTACAATTGTTTTTTTTAAATACTCAACTCATAGGATTTAGCACACTGATAATGAAAACTATAGTTTTGTTGCATTGATGTCTATATGCAGTTAGTTATACAACAATTTGCTGTGGCAACTGTCGCGAACTTATCATGGTTAAAGAAATAATGTTCTAAGAAAGAGGATCTTTCCAAGAAAAGGCTAACTCTTTAATCTGGATAAATGCAAAATATATCAATGCCGACAAAGAAATAGAACAATTCTAGCCACTGTGACATTCATACCGAACCCTTAAAAATTTAACTTGACTACTTCTAAAGATTTTTTTGTTCTACTTTAAAAATCTAAAAGATTTTTTTTCTTGGAATTCAAGGAAACTGGCACTCAAGAAAACTCTTTTGTAGTTAATGACTGACAGTAATTTAACTATAAACTCGATTAAAAAATATTTTCTCTTTTTTTTATAAAATGAGACGTGTATGTAAAATGTCAAGAGTCTTTCTTTCAAAAACTTCTTTGATTTAGAAGAGTTGAATTTTATTTTTGAATCGCTCTAACGTCAGCTATTTCATACTTATGACTGTTAATTTGTCGATAAAGGAATCTTTAAATATTTTAAAACGTATTTTAAATTATTTATTGGAAAACATAACAGAACAGCAGAATATATCTAGATTTGACATAAGAACATTAAAAATGCATCATATCGTACTTAAAACATAAATTAGCAATTTAATGACATTTTAGAATATTGTATTTTGTTTCGCTATTTTTTGCATACATTTAAATTCTAATTTCATAAATAAGTAAATATATTTCGTATTTTTGTTTGCAGTTATTATATTTTTTATAGGATATGATATACATAAATTCCATGCAAAGAGAAATGTATAAAACAAAAATAAAAACATATATTTTATTTGATAAAAAGATGTTAAAATTATTTTGTGACTATTGTTATTTTTTGAGTTTTTGAAAATAAAATATGACATAGGGGAGACCGGGGTTAGTTGGCACACTTTTCACTTCAAAATTTTTCTAATTTTTTGGTTTGAAGATATTTGAAATGTAAAATTTGGTAATGTAGGTAAACATTTTGGCTACAAATCACACATACAATTGAATAAATATAATTGTTGCCACTTTGTGTGAAAAATGTTTTTCCTTGTCCAGTCAAACTATGCCAACCTACCCCGGTATCGGGGTTAGTTGGCAAAGGTAGTGGGGTAAGTTGGCATAAGTGAGGCAAGCGTTTTTACTCGTCTTTATGTACGGTGTAATTATAATGAATGTTAATCAGCTTAAAATTAAACATTCCATATGTCCTGGGCGGTAAATGAATGTTGGTTCATTACTGATTTTAGGAGGTTGAAAAATCTTTGAACATTATGTGGGTTGAAACTGGACGTTCGAGCCAAACTCGTTGCCGCGGGGGTACGTATTGAAAGTTGTGGGTGACGTTTTAGGAAAAAAGAAAACCAGTCAAAATCTGCTGATTCTTTTGAGTCCCAACTACTAGGATGTGCAGTGCCATTAGCAACTGCATATTGATATGCCAACTTTCTTGCCTCTTTTGGGCTCAGGCCGAAGTATATGTCACTTGCCTTCACAAGGTATTCACTCAAAGCAAATTCTTGTTCAGGAGTGAACACCTGCCGCACTATCCCATATCCTCCAATACCCTCTGGTACCCTTTAGGCAGAGAGAATTATTTTTAATTTTGCGATCTTACAATACCATGCAAGACTTCTAGCAGAGATCTTAAATTCATCCGCTACTTTTATCAAACTTTTTTTTTCAAGTAAGTGTGCCTCAACAACTCTCTTTCGATGATCTGCTGTCATTGTAGCCCTCTCAGTTTTTCGTTTATAGGTAGGGGAGACCGGGTCTAGTTGATACAGGGTCAAGTTGATACAGTCAAAATAATTCCGTAATGCGCAGGCGCAATTAACTGGTACTCACTTGACTGGACGACCGGTCCGTCGTCAACAACCACGCGTGAGCACTTAGAGGAGGTTGCTTTGTTCTATGAGTTTTGAATTAAATACTGGTTTTGAGCTTTAAAAGTAAATTTTTACCCCTGTATTTGAAGTGTTATTGAAAGTTTACTTGTTAGTGGATTGTGTTATAAATAACATCACATTGTTACATGCTATAAAGGCAAGAATGTAACCTAGTAGACTTTGTTCTAGCTCTTATTGGTTTTCCGTATTTTGCGGTTTAGTGTAATGGCGACGGTTGGGTCAAATAGAAAGTTAAAATTGTTTAAATCATTAGGGGGTAATATTACCAAGAATGGAAGAACAGAAAAGAACCGAAAACAAAGAACAGAAAACCTGACAAAAGAGGTTAAAAATACAAAAAAGAGAGAAACGAAGAACAATTGAAAAAGATGAATCAGACTCTGATGAAGGCGAAGAGTCTTTTTGTTTGGTGTGCTTCAAAACATATTCAACGTCAAAGCCTGGCCAGGACTGGATACAATGCATATCCTGTAAGAAGTGGGCACACATCGCATGTGCTGAAGACAATCCATTTTACACGTG
The DNA here is from genome assembly GCA_023701765.1 of Hylyphantes graminicola. Classification (NCBI taxonomy): domain Eukaryota; kingdom Metazoa; phylum Arthropoda; class Arachnida; order Araneae; family Linyphiidae; genus Hylyphantes; species Hylyphantes graminicola. Next base: position 47,650,131 of record CM043115.1, on the reverse strand, counting down.
TTTCAATTGTCAATCATATCCCAATTTCTGAGACTCGGAGTAATCAGTTACAATCAATGTAGACCCTATCATGTAAAACTTTGTATCATTTAAAGTTAAAAATCTATTTATATTGTAAAATAAAACACTTTTCGTATTTACTGCATTTTTTATTAGATATATTAAAATATTTCCTAGCACCGTCTCGGCTTACTCATATGCGTATCAACTTGACCCAATGCCGTATCAACTTGACCCAGATCGGGTTAAGTTGATACACATTGCAACATTTTAAAAAACATTTTTTTTGTCAGTGAAAATTCAATTCTATTTAGATTATAAAAATATCTGGCGTTAGCCAAAGAGTTATAGTTACTAACTACACTTAGTTTGTTTCAAAATATTGACAGAAAAAAATTACAAAAATCAGAAAGTAAAAAGTGTATCAACTTGACCCGGTCTCCCCTACTCATAATCTGAACAAAAAATATTTACATTATCATAGATAGGTAAGGCAGAAAAAGTGAACTTGCAGTTTCCGTTTATTACATAATAATAACTAGAAAACCGTTTGCTTGAAATCGAGCTGAAATTTGTATAGTCTTAAATTATGCCATTTTTGAAACTCTGAGTATGACAAATCTACGTAAAAGTATCTAAAGTAAAAGTTATTATCTGTCCAGCCGTTATTGAGTTATGACTGCGAAAATAAAACGCCTTCCGCATTTATCTATGTATAGATAAAAATAATAATAATTTATTATTATGAAGTAGCCTATACCTAACTAAAATTAGGTCACTATGAATGTTGGCATACTTATGTCAACTTACCCGTTGTTGCGGGGTTAGTTGGCATACACAGCCAGCCTATGTCAACTAGCCCCCGAGTCTCTAACCCCAATCGAGCATGTAAAATAAACATGGCCACCAAAAAAATTGTTTATGAATTTCAGCAGAAATGGACTTATAACCTTTTAGCTAGATGCCCAAAGATACTAAAAACTTGTGAATGTTATTCCTGAATGACTGTACTACTGTACAAAACGACAAATACTGAATAATCAAAATTTTACTTTCTTATATGAAAATCACGTTTTCCATCCTTCCTCTAAAGGCAATGGCTGGATCCAACTGGCGTTCTCATGCAAGTTGGACGTTTAAATGACGATCATGTGACAGGCTCAGTAGCGCTCTTAATAAACAGTGAATTTTTTTAAAGGCACAATGCCAACTAACCCCTTATGCCAACTAACCCCGGTCTCCCCTACTATTTATTACTAACGAAATGTTGTTTTTAACGTTTTAGCAGTACTCAAAATGTATGAATATTATGTTTATTGACAGGTATATTTTTGGTTATTTGTAGTGCTCAATATTCGTTTATGAAAATAATAATATAAAAAAAAACTTTCAATTTAACTTATCGAAAAATAAGGTTTAATGGAACGCAAAAGGTTATAATTTTTATATTAGAATTGTATTATTATTGTTATTATCATTATTATTTTCATTATATATTAAATGCTTCATTCATTATTATATATTAAAATGCTAACATTTCTGTTTAAAATAAATTTTTTAAATAATAAATTTGTAGTTCTTTGGCATTTTTTTATTGTTGATTTTTGCATACAATGTTTGCTTCTGTAAAAAAAAACTAAAAACCGAATAACATGATATTTATGGGCTCCAAAGTTAGTACAAACATCAAAGGTTATTTCGGTTTCCTCTACTTTTCGACGACATGCGGAAAAGTCTTTCTTTTTAAAGTATGCAAGACATTTTTTACGACAAAATTTAAATAAAAATCCAAGAATCCACAGAAATATTTTTTTTCTGTGTGTATTTATTCGCGCAAAAATACCCTCATTTTCTTTTTAACCCTTAAAGAGGTCATTTACGCCTTTTCCATGTGGAATCGTGAAAGAATTACAAAATGCGGTATTTTAAAGAACAGTTGCTATATATTTAAGGTTTTCATTACAATTAAATTCTTTAAGATGTGGTTTTCCCCAAAATGTGCCAAAATGCCCTTATCAATGCCCAAATGTGCCAAAATGCCCTTATCAAGTATTGAACTAAATTATGAAATTTTGTATTATTTATGAAAATAAACTTTAAAAAAACCCATGCAATATTCCTATTGCATTTGTGTTATTGTTGGTCATTTAGAAAGTGTTTGTTGTAGAACTCATCACGCATCTATGTAGCATCTAAGAATATGAAGCGTTAGTATTAATTAACTAAAAAGTGTCTAACGGAGAAATTTTCAGCAAAAATAAAAAAAAAAGTAATAATCCCATTAAAAATAAATAAACCACACTTACAAACTTCATAAAATGATGTTTAAACATCTGGTAATCTGGAATTCTTGGAAAAGTTATATAATTTTTAATTTATTGGTAAAAATTCTTTGTACTACAGTTCTAAAAATACATTTTAAAAATGAGTTAGAATCTTGGCATATATGTGTAAGGGTTTGGAATTCGTTTTAATCATTAGCAAATCTAACTTACATTATTTGCTTTTCAAACACAGAAATATACCCGTAAAAAATACAGCTATACCTGTAACGCACAAATTTACTTGAAACACACAAATATTCCTGTAAAAACGCTAATAAGTAATTTTTTATAGAGAACGCTGACAAATGAAGGGAAGTTTAAAAATGATTTCGAGTAGACATCTTAAAAAAACTAATCGAATAATTGCATTAAAAGGCATGGTTTTTGTAAAAAAAATTATCGTAACGTAATTTATATTGCGATAATTTAGTTCTCTTTAGCTTAGATAAAGAATACGTAAGGGTATTTCGATTAATTGTTGACGATTATCGGGTAGTATACTACTAACTTTAATCGGTCTTTTTAAATTTATAGTTTGGCTGCTTAAGCCTTTGGGTTGATTAATTTAGTTTTTGGTTGTTTGATGTAGATTTCAATTGTATATTTAAGACTTTGAATTCGTTGTTTTATGAATATAAGTGTTTTTAGCTTTGGTTGGCAGTTTTGGACTTAAGAGTATTAAATGTGTTCCTAAAAGGAATTACACTAAAAATAGTGCAGATACTTTTTTGAACCATAGTAACTTAACAGAAAAACACACACTAACCAGTACCTAAGTAATAATGGAGGGAATATAAATGTTTTAAATCGTACGATGAAATCGGCAAGTAGTTAAATGGATGACTGATTCTTTTTAACTTAGTTAATAACAGGGGGACATTAATATGGGGGTATTTTCGATAACATCCATTCTCCATGCATATGCGACATGGCGCGCTCGCAGTGATTTCAAATTGTGCATCTATTTCCTTTTGGCATCTTTCCAAACCGTTTCTATCTAAAAGTCTGAGCAATTTCTCAGCCAAACCTTCTGATATGTTTTTGCCTGAAATTATAATAGCTTTCATAATTGGTAGCTACTGAATAGCATTTTCCTCGGAATTCTGATCTATTTAATTCATTATTTAGGACCAGTAGACTGATATTAAAAAATAACAGCTTATTTTTTTACTTCTTATTTCTATTTAAAGAAAATCAATTTTTGCACAATTTCATTTTCTTAAATGAAATGTTAGCTATATCTCTCTGAGGGAAAAGCAAATTGGCCAAAGTATAAAAAACTGTAAAGTTAAATAACTAAAAGTATAAAGTATGAACTTAAATAACTAAAAGTATAAAGTATAAACTTATATAACTAAAAGTATAAAGTATAAACTTAAATAATTAAAAGTATAAACTTAAATAACTAAAAGTATAAACTTAAATAACTAAAAGTATAAACTTAAATAACTAAAAGTATAAATTTAAATAAATAAATGTATAAACTTAAATAACTAAAAGTATAAACTTAAATAACTAAAAATATAAACTTAAATAACTAAAAGTATAAAGTATAAACTTAAGTAACTAAAAGTATTAAGTATAAACTTGTTTTCACTGCGAGAGATTAAAATTACTATTTTTTAAAGGGACACAAGGTTTTTTTTAACATTGTATTTCTGTTGCAGTTAATTACATATTACTTCTACGCACTTCAAATTTGCTAAATTTAGTAAAATTTTAAAATAAATAAATTTTTAACTGCTGGAAAGCCTGACTGTCTGGTGACGGGATTAAAAACTTTTATCTTACAACGATATAGTTGTAGTTTTGTAAGTAAGATGCAGCATTAATGAAGCTCCATGGTGAGAGTGTTGCATAATGATAGAAGTTTGGCTGAGTTCGAATATCTTACGCAGATTGAAGAAGACACACAACAAAAGCAGTTTGAAGATTCACTTCTTGGAAGATTTTATTACATTTAATTTAAAAATATAAGTGTTAAACGTCTGCTTATTTTTAGCTAAAATTTTAGCCTGCTTAACTTTACAATAAACATTCCAAAAGTTAAATAAAATTAACATCTTGTTTTTTTTTATATAAGTTAAATATTTAAGTTCATAAAAATGTTTGGTTAGTAAAGAGTCGGCATTCTCTATAAGGCCAACTGAGATCATCTACTTACTCAACATATTACTGATCTGGAAGGCGCCCTTCTTTTTCTGCGTTCTTTCTGAAATCTCAAGAAAAGTGTTGCCACCAACACATATACAACTACATGGAAGCGAGAACGAAGTCGTACAAGAAAGGCGTGCACGCAACTACAACTTTTAGTGTAAGAGATGTTCGAGTTTGTGTACAGTAGTATACCATTCCGCCTCAGAATGAAATATCCTTAAATCCATTGCAAAGTTTGTTCATCCCATGCAATGTTTGTGATGTCATACTTGTTAGAAAACAATGGTTCTTCTTCTACCAATTAATCTTCAATTCTACCAATAAATGATGCAATGTATGCGAAACTGGATAACATTAAGTAAACTGTGTCTAAAGTCCTGCTACCGCGTACGGTTATGCTGTTAAGTTTTCTTGTGATGTCTGTTCAGGTTTCGAAATCGTCGCGAACACGATTCAAAGTTAAAAGAGTCTTATGACTTGATTGGGTTCATCGCTACATCAAGAACTCTGGTCTATTGTACGAAATAAGGTTTGTCACAATTGAAGGGTTCAGAATGAGGATGATTTTTGTTTTGTCATTTTCGAGTTAGCAGGAAATTGAATGTACTGACTGTGTATAATTTCAGTGCATTAATAAAAACCCTGCTCACACACACAGATAGTATACGCTAGGAAAGTAAATCAAAATTATGTTAGTAATTTTATTATAAATATTTAACTTTAAATCTCTGTAGCACAAAGAAGCTTTTATACGAACTCGGTTCACTTGTATTCTTATACCTCCTTTCTTCTGCCGTTTAGCTCTAGTTAATTCATACAAATATTAAATCATATCAACGTTAATTCATACCATCCCTAATGGAAGTAATAGAGTATTTTTTTTACAACGATAGTAAATATTCAATTAAGGAACATATTCCTAGTGCTATGGTAGACAACCGATTCCTAGTGGTATAGTAGACAACTGAAACGGCTACAATGACACCACCGTTACATCAATCATTATCTTTAAACCCACAAACCAACCATCCGGCAACAAATTTGTCTAAACTAGAACAGTCACGCCTACAGTGACGCCGCACTTACGTCAAGCGTTGTTTTCTTTCTCACAAACAAACCACTCATAGCCTGTTCGAATTGTCGATTCAATAAAGATATATTTTTATTAAAATCAAGAGACAAAATGAAGAAATAACTTATCTCAATAAAGAGCAATGCAAGATATATTTCGCTACCACTCGCTTACGAGAAACGTTAAGGAAACCCCATTTATAAAGAAAGCGTTTTAAAAATTATTGTACAGCTTTGTACTACGTCTTCTTCGTTGTTACAGCTTATTTTGGATTTTGGAACTTACAAACGGAGGAAAAATTTATGGGGCTGCGCTCTGTAGTAAGTACTCGGAGATGATTCAAAAAAGCAAATATGTTTAGACCCCCGCTGCTTATGGAAGTCAAATATTTAATTTAAAGCTGTCGCGAAATTGCTGTTTTCAGTAGCAGAAAAAAAAAACTAGCAAGAACAATGGGTTTTAGAGGAATTTTAGAGAAAGAAAATAGGAATAGGTTTTCATAACTATAAAGCTCTCTAAAACATTTTCAAATTTTGTCTTGTCCTATTTTTGGTTTTTTAAGTAAAGTAGTTTTAAAGATAATCTTGCAAAAGCTCTTGTAATTTATAAATATAATTTATTAAGAGGATATAACCCATTTATTATTCAGTAGTTAAACTTAAAGTTAATTGTATGAAAAGTTTTTTCAGAAAAATATTAAAATTAAGTTTTCAAAGCACGCAGTTATATTTGACATACAAATTTGTGATTTAGTAAAAATAAAAAATGCCTTTATGTTTTTTAATAATTCATAAAATGGCTTTAGTTTCGAATCTTATCCCCAGAAATAGCTGGAAAACTGATAAAAAAAACTGATTTTACAAGATAAATAATAAATTTAAATTATCATAATCTTTTAAATAATATTCAGAGTGTAATTGTATTAAATTTTTTTATTTAACTCGAATATTTTTTAAAGTTTTTTAAAATACGGTTATTTACTCATTTAGTGCAAAAAGTAAGGCTTAACTGAGTTGAATTACGAGAGCTACATAGCTCAAGTGAAACAATTGACGAGTTTAAAAAAATATTTTTCACGTGTTGTCATATAGTATTTGAAATTATGTGCCAAAAAGTATTACTTAGATTGATTTTAAAATTACACGACAAATAAAGAATCACATTCAAATAATTTTCCGCCAAACCTGACATCCACGGAATAAAATATGACACTCAGATAAAGAATATTCCGCCGATCAAATAATGTTATTTACTTTATGTAACTAGAGCGTAAAAGTTATTTAAAACACGACCTAGTTAAAAGAATCACTTTGGCTACTATTATTTATTTCAAAAGGTTCTTTTTTTGTAAGATATTATAAAAATATATTTTGTTGATGATAATGCCCTTAACATAAAAACAATTGCTTATAAGAAGTAGTTTATCGTACTCCTAGTTACAGATTAGGTTTATTTAATTAGCTATTCAGCAGTTTTTGTTTTTTCTTAGTTATTAGTCTCAAAATTGTTATTATAAAATAATTAAGTTTTTTTTTACTATGCACTTTTACTTTTCAGCATTTTGAGGTTTTTGTGGTTTATTATCCTCTAGTAAAAAGTTTAATAATGATTAAAAGAAAAGATAAGCAAAGAAATTAGAAACTGAATAAAAAGTCAGTGAAATTTCAGTAATGTTTGTAAACACATTGCATTTATTTAAAATATACTATGTTTTCAAACAAATATTTCTTAATTTTTATAAAGATTTCTCAGTCGTAAACCTTTACTTGAAGAACCGAACTACTTTTGTACAAAGAAAAAAGTAGTTTATAAATTTCCAGAAATGTAAGTAATATGTATGTTTTATAAGTAATAGAAATTTATAAGAAAAATACTTTTAATTTGGGGGAGAAGAAAATGAATAACTACCTATAAAAAGAAACTCACAGCAGAAGAAATGTTTCGATGAAATTATATTTTCTTACAAAATACGTCACTACCGAACTGGTAACCCCCTTAAATTTATTGCAGAAAACAAACAAAAAAATCTACTCATTTGTGCAATACATGATTCTCCCATAAAAAGCAGTTTTTGCATGTTTTTATTTATTTCATCATTTCCTTTTATGAAGGATAGCGATGAACTGTTTTGGAATGTAGTTTGCTGTATAATGGAACAAGATGGTTCTCCTCAGGTTTTAAATCGCAAAATAATTATAATTTTCCAAAGTTTGGGTATTGCATAATACTTTCCTGACATTGACAACGAATTTTTACACAGTTCACAAAAAACAAACACCTTCAATCAAACCCAAATTCTGCATTCTTCTTTTTTCCCTAATCAAATCACGATGGAACAAATCGAAACCCGTTAATTTATTCCGGAAACCAACAAATACCTCTTATTTGCGCACAATTGATGCTTCGCCCCACCAAAGCGGTAGTGTCCGTATGTGCCTCTCTACATTATCAATCCTCCAGAACAAGTAAATAACCAAGGAGAACAACGAATCAAGTCCATAGAAGAATTTCCCTCCACGTTGTTCCTTCTAAATACAGGGTGGTTATAAAATAACGCTCGCTATTCGGAGTGGTCTGTGGCTTGAATGAATAATCCAAATGCATCAAAAATTGAGACATTTACTAATCAAGAAGGGGGGAAAAGAATGAATCATAAAAAATACAGAATCCTTAAAAAGAATCATAAAAAAGAATAACCATTAAAACAAACTCGTCTCTTGACCGGGTTTTAAATTACGAGGCGTCGTCAATTATGACCAATTACGGCCAACACATGGAATTACGCCTCGTAATTTAGAACCCTGGTCAAGTGACAAGTTTGTTTTTTATGATTCCATTCTTTTCCCCCCTTCTTGATTAGTAAGTGTCTCAAAGTTCGTTGCATTTGGATTATTCATTCAAGCTACAGACCACTCCGAATAGCGAGCGTTATTTTATAACCACCCTGTACATTAATGAAAGAAGAAGGTCGTGCGGAAACCTTCCCGCAGACTTAACCAATTTCACATTTAGCGATTGAAGTAGAAACTGTATTGATTGCCACGGCCGCTGACAAACTTAGAGGCTGCCCCAGGGTAATCCTGTTTGTTGAAGCAATGAGGAACAGACCTGGCTGTTGTTACGAGTTCATTCACAGAGAGTGGAAGCATCAAATAAATCGTGGATATAAAACCGATATATTGAATTCTTAGTTTTGTATGATATTTAGGATAGTACTGAGTTTGGGAACACTTTGAGGTTTTGTGATGAACTTTGTATGTGGTTTTGTTTTACCATGAAAATATTTATAATATATTTTTGTGGTATTTCTGATCAAAAACGATAATCAAAAGTCGACAATATTGATATTATTACATAAAATGGCCTGAGGGCAAGTGGATAGAAAATTGGTCATCGGTTCTAACTAAGAAGAGTTTTATCCAAAGCACACTTTAAAAAAAATCTTAAAATTGAAATTATTCATCGCAACGTTCTGGTATTTTATCAAGAATTACAAATCACTTTTGGAATTTCAGGTTTTCCTTAAAAACTTAAGTAAAATAATTTAATATACATCAGTTTAAACAACTCAATATATTGCATCGTTGCCAAGAAGCAACAAAGTCCTGGACTTGTTGTTCGTAGTTACAAAGTGACTTAACGAATGAACCAAAGTTAGGTGGATTGAATACGATAGATACCACTCAAAGATGTTAAAAGTAAAAAGAAAAACGATACCATTCCGTGCAAATTTTTTACATCAAAATGCAAAGCTTTTAACTTTCCAGTAAAATTACTGTCCTTATTCATGATTGTTTTCCGAATGTGTGGGGAAAATTACTAATATTTTTTTCTGGTGTCATTAATAATGAAAATAGTTGCACTTTAAACTATAGTTTTAGTTCAATTTCACATGTCAACCCATTTTTGTTCTGGGTGTCTATTCAACCCTGGATCACACCTTAACTGTATGTATTATCATTTTAATTTAAGATATAAAAGCATGTCAAGGTGGCCGATCCGGTGGTGTAGTGGTTAAGGCATTGGTTCTCTGGGCTGCTGGTCGGGTGGGGCCTCCTGTCCTCGAATCCCGTCCGGGTTAGGCATGTATGTTTGTGTTTGTCGAGTATATGCGGAGTACGTGCTCGTAAAATCTGTTGGGTCCGAAAGTCCTGGGGGCGGTCATTGCGCAGTTTCCCATGGGTTCAGGTCCCTGGAGAAAATTTCCCTCCCCTTCAGGGACAGGTCTAAATTGCGGAGGTGGAGACAGATGGCAACATCTGTCATATGTGTTTGTGTGTGTCTTGTGTTGACCTACTTGACGATGGTTTATAAGCGGGTCCTTGCGACCAAGCACGCAAGCTCGAAAATATATGTCTACCAACCAACCAACCAACCAACCAACCATGTCAAGGTGTTTGGTATCAAACTAAAAGAAACTAGATATGACTTAGGCAACTGTTATGTCTTTATATTTTTTCATTTATTTTTTGATCATCACTGTTCTTTCTTGTAAATAAACTTGTTCATAAATATAATGAGTTTCTGGACTTTATCTGAACTAATGAAGCACATACTCACTGCCAAAGGTATGTGCAGATCAGCTGCCTATAATTTTAAACTAACGTCCCTGAATTTTTTTTACAGTATACGAATTTCACATTCGGCATGTATATTTGCAGCTGTTGAGAAGAGTTTCACACAGACGGTTCAATTTAATGGCACTGTAATTAATTTATGTCAGAAATTATTATAAATTTATAGCAGAACTGATAAAAAGTAGCAAATAATAAAATCAAAACTACAAATATCTAGTTATCATTAAAAATAGGTTTCCTGAATAGAAAAAATAGTAAAATTCCATTTTAAATATACAATTATCGTTTGAAATTGATGGATAGAGATCGTAAAAGAAAACTTATTGCAATCTTATTCTTAGAACAGGAAATTATTTTACAAAAATTTTGGTATTAATGAAAAAATTTTTCATTTCAAAAGCTTTTATGTTACTGCATTCAAAAGTTATTAGTTAAAGAGAAATATATCTAGTATATTGTGCATATAAGAAATTAGTTTTCGAAAGATATTTATTTTGGTGCTTGAAGGAATTTGTAAACATTTCTGAGAAGCAGCTAATTATTGTCAAAAAATGCTTTACAAAAACATGAATTGAAGTATATATTTACAATCTGCACACAAAATAAGTAAATATTTGTATAATTTTGTGCATTAATGTTTTCTTAGGTATTCTTTACCTAGCACTATAACTTTTCCCATAAATTTTTGAATAATTTTCTAAATTTTTTATTTTGATGGTTTTTTGTTTCTTATTTATCTATTTCAAAAATATAATTCGTAAAACTGATATATCTAAGGGATATTGGTATGGTATGGTACATATATATTCCAGCTTGTGTGCTTGTTCAGAGAACAGCTTATAAGCTTTCGTCAAGTGGGACAGACACAGAAAGAGTTTTTACAAGCATAAGAGACACACAAAGAAGGGACAACACAAACACATGGACAAATAACAACATTTATTGACGGTCGCAAACCTCCATGCCTGACCGGGATTCGAGCCCGACCCCAGTTGCGCCAAAGGCTAGCATCCTAACGATTGCGCCACCGGGGCGGATAAGGAATATTTAATGGTTATATGCTAATTCCGTGATTAAACGTTAATATTTTTTTGTTATTTAATGACAACTAATTTAATTAATGCGATACATTTTAAAATTAATGCACATTTACGCAATTTAAAGCATAGTTCGGTTAGATATTAACATAAATTAATTTCCTCTTTCTCATTAAATAATGTTCTACCTTATAAACAGCAGGTATCTTTTGACATAACTTTTTTATGTTTTTCTGTAAGCCTGGACATCTCAAGCACAGGTATGACAAAATTGTAATCGATAGTTCTGCCATAAATAAACTTTTTATTTCATTAGTATCATAATAGGAAGGTCAACCATATGCAAATTTAAAAATCTACAGTGTTTTGCTGAATGATTTCATTGTAGTGTTTCAAGTTTTCAGGACAGTTAAAATGTGTTCATGTGTTCCAGTGTCCCAATGCCAGTGCCAGTTTATGCATCACAAAAGTTTCTACATGGGTTCAAGTGGGGGTTTTAGTAAGTGTGTGATAGGGTTTCTGCATTTCTCATTAAGAAAATTCGTTCTCTGTTTCAAGCAAATCCCAAAATCTAAAATTGGAGTGAATTAATAGTAAGAAACATTACATATGTAGGAAAAAATTATTTGTTTTGAATTCCAATTTTAAGTTTTACAAAATTTGCATTTCAAAATCCATTGTGTTTTATCAACAACTTACCCACATAGAAAGACCCACTAAAAAAGAAGACAGTTGCACTTAAATCCGAAAGCTCAAAAACTTTCTTTAAACAAAAAAATAAGGTTCAAATATTTGTTTTTAGTTTAATTTAAAGTGGTCTAATGTTATGTATTGCAATATTTCAGATTTTTAGAATGATTTCCAAAGTTACAAGAGCTGTTCATTCCACTTACCCCCAATCACACTTACCTCACTTGACCCTACTTGATAGTTCTCGTACCTATCACATTAATTTGCATTCCACTAAGAGATTTTTTTCTTGTTCGTCTTCATACTCACTTTGAAAAAGAAATGTTATATTTTTTCAAAGTTCTTTTCAAAGTTAATGTTCCCCAATTATATAAGAATTGTCAAAAATGACTGTGATCAATGTCTCATTACCTACAGTTAAAAATTGTAGTTGTGTCTTGGAGACTGACAAGAAATAGTTTCTTGATTAATTAGGTTAATAATAAATTAACCTCAAAAGCAAGGAGGTGAAGATTTGATCAATGGAACTTTACCTGAAGCATTATTATTTTATCGTTATTTCTCAGGTTTTTAATGTATTTTGTTTTGTAATGTATTTTTTAATGTATATCGATATCGCAGTTTGAAATTAAGTGTCATTTTATGGAAAAAGATGCAAAAAATATATGTATTCAACGTGAGGAAAATACCGAAATACGTATTGAACTTGCAGAAATACATGTTATTAAAGTTTATTTTTCTGCCTGATGAATTTAATATCTGACAGTTTAACAAAATAATAAATCATGGTCAGGATAAAAATTTATGTTTTGAATATACAAAATCATTTTGACGCCTTTTTGGCTTTTCTAAAATAAAAAATTTATAAGTGCCTATGGACCAAAACGGATAAAAGGTGTTTTGATATTAGTCTCAGGTTTATATTGGTAGTTTTAAAATGCCAATGACCTGATGCTGTGGCAATATCTCGCATACATCCGAATTAGGTAGTTTCAATAAAATAATGGGTTACAAACTTAGATTTTTACCACTTTCAAAAAGTTTCTACCGTAAATTTAACGAAAAGCAACTTTCATCTTGAAGGTATTCAAAATCAAGAATCTACATAGAAGTCTACATCTGCAAATAATTTTCGTCTTGGAATAGATTATATATATTTATATAGATATTTATATATTATATATATATATATAATATTATATATATCTATTATATATATATATAATATATATATTATATATATATTTATATTATATATATATTATTTATATATATATTATATATATATATATATATATATAGATATATATATATATTTAAAACTACATAGTTTTGTTTTGATCATCTCACTATTATGCTATTTGAATTGCTTTTTTGCTTTTTCCGCTAAAAATATCTTCTACGTAAAGAAACTATTCATGGTTGAAATAACTTAAATGACATTTTGTATCCATTAACTCTAAAAGCCTCCTGAGATAATAAAAAAAGTTTTGATTTTTTTAGAATCACTTAATTTGGCATAAAAAATACTAATTGTAGGGTATTTTTAAGAAAGATTCTTTATAATCGTAAAACTGTAAACTTTTACGGTTTACACGTTTGACATTAAACTAATTAACATAAACTTCTACACCAAATGTCTAATAAAATACTGTTTTCTCGATCACGAATACCCCACTAAACAAATACCAAAAAATATACAATTTTAGAAATAGTTGTGATGCAAAATTTGTCTTTGTCAGCAGGTCATAATCATAAAAAAAAAGTCTGGTCTCTAAGACTGAGACTCCTTTTGCCCGTCTGACCTAAATTCATGAATCAATATGCAGATAAAAAAACAGAGAGCCTTAACGTAACCAAGAAAATATTTTCCAAAATTATTTTTAGTTATTAATTAAAGACAAAGCGAAAGTATTCCTAAAAGTAATCCTGGGAGGTCTTTGGCTCTGTTAAAGTTAGTCATCAGTTGAAGGTGTAGCACGTCCCTGAAACGTAGGATTTTTAGAAGGCATACATACCTACATAAAATATGGCGGTACATTCCGAGGAAATTTTATATGTTTATTTGTATAACAGGTATGTAGCAAAACATTTTATCAACAATTATAATAAAAACCTCTGGCTTTGTCAGTAGTGTCATTAAAAAATTCATTTTCCTAAATTTTCCTAAAAATGGCGAGCCAGTAGAACCATACCAGCTTATTTTTATCGTTAATTGGTAACAATAGTTGCAAAAAAGTAATAATTTGATAAGACATTTTTGGCATCTTGCTGACTTTTAGTTTTATAAGCAACCATAAACTTGCAGAATTGGATTATAATAGCGAAAAGTTTCACGTAGCTTTTAGGCAGAGCAAGAGTGCTGCCGTACTTTTCATACTGTTGAAATGAAGTATACAGTATGTGTATGGTATGTACTGACATATACCAGCCTGTGTGCTTGTTCAGAGAACCACTTATATGCTTTCGTTAAGTGGGACAGACGCAGAAATAGTTTTTACAAGCACAAAGAAAGGAGACACACAAAGAAAGGACAACACAAACACTTAGACAAATAACAACATTTATTGATGGTCGCAAACATCCATGCCAGACCGGGATTCAAACACAACACCAGCAGTTCCAATGGCTAGCATTCTAACGATTGCGCCACCTTGGCGGCACAGTATGTGTAACTCAGATAATAGTATAAATCACTGTGGCAGCAATTTTTGAAATTCATTACTATTGCCAGTTTTCGAACTTAAAAGTAGCACTGTAGACGCAAGAATTTTTTTCGAAGAATTCTGTTATTTTACAGATTCCTGAGCATTCCCTGAAAGACTCAGAATGATTCGAGCTTGCCCCTCTTCAATTTTTCCCCAAACAATGAATCTTAAGAGAGATCTTATATTTGATTTGTTGAAGAACTTATAGGTAAGGAGTTGAGGTTTAGCTTGAATTATCGTCGCACTAGATCTACACGAGGGCTATTGGCGACGGGCGTCGTAATTTAGAGCAACAATCAAGTGACGAGCCAACACCTGAGTAGGCAACCGTTAAGGGCGACATCATACGCAACGTTGGGTATTTGAAGGATATTTAACGTGTACACCCTCTTTACGGGGTATTATTTGTCGGACATTTTCGGCTGCACGGGCCGTTTATAGGTCGTCAGCTATTTTGGCAATGACTGGAACCAAACCTTGGACCTTTCGCATGCTGAAGGATGCCTAACCGACTGGGCTCCCCAGCCCTATAGCAATTGCCAGCAAAATACTCCACCGTTGACTGACAGTTACTTAGGCCATTCACCAGCCAACTTAGCATGTTCAGGCTTCCACCGGTTTTCTATTTATTTTTGCTATTAAATGTGCACTTTCGTAATGGTTCAAGTATGACATTAATTATGCAGATTTGCCAGAAATAGTGAATCCAATACTTCGGGTCCAAACACTGGGGGTTCCACGTGGGACTGACCACCTTACCGGGACATACGCCTAGCACCCCAGAGCCCTAGGTCAGGAAAGCTGAATTGGGCACGTCAGGCCTTGGCCCAGTAATGGGTTGTTGCGCCGGGGAGTTAAAAAGTTTTAATATTTCGATCACCTCTATTTTTCCTTCTCCTCTATTTTTTCCAAAATAAATGTTGGTTAAAGTATTGTCAAACCCAAAAACTATTTGATGAATGTTAATGTCGTTTAAATACAACGGCATACTTTGCGTAACACATTTTTTCCTTAGATTCCCCCTCTTAACCGTTGCTAACGTTCCTTAATGGTAATATTAACTAAGTGGAACTTTTTTTGTGTAAAAGGAAACGTTTTTAATTAGGTTTGGCCAAAATATGCGGTGATAAATTAGCTAAAAAAATTTAACAACACAAAAAGGAAAGTTTTGTCAATTTATCACTGGACGTATTCATTAGAATCTAAAACGAGGATTTTTTATTTTGGAAGATGAAAATATAAACTTGGACTTTTGGGTTATGAAACAGAAGCGATGTGACAAGGGAGACCCGACGCTAAATATGAATGATGATGCAAAGTATCGTAAAAGTAATCTCAAGAACATATAAATTTATTTTTTAAACTAAGTTTAATGTTTTACATGAAAGTCAGTAAATTACACTTTGATATTTTTCGGAGATATCACTAAGTTGTTTCCGAAGACAATAAGTAGCTAAAATACTTATTTCAAAGGCAATTAAAAAAGATTTTAGTTCATTCAAATGCATTAGAACCAGTAGTTTGTGCAATAAAATTTAAACATGTCTTCGAAATAAAGCAAAGTTGCTTGTTAATGGTATAGAAACAGCCAGATCAGGTATTTTTTTCATTTAACATGTATAATTTGAATACTAATTACACTATCATCAAAGATTTTCCTAGAAATGAATTCCTATTACTTTATGAAATTCTATATTATTATTTTACTAATGGAAATGTATTTAGTAGAGTTATTATTTTCTAAGTTTAACTAACGATTTATTTATCTAGACAATGATGAAAATGGTGATGCGTTTGTAATTCTGAATTATTTTGAAGGGTCGAGTACGCGCGGAATATAAACCATAAAAAGTTAATTATTCTACCTTTGAAACTAAAGTTATTTTTTCGTTCAACTTTGTTCAGAGGCTTAACGCGTATAGATTGTATTTCTTAGATTTAAATATGGTTGAAATGCAAGATAATAGAAAGATTTTTCTGTACGAAATTTTGCATTCATCTACCATGTTGCCTAGACGAGATAGCATGATGTTTATTATGATCACGAAATAAAAATTATCCTCCTTTGGAAAATTAATCTTAACTAAATAATTAAAAATGTTTGTTTGAGATAAGTCTGTAAAGTCATAAAGCGTGGGAAAATTAGTAATTCCCATCCAGATTTCATGCACTTGTTTTTATTAAGCAGTCGTAATTAATTTAGCTTTTCTGTAGAAAAAACATCAGTTTCTGTTACGAGTGCTTTTAATGAGAAAACTGTAAAATTACGAGGCACACAAAAGATAAACTTGAGACCAGAAACGCGCATTTTTTAACAAAGGGAAAGGTATTAAAAATGAAAATGTATAATGCAAAAAGTATGTTGATTAAATCATAATGTTTTTTTTATATGTAGAAAGAACAGAAAAAGTCGTTTGTGCAGCCCAATTCAAGTTCTTATTTTACTTTTTGCCCCCCAAAAAACTAAATATGAATTAACATTTCATGTACACAGTAAACTTTGAAAATTGTTTTAAATAGTCATGTTTTGCATGTTATTGAATTTAAACGTATCATTTCAAAGTATTTAAAAATATTCTTATTATGCTTTTATTTAATTATACTTGAAAATTCCCAAAGACTTTTAACTCAGAACAAATATGAGGAATTCAAACACATAATTTGTTTCACTATGTACAATATCATCAAATTATTGTTACAAAATTTTATATAGGCAAACTTTTATGCTAACAATCAGTAAGTATCATACAAATATCTTCTTAATAACACTGTAATCAATACTTAAACATTAAAGTACTAAATTTTTATCATTCTTATAAAAATTAGTCGACAAAAACGATATTACTTGATTTTCAAAGGAAATTGTGCACTAAATATTTTAACATATTTTCTGCTTATTTGAAATAGTATATAAATATTGCTCGTTTGATCTTTACGAATTTCAAAGAAACTATATATTTTTGTTTGAACAGGCAAACAACTGGAGTATTTTAGAATCATTCATATGTATAGCCAAATTTGAGTAAAAGTAGTATTTTCAAGCAGGATCTGTGTTTTATCGGCCCTTTTGGAAAATTTCAAATGCACAAGTTCCTTTCTTTATGCAATTTGCGAATTCTTATGAGGAAATATATCGAACTTTACTTATTTCTTTGTTAAATTTTTAATATTTACTAAATATTTTACAATTTTGTTATCTTTTAAACTAACACAGTTTCCTTTCAGGCTTGTGAAGTCCTGTTTCTAATGCAATTTGCGTCTACTTTTGTACTTAGGTGAGGCTATAAATATGCAAATACTGAAAAATGTATACATTTTCTGAATAGTAAAAGTTCGCCAAACTTTATAAAGCTACAAAGGAAAAATAAATTTCAGAATAATATCTTTTTAAAAGATATATCGAAATAAATGTCGTCATTTTTGAAAATTTTGTTCAACCCGTGTTTAAAAATTATGTTTCTTACTTATAAACTATGTGAAACGTTGATCCTTACAACTAATGAATGTAAAATGCATTATTAAAAAAATTAAATACCTTTTCCTATAAAAAATATACATAAAAATACTTTTTGAAAGAAATAGAGAATTTTATATTTAATCAATCTAAGTACTATCTATATAAAACGTTAGAAATTGATAAAAAGTCCATTTTCTTCTTATACTGAAAGTAACATATATATTTTCTCTGTTTTCTCTACGTCACGGTTTGAAAATAATTTCAATTGGGGTTTCTATTTACTAAAATAATAAAAAAATCTTGTAAAATTATGTTTTTTTTAGATACAGAGATAATTTTACAATAATGCTACTGTATTGTGAATCCGTGTTTGCTATTTTTAAAGTAAGTGTAAACTTTTAAAGTGTTGTCTATGAAGGGGTGTTTTAATAAATTTTAAGTATTAAACTTTTGAATAGTTATTTAACTCTAACATTTAAATTTGACAGATTTTTTTAGATTGTAGGTCACGTCAAGGTTTACGTCCCGACTTTTGGCTTTTAAACAGAATACTCAATATTAGCTATCAAATAACAAAAGTATAGCACTAACAATTTAAACCAAAAAATTATTTTCCAACAAACCCACATCAACATTCGTACAAGCATATTTTACATTTGTCTGATACATCCGTATTCCTTAGCTATTAGTGATTGCAAATTGCACTCTCGATTTTTGGTAAATACCCCATTTCGGCGGGGGGTAACCAAGAGCCGCTATTCAATGGAAAATTAATATTCTTGCATTCGCAAAAGAGTATCCTCGCGTGTTTTCCTCAGGTAAAATTAATAACTTCGGAGATTCGCGGTAATTTATTTCAATTGTCTCGAAAACTTCGGGACAGGTTTAAACCGAATCGATAATGTGCGTTAATCCACAGGCTTTTCCTTCCTCCTCATAGAAAAGTGAGGAAAGAAGAATATTGCGCTAATTTTAAGAGACATCTATTTTACTCTTTTGTTATTTTCAAAATGCGTATATATTTCAGATTTGCTCTTACTCTGTAAGGTTTAGTTTAGTTTGAATTATCGTCACACTAGAGCAGGATTATTGACGATAGTTTTTTTATTCATCTCAATTATCTGTCTTATAAAACTGAACTTTGTCATTAATCCTTTGATTGATACAGGCGTATAAACCCGTCATATGAAATCCAAGTTTTTTTTAAAATAATCACGGCTCAACTTTAAATAATTTTACTAAATTTTTAGAGTAGAACTGTGGATTAAACACTTATAATCATCTGCTACATAGACATAATTAAATTTTTTTTACCCTCTAATGCATACTGTTACCGTTTGGTAACAAGTTACATAATCCACTTTATTCTATTAAAGTCGACCTCCCTCTCGATAAATTTGTGTTTTTTCATCTATTACATTCCATTTTGAAGATTTAGTTAATAATAACCGACATAGATGACAGTAGTAAAAGTGTATTTCAAAATTAAAGAGTGAGGTTATTAACTGTTGCGAAATTACGTTTTTGGCAGTATTCAAAGTATAATAATATTAATACACTAAATACAAATAAATTTTTTGAAAAATTAATTGTAGTTAAAGAGGGTTATTTTGAAATATATTTAGCAGTTTTCTAGTCATTATTATCAAAATTTTTAATTTTGTAGTTGGTTTTTGTAACATGGAAAAAAAATTAAAATTGAAATTATATATATTCTAATGCAGTTATTTTTTTCAGTATTTTTCCTATAATGTATGAGTATTAAAGATTCGTTTTTTTTTCGGGATGAAAAAAAAATCATGCATTAGAGGGTTAATTAAGCATTTAAATTGAGTTAAATGTAATGAAAACAAATTTACACTTCGGACTTTTTGCTTATCCCTCAGGGGGTTTCTTATTATTAAGAACTAGTATGAAAACATGTTTCTTGCACATTTTAAATCTTATTAAAAGTAAAAATTGCGAATCGCATTTATAGCTCGCTAGATGGCGTTAGTTCTGTCGTAAGATGCATTTTCGATCATGGTCGGGTTGCATTATTTATAGATAAATCTCTCGTTTGGTGAAACAATAATTACTAAATTGGCCTCGAAGATAATATTTGTGAGATTTCTGATAATTTAGAGACGGTAGAATATAAGCAAGTATAAATACTATACACTGCTTTTCTTAATTAAACTTTAAGCAATTAATTAAACTTTAAATATCTATTTATGCAAATTACAATAAAAACAGTTTTATTAAGTTTTAGAAAAGTTCTTTTCGAGGCAATCGGATACAGCAATCAGCTAATTTTATTACATTATTTTGTAGAAACATTTTAGAAGTCAGAAAAAAATTTCAATATATTTCTTAATTAATATCAATGAAATTATCATATTTGCGTCAATAATTTTTCAATTATTTTAAGTAAAGCATCTAGATATTTCTACGTGCCATCTTATCATTAAAAATTTAAACGGCTTAGCATATCACCTAGCTGCGAAGTGTTTTGTGCATTTATTTCCATCATACAAAATTTAATCTTGTTAGTCTAGGAACGAGTTAGTCATAAATTTCGTACCAATGACAGAGTTGAACCTATTCTAACTATCACAGCACTGCAGAGAATTGCATTCTAGAATGGAAAAAAATAGTTTTCATTTCGGTAAAGTGGATTTTCAGGCTCATGGTGCTAACTTGAATGTAAATACTCGCCTAGACTGCGTAAGTGGATAGATATGAGTTTCGAAATTTTAAGGAAATATTCCAACACGTTTTAGTGATAGTTTTAAATATGTCACGATGAATTTATATTGTTTTAAGTTATATAAATGTTATTATACTCTCTGATATTTTAGGGCTGAGTGAGTTTAAATTAGGTATTTTATAAAAAAATATTCATTGATAGTGATAAGAGAATAAACATAATTTAGAATCTTTAAAAAGTTTTACTAAATTTAAGTATATAAATTAAAAGATATACATATAAGGAAGACGCTAATGGGAATGTATATTTGTTAAGGTAAAATAGCCAAGGGTTATAGGGCGCTCTTGTGCTTCAAGAAGAAGAAAAAAGTATTATTAGTTTCTTTGATGTTTAAATTATGTTATGCATTGTAAATTAGTTTGTGCTAAGGTATTTGTACATTTTTTGAAACTAGGGTTTTTCTACTTAATTTGTTTTTCTTTTTAGAATGAGTGGGATGAGCAATAAAAGCAATATATTCAATAAAAGCAATTTAATAATTAAGGCAATTTTACAATCAATAAAAGCAATTTCAATTTAAAAGCAATATACTCAATAGTAAAAATAATAAAATTCACTGCAAAATAATTATTAAATTGCTTGATAGTATACTATAAATAGTATATATTCTTAGCAGGGTTTCTGCGAATACAAAAGCTTTTCTGTTTTTATTAAATTATTTAGTAAAATAATGAACCGGCCTCTAACGAAGTACCCATTATGGAAATAAAAGATAATAAGATTTTCAAATTAATTTTTTTATAATATAGAGCAACGTAAACTGAAAATTTATCTAATTTTAATATCTTATTATTTATCTTTTATCATTTTATTTCGGCAGCCAACTTTGATGGGTTAAAACAAAAATTTTGTACGGAATAAATTATCTTAAAAAATATCTTCGTTGGGTTTAGTATAGAGAAAAAAAAAATTAATATACAGTTTTTTTACTAGATCGCAAAGTAAGATAAATATATAATATAAATAAAATACTTAGTTACTTTTATATGGTTTATTACATATTGAAAAACATATAGTTTTAAATTACGCACTATTTTTAACAATTTGTACATCTTTTGAAAATAATATTCATAATTTTTAAAATGACTTATAAAAATAAAAAACTATTCAAATCGAAAGTTAATTAGGTTCTCTCTATTTAATGTATTTTAACATTTTAAAAAGGATTTTTGCGCAGTGTTTAAAGTTTTAATTTAGGTAGGAAGTTTTATTTACCAAGTCATCACCAAACATAATTTCTGCTACAAGTTTTCCTATATTTTTATGCAAGTATTTGTTTTTCAAAAAAATTGCTAATAGATTTCAAACATATTAAAGAGATGTTATTCAACACATTTTTTCAAACTTAACTCTAACGTCTTAAATAAGTTCTTTTTTCATAGATTTTACGAATTTAAATTCATATAAAATTTTTCTAATGTATAAAAAATATCTTTATTAAACTCAACGAAGACATTCAAAGTCAACACGTGTTTGAAAAATTACGAGTTCTCACTTTAAATTACGAAAGTATCCGTAGTAAGTTCTTTGCTTATTTTTTAGTCCCATTAAATTAAGAAACTAACAACTAATTAACAGTTGGTGATGACATTTGAACTTCTTTAGCAAAAATATATAAATAAATGTTTTACAAAGTTCATATAATAAAATAATTTTTTTTTAATTTAAATGAATTGCTATTTAATTCTTTTTTTTCTGTTTAAGAAAATTAATAGCAACGTTCCCTTAAGTATCAAAAACGCATTTGGAGAAGTACCTAAACTCATTTTCCCCGTTATGATACATTTCAGAAAAAAAAACGATTTAATGCATCATTTTAATCTACTTTAAGCACTTTAAATCGATTAGCATTTTTAAGAAGAAAGATACATCGCTTGGGATCAGTTAATCGAGAAAACGGTTGCAGTTAAAAGAATGTGAGGGGGATCGAAGACGAAAACAAAAGATAGCGAAGTGCTACCGCCATGGAATAATAAACAGACGAGTTTGAAACGCAGCCAGCCAAAGAGCGAGACCAGAGGAATTTCGAATAAACCACGATGCTCATTTCCTTCTGCGGACGTGGCCATTTTGTTTGGCGTCGATTTATTTTAACGTATTTATTGCTGAGATTTAACCGTGTTGACGGTCGCATTAAAAAAAGCTATTTCGAAAAAGAATGATGCCTCTTAATCTTGCCTTTTGTTTTTCTCCTCAGAAAACTCTCTTTTTTTGTTGTGCCTAATTTGCATTTCTTATTTTTAAATTGGACAGTTTTTCGCAGAGGGACTCAAATGGCTGCCCGAGGTGATTTAAGCACTCAAATACCTGTTTTTAATGCGTTTCACCATTGTAAAAAAATCCTGTCAAAGAGATTCAAAATTCTATCAAATTCCTTTTTTTTATTTTTAGAATTTTTATATTACATAAGTAAAAGTTACATAAAAAACTATTCATTCTTATTATTTAATAAATTTTGTAAATCAAAATAATAAAATTAAAATATTTTCTTAAAAAATGTTTTTAAAGAAGTCTTGATATCTGATTATCATACTTGACGAGTTTTTTGTTAAAAGCAGCACTTAACATAAGATGCCTTTTTTATACTAAAACTAATGCAGCAAAAATTGTCCGCATCAGAATGTTTAGAAAACAAAAGGTAGCTTTATTTTCACGTCGCAACTTCACGATTGTGCCTTCCAGACATGAAGGTTGCAATCTAGAGTACATTATTTTTCGTAAAAATAGTTTTGTAGTAATTATAATTTAAATTGTGTACTTTGTAGTAGTAATATTTAAAATTATGTTCAAATAGTATATTCCAATGGCTAGTTTAAATTACGACTTTTCCAGGCACACTGTTCGAAATTATAGGCTCTTGATTTCACAAAAATATGGTTCCTGTTACCTGCAACAGCCTGAATTTTAGGTATTTGATTGAACTATGTCTTAGGTATTTGATTGAACTTTATCGTAGGTATTTGATTGAACTATGTCTTAGGTATATGTTTCCATAGCTTAAAAATGGCACAGCCAAATACCAAGAAAACCGATTATTAAAACGGCTAGCCTTTGCATTTACTAGGAACCATCAGTAAGTGAAACTAAGCGCAACACTTTTATAATAATAGTGTCAGTATATGTTTTTATTTCATTTATGATTTCATGAGATTGTCAATGTTTACAATCGGAGAGCTTGTGATGATGAAAATTAAAAAAAAAAAACTTCATTTGACATCAATAGCTTAGCATTAACCGATAACCATATTGGTTGTGGGAGAAAAGAAGGTTGGTAAAAAAATCAATCAAATCAATTTTAGCGGACTTTTCAAAAAAGCGTAATACTTTCATTATGTCAAATTGAGGATTTAGTAACGGTTCATTGGTGACATTATGAAGCCGATTGTTTTATACACATTTGACTCACATCCAACCTGCATATAGTAAAAAAATGGTTGCAACCAAAACTATTATATCAGCCTTTATTTTACCAATACTAAACCAAACTAATCTCCTCGGCACAACAGCCCTTTACTGCGCCAAGGCCTGCTGTGCAAATTTCAGATTTCGTGACCTAAGGCTCTGGGTTGCTAGGCATGTGTCCCGGTAAGGTGGTCAGCCTCACGCGGAACCCCCAGTGTTTAGTTCCCAAGCATGCTTGGTACCCCTTTTATCGACCCATTCAAGGGATGAAAGTATGGGTCAACCTCGCCCAATCCGGGATTCGATCCCCGGACCTGTGACGTGGCAATGCGAAGCACTATCAATAAGCCACTGGGCTTTCGTTATTTTACCAACATGCTGACATAATAACGAATGAATACCGTACTTTTCTAACTTTTGTGATTTTATGTAACCATACAATTTCCTCTCGTACTAATACTCCTAGATTTACGTGTCAGCGTCGCACCGAAACCCGAGACAAGATATCAAAGGTAGATGATCGAAATTGGATGAGGGATTCTGGACAGGAATGGATGGCGGCCAGATGATCGATGTTTAAATCGCCGGGGACGTCCTACCACTTGAATCAGCATGCAGGCCGATGTGGTGTGACAAAGCTGAAACTAACTTTAAATTTATTTTGAGTAATGGATGTCAGAATAAGTTAAATTGAAGAATAGTCGCCGAGCGGATAAAAAAGTATTCCACCCAAACATATAAGGTATACTCTTAAAACAAAAGAGTGAAATCCACTCCAGTTGGAGAAGTGCATTTTCGACACTGGAAAGAACTGAATATTAACTCAGACTGAGTTAAAATCACTCGTTTGGAGTGATCCTCTTGGAGGTTTAACACACAAAAGATCCACTCCTTTCGGAGAAGTGCATTTTCAAGACTGGAGGAGTGAAAATTACTCAGATTGAGTTAAATTCGCTCGTTTGTTTTAAGAGTGTAGGGGAAGGGGCTTGTGTGCTTGATCAGAGACCCACCTATAAGCCTTCGTCAAGTAAGACAGACACAGAAAGAGTTTTTACTGTCACAGAGAAAAGAAGTACACCCAGGGCGAAGGCGGGAATCGAACCCGAACCTGTTACAGCGCGCAGACTGCTGGCCTGCGATGCTAACCCCTCGGCCATCTGGGCTCCACAAACAGTGTAAAGGAAGGATTACATGTTGGAGATAAAATGCCTCATGACGTTGCAGCATTTCATGGAATTTTTATGTGAAGCCTCCAATGTTAATCCTTAAGTAAATGTAGTTAAACTCAAACACTTAATGTGTGTAGACGTGCACTGCAGAACATTAATCATTACCAAATTATAAAACTTCTTTAATAAAAGAGATTTGTTAATAAATTAGGCGAAATAGATATTTAAAGTTAGGTTTCTATTTATTCACATTATTGCTTGCAAATTAGTTCCAAATAATAAGTCAAGCCTAAATCAAGAAAACGTTACTGAAGCTGCACTCTTCAAAACTTTGTGCTTGGTTTCACTAGTGCAATGATTCCTAGTGGCTGCAAGAGCTGTGGCACAAACGTCTTGTTCTAATTTGCGTTGAAGAAACTGCCCTTATTACGAGACATCTTTTTTATTACAGACAACACAAAAGTACAAGACATAACTGCAGAAATTATGCATGGTTAGGACAAACGATGTTTAGCAGTAACAATCTTAGCAAGTTCTTTCGCCAAAGCGAACACGAATTTTTATCCATGCTTCAAATCACTTCAGTTAAAAAAATATTTTCCGCTCTAGTCATTACGAAAAATAATTATTTACAAGAAAGTCACGTCATTACAGTCTCAAGATAAAAGCATTCCACCCAAAAACACTGTAAATGAAAGATGGACAAGGGGGATGTTTAATGGCTTATGGTGCTTCATTTGAATCTTAAAAATATTTAAAATCAAATAATGACAATCTGAAGTCACGAAAACATCAAAACATCATTCTGTCAAACAAACATTTCAACACTTAAAAAAAAAACTCAAAATGTGCTGTAATTTTACAGAAATTTGTAACAAAATATATACTAAGTTATATTTAGTATAAGACCAAATGAATGTTACAAATTTGTCAACCCAGCGATGCCGTATTATGACTCTGATCAGTTAGATTTGACCAAAACCGGCATCAGAGGATGTACATTTCCAACCTGAATGGATCTGAGGTCGATGTTATGCATGTATTATTATCGATAGGTCGAAGGTACTAGGAAATGTAATTGTAACCTTGTAGTGTGGTTGATGAGAAATGTATTGAATTGTATATTTCAATTGTAATTTAGAGACGGTAGAATTTTAGCAAGCGTAAATACTATACACTGCTTTTCTTAATTAAACTTTAAGCAATTAATTAAACTTTAAATATCTATTTATGCAAATTACAATAAAAACAGTTTTATTAAGTTTTAGAAACGTTCTTTTCGAGACAATCGGATACTGCAATCAGCTAATTTTATTACATTATTTTGTAGAAACATTTTAGAAGTCAGAAAAAAATATCAATATATTTTTAATTAATATCAATGAAATTATCATATTTGCGTCAATATTTTTTCAATTATTTTAAGTAAAGCATCTAGATATTTCTACGTGCCATCTTATCATTACAAATTTAAACGGTTTAGCATATCACCTAGCTGCGAAGTGTTTTGTGCATTTATTTCCATCATACAAAATTTAATCTTGTTAGTCTAGGAACGAGTTAGTCATAAATTTCGAACCAGTGACAGAGTTGAACCTATTCTAACTATCACAGCACTGCAGAGAATTGCATTCTAGAATGGAAAAAAAGTTTTCATTTCGGTAAAGTGGATTTTCAGGCTCACGGTGCTAACTTGAATGTAAATACTCGCCTAGACTGCGTAAGTGGATAGATATGAGTTTCGAAATTTTAAGGAAATATTCCAATGCGTTTTAGTGATAGTTTTAAATATGTCACGATGAATTTATATTGTTTTAAGTTATTTAAATGTTATTATACTGTCTGATATTTTAGGACTGGATGAGTTTAAATTAGGTATTTTATAAAAAAAAACGTTCATTGATAGTGATAAGAAAATTAACATAATTTACAATCGTTAAAAAGTTTTACTAATTTTAAGTATATAAATTAAAAGAATTGTGGGCAATTTTATCAATATATATAGGAACATGCTAATGGGAATGTATATAGTTAAGGTAGCTTAGCCAAGGGTTATATAAGGCGCTCTTGTGCTTCAAGAAGAAGAAAAAAGTATTATTATTTTCTAAAGTTTCTTTGATGTTTAAAATATGTTATGCATTATAAATTAGTTTGTGCTAAGGTATTTGTACATTTTTTGAAACTATGATTTTTCTACTTTTTTTTTTTTTTTAGAATGAGTGGGATGAGCATTAAAAGCAATATATTCAATAAAAGCAATTTAATAATTAAGGCAATTTTACAATCAATAAAAGCAATTTCAATAAAAAGCAATATATTCAATAGTAAAAATAATAAAATTCACTGCAAACATAATTATTAAAATGCTTAATAGTATACTATAAAAAGTATATATTTTAGCAGGGTTTCTGCGAATCCAAAAGCTTTTCTGTTTTTATTAAATTATTTAGTAAAATAATAAACCGGCGTCCAACGAAGTACGCATTATGGAAATAAAAGACAATAAGATTTTCAAATTAAATTTTTTATAATTAAATTTTTTATAATATAGTTTTTTAACTAGATCGCAAAGTAAGGTAAATACACTGCTCAAAACAATTAGGGGAGCACTTTTTAATTCCAACTTTAACTTCACTCCCAACTTTTTAATTTTTATCCTATACATCTAAAATTTGTTAAAAAGGTTCACTATGCATTCGAAATGAAATAGTAAAAAACAGGAGAAAAAATCTTAAGTTTTTAATACTTTAATTTAATGGGGGGGGGGGAATGGAATAATAACTTTTTAATAAATTATAACAATAATTATTTCAAAACTTTTTTTGTTAAAAATAGTTGAAATATATTTTTAAACGTCTAAAAAATGCAAGCATGAAAAATTTAGGGTCAATTTATTTTCTAAAACTGTTTTAAAGTGAAATTTTATTTAGCATATTTTTCATATTTTCATTAATATAAAAAATATTAAATTCTTCAAAATACGTTATTCTTCCATCTAACAATGTATCTAACGATACATAAGTGGCGAATTTACCTTAGTCAGAAAAAAATCGCAAGCTGATGATTCCCAATGGAATCATTGGGAGCGAAAGAGTTTACAACATGTGCTCCCCTAATTGTTTTGAGCAGTGTACATAATATAAATAAAATATTTGGTTACTTTTATATGGTTTATTACATATTGAAAACATATAGTTTTAATTACGCAATTTGTACATCTTTTGAAAATTATATTCATAATTAAAAAATGACTTATAAAAAAACTATTCAAATCGAAAGTTAATTAGTTTCTCTCTATTTAATGTATTTTAACAGTTTAAAAAGATTTTTGCACAGTGTTTAAAATTTTAATTTAGGTAGGAAGTTTTATTTATATGAAATATAAATATTAAGTAATTATAAGTTATATTATATGAAAAATAACTTTATAGAAATCAATGAAGACATTCAAAGTCAACACGTGTTTGAAAAATTCCGAGTTCTTGCGTTTCTTTTACGAAAGTATCCGTAGTAAGTTCTTTGCTTATTTTTTTAGTCCCATTAAATTAAGTAACTAACAACTAATTAACAGTTGGTGATGACATTTAAACCTCTTTAGCAAAAAATATATAAATAAATGTTTTATAACGTCCATATAATAAAATCCTTTTTTTAATTTAAATGAATTGCTATTTGATTATTTTTTCTGTTTAAGAAAATTAATAGCAAAGTTCCCTTAAGTATCAAAAACGCATTTGGAGAAGTACCCAAACTCATTTTCCCGTTATGATACATTTCAGAAAAAAAAACCCGATTTAATGCATCATTTTAATCTACTTTAAGCACTTTAAATCGATTAGTATTTTTAAGAAGAAAGATACATCGCTTGGGATCAGTTAATCGAGAAAACGGTTGCAGTTAAAAGAATGTGAGGGGGATCGAAGACGAAAACAAAAGATAGCAACGTTCTACCGCCATGGAATAATAAACAGACGAGTTTGAAACGCAGCCAGCCAAAGAGCGAGACCGGAGGAATTTCGAATAAACCACGATGCTCATTTCCTTCTGCAGACGTGGCCATTTTGTTACGTCGATTTATTTTAACGTATTTATTGCTGAGATTTAACCGTGTTGACGGTCGCATTAAAAAAAGCTATTTCGAAAAAGAATGATGCCTCTTAATCTTGCCTTTTGTTTTTCCTCAGAAAACTCTCTTTTTTGTTGTGCCTAATTTGCATTTCTTATTTTTAAATTGGACAGTTTTTCGCAGAGGGACTCAAATGGCTGCCCGAGGTGATTTAAGCACTCAAATACTTGTTTTTAATGCGTTTCATCATTGTAAAAAAATCCTGTCAAAAAGAGTCAAAATTCTATCAATTTTTTCTTATTTTTAGAATTTTTATATTACATAAGTAAAATTTACATAAAAACTATTCACCATTATTATTTAATAAATGTAGTAAATGAAAACAATAAAATTAAAATATTTTCTTATAAAATGTTTTTTAAAGAAGTCTTGATATCTGATTATCATACTTGACGAGTTTTTTTGTTAAAAGCAGCACTTAGCATAGAGGCTATTTTTTATACTAAAACTAATGCAGTAAAAATTGCCCGCATCAGAATGTTTGAAAACAAAAGGTAGCTTTATTTTCACGTCGCAACTTCACGATTGTGCCTTCCAGACATGAAAGTTGCAATCTAGAGTACATTATTTTTTTAAAAAATAGTTTTGCAGTTATTATACTCTAAATTGTGTACTTTGTAGTAGTAATATTTTTTTTCTCTAATTGGGCTGCAACAATGGCGGTCAAGCTTTTGCAGACTCGGTATATTCCCCAGAACTGAGAGCCATTTTTTTGTGGCACCATCCAGGCGACTCTCGCTACCAAGTTTGACGCCCAGATTACAAAGAATCTGAGCTCTCTGCGGATGTTAAAGTATGCCGAGATTTAATTTTGCCGAGAAAACCCAAGCCAAATGAGCCCTCCAGAGATCTTTTGCATGCCACATAATCATATGACATGTATGCCCAGGATTTTCCCATCCAGAAAAATCCGACGACTCAGCCGGGGCTCGAACCCTCGATCTTGGGCTTACGAGGTGGACACATTTAACCTCTCAGCCACTGAGCCGCTTAATCGTAAGCTCCGTAGTAATATTTAAAATTATGTTCAAATAGTATATTCCAATAGCTAGTTTGAAGGACGACATTTCCAGGTACACTGTTGAAAAATATAGGCTCTTAATTTCACCAAAAATATGTAGTTTCTATTACCTGCTGAAGTGTTCAAAGAATTTTAGGTATTTGATTGAATTATGTCTTATAGGTATATGTTTCCATAGCTTAAAATTGGCACAACCAAATACCAAGAAAACCGAATATTAAAACGGCTTTGCATTTACTGGAAACCTTCAGTAAGTGAAACTAAACGCAACACTTTTATAAGTGTGTAAGTATATGTTTTTATTTCATTTATTGATTCAATAACTTCATGAGATTGTCAATGTTTACAATAGGAGAGCTTAAAAAATGATATAAATTAAAAAAAAAAATCATTTGATATCAAGCTTGGTATATAGCATTAAACGATAATCATATTGGTTGTCGGAGAAAAGAATGCTGGTAAAAAATCAACCGAATCAATTTAAGAGGACCTTTCAAAAAACGTAATTTTTTCATTATGTCAAATTGAGGATTTTGTAAAGGTTCACTGGTGATATTATGAAACCGATTGTTTTATACACATTTGACTCACATACCCAGTATATAGTAAGAAAATGTATTTAAATAAAATTATTATCTCAGCCATTATTTTACCAATACTAAACTAAACTAAACTCTTCTGCGCAGCAGCCATTTACTGGGCCAAGGCCTGCCGTGCCCGGTTCAACTTTTGTGACCTAGGGCTCTGGGTTTCTAGGCATATGTCCCGGTAAGGTGGTCAGCCACACGCGGAACCCCCCAGTGTTTAGTTCCCAAGCATGCTTGGTACCCCTTTTATCGACCCACTCAAGGGATGAAAGTATGGGTCAACCTCGCCCAATCCGAGATTTGATCCCCGGACCTGTGGCGTGGCAATGCGAAGCACTACCATTAAGCCACTGGGCTTTCGTTATTTTAACAATATGCAGACATAATAACGAATAAATACCGTACTTTTACCCAACTTTGTGATTTTATGTAACCATACAATTTCCTCTCGTACTAATACTCCTAGATTTACGTGTCAGCGTCGCACCGAAACCCGAGACAAGATATCAAAGGTAGATGATCGAAATTGGATGAGGGATTCTGGACAGGAATAGATGGCCGCCAGATGATCGATGTTTAAATCGCCGGGGACGTCCTACCACTTGAATCAGCATGTCGGCCGATGTGGTGTGACAAAGCTGAAACTAACTTTACACTTATTTTGAGTAATGGATGTCAGAATAAGTTAAAAATAAATTTAAGAATAGTCGCCGAATGGCTAAAAAAGTATTCCACCCAAACATACAATGTACACTCTTAAAACAAAGAGTGAAATCCGCTCCAGTTGGAGAAGTGCATTTTTAACACTGGAAAGGACTGAATATTAACTCAGACTGAGTTAAAATCACTCGTTTGGAGTGATCCTCTTGGAGGTTTAACACACAAAGGATCCACTCTTTTCGGAGAAGTGCATTTTCAAGACTGGGGGAGTGAAAATTACTCAGATTGAGTTAAATTCGCTCGTTTGTTTTAAGAGTGTAGGGGGGGGGGGGGCTTGTGTGCTTGATAAGAGACCCACATATAAGCCTTCGTCAAGTAAGACAGACACGGAAGGAGTTTTTACTGTCACAGAGAAAGGAAGTACACCCAGGGCGAAGGCGGGAATCGAACCCGCACCTGTTACAGTGCTAAGACTGCTGGTCTGCGATACTAACCACTCGAACATAGTAATGGAAGGATTTTAAGGGGGAGATTAAATACCTAATGATGTTGCAGCATTTCATGGAATTTTTTATGTGAAGCGTCCTATGTTAATCCTTAAGTAAATGTAGTTAAACTCAAACACCTAATGTGTGTAGGCGGGGATTGCAGTACATTAATCATTACTAAATTATAAAACTTCTTTAATAAAAGAGATTCGTTAATAAATTAGGCGAAATAGATATTTAAAGTTAGGTTTCTATTTATTCACATTATTGCTTGCAAATTAGTTCCAAATAATAAGTCAAGCCTAAATCAAGAAAAC
The DNA here is from genome assembly GCA_023701765.1 of Hylyphantes graminicola. Classification (NCBI taxonomy): domain Eukaryota; kingdom Metazoa; phylum Arthropoda; class Arachnida; order Araneae; family Linyphiidae; genus Hylyphantes; species Hylyphantes graminicola. The sequence continues at coordinate 47,617,590 of CM043115.1, read as the reverse complement.
GTTACTGAAGATGCACTCTTCAAAACTTTGTGCTTGGTTTCACTAGTGCAATGATTCCTAGTGGCTGCAAGAGCTGTGGCACAAACGTCTTGTACTAATTTGCGTTGAAGAAACTGCCCTTATTACGAGACATCTTTTTTATTACGGACAACACAAAAGTACAAGACATAACTGTAGAAATTCTGCATGGTTAGGACAAACGATGTTTAGCAGTCACAATCTTAGCCTAGTTCTGACAAATCCTTCACCCAGGCGAACACGAATTTTCATCCGTGCTTCAAATCACTTCAGTTAAAAAAATATTTTCTGCTCTAGTCATTACGAAAAATAATTATTTACAAGAAAGTCACGTCATTACAGTCTCAAGATAAAAGCATTCCACCCAAAAACACTGTAAATGAAAGATGGACAAGGGGGATGTTTAATGGCTTATGGTGTTTCATTTGAATCTTAAAAATATTTAAAATCAAATAATGACAATCTGAAGTCACGAAATCATCACATTTCTGTCAACCAAACGTTACACCACTTTTTAAAAAGCCCCTCAAAATGTGCTGTAATTTTACAGAAATTTTTAACAAAATATATACTAAGTTATAATTAGTATTAGAACAAATGATTAATACAAATTTGTCAACCCAGCAATGCCTACTATGACTTTGATCAGTTAGATTTGACCAAAACCGGCATCAGAGGATGTACATTTCCAACCTGAATGGATCTGAGGTTGATGTTATCTCTATATAATATAAAATTGTAATTGTCGTACGCTTGAAAGCCACGTGACTTACGCGGCTTCAGCCAATCAGAAACTTCAGAAACGCTGAAAGTAAGTGTGGCGGTGTGCTTGTTTTGTGCCAGGGCTGCTTCAAATTGCGTTCCGTGTCTTTGGTAGAGATCGTCTCTTAGCGCTAGAGCTACGTGATGCCCTGGAGCAGTCCCACGGAAACTAGCTTATTTTTCAACTGTTGGCATCGGTCTTGAGTTTCCGGCCACGGATCGTAAAAACCATAGAGTTAGGAAAGAGAAAAGAGCTGTCTATATGTATGTGTGCAGTAACGCAGAAAAGAATTAGGCTAGAGCGGTGCATCTTGGAATACTCAGTGATTTTGGTTTGGTTTGGATATCGTCGCACTAGAGCTACACGAGGGCTATTGGCGACGGGCGTCGTATTTTAGAACCGCAGTCAGGTGACGAGCCAACACCTGAATAGGCACCCAACGCAACCGTTAAGGGCGACATCGTACGCAGAGTTAGGACTTTGAAGGATATTTAACGCGCATTCCCCTACACGGGGTATTATTCGTCGGACATTTTTGGCTGCACGGGCCGTTTATAGGTCGGCAGCTATTTTGGCGATGCCCGGACCCGAACCTGGGACCTTCCGCATGCTAAGCGAGTGCTTAACCAACTGGGCTCCCCAGCACCTGGAATACTATACTCAGTGATAATATACTCAGATAATAATATACTCAGTGAAAGTTTCCGTTTATTTGGCTACTATGTTATGCGCGGTAGCTGAAAAAACTGCGAAAGCGATGTATCTTGGGCTACCGTCAGTGCAGGTTTGTTATGAGCAGTAGCTCGAAAAACCTGACAACCCTGGTTCAATAAATTTGAATTGATAGACCCAAAGACATTAAATAGAATGGACTGCGCTTCAATAGTGAAGCAGCTTAGGGATGGAAAAATTAAACAATTTTTTTTAAAAACCGATGTTTTGGCCCCGGTTTTGACCCAGTTTTGACAGAACCGGAAACCGGTTTTTTAGGGAAAAAACCAGCGGAAACAGGAACACCGGTTTTTTCTCAAAAACCGCCACCCCTTGCAAATTAGCATTATGTTCTAAACATCACAAATCGCCAAAAGACGAAAGGTTGCTACATATCGCATTTTAACGCTACCGTTTCGTTACAAACTATTCCAAATTGTCGCCAGACCAGAATATCAGCTGGCAAGACGAAGTATTGACTTACATCTATTTCCAAGTCACGTGGGTTTCGCTGGGTGTTTTTTTTTTGTTTTTGCAGACGATTATTTGCGCATATTTCTTATTTTTTTCTTCTGGCTTTTATAATAAATATTAATTTACATTCTTTTAATCTCTGAGCATGTAAACAATCGTGAATGTTATACACTTAATTCAGTAACGTTTTGTGCAATATGCCAAATGGTTGTGCAATTCCTAATTGTAAAGAGAGATTTTAAAAAAAGGATTTGCCACACTTCACAGATAAAATTTATTTCATTCTGCATACTTTTAGTAATTATGTTCTTTATAAACTATACTTTCTATCGAGGGAATTTATTCTAAAAGCTCTTTTATACTGAAGAATCATATTTATGATTAAGTCAACGTTGTTAGAATTCTAATTATAATTAATCTTTTGGGCCAAGTCAATTAAATTAATGGTCTGGAAATTGACAGCATAGAAGTAGAATATTTTTGGTACAATTTGGTAAAAAAAAACTGTTTTTGCAATCGTAGTTTTTGAGTTATTTATATTTAACCCTTTCAGTCCCAGTGATGCCATTTGGAATCATCTCTTTCAATATTTTTTTCCAAATGTTTATGTCCCGTTACGACATCCCAACACACATCATTCTATTCTTCATACTTTGTCCTATTAGACAATATTTTACATTAATCTCAATAGAAGTCAGAACTATTTTTTTTATTCAGAAAATAGCTAACAAGCGTTTCACCTGATTTTTGAAAGTTCACTTCAGTTCCACATATTTAAAAACACAATTTAAACTATTTCGGTTAAAATAATTACTATTTATTTTAATAATATGGTCAGATACCTTAAAATATATAACTCGAAGTGCTTTTAGGCAATATATACATTTTTATTTTGTTGTTTTCCACAGTTACAAAATTTTGGCATTATTTCAAGAACCATATAAAAAATTAAAGGGATTTTTTTTTTCTTACGGACTCTTATTTTTGACCTAAAATAAGCTTATTTTGTGACTATCAGATGTTTCTGTAGTGTAGTAAATTTTTGGGACTAAAAGGGTTAAAAAGTCGAACATTTGTTGAATTTAAAATATGTTGATGCGTTTTAGAAAGGTATATTCCAGGTGAAATAAAGGAAAAAGCAATATTTCAAAAAGACCTACTTGATTTTTTTTATATCGGACTATTAGAACGAAAGTTATAGAGACGGCTGAAAATATTCACCATGTCTAACATGAACTTATATTACAGCAACACTCTACAAAAACCTACTTAATGTTCTTTTAATTTAATTTTTAATATCGAGTCCACGTAATTCAATTGTTCAAGTAATCTTCAATAGACGTACAAAAGCAAAGGAATAATCTGATATCTAGGGCCCGACTTACAACTTAAGGGGCCAGGGCACGAGCAAATTTGGGGGCCTGAAACATGCATCGATAAGATTAAACGCACTGAGCCAAAGATGGTGACTAAATAAACTAAAGAGTTTGACGTCATCGCATCGACCAATCAAATCGTTTTTCATTGGTGATGAATAATTTATGTTTAATGAGCAGGAAGCATGTTTTATTAAATGCAGATTGTATAGATGAGCATCCTGCGTTGTCAGTACCCACTTATTGGTCTTGAGTGTTTGTTTTCGGAGCAAACAAAGAGGAATTACGTAGCAATTTTATGGGGTTGGCGAGCGGGGGGGAGGGCGAAGTTCCCTAGCGGCCGCGAAGCGGTCAATAGAATTGCGCAGCAATTCCGGGGGTTGGCGAGTGATAGCGAGCAGGGGGCGGAGCCCCCTAGTGCATGTATTATTATCGATAGGTCGAAGGTACTAGGAAATGTAATTGTAACCTTGTAGTGTGGTTGATGTGAAATGTATTGAATTGTATATTTAGCTGATGCGGGTTAGGGTTCGATTTTCGCCTTCACCCTTGGTGTACTTCCTTTCTCTGTGACAGTAAAAACTCTTTCTGTGTCTGTCTTACTTGACGAAGGCTTATAAGCGGGTCTCTGATCAAGCACACAAGCGTAAATTATTTTAATTAAAGCACAACCTTGTAAGAAAGTATTTTATGATTTCTTCACTGATCAATAGCTAAAGCTGTTGAAAAGTTTAAAAGCATTTAAATATAGTTGGTAGGAAATTAACTACCTTGTTATTTAATTTTACAATTAAAAAAATCTTTTTTCCGAAAAACAACTTAACGTCACTAAAGAACCGTCAAATTTGCAAAGTATAACGAAATTAACTTCTTTCGTAAGTAAATTAACCGACAAATTTTAGACAAAATTCAATTATATTTGGCTTTGCTGCATTTTTTGTTATATCTCCAGAAAAAAATCAATAGTACAATTACATTAAGTATTTTATTTCTATTCCAAACTTTAAATTGATTGAAATTTTGACTCTGTTAAATCATCATACTATTAAACCCTTTAAAAACTATTATATTAATGAAATATTAAATTCATTAACATAACTGTTTCCTACAATTTTTCGGACTCTATTTTTGGCTACCAATCGCATCTTGGCGGAACCCCCCCCCCCCCAACTACTAGAACTTACCTTAAAACAAGATACACTTACTATAATCTCTGCCAGTAAAATACCTTCATACCACACATTTTGGACAAAATGTGGCAAAAGACCGACGACAAAACAATTATTTATGAAATGTTCATTAACATAACTGTTTTCTACTATCTATCGACATCTATTTTGGCTACCAATTGTAACTTGGCGGAAAATCCCCCCTCCCCAACCCCCCAACTAAAACTTTATCTTAGAACAAGATACACTTAAAATAATCTCTGCCAGTAAAATCCCTTCATACCATACATTTTGGACGAAATGTGGCAAAAGACCGACGACGGAACAATTATTTGTGAAATATTAAATTCATTAACATAACAGTTTACTACTATCTATCGACATCTATTTTTGGCTACCAATTGCAATTTGGCGGAAATTCCCCCCTCCCCAACCAACTGGAACTTTAGCTTAAAACAAGATACACTTAATATAATCTCTGCCAGTAAAATCCCGTCATACCATACATTTTGGACAAAATGTTGCAAAAGACCGACGACGGAACAATTATTTGTGAAATATTAAGTTCATTAACATAACAGTTTACTACTATCCATCGACATCTATTTTTGGCTACCAATCGCAACTTGGCGGAAATTCCCCCCTCCCCAACCAACTGGAACTTTAGCTTAAAACAAGATACACTTAATATAATCTCTGCCAGTAAAATCCCGTCATACCATACATTTTGGACAAAATGTTGCAAAAGACCGACAACGGAACAATTATTTGTGAAATATTTAAGTCATATTAACATATCAGTTTACTTCTATCTATCGACATCTATTTTTGGCTACCAATCGCAACTTGGCGGAAAATCCCGCCTCCCCCAACCCCCCCCCCCCAACTAGAACTTTACCTTAAAACAAGATACACTTAATATAATCTCTGCCCGTAAAATCCCTTCATACCACACATTTTGGACAAAATGTGGCAAAAGACCGACGACGGAACAATTGAAAAGACCGAGGAAAGGAGGGAAATAAATTGGACTCGTCACAATGAATGAAATTAGCCTCAGCTGATTACGGCTTGTCTGTGAAGAATCTTGTCAACGGGGTTCGCCTAATTGGACGGATGAACGAGAAAAGAAAGGTTTTGGCAACTCGAGGATTTTTCTATGATGCGTTTGACAAGGAAGCTGTAAAGTCCCTATTCTTGAAATAAATGCCAGGTTTACTCTTTTTTATTGCTCTCTTTTCCTTTTGGCGATTTTTTGCAGTTTTTTACTGTGAGGATTATCGCAAATTAATGAAGTGAAGATATTTAAATTGCTTCTTATCGGGGCCTGTATTTTTCTATGATGCGTTTGACAAGGAAGCTGTAAAGTCCCTATTCTTGAAATAAATGCTGGGTTTACTCTTTTTTATTGTTAGCTTTTCCTTTTTTTTTTTTGGCAATTTTTGTTTTGCAGTTTTTACTGAGAGGATTTTCGCAAATTAATGAAGAGCAGATATTTAAATTGCTTATTATCGGGGCCAGTATTTTTCTATGATGCGTTTGACAAGGAAGCTGTAAAGTCCCTATTCTTGATATAAATGCCGGGTTTACTCTTTTTTATTGTTCTCTTTTCCTTTTGGTGATTTCTTTTTGCAGTTTTTACTGTGAGGATTATCGCAAATTAATGAAGTGAAGATATTTAAATTGCTTATTATCATGGCCTGTTCTAGGAAAAATTAGATTATAGGCACAAACAAAAGAAAGGTTTTGGCAAATTGAGGATTTTTCTATGATGCGTTTGACAAGGAAGCTGTAAAGCCCCTCTTGAAATGAATGCCAGGTTTACTCTTTTTTTTATTGTTCTCCTTTCTTTTTGCAGTTTTTACTGTGGGGATTATCGCAAATTAATGAAGTGAAGATATTTAAATTGCTTTTTATCAGGGCCTGTTCTATAAAAAAATCAGATTATGGGTACAAACAAAAGAACGGCTTTGGCACCTCGTGGATTTTTCTATGATGCGTTTGACAAGGAAGCTGTAAAGTTCCTATTCTTGAAATAAATGCCCGGTTTACTCCTTTTTATTGTTCTCTTTTCTTTTTGGCAATTTGTTTTTGCAGTTTTTTACTGTGAGGATTATAGCAAATTAATGAAGTGAAGATATTTAAATTGCTTATTATCAGGGCCTGTTCCAGGAAAAGTCAGATTATAGGCACAAATAAAAGAAAGGTTTTGGCAACTCGAGGATTTTTCTATGATGCGTTTGACAAGGAAGCTGTAAAGTCCCTATTCTGGAAATAAATGCTGGGTTTACTCTTTTTTATTGTGCTCCTTTCCTTTTGCCGATTTGTTTTTGCAGTTTTTACTGTGAGGATTTTCACAAATTAATGAAGTGAAGATATTTAAATTGCTTATTCAGGGCCTGTTATAAGAAAACTCTTAAATCAAGCAATAACATTAGTGACATTATTACTAACTCGGACATTGCGAATGTTCGATTCCCGCCTTCGCCCTGGGTGTATTTCCTCTCTTTGTGACATTAAAAAATCTTTCTGTGTCTGTCTTACTTGACGAAGACTTATAAGCGGCTCACTGAGCAAGCACACAAGTCGGAATATATATGTAAAATACCCTACCCAACCCTACCCTACATTGCGAATGAAGCAAGATCTATTGTCAAGACTGCTTTGGAGAAGTATATCAAGTAAAACACTAATCTGCGAATTCTTGATTGGGGACTTACTGCCTGCTGCTCCTGTGCACCTTTTGATGTTGTTTTGTTCATACTATTATGTGATTGTTCAATTACTTTGTATTAAAATTCTGTAAATTGTTACTTTGGTTCTACTAATACTTTAATATTGCACTGATTTTATAATGTTTTCTATGATAGGATTTTTTACTACTATGTATTGATTTTTAAATACTGTTCTTACTATTGTATTTTTATCATGTCTTAAGTCTCTTTAAAATAGTGACTTTTTTAAAAATTAAACATGAACTTCAAACTGAAAATAAGATGACATGATTTCCCCGTGTGAGCCTTAGGGCTCGGGCCGGGTACGAAACTCATATACTGTAGATAGGCACAAACTATTTTGGGTGGCCGAAGAATTTTGTGTTGAGCAATGTTACTTTATAGGCTCCTGATTAATGAGAGAATATGGAATAACTTGACTTTTAGTCTATTTCAAAAAGCAAAAAACAACATAACTTTCGAAAGGCAAAAGAAAAACTGATATTGAAAAAAAAAGAACTGATCGAGATGTTAGACGAGTCGTCGCGAGAGAAAAATTAAATAATTACTCTCGTGAAATAATACCGCACAAAATAATAATACAAAATAATTACGCTACATGCGTATGATTTCCTGTAATGATGGTGCTATACGATCTCAGATTTCAGTAAAACCTCAAATAACCGATTTTTGTTGCAATTTTATTGGCTTAGTTATGAACATCGACCAAAATAATCACGTTAGGTCAATTTATCAGTCAAAATCGAGCAAGAAACAAAGTGGGGTGTTCGAATTTTTTTAGTTTACAGATATTTTGGCGAATTACAGCATTTAGCATAATAGAAACTGAAATTTAGGACCCCGAAAATTTGATGGCCCTGGGCCCGGGCCTCACGGGTCTTGGGGAAAAACACAGCTGTTTTTTTATTCTTTTAGCCAGTAAAATTTCCTTATTTTTACAAGTAATTGATATTTTAACGATTATATTTTTTCTTTAATTTGAGCTTCAGGGATAAAAAAGTTTCGAAATCTTCAGCTGTTTCACCATAAAACGGAAAAAGCATGGTAAAAATATCATGAAAGGTTTTTTTTTAATCTTTAATTTTTCAAAATATTTTTATTACTAGAGGCCTTTTTTTTATTTCAACATCTTGTTAACCTTTTAAACCATTGCTTCATTAAAAAAAACACATTTATCCTTAAGAGTATATGAAGTAATTTTCCATTAATTTTATGTGACTTTCTGCATTTTTAATTGCATTTTTCAGATCGCAAAACTTTCGGCAAAACGTTATTTAAGAGAAAACATTAAAAAAAATTTAAATCTTTTAACGTTCAAAAAACTTGAGTCACACAAAATGTTGAAGACTTAAAGTCTATTTTACACTCAACTATACAGTTTCACATAGAAATTAGACTTTCAAAGTAATTACTCTAGCTTGATAAAACTTAGAATAAATCCCCTCAATTAACACAGTAAAACAGTTTTATTTTTATATGCATAATTAGAATCACCTGGATTTATTCGTTTAATTAAACAGAATTTTCTAACTAATACCATTGTAATAAACTTAATTAAGCGACTTATTGGTATTTTGTGTTTGTAGTCCTGCATTCCAGTTAAATAAATCTGTTGTGACGTAATTGAATCGATAAGCATACTTTAGCACAGTTTATCTATTCTCTAGACACATTGCGTTGTTGTTTTGACGGAGTTGTACACTGCTCAAAACAATTAGGGGAATGCATGGCTTAAACCATTTCGCCCCAAATGATTCCATTTGATATTATTAGCTCCCGATTTTTTTGTTCACTAAGTTGAACTCGTACTTATTTATTGTTAGATGGAATAATCATGTCTTTTGAAGAATTAAATAATATTTGTTTTAATTGAATGAAAATATGAAAAACATGGTAAAATAAAATTCACTCCCAAAAACTTTTATGAAATAAATTGACCCTAGATTCTTCATGCTTTCGTTCTTAGAAGTCTAAAATTTAATTTTACCTTTTTTTTTACAATTAAAATTTAAAAAAAATTATTGTTACAATTTATTCAAAAGTTATGATTCCAATTTTTTTCCCCTTAAATTTTAATTAAAAAATTAAGATTTGTTTCCCTATTTTGTACCATTTCAATCTGGATTCTTAAGGAATCTATTTCACAAATTTTAGATTTTTTTAATAAAAAATAAAAATTTGGAACTGGACGGGTAAACAAAAGTACTCAAAGTGCTCCCCTAATTGTTTTGAGCAGCGTAACTGTCATAAGACTGGCATTGATTTAATAGAGCTATTAAGAAACTAGATGTTTAGAAAGAATTAAAATTACCAACTTTCCTTTTTCTTAATTATTCACAAAAATTCTTATAAAATGAACAGATAAATTGAAGAATATAAATTATAAGTTAAGGGCTCTTACGTCATATATTTATAATGAAATAATTATGGGTATTAGTCTTTAAAAATAAAAATTGAAAGAATTGTAGACAGATGGTCAGACGTACTGGCAAAAATACGAAAAGGCTTTTAGTCACAATGAGAAAAGCTGGATTTTAATGTCATATCACTCAAACTAAGTATTTTAATTGGATTGTTAGAAAGGATTTTGGAGAGAGGATATGGACAAATACATAGGCAAAAAACCTCCACCACGTCACTGATAAACTTTTTATATAAAAGAAATCGAATTAAGAAAGAAAAAAAATTATAAATCCCTTTACAATTACGATAACAATTGCCATTTAAAGTGAACGTAAGATAATAACTGTTGGTAGTGTAATATTTTGTAGAAAACTCTTGGTTGAATGAAATATTTTGTAGCAAATGTGATATTAGAGAAATTGAGGAATTTATTGATGGTGAGATATTGAAAAATTTTGTGAAGCAAATATTAAGGCTGTAAGAATATAGTAAGTGGAATAAGATATAAATATCCCATATTGGAGATATGAAGCAATTCTTGACTAATATTAACTTGCTTAGTGGTCTCATGTCATTTCTAAAACTAAATAATTATATCATAAATATATTGCTCAATATATTTTTGCCAAATGAAATTTTATTGGTCTGCGAGTGTTCCTGTCAAATTGGCATATATTTCAAGAAAATGGATGTGACTTTAAAGCTATTTAAAATTATAACTTTCATTCCAATCATATTGCATAATTTAAGAATATGGATGAAGAACAATTTATTTAGTTCGTGGTATTATTTTTGCTTTTCTTCCTATTTAGATAACATTATTACTTTTATGGATAAAACTATTATAGTTTATTAAAAATAAACCTGCCCGATGTTAATTAACTAAAATATGTTTTAGTTGAATTAACATCGCACTTGAGCTACACGAACATGCTTAATAGATGAAGTAATAGATATTTTCAATAAAAGATTCATTCATTATAGTGTGCATTTTACTTTTGTACATGTAACTATCATACTTTATTTATTCTAATGCTTAGTAATGTAAGCTAAAACGTGGCGAATACCTTCCATATTTTTTTATATCTCTATTATTTTTCTATTATCTCTATTATTATACCTCTATTATTGTAACTACTAGTTAAGTCACATATTCTTTTAAAACTCACTCTTTAAACCAAAGAACAAGACGCATCCTTATACATAACCATTAGTTATTACTCTAATAGTTTTAAATGGAGGGTAGGGGTGGATATACATATATATTTCAGCTTATCTCTAGCTATTATTGCTCTATCAGATACTCTATCAGAGACGCTTATAAGCCTTCCGTCAAGTAATACAGACGCAGAAAGAGTTTTTACTCTCACAGAGAAAGGAAGTACACCCAGGGCGAATATGGAAATCGAACCCTCACCCGTTACAGCGAGCAGACTGCTGGCCTGCGATGCTAAACACTCGGCCATCCGGGCCCCTGATACCTAGTTTATGCGCGTATACCATTTTTGATTTCATTGTTAATTTGTTTGCTTTACAAAATTATACCTTACTAAAACATTCGTTAGAATTTTGTAATACCAATACCGCAACATATATCGTTTTGTTAGTTAAGTAATGGCTTCGTTCGCTGTTTAACTATTACCCTCCAACTGTTGTTTTCTTTTCAAACTGTTAATGACTAGATTAAATGTGTTAGTTAAAGTGAATATTTATGGTTATGATGTAAGAGCGAATAATTTAATAATTCCTTGTAGCACTTAAATAAAACACGGATGTATTTCTAAAGTACGTTAACATATATACCCGTCAAGAAACATTAAATTTTTGTAACATGTAATGTTTTTAACATGTTACATATGTACATTTAAATGACTCATTATATTTAGAAGTATTAATGAATGTGGAAAAACCATTAACTACTATAAAATATTTTTTTTATAACAACGTGCAAAAAAACTCACTTTTTTATATCATATTCATTCATAAATCGTTGTGAAAATTACACTTTACGTGCTTGCGTCACAGGCAGGGGTGAAAATGACGTTTTCGGCACAAGTGCGGTAAAGTAAATAACACTATCTGATTGGTAGAAAAACAAAATGATGTCATGAATATCTCCGTGGAAACTAAATGGTCATGAAACTCAGTGTTAATTCTATTGGTTCATAGTCCAGTGAATAAAGGAGTTTTACCATACAAAAGGTCCGGTATCGCTGATTTTTTTATATGTTGTTTGTGACCCCTAGGTAGTAATAAATGTGAGTTTTCGTCATCCTCGTTCTATTGCTTTTTCCGCCATCTTGAAAAAACGTTCGAAATTTCGCCCATTTTCCAGTTTTTGGCCTATAACTTTTTTCCTAAGCATTTTTGAATATAACTTTTCGACACAAAGTTGTAGAAAACAAAATTTTCTTTAAAATAGGTATGAAAAGTTTTTATGTACGACAATTAGTTAAGGAGCTACGAATCAGCAAAAAGGGTGTAAAATCGAGCGTTTCGAAAAAATATTAGATTCTAACGACTTTCTATCGCCGTAACTCACATAAAACTTCATTTTATCAATGAACAATGATTTAACAAGTCGTAGAAAATTTAATTTCCTATAAAATACACTTATCGAAAATAAGTTTCTTATATATTCCAAGAAGAAAGGTTAAATTTACAGAAACCTAAAAAAAGTTCTATTTTCACCCGACGATACAATGTTTTATTTTTTTGAAGGTAGCCCTTTACCATTGTAATTTTTCACTATTTTTGTGAATACAAAACTTGCAGAAAATAATTTTTCCTATAAAATGGTTCTATTTTGTGTTTCATGCGATAGAATGTAACGGAGCTACGTTGTTCGAAAGATGGCGTAAAATCTTGAATTTCGCCAAAAGAGTTTTTTTTATCACTTTAAATCCCAATAATTAAAACAAAAAACTTCATTTAAGTGGAATATAATTATTGTGGAACTTGAAGACATCATTTATTATATTGGTACGGTCATAAAAGTTATTTCAGATTCAATACCAAAGAATTTAGTTACATTTAAAAAACGAAGATTTCTTATTTATTCAAATGAAAAATACTTGTGATTTGATAAAAGATTTCAATTTCATTTCAACAAATAGTTTAAATAAAACTACTATAAAAAAAGTGGGAAGTGTATAATAGAAAATGATTAATTTTCTATTGTACGCTGCATTACGTTACAATCATTACGTTTTTCAACCAATTTAAATACTGATGTTTTACCCCCTCTGAACATTGCTGAATGCTGACGTAGTATCGCAGCCAGTTATTGCACATACACACACGTGTAATAAAAAGATATGATTTTGACAGTTTGGATAAGCAGATAAATTCTTCGATGAATATACTTTTGATTATTCATGAGTATTACTAGGTTTCAAAAAATAAACAGTCTTTATCAAATGGAGTTCGTGCAATCAGTAGTATTTTCTATTAGTTTTATTAGATAATTTTCTATTCAATAAAATTGGTAGGAATAGTTCACATAAAGATGCATCGGTTATCTCCTATATAAGAATCCTCATCTGTTGCATTTGAATCAACATTTAAACAAGATTGGCCATGGCAATTGGTACCTACTAAAGAACAATATAATCCGACTTTTTTACAGCCACAGTTTGTACTACAACCCTTTTTGCAATTACAAAATATAGTATATTAAGCAGTTTTTCTGGAGCAAGTGGGAGTAAAGTTTGAATTGGCTCCAAAATATTATTTAATAATTTAAAACCCCAGTCTTCAGGGTTCAGTTGATTGCCTAGCCACGCTTGAACTTGATAGTTTACTCGATACAAGTGTTGATAAGTGGAAGCACACGTTGGAGGAAAGCAAGATACTTGAACTCTTTTATTGTTCCCTGTCTTTTTTTTTATAAAACTTAAATATCTATTATTAACTATTATCCATATATACATATTATTAAATATCTCTTTCCTGCTGGCTAAGTCATTTAGGCTGTATTCTAATGAATGGTTCCTTGGCCACCGGTTGATGTTCACTTCGAGTTATATCGGGACAGTTTTTTTAAGAAAAGTATTGAAATGAATCGAGACTCTACTAAGAAGTTCGAGTTAAGGTATCCGATGACCTTTTTTCAGCAAAAATCGACTAAATATCAAACATTTGTATTTTTTTGCATTTTAATATAAAATAAACATTTAGCTTTCTAAATCTGTTTCATTTTAGTTTTTAGTTTTTGATAGAACCGAAGTTATAGCACTTTAAAGCTTCTTTTGCTTGTTTTTGCATTTATTTTTTCAAAACGCATTACGCAAAACATAAAAACTGAAGTTCTTTATTATCAGCTGCTTCCAAATTTTTACAGTAGTTTAGTAACAGTATGAAGAAGGTTTTGAAATAGAATCGTGTAAAACTATTAAGAATGGGATATTTTAAAACCATTCATATGCGTGTTACTCTCTTGTTTGTATGTGTTTTCGATATAATGCTTCAAACTTTTGCCTATAAAAAAATTGGGAGCTGATATCTAAACGATTTTAGTTCATGACCTATATTAATGTTTGTTGAGCATATATAAATTTAAACGATGGAAAAAATTAAAAATTTGTAAAGATATCATGTTTGATTTGTAAAGATATCATGGAAGCGTGATTGTTGAAGCATATTTTACTATAATTGTTCACAAGTTCTGAATACTTTCTTAAAACAATTTTTATATTCATAACTACTCAACGTCATGGTTGTAATGGAATTTTCAGAAACTTGCTGTCAAAGGAGATCGGCCACTTAAATGGATTATTCGACTTATAGGAAGTCTAGTTATCAAGGTTAGACTGTATTTGCGAACTTAGACTAGGAATAAATTTTTTAGCAGACATGGGATAGGTGAGGACTCTTTATTTACACTATAATAGCGTACCAATGACCTATACCAAAATTTAGCTGTATGCGAATTTTATTTAATTAAAATGTCGATTTTGACAGGACGTGGTAGCCATCAAATGCATCAATTACCGTAGATACATAATGCTTAAGAATGTACTTCCGATAATCAGTGTAAATTTCAGAAAATGTCGCGTTTCGACTCCACATCATTTGGTGGAGTAGATATCCACCATCAATAACAACTATGCAACGATATCTAATATATATGTTTTTTTTTTATTAAAAGCATCGATATCGTAAGATCTTTGGGGCTAAAATTATTTCCCTTCTTTTCTCTGTGTCTTCGGCAAAACATATAACGGCTTCTACTCATGCTTTTCGAAAAATGTACCAAAATTCTTTAGTTGAATCAAAAATTTCTTTGAGATCTTACTAATATAATTAATGATGTCTTCAAGTTTTAGAATAATTACGTATTTTCCACTGAAATGAAGTTTTTTGTTTTAATTATTGGGATTTAAAGTGATAAAAAAAACTCTTTTGGCGAAATTCAAGATTTTACGCCATCTTTCGAACAACGTAGCTCCGTTACATTTTATCACATGAAACACAAAATAGAACCATTTTATAGGAAAAATTATTTTTTGCAAGTTTTGTATTTACAAAAATAGTGAAAAATTACAATGGTAAAGGGCTACCTTCAAAAAAATAAAACATTGTATCGTCGGGTGAAAATAGAACTTTTTTTAGGTTTCTGTAAATTTAACCTTTCTTCTTGGAATATATAAGAAACTTATTTTCGATAAGTGTATTTTATAGAAAATTAAATTTTCTACGACTTGTTAAATCATTGTTTATTGATAAAATGAAGTTTTATGTGAGTTACGGCGATAGAAAGTCGTTAGAACCTATTATTTTTTCGAAACACTCGATTTTACACCCTTTTTGCTGATTCGTAGCTCCTTAACTAATTGTCGTACATAAAAACTTTTCATACCTATTTTGAAGAAAATTTTGTTTTCTACAACTTTGTGTCGAAAAGTTATATTCAAAAATGCTTTGGAAAAAAGTAATAGGCCAAAAACTCGAAAATGGGCGAAATTTCGAACGTTTTTTCAAGATGGCGGAAAAAGCAATAGAACGAGGATGACGAAAACTCACATTTATTACTACCTAGGGGTCACAAACAACATATAAAAAAATCAGCGATACCGGACCTTTTGTATGGTAAACCCCCTTTTTGAGTCTCTATTCACTGGACTATCATTACTTTTGCATTTTCTAATACCTACATGGAAACTACAAGTATTACAAAAATTATTGAAGGAAATGAAATAAGATAAAAGTAAGAACACACATTTCATTCCAAACAATACTTTTCTTGAAGAAGATTAAACGAAGCTTCCTTAGCTGCTTTTTCAATGTAATCTGGAAGTTGGTCAAACATCATTTCAAATTCATTTTCACCCATGTTTGGTAGCACTAATTAATGTAAATACTATTTTGATTCTAAATAGAAAATAATTTTAAATTTTTTCTTTCACTACTTTGCATTTTAGAATTTTGCCATGGAAACTAAATGATGTCTTGAAAATCACTCATTGGTAGAAATACTTTTTTGCACGTTATTATAAAAAAATATTGTAAGCAAGCACGTGCCAAATAACACTTTATTAAGCTCTTGTCATTATATAAAAATAAAAGCCACTCGCTTAATAAAGTGTCATTTTCGACACTAGTTGCTTGAATAACTATTAAAAATATAGCGAACAATGCTTTTTTAATGGAGAGTTACACGCGTCTGTATCATATCTAGGCTACACGTGCCTCTTGGATAGCTCAAAATGTGTAATAGCGATCGCCGTATTCAATCTACTATCCTTGTGATCGCCGCAAGTCGAATAATGAAGCCTCAAGTTACAATAGCCTTTTTTAATGTAAAATTTAAGCTAATACAGTTTACGCTTATGTTAATTTTCTTAATCCTCAGATTATGCATAGACTATTTCAAATCATTAAAGTGTAAAAATTTTGATTGACGTTTTTTTTATTTTCGTTTTTTTCAAACATCAATGATTCGAATGAATTCTAAGTAGTCGTTAAAAGTAATTTTTCTTCAATATTTTTTTTGATAAATTGAAGGCATTCTATTGACTGGAACATAAATACATACACTCTTAAAACAAAAGAGTGAAATAAACTCCAGTAGGAGAAGTGCATTTTCGACACTGGAAAGAGTGTATATTAACTCAGACTGAGTTAAAACCACTCGTTTGGAGTGATCCTGTCGGAGGTTTAAGACACAAAGGATCCACTCCCATAGGGGAAGTGCATTTTCAACACTGGATGAGTGAAAATTAACTCAGACTGAGTTAAAATCGCTCGTTTTTTTAAGAGTGTAGATGAAATAATTTGTACACGTCTAAACTCATTGGTTAAAAATATTTAAGGAATTCCTATATCTTATTTTTAAATTACAAAGCTTCTTAGAATACCATTTCATCAGCAACATCAAGATTTATTGCACAAAAATCCTATTCACGAGGTTTTTTTTGTATAAATGTGTCTTATAATTAAGTGATAAACCACTGAACTAGGAAAATATTAATCGATATCAAATTTTATATCCCACACAATTTTAAGAATCTTCTAAAAGCAATATAGAAGTTTCAGAGATACAGCTGTAAAAACGGAAAATCTTCCGATAGAAAGATTAATGGGCAGAATTCATAAGCTTTTTGTGATGGACCATTAGCACAGGGTCATTCCATTTTCTCTCGCAGGAGATTCTGCATTGGAATTTCTAGCTAACGGGGTTTTTACCGCCAAGTTTAAGATTTATCGCCAAATTTAGTTGAGGTTGAACTCTTTCACATTGTAAACAATGCTAATATATTATTTGAAAAAAAAAAGCTGGCAGCTGCAGTGGTGGCCAAAATTGTTAATTTTTTTTTAAAGTTTCGTATTTTTAAACTTAGTGTGTTTTTTCAGAATATATTAATTTTCACTTAAATACAAACAATTATATATCAATCTAAAATAATTTAATCTTTCTGAGGAACACTGTCTGCAGATCGCTGAAGCAGTCTATGAGACCTTTGGTCCCTTATAATCTATATCCATGGACACAACATCATCATCATCAAAGTAATTTAATGTAGAATTAAAAGTAAATACAGTATTACAATATCTGTATTACAAATAAGTTATGCAACTAATGGTATGATCTGTCTTACTTTCGCAAGTCATTGAACCACCAACTTGTACTGCAATTTCAACATAAAAGAAACCATTGGTTGTGCTTGTTTGTTCAACTAAAATGAGCAGAACTTTATTTGTAATACATATACTTTAATTCTGTTTTTTAAATGAAATTCTACATTAAATTACCTTCAACTTAATATTTAAATGTTTATATTTAAGCGAAATTCAATAGATGCAAGCACACAGTTGAAACACGTGAAACTTTCAAAAAAATTTCCACACTTTTATCCACCACTGTAAGTTTCTTGTAAATAAAAAAAATATAATTATGACAACGGAAAAATATGTTCACAAAATTTCTATCATCAAAACAATGCAGAAAAGCATAACAGATATATTATTTAGCTTTGACACGTTAAGTATGTTAAGAAGCCCATGGCCCGTATACGTATCCTCGCCATAGGAGTCAGGCACGTTGAAACTCTGCCAACTTCATTAACAAGGCCAGAGAAGCTTTCCCAAACGTGAGCGTAGACGGAATTTTTGACGTCACTATTCCGAGTGCCGAATATCGAAAAACTAGTTCGGACGCATTCGGGGCCCAAAAAATGTGGTCAGCCGTGAACGAGTGGTTCGCAACAGGTTTCGACACAAGTTATTTTCATCTTTTGGAACAACGTCACTCTTAATTATGACGTCAAATTTTCCGTCACCATGCGTGTTTGAGAGCTTCTTTGGGCTTAGTATTTGAATAGGCCGTGGTTGACCACTATACCATCGCGGCCCCGAGTGAAGTTTGCGTACTCAAAATATTTATTTACGTAATAAAAACATATATTTTTCAACAGATGAAATTTGTACCGGTGGCTACATACTTTATCTGTTTAACTCATGTGTCTTTTGATAAATTGAGTTATGACAGAATCAGAACTCTGCCCATCGTAAACCAATTTTAAGTGTCGAGGTTGACATTAAAAAGTCGAGAAGTGGAGTTAAATTATAATCATATATTATTTCGGTTATTAACATTGCAAAAATTACAGTTATTTGAGAAAAATAGAGCTGATGCTTTGAACCAGCATGACTGCGTGCTTTTCGAACATTTCCCTCTGCCTTTATATTAACTACGTAACTTCTAAAAACTAAATCTCAGAAAATAATGACGATGAACCTATAATAGCACATGCTGAGTAGCGATTTGATCTCTGAATTGTGACACTGGGGTTCTGTGTTCCATTGCCGTAAATACATGATTTGGTTTGATAAAATTGCAATCTCGAGTATTATAGCTAAATAAAAAGTCTGTGGCTTTATTAAAAAAAACAAAGAAGAATTCATTTTAATGATGTACTTTTGAAGCAAGAATTATTTTTTGTCTAATTTGTTTCATATAAAAGCCATTCTGATGGTTTTTTTTGTTCATTTTGTAGTAGGTGTATTATTAAAAATGAGAAAATATTACTTCTTATTTTCCGACAGGCATACTTATATAATTTAAGTAAAATTAAAAATAAAATAAGCACTTGCATCATTATGTATTTTTGGCGACGAATGGGAAATTTGGCGAAAAAATTCCCGATAACTAGGTACTTGTCGGTTTCCTTCCTGTACATCCCATTTTTTTATTACAACTATTGCTGCAAAACTAATGGCTCAGGATGCGTTTCTTTCCGTTCCATTGCAGATAACCGGTCCCGAGGGTCAGATGCGATCCATAACTCGCGAATTCGGGCAATAGTTACTACGGTATTGGAAGGTAGGACATGTGACCATTTTTGAAGGAGAGTTGTTCGTGGTTTCTGTTATTTTCTCTATATCATGAGTTCATGACATTCAATTCAATTTTGAGAAATAACGTAAGGTTTTCTGTTAAAGCTCATTTCGGGTCGATGTACACCTTAAAATTAAAAAAAAAAATGGAACTCAAATTCTAAGACTAATTATTTTTATTTCTTAAAACCAAATAAGAATATAAAAGAGAACTAATATACAGTGTTAGTCAAAATGAATAAGATAATAAGAAAACTATTTGTAGATGAAAGTATGTTTATTGAAACCAAAGTACAGCTACGTATGGACAGATTAACTATCAATCTACCAACTATTGGGACAGATTAACTATCAACCTACCAACTATTGTCCTATTCATTTTGACCTGTACAGTATAAGTAGTAGGATAAATGCAAGAAAATGCCGAAGAAAACAGATTTCTTGCAGAATGTAGAATGAACATTGATGACTCTTCCATAAGCAAATATGTCACATATATCGGGGAAATTTATCGGCGAAAATACGATACAATGTAGCAAAATATTACAATGTCTGTAGTACTAACTAAATATACTGTTCGATATCGACAATAATTCGATATAATGTAGCTAAGGATTGCAAAGCAATGTGTCTGTAGTACTCTCCAAATATATTGTAATACAATTATACAATTTTTTTTTACCAATTAAAATAGGTTTTCATGCAAATATAGCTTTCTGTTTTAACCCATCTTAATGCAACACAAGATATAAGACATAAGAACACTGTGGCAACTGAACACTTTGAGCAGAAAAAAATATAAAAACACATTTTAAAGAACATTAAGTTATTATTTAGCAAAAAAACGCATTGATGCAATCCTCAAATGAGTTTTTAATGGGCTACAAATCCATTATTTATAAACATTTAGAAACAGGTGACAAATACTAAACTGATATTTTATATTTTACCCTCAAACGCGCCAGAAGTGGCCTTTTGGAAGTTATTCCACCCCACCAGTTACGCGCGGTGGCACAATACTTTTATATCACGGGTACGTGTGAAGCAACATGACTGGAAGGGCAGTGCAAACTAATTCCATTGATGGAATCATTTAGGCGTTGGATATTGTCGGGATTGGAGTTGGAGTGGCCGTAATAACTCTGGCAGCTGTGATGGATTTCGGATTGTTGCGAGTAGAAAGATTGTTGGCCGATCCGGCAGCACAACGGTTAGGGAGCTAGCCTTTGGAGCATAGATTTAAAAAGTAGCAGATCTGCCCATCGATTGCGCGATCCTGTACAACGAATACCAACCGCGCGATTGTGTGATGAATTCACATTTCGTAGTTTTTCTTTTAATGCATCACGGGATATTGGTTCACAAAAAATGCTTTTGCCGAAGAGTTACATGCAATAAAAACTGTATTTTTAATATGCTTCTTTTAAGAATACATATATCATGTCTACCAGAAATTATATCAATACATATCCAGCTATAAACTTATGCTAGCAAAACTGGTAAAAAGTTTTAGCTAGCTAATATTAAATATATATTTTTTATTGGTCGAATTATCACATGGTGCCATCTGATGGCGTATGGCATGCCATGTGCTAGGGCTTGCGAACTGCCTTATGAGATACTGGTTCACAAGTGGCTTCACCTTTCCCCCTAGCAGATCTGCTACTTTCTAAATATATGCTTTGAAGCTTCTCGGTTTGAGCTCGAATCCCAATAAAATAAGGCATGGATGTTTGTGTTTGTCAATAAGTGTTGTCATTTGTCTGTGCGTTTGTGTCGTCCTCTCTTTGTGTGTCTATTGTGACGGTGTCACTTCGATCCACTCCCTTCTAGAGGGCGCATACATTGTCATTTGTCAAAGATTGTGGAGGTTATGGACAGTGAATTGGAGAACTTTTTATAGTTTTATTGGCTTGTTTTAAGGCTATGTACTACATGCCAGTTATGAGAAATTACATTTGATTGGATGTTAGCTTAACTTTCTTGTTTCGAATGGAGGTTCATAGGTTATTCTAAACAAAAAAAAATATTCTTATAATTGCAGGAAAGCCCAGTGTGGTTGGTCTTCTCACGAACACGCTTGCGTTTCGCTATTTACTTAGTTAAAAAAAATCGATTGTTTAGCATCAGACAAAGTGTGATGATAAAAGTCCTAGCATCACCCTGTGACGCCAATTTACACATGATGAAATTTTTTTTTGTGTGGTAACAGCGAAAAGTTTGGTATATTTCCAGATTGGACGCACATCTTTTTTGTTGAAACACAATTAGAGTTAGTTGTTCACGTGACTTTAAGCCTCGTGAAAACATAAATCTTATATAACATGCGCATTACATTACTGTGATGTAAAAAGTAACCGTATAATGTGCTTTAATTTTGTCTCAAAATATTTTACAGTGTAGGGAATTTTATGGATCAGAGAAAAAATATCTCAGAGTTATTTTTCTTGCAATACAAATTGAGTATAAAATGAAGTTTTTGAAATAAACAAATTTTTTTAGCGTTAAATATTATAATTGTGTAAAATATAAGTTAAAACTCTTAAGAGGTTAAATATGTGAAGCGGAAATATTAAGATAAAGTGGGTGAGTTAATATGTTTCAGATTTCTGATTTTGTGTATTTTTGTT
The DNA here is from genome assembly GCA_023701765.1 of Hylyphantes graminicola. NCBI lineage: Eukaryota > Metazoa > Arthropoda > Arachnida > Araneae > Linyphiidae > Hylyphantes > Hylyphantes graminicola. The sequence goes on along the minus strand of CM043115.1, from coordinate 47,595,474 downwards.
GATTATAAATGTGCAATTGTATCAGACTAGCAAGCTTGCCAACTAGAATTTTATTCTGGCTTCAGTATTGATATTTTTTGCCAAGAAAAAAAAATTAAAGAAAAACAATTTAATTTTACTTTTTGTAAAATTTGAGACCAATTTATATCTAGTTAATTTTTTAACTGAAATATTTATTGTTTAAAACCAAAACAATAGATTTTTTTTAGCAAATTACATTTTGATACACATCAACATTAGCTTTCTTAGCAGCTTCTTTCTACTCAAATTGTATCTGAACGTTTTGTGGATTTCAGTTTTCATTTCAAAGTTTGGAAATGAAGGCTTTACTGAGCCTTAAACTTACACGCAAAATGTTTGTTTAGAAATATGATTAAGTTTTGGAAAAAAAAAAGCTTTAGGAAGTAAAACGCGATTGGAAAGTTTATCCTTTGTTGAACAAGATATATATGAAAAATTATAGAAGTGGGTGAACTGAACTTTTTACTGGAAAACGCTTTGTAAAAAGTTTGGTTCAAAAACGTTTCAATTCCGTCTAAAGAAATTAATCTTCAAATGATTGATGTCGAATAAGTTTATAGAAATATTTGATCAAAGTTGAACTATGCTTGTAAGAAAATTCTCTTTAAAAATAGGTTATGGAAATTTACGTTTTGCTGAGTTTATGTTATTACAAATGTTCAATCGAATATTTTTTTTAAAATAAAAATATAGTTTGCAGCGATTCTTGTTTAAATTGAATTATTTTTGCAAAAATATGCATTACATAGTTTTCGTCTTATTTGAATTTGCTTTTTATTTGTATTTGCACTCACAGTGAAATTAATTTTGATATTTTCTATCGCCTAATTATAAGCACTATAGAAACACCTTTCCAAACTTGCTCACTCTTTGCAAAAGGCATGTTTTTAGGTCTTGCGTGGCAAAAAAACGAAAATAAATTCTTTCTCGATCGTCGATTGATGAATTCACGTCCCGTGGTACGGAGCACCAATCGGAGCTTTGATAACCAGAAAGAAAGAAATGATAGATAAAAAATTCCATTCGCTGCAACAACCCACAATAAACTTTAAACAAGCGTTACGCACAATTTTATAACAAAAAGTTTTAAAATATTAAGCTTATTTTGTTAAAACACATGTAATTGTATAAATAAACTTTTTTTTTTATTAAATTGGTTTGCGTAAAAAGTATTATACAAACTATTCTCTTTAAGATTGATCTTCAAGCAAAATTTCCTTTTATTGTATATTGAAAAGTATAATTCCTTTTTGATTGTTTCTATATAATAAAAAAATATTGCACTCTAAAGCCCAACGATCTCAAGCAAATTTTAGTGCCATATATATTTTTTCTTTTAAACCAAAATTTTATATTTCAAAATGTAATTAAGTTAATTAAGAAAAAATAATGAGGCAGCTTTTTACAACGCCACTCATAGTCAACATTATCAATAAAAATCCATACACATCATTTAATCATGGGCAGACTCATTCATACCACCAACTCCGTGGACAATAGAACACAACATTTTATTCCATAAAACATTCCATAAGAACATTCCTCATGCGTTCATACTTGATATTTTTATCAACAAAGACACCCTTCTGTCCAAAGCAAGGCAAACCACAGCGGATTTATTGCCGGCCATATTATTTATTAATTCCTTCAAGATAAAAGTTCCACCATGTCCTTCTTCATCCAAGTTTATCTCCAGGCCAATAGCTATATTATGCTTCTGTGACCTAATATTGGAGGTATTTCCATAAAGCTCGGAGGAGTCGGACATTAGAGGAACGATGGAATTATTAATTAAGAGCAACGTTTATCGTATCCATCATTTCTAGTCGCAGAGTGTAATGGATAATAATCGGGACTGCGTGGATATGACAATGGCCGATGGGTTCATTATTTATAATGCGTGTAGATTCGAGGATGTGGTAGTAGTAGGGTCTAGATTTTTGGGGATTTTAAGATTATTCTTGTTTGCTAATGTGGATACAACACTGTAGATTTGAGAACTGGAAGCATTCTAGTAATCCATAAAGAAAATTCATGAAGTAATTAACGAAAACGTTATTAAAATGGTAACTTTCATAGTGTACCTGAATGAAGAATGTAGAATTTCAGTGGTCGGTAACGTTGCTATTATGTAGTTCGGTAACATCAAGATTGAAGCATCATTCAGTAGTAAGATTGGTGTCCTCGAGAAATTTGTAAACTGTATTTAATGGAATTAGTAAGCAGTTTTTTTAAATCCAGATTTAATAATGCATGTCTTGCAATTAAAGACAATTATTAAATAACATATACAGCATCTCTCATCACAGAGTGTATCGTATCCACCATTTCTAATCGCAGAGTGTAATGGATAATAATCGGGACTGCGTGGATATGACAATGGCCGATGGGTTCATTATTTATAATGCGTGTAGGTTCGAGGATGTGGTTGTTGTAGGATCTAGATTTTTGGGAGAATATTCTTGTTTGAAAATATGAATTTTGAAACAACCATCGTCCATTTGATAATTGAAAGCATTCTAGTAAATCGTAAAAAATAATGAAGTATTCATCAAGAACGTTATTAAAATGGTAAATTGTAATTTTTAATAATGGTAAATTTTATCGTGTACTTGAATGAAGAATGTGGAATTTCGGTGGTCGGTAATGTTGATTTTATGAAGTTTGGTAATATCAGAAATGAAGCATCATTCAGTAGAAAATGGTTGTCCAAGAGTAATTTGTTAACTGTCTTTTATGGAAATAGTAAACAGTTTTATTTGTCGATATTTAATGATGCATGTCTTGAATTATTAAATAACACACAGCAATTATTAAATAACACACAGTATCCAACATCACAGAGTGTATCGTATCCATCATTTCTAGTCGCAGAGTGTGATGGATAATAATCGGGACTGCGTTCATATGACAATGGCCGATGGGTTCATTATTTATAATGCGTGTAGGTTCGAGGATGTGGTTGTAGTAGTATTTTTGGGGATTTTAAGATTATTCTTGTTTGAGGATATGGATGTTGAAACAAACACCGTCCATTTGATAATTGAAAGCATTCTAGTAATCCGTAAAAAAATAATGAAGAACGTTATTAAAATGGTAAATTGGTAATTTTTAATAATGGTTAATTTTATAGTGTACTTGAATTAAAAATACGGAATTTTGGTGGTAATGTTGCTTTTATGTAGTTTGGTAATATCAAGATTAAAGCATTATTCAGTAGATAATTGGTTGTCCACGAGTAATTTGTAAACTATCTTTTATGGAATTAGTAAACAGTTTTTTTATCCATATTTAATAATGCATGTCTTGCAATTAAAAACAATTATTAAATAACATACCGTAACTCTCATCACAGATTGTATTGTATCCATCATTTCTAGTCGCAGAGTGTAATGGATAATAATCGGGAATGCGTGGATATGACAATGGCCGGTGGGTTCATTATTTATAATTCGTGTAGATTCGAGGATGTGGTTGTAGTAGGATCTATATTTTTGGGGATTTTAAGATTTCTTGTGTGATGATGTGGATGTTGAAACAAACACGGTCCATTTGATAATAGAAAGCAATCTAGTAATCCGTAAAAAAATAATGAAGTATTCACCAAGAACGTTATTAAAATGGTAAATTGGTATTTTTTAATAATGGTAAATTTTATTGGGTACTTGAAAGAAGAATTTGGAATTTTGGTGGTAAAGTTTCTTTTATGTAGTTTGGTAATAATATCAAGATTGAAACATCATTTAGTATATAATTGGTTGTCCACGAGTAATTTGTAAACTATATTTTATGGAAATAGTAAATAGTTTTTTTTATCCATATTAAATGATGCATGCCTTGCAATGAAAAACAATTATCAAATAACATACCGTATCTCTCATCACAGAGTGTATCGTATCCACCATTTCAAGTCGCAGAGTGTAATGGATAACAATCGGGACTGCGTGGATATGACAAAGGCCGATGGTTTCATTATTTATAATGCGTGTAGATTCGAGGATGTGGTTGTAGTAGGATCTAGACTTTTGGGGATTTTAAGATTATTCTTGTTTGATGTTATGGATTTTGAAACAAATACTGTCCATTTGAAAATTAAAAGAATTCTAGTAATCCGTAAAAAATTAATAAAGTAATCAACAAAAACGTTACTAAAATTTTAGTTATATAGTGTACTTGAATTAAGAATGTTTAATTGTGGTGGTCGGTAATGTTGCTTTTATGTAGTTTGGTAATATCAAGATTAGAGCATCATTCAGTAAATAATTGGTTACCCACGAGTAATTTGTAAACTATCTTTTATGGAATTAGTATATAGCTGTTTTATCCATATTTAATGATGCATAACTTGCAATTAAGAACAATTCTTAAATAACCTACCTTATCCATCATCACAGAGTGTATCGTATCCACCATTTCTAATTTGGCCGATGGGTTCATTATTTATAATGCGTGTAGATTCGAGGATGTGGTTGTTGTAGGATCTAGACTTTTGGGAGACTATTCTTGTTTGAAAATATGAATTTTGAAACAACCATCGTCCATTTGATCATTGAAAGCATTCTAGAAATCCGCAAAAAAATTAATGAAGTAATGAACAAAAGCGTTATTAAAATGGTAAATTGGTAATTTTTAATAATGGTACATTTTATAGTGTACTTGAATGAATAATACGGAATTTTGGTGGTAAAGTTGCTTTTATGCAGTTTGGTAATATCAAGATTAAAGCATGATTCAGTAGATAATTGGTTGTCCACGAGTTATTTGTAAACTATCTTGTATGGAAATAGTAAACAGTTTTTTTAATCCATATTTAATGATGCATGTCTTGCAATTAAAGACAATTATTAAATAACATACCGTATATATCATCAAAGAGTGTATCGGATCCATCATTTCTTGTCGCAGAGTTTAATGGATAATAATCAGGGCTGCGTGGATATGACAATGGCCGATGGGTTCATTATTTATAATGCCTGTAGATTCGGGGATGTGGTTGTAGTAGGATCTAGATTTTTGAAATTTTTTAGATTATTCTTGTTTGATATTATGGATTTTGAAACAAATACTGTCCATTTGAAAATTGAAAGCGTTCTAGTAATCCGTAAAAAATAATAAAGTATTCATCAATAACGTTATTAAAATGGTAAATTGGTAATTTTTAATAATGGTAAATTTTATAGTGTACTTGAATGAAGAATGTGGAATTTTGGTGGTAAAGTTGCTTTTATGTAGTTTGGTAATATCAAGATTGAAGCTAACGCTGCGTACGATGTCGCCCTTAACGGTTGCGTTGGGTGCCTATTCAGGTGGTGGCTCGACACCTGACTGTGGTTCTAAAATACGACGCCCGTTGCCAATAGCCCTCGTGTAGCCCTAGTGCGACGATAATTCAAACAAAACTAAACCAAGATTGAAGCATGATTCAGTAGATAATTGGTTGTCCATGTGTTATTTGTAAAATATCTTTTATGAAAATAACTGTAAACAATTTTTTTGTCCATATTTACTGATGCATAACTTGAAATTAAAAACAATTATTAAATTAAACACCGTATCCAACATCACATAGTGTATCGGATCCATTATTTCTAGTCGCAGAGTGTAATGGATAATAATCGGGACTGCGTGGATATGACAATGGCCGATGGGTTCATTATTTATAATGCATGTAGATTCGAGGATGTGGTGTAGTAGGATCTTGATTTTTGGGGATATTAAGATTATTCTTATTTGATGATATGGATGTTGAAACAAGCACTGTATAAATGATAACCGAAAGCAATCTAGTAATTCGTTAAAAAAATTAATAAAGTAATCAATTAAAACGTTATTAAAATGTTAAATTTTATTGTGTACTTGATTGAAGAATGCGGAATTTCGGTGGTCGGTAATGTTGATTTTATGCAGTTTGGTAATATCAAGAATGAAGCATCATTCAGTAGAAATTGGTTGTCCATGAGTAATTTGTAAACTGTCTTTTATGGAATTAGTAAACAGTTTTTTATCAAAATTTAATGATGCATGTCTTGGCAATTAGACAGTATTATTAAATAACATAGCGTATCCACCATCACATAGTGTATCGTATCCACCATTTCTATCATTCCACCATTTCTTCGTATCCACCAATCTAGTAGAATATGTACTTTTGGAGATTTTAAGTTTATTCTTATTTGATAATATTGCTTTTAAAACATTGTTCATTTATTATTGAAAGTCAACGAGCAATCCATAAACAAACTTTTATAGTAATGAACAAAAATGTTATGAAATGATACGAGTTTTAATAGTTACTTGAACGAGTAATGTGGAACTCGGGAGGTCGGTAACCTTGTTTTGATGTATTTTGGAAATATCAAGATAGAAGCATAGTTCATTTGATCAATCAAAGCATCTGAGTAATTTGAAAAAAAAAAAAAAACTTTGATGGAGGTCACACATAGTTTGTAAAATTCTTTTACGATACGTTTCTTGAAATTAAGAACAATTATTAAATAGCATATTGTATCTACGCAGTCCTTTTTTTGCGGTCAATTTCATGAAATGAAGGAATAAAGTATAATTATTAAATAATAAATTGTATTTATAACTTCTAGTACAAAGTCTATCGTATCCATCAATTATAGGTTCAAAGAGCTATGGATAATAATCGAGACTTCGTGGATAACACAATGACGTATGGATTTACTATTCATAATGAGTGCAGTTTCTACGGTGTACTTTCAGTCACTTGTGGATATTTAAATGTTGTTATTTGATAATTTTAAAATTTAACACATTTCTTCCGTTAATTGGAAGTCCCCCAGTTGCTTTTAAAGGAACTTAAACTGACGCATTAAGAAAACATTTGAGAAATTATAAATTTCAAGTGTGTATACTATAGTGACACTGCGATTTTTGGATGTTGTTGTAAACTAATTAATAATTTGACTAAAATTTGAAGATGTTACAATAAAGTTCATTGTATTTAAATTCAAAGACTTGGGGTCTGATAATTTTGAGTACACACATTTTTGGTAAAGAAAGCAAACCAACAAAGATGTGAACAAAGTGAAATGAAGAATTTTAGAGATTGATGTTTGGAGACATTAAAATGAATAATTTATACATTTGATAATGGGAAATCACCAAGAAGTTCTAAAACAATATTTTATAGAAACAATAAAACATCCTTATTAATTAGAGTGAATTTCTTTATTCTTATTCTTAGTCTAATTTGTTAGTCTTCTTATTCTTTTTCTAATTAATTAATGATAACGCATCATAATACATAAAAATTTAAAAAGTACAATATCTTTCAATATTTACTCCTACTTTTAAAACTGTCATCAATTCTATCCTACAACTATATTATAATATTTTTTCTTCTGTGTAATTATGCCCTATAACCACATTTTTAATATAGTATAATTTGGCATTGCGATATCATGTTCAGTTGATTTGAAAAAAAAAATGCCGTAAAACATTCAAAGTGGTTTCAGTGCACTTAAATCAACCAATAAATAATTCAAATTTGTATTATAAATAAACATTGATTTAAATCCATTTTCATTATTAATGCATAAATGAGAAAATTCAACAAATACATTTTCATACAAATATTGAACGCAATTTATTTAACTGTCCATTTAATTTTAATAACGAGACGCAGCGAAATTTTTTGAAGTAAATTCTGTCCTCAAAAGTAATTGGTTATTCAAGAAACTTACAGAATTTGATGTTGACGATCTTTTATTTTTCATGCTGTCACATAAATGAAAACTTACTTCCAATTACTGTCTTCTATCCAAAAAAACTTGATTAAAATGAACCGCATTGACGTAATTTTCTTTTTTTAATTAATTTTCCTTATTTCATCATGGTTATGTTTGTCCCTTAATATTAAACTGAATAATATAGATAATAATTTTCATTTACATATTTTATTTTATTACTTTCAATCAACTAATAAGACTTTTAAGGTAAGGTAAGTATTGTATTGAGCAGATGTCGAGAATTCCAGAGATTCGGTGTTTTCTGCACGTATTGGAAAGTGCTGTTTCCGCGAAAGGGATTTTTAAATATTAGTTAGTCTGTTTGATTGTCTGTTGCCTGATACCACTCTTCATCTCGAACTAAAAGAGCTAGAAACTTAAAAAACGTACCTGTCAGACGTTTTAATATCTGATTAATGCCAAACAGCTTATTTTGTGTTTTATAGTTATTTAAATTACATTTTAGGGATTATAATTTGTTTTAAATGTATTAAGTTATTGAGTTGTGGCTGGAAGTCCAGTATTGTAGCACACCACTAGATTTTTATTGAGTTGGTATTTTTTTAAAAAGAATTTTCTATAACAAGTAGTAGGTTAGTTGGTATACATATATTTTCAGGCTTGTGGGCTTGCTCAGAGAGCCCTTTATATAAATTCGTCAAGTAAGACAGTCACAACACACACTCACATGCACACATAGACGTGACAGATGCTTCCATCTATCGCGCGCTACCTCCACAATTTAGACATGTTCCTGAAGGGGAGGGAAATAGTCTCCAGTAACCTGTACCCGTGAAAACTGCGCAATGACCGCCCACAGGACTTTCGGACCCAACAGATTTAACGAGCACGCACTCCGCATATTCTCGGTGGGTTTTCAGCGACTCGATCGCGTAATCTTCCGATCCACAGATCAAGACACTGATCACAGGGCGCCCCACAGCCAAAGTAGTAGGTTTCCTATCTCATTAACATGCATCTTGCATTAAAAATGAGTTAAACACAGAAAATGTCTCAATTTGAAAAGGGTTTACTATCTTCTAAGCAAGGTTATTAAAGCAACTAACGGTAAAAATTTTGCTTTTTTTTTACTTTGTTTTGTTTAAATTTTTTGAAATAAGATGTAAAAAAAAATCGTTAATGATTGTTGAAAATTTTTTTCAATTACTGCTCAGGTAAAAGAGACAGAAATAATGATCCAGCAAAGCTTAATTTTTTTAAAATGGCTGTTAATTGATTTTGAAACTTTAAATTCATAGAGTGAATTTTTGTATTACTCCCTAGCAATTCTTAATATACATAATTTTTCGGTTGAAATTTCTATTTTAAAACTCAATAAATTTGTACTGAATACATAAAAATTTGAATGCACAACTGTAATTGCACAAACTTTTTAGATATTTGCATAGGTACTTTTCGGCATTTTATTGATATTTGCAATGCTCAATCTTTTCATCAAAATTTTATCAACAATTATTTAACAGAAGTGCAATTACTACCAATATCTAAGTCATAATCGGAACAATGTACAGTGTATAATAATACATTTATATTTACGAATTAATAATCTAAAAAACATATGCGTGAAGCATTCTTCAACTTCAAATTTGCAATAAATCAAATGTACAGTAGTTTAATTATAAAATTTCCATATGGTTGGCATAGGCATACTCTCTATGCCAGTGTATTACTCTATGAAACTTGACACCTAAAAATCGTAACTAATGAGCTTGAATAAACACAAATTTAAAATTTTATGTTTAGCACTCAGTTCAATATCATGTTTATTATCTAAAAAAACAATTTGTTTTCGTTACTTGTTAAAAAAAATTCACAATTATTCAATTTGTTATAAATTATATTCGATGAAAGTAAATTTTTTTTAATGTTATGATCTGAAACCTAATCGTTAAAAATTGCTTCCATTTATCAACTAAATAATCGACAAACAGTTAAAATATTTAATCTCTCTTGTACTAAACCTCTTATTCACCAATACTTGGCGTGATTTTTGGCGACGTACCACACCATGCAACCCCGCATTCTCCGACCGGCACCGCTCGGGCAAAATGGACCGCCGCCTAAACCCCGGCAGTTCTGTTTTCTAAAGGACTGCGTAAACTTGTCTCCCCATCTCTCTCGGTACACACGCAAAGAGATTGAGGCACAGTTAAACCGCTCTTTCAATAGCCGGCAATTCCTCACGATGAAAAATTCCCCCGAATGGTTAGCGGACTCTCAGTAAAAAGGATTGCGATGGATTTTTTTGCACTGGAGATTTAGAAAAAATAAAAGATACTTTTTTGTGTTTTTTGCAACTTTGCTTCTCGGTAACTTTTTTTGTGTGGAAAATCTTGTTTGTTTTTTGGATTTCGCTGCGGTGGATGGACTCGATGTGAGAATGCATAAAAAGTTTGTGGTGGTACCTGTACCTGGAACTGCAATGTGGAGTTGGATCCGGACTTTGATATTTTTGGTCAGTGGAATGACACATGTGCTGGCTGCAGTAACAGGTCTGTGGATGTTTTTTTTTTTAAATTTTATTTTGTACAGAGTTTGCGTTGGAAAGCAAATTAGCGTAGTTTTGATTGTTCGTTACAATAAAGCGTAGATACGAATATTTCGGATTTTGTAGCAGACTTTGTAATTTTAGAAAATAAAATCAACCAATTCCGTGAAAATTATGGGTGAGGTTTCCGTGAAAATTATGGGTGTTGGTTTTCTTTTGATTTTTTTAAATTGAGAATTTCAAACTAAAAAACAATAACAAATAAATAATTAATTCAGTTATTTTTATGCATCTTTCACTAATAAAAAATAGGCACGAACTTTAATGGACGTTTTCCGGAAAATTATCAACTCTTTAGGGGTTAATAACATTTATTCATTTTTTCATAAGGGAAATATTTATTGTTTGATCGTTAAATGATAATCATAGGATTGTAAAAAGTCTTTAACTTATAGTTAAAAACTTTTTACATTGTTATGGTTATCATTAATGCTTGAAATTTTTTGTACGATTGTTTTATCAAACTAAATTATTTAAAAAAAATTAGCTTATAATTTATTTTATGCAAAACTCCTTGCAATCAAAATTATATTAGTCTGGCCTATTTTTACAATTTATAAAGTTTGGGTACTTCTGAAAATAGTAAAGTTAAAATCATGCAATATTACGTGAGTAACGATAATGATTGAAAAGGTTTTAAACTCAAAAATAAATAGTAAAATTTACTTAATTGAAAATATAGTTTAAAATTGAAATTAATTATTTTTAGTTTTGAATATTAATTTATATGACAAATGGTATGGAATGCGAACTCTAGACGGGAAGAGCATAGGACTTATAGTCCGTTAAATATGAATTTATAAGACAAATACTTATAAGCTAAAAAAGCTAAAAAAACTAAAAATTTATAAAACTATTCTTAAATTATCAATGATAATCAATGATTAGCATGAATAAAATAACTTGCTAGAAAAACTTTGAAAAGATCAGAGCAGTAAAAAGAGTTTACGCTTTAAATCTATTAACCAAATAGGCTTTTTCTGATCTAGATTGGAGTCTATTACGAACGGTATCATTCTTAGTTTATTCTATTATTTGTTTAAGAAGTTTTTTGATTCTTAACCAACAAATTCAGAAAATTTGTTAAACAAACAATTGCCAAAAATAAAAACTTTGGCAAAAAAATAGCAATTTAATGTAATACATATTAACACTTTTTCTTGTTAATTTTGGATAAAAAATAATTAAAAAAAATCGATTTTATATTCTGTTAACTAATCAGGCTATTGACAGGACACTTCTATTTGACGTCTATTTAATTTGCAAAAAATAATTTAAAATAGGATTATATGTATTTTAAAGAGTTTTATTCATTAAGAGGTTACACGATTCCCCTGAAAAATTAATTTAAAAAAGGAGTGGGGGAGTAATTAAATTAAAAACGTTTCTCTTACACACATCTCTACTAAAAGAAATGTATTGACCTAGTGTGCCTTTCAAAATTTAATGTGATTTTCGGAATAGAATATATTTAAACTTATTTAGTCCCAAGAAATATTAGAGGTTTAATGGAATAAAATAGCAAAAAAGTAATTCCAACTTCATTGAACAGATAAGTGTTAGATTTGTAATTTAAATGGAAAACTTAAAATGCTCCCGTTTCCAAAATATTAAAAACTTCACTTGGTTTTTATATATAGCTTAAACAAACTTTTGTGAAAAACTTGTGCTAAAATATCCTAATTTTTAACAAAATTACATTGAGAATTTTTGAAGTATAAATTGAAATGTTTTACCCGAGTAATAAATGTAATGAAACTTTCATACCACACTATTCCTCTAAAAAACCAACTTAACTATCATTAAATCATAGAAACGCCCATTGTCGAAGTTTAACATAACATTAGAATTTATATTATAAATCTATTTTGTTCTTTTAAAAAGTCCGATAAAAAAAATAAAAAACAACAACAACAAACTATTTTATGTTTGAAGTTTAAATTCGTTGGATTATGTAATTAAAATTTTAATTAGGATTAGGTATTTAGCTACCGTATACATAAACAACAACAAAGTAAAAAACGTTGCCTACAATAAAAATAATAAGAAGTGTAAAAAAAGAACATTTTTCCAGCTAGAATATACTTTTTTGCTGCAACTAAAAAATTCCTTGGTTTATTATGTTTTTCTTAAGTGCTATAATGACGACTTTGTTTTTGAATTTGCTTAAAAAATCTTGTTGGTTATTTTAATTCACATGTGTAAAAAATATCTTAATACAAATATGCAAAAAAGGTAATCGCCTTGGTGAATTCTTTGTAAAAACGCATAATACTTATATAGTACTAAAAAATCCCGTTGTTGTGCTAATTTCCTTTTTTTTTTTAAATGTATTTTAAAGAAGTGTAAGCTTTCTTTAACTATTTGTTTTACAAATTTATACTTTTCTTTTTAATGCACTTGGATTTTTAAGTACTCTTAAAATAATTGCTCTTGAATCTTTTTATTAACACTAACATAAGAAATAAAGGAAGACGGATAACAATGACTTTACCTAGAATTTTACATGTATTATTTTAGATATGCTTACAATTAAAGCACCTTAAAATAAAAATCTAAAGTTTTTAAATGAAATTCTATATGTTAACAAAAATATAGTAATAATAATATTAATTTCATGTTTGGGATACATTATTATTGTTTGTCTAATTTTGTTTGTTATGATTGCAGTATATTGAATATAAATAAATTAAAATAAACTAAAAATTCTGTAATTTTAAAGTAAAGTTTAAAATATTTTGTCATATAATATAGTTAGTTAATTACATAATTAACATGTTATTTACGTAATGAACGTGTTATTATTAGTTATGATTTCTTCAATAGGTAAAAAATCCTTATTAATTCCTAGTTATAAATTGAAAACAATTTAAGTATTTATGTATTTAACATTTCGTGCTGAACATTATGTTTATTGAGAGTAAGAAATTCTTGAAGAATCTTGCTTTTGTGTTAAATAGATACACAAGTTTAAAAAACGAAACAAAGTAATTAATTTTATTTATTTATTATTATTTTTGCAAATATAATTTAAGGAATCCCACCATATTTTTGTTAAAACTTGAGTAGTAAAAATATATTATCTTTAAATGATTTGGAGCGTACTATTGAACAGCTATTAATTAACGGATCCTATTTCGAAGGCCTTTTAAATATTCTAATGCATTATATTGGATTTTAAAAGACGCTTTCTAAGGAGAAAATCTTTTAAAATTACGAAACAAATGTAAGCTGCATTTAAAATTATCTGCATTTACGTTACTGTTTATTATAAAATTTTTCTAACATGTAAAATCGTGAGAAAGAGTGGTATTTGTTTGGAAAAGTTACAAATATTCCTTTTTAAAGTGTTTAGTGTTTCGAAAGTGTTTCTATAGTCTAACAAATTTCGCAGTTAAGATATTTATTCTTAGCAATATTTGAATGTAAAATAAATGAACGTGCCGTATATTTTTATTTTTAAACTAAAATTCCTTCTTTTAAACACTTGGGACTTTCTTTCTATTTCAAAAAGCATACATATGTTTCATTTTAGCAGTATGTTCAACATCGAGTTGAAAGTAAAATTGAGTCTGTATAATTTTGTCTAAGCTAAAACAATTTTGTTTTTCCCTCCATTTAAAACCTTTTAGGTTTATTCAATCGATTATAATGGATATAGTTTTTCTATATAATATCAGTTTTTTGTATTTATTCTTGTGCAACTTTACAAAACTGGAAAGTAGGTAAAAATAATACATAACTCCTATCTAAAGATTATTTAAAGACATCATGATACATTTATTGGTATTTATAGGAAAATTGTACTGTAAAGGTAAAAATATTTTCCAGAAAATTACTAGCTATGATGGGTTTTGGTGGCATGTTTACGTCTGTGTTTTTGTTTTATTTCTATAAAACAATTTCGATAGTCTTTGAAGTATATATTTTATGTATTGTAAATAAGTAAACTATTTCACTATTTTGTACATTTTAGTTGTTAATTATTTAGGATAAATTTGTATCTCAGTAAATATACTTATTTTTTAAACAATTCAAATAGTAAAGTATCAAAATGTTACGTTAACTGAAGATTGGGTAGCATGCAGAATGTATAAAATGAATCTAGAATTCTTGAATGTCCATTGGTTAAATGAAAGGCAACAAAGTTTTTTTTTTGTTTCTCTCCTTCTTTGAACGTTAATAAAAAAGTAATATACCAAAGTTGTTCCTCTAATAATAGAATACATTCAATTTAAAATAGTTAGCAGTTTTTGTTAACTTACTATATAGTAGAGTAAAAAGAGCAAAGAGGTGTTGGTAAGATAGCGAATTGGACCTTTTACTGGCACCATGCGGAATATGGGAACGAACCTATATATTTAGAACTGTAAACATTACATTTACTTTTCATACAATATCCCATTCTATTTAGAAATGTCGATATGTGCTGCAAGTAACAAATAAATTAAACAATTCCGTTAATTAAACCTACCTAAATATGGGTTGATTAACTTTTAACCTTTATCTGATTTGTTGATTCAGTCTGTTAGGTTTGAGAATTCTAATAGCCTACTTTTCATGTTATTAGAAGATTAGAAGATTTTTTTAAAATAAAATTCTTAGTTTGTATGCCGCCTTTAAACAGTATATCTCTTAAAAAACTAATTATTCTAAAATGAACCTAAGCTATAAATAAAGTAAGAATCCTCCATTTTAAATGGAATTTATCTTACACTAACTTTCAAGCAAAGTAATCTTGCAGTAAAGGGTTGTAAAAAATGTTATTTTGAACCATAAGGAGCAATGGAACTACACTCTGGCAAAATTGAAACTATAAAAGAGAAATTGCTCTGCTCATCTAACACATGTAGTAGAAGCTGGACTCAAATGGTAAGTTTCAGCATTTTCTTTATTCGTCTCTTTGGCTTAATTAAAGCAGGCTATAGAAATCCTAAAACTTAAAGACACTCCTCGTGAAACAGTTATGCAACTTATTGAAATATTAAAACCATCATGAATAAATAAATATAATGAATCTTTAATAATAAAAGAAAGAGTCTGTCTGCTGTGGATCGCAAAAGACCTACTTAGACTGCTCTAAAAAATTCGAAATTTTTAATATAGATTCCTTTTAATACATACGTGTGCATCTGAGGCTTAGTTTTTTCATATTTGATTGTGATTTTTGATTAATATAATTAGTTTAAAAAAAGAAACGTCATACACGTGGGATTGCGGGACCATAACAGGGCTTGAAAATGCATGGACCGGGCCGAAACGGGAGCTTGACGCCATCCTCTATTAGTTTGATTGATTGAGTTTGGTTGATATATGTGCTCGCCCGAAGGCTGCTTCATCCACTATTAGTGTTTGCTTTTTTAAGTGCGCATGCGCTAACACGAATTTAATTTTGTTTTGATTTTGAGTGTATTTTCAAAAGTAAACATGCCTCTAATAGGACGCAATGTGAAGTTAACGGGTTCCCAGTAAGGCGGGACCATACAGCTAGTTAAAAATAAAAAGTAGTTGTTGTCGCCTTAACCCCGACGGAATTCCTCATCTTATTTGCTGAAGGCCGTTTTTGGTTTGAAACCAACTTACCATGGCCAAATTCAAACATCAACAACTGAAACCACGAATTTTTAAGGATTACCTTTATTAGAATAATTGTTCTACGAAAATTGGAGCAAAACGAACCTTGTCATGCAACTTTTTACACCATGATTTCCAAAACTTGCAAGAGAGGGTAGATAATACGTTATTCTCTTCACTATTCGCAAAAAAGTTTTTAAATCATTTGTAGTAAGCCTTTTCATTAGTTGTAGAATATAATTGTTAGTTTTATATTATCTCCTATTGATGAGCAGAACTTCTACTTATGTCCTCTTTCCGAATTCGTAATTTTTCTATTTCTTTTCCTGGTAGAAATTATACTTTTGTTGATCAGACATTTGTCGTTTAACTGAAAGAACTTAACTTATTTTGTTCTCTATTATTATTGTAATTAATGCAATTAAAGAACATTTCTAGCACATTTACCTATTCAGATTACTATAAATGTTGCAATGTCGCAAACACTTAAAATTTCGCAATTAAAAGTGGTTTTGCGTGCATACTCAGGTGTTGGATCGTCACTTGACTGTGGTTCTAAATCATAACGCCCATCGTCAATAGGAACCTTGGCGCTCTAGTGCGTTGTTAATTTAACTCAACTCAAATCATTTAATGCACTTAACTTAAGTTTACAATTAATATTAACAGTATTTTGTTAATAAATATAAATTCAAAAATTTATTTGGACTTTTAAAGTTAGTTGATTAAATGTTTTGTAAAATTATTTTTAAAAAGAATTCATAATTTTACATATTTATCGTCAAAAAGATTTTTTTTGACCAAAAATGAGCCTTTATGACTGCACTGATAATGTTAATAAAATATAAAATTAGTTAAAAAACTGTCAGTAATTACTATTGTTAGTCTTTCATACTAAGTACAATTGAATGTTACCTTTTGTTAAAATATTTCATTGAGAACTTTCTTTATGTTTGACAAAAGTAACAATGGCAATATAATCATTTAGAAATAAAATTCTAGGAATTTTGCTCTTTAAAAGTTATCTAACTGTTTTCTTCTTATTGTTTGATATAAATAATTTCACTTTCAGCTGCTTGTTTTGTTTGCAAAGAAATCTCATTTCATATTATTTAATGAAATTGTGATTGCAGTAAGATCAAATCTTAATAAAATAAAAAGAAGAATGCTTGCATACAATACGAAATTATCAAATAATTAATTTTGTTTAAAGAAATTATCTTTTTATTTATCGGAATTTATAAAAAAATATTAGAGTATTTATTTGTGTTCTTTTAAAAACTAATTGGTCAGTAACTGGAGGTTTTAAAACCAGAAACTATTGAATATAATTTAATTTTAATTGGATTTAATTTTTTCTTCAATAAAAAATTATGTACTCGTTGCATGCTAGTATATTTTGAAAATAAAATGTAAATTGCGAGAAAAGTTTATTGATTTAAAAAAACATGTATAGGTGTTTAATGATATAAAAATTGATTTTCCCCCCATTTATCTACTACTAACACATGTTTACCATTTATTTTTTTAAAAAGTTTATTATATTATTCAGATTGTACATTTATATGCATTTAAATAAAAAAAGGTAAATATTATTTAATTGTTCCCATTAAAACTAAAATGTTGTTAATTTTATTTATTTATATTAATTGGAACAGTGTTAACATGTGTTCATTAAAAAAATCGAACATAATTTATTATAAAAACAACCCTATTTCATAATTGTGGAAATCCATATCTTTTTTTATTTAAATTATGAAATTTAAAAATTATATTTTATTTAATAGTTGTTAAAGTAAATTTAAAGTGTCAAAAATAGTTAAAACTTATGTGGATGTTGTTTTCTTAGGTAAATTGGCATAATTATTTCAATTTCAGACTGATTAAACGAATAAACTGCCATCATGAAAATAAATATTGATTTAGAGCAATAATTAAGATTTATATGGGACCTCAATGAATATCTAAACACTTTTCTTACATCACCAAAATATTCGCATCGATTCTCGTAAATAATGCAAAAATCATAAAGACAGAGATAACTGCATTATTCCCAACATCCCCTTTATTTAGCTTTCCGAACCCGAACTCATTTCTGAGAAGAAAAAAACAGAAAAAGTTTGTCATTCTAGATCATTCGATATTCATAAATGCATAATAAAATCAACCACGCCAGAAGAGTTGAAAGAAATTCCGAGAAGTAGAGACTTGAAAAACCATTTTCCGGTTGCCAAAAGAAACCAACAAATATTATATTTTCTCGATAAAATGACGTCAACACTTTTAATGACAGGGGACATATTCTTGAGGATCAGATAAAATAAATATATTTAATAGAAGTAATAATAATAATATTTACTTTGAAAGTTTTGTCTTCTGCTTTTGGATTGGTGGAATCCCGTGTAAAGCCATTTTAGTTTTTTTTTCAAAACTAAAATCGAAGAATAGCCGTGAAAGTTTTATCGACGAAAAGAGAAAATAATCTTTTAGAACCTGACGTTTTTAGTGATAAGTTTACTGACGTGAGAAATATATTTGCCGCTAAAGCCGTAAAATTATTATCTTCTTTGAAATTTTTATTCTTCTATTAGAAGGGCAGGTTAGAATCGAATTTGAGTTCGCAGGATTTGTTCCTGAAATTTACGCCATTGGGTAAGCCTAGTTTAGTGATATCGAAATACGTTTAGAAAGGCAAGTGATAGCCATTTTTATATTCATACAATATTTGAACTATCATTTATCTTTTGAACGCTTATAAAACTATATAAAATTTAAAGTGCCTTGTGTATGGAACCACTCGATTTAAATATAAGATTTATTTGAAATAATACTTTAAAAGGAAAAGTATTTTCATTCTTAACTGGTTTAAAATTCTTAATATAAAAGGATGCAGGCATTTGAAAGTTCGGGTAAATTCAAATTTGTTTTAATTTGAAAAAGTTTAAATCCATGCAACTTTCGAATATTTTGAATGTTCTCATAAGAACTCGATTATGAGGATTCAATATCCCGATTCCAATAGTAATGGATAAATAAATTTAATTTGCAGTTCTAAACCTTTATTTTCAATTCTATTATCGAATGCTTTTAAAAATACTTTAAAGTTTTATATATCAATAGTTTTGTGTTAAACTTTGCTAGGAATTAAATGTTTGATGGCGCAAACTTCTGTTTTATTTGTTGTTTTTACCTATTTTATTTAGTCACATACATTAAAATGCCCTTTTCAATGTACAGTGCTTATTTTTACTTTCATTTACCTGATATGTGATATAAGGCAATGTATTGCGAAAGGGTCGATAATCCGAAATGAAGATTTTGTGTTTTTTTGTGTGTTTTTTCAAGTATTGGATAATGTCGATTCGAAAAAAAAGCGAGTTTTTGTTGTGGGTGTTTCGGTCCGCCTGTAAGACAATATGTCTGTGTATCTGAAACAACGCTACAGCCTGAACTAAAAGAGCTATCGACATAAAATTTGTTGCACGAGTTCCCAATACCTGTCGAACGTCATTGAAATGTTAGCAAAAAAAAAAAAATAACGCATGCGCAATAGGTTACTGTGATGTGACTTTTCAGGTTTTAAAATTATTGAAATTATTTCATAGGCTTTATAATTAATGTTATATCTATCGATCTACAAATGAGTAATCGTAATTCTTGTAGAGTCTCACAATGGTTTTGTAATAATAAATGTGTTTTTAAATGATTCATAGATTCTGTCACATGAACGTTTTTACTATTCAATTCAAGTTAGAAGTTTCAATTATCTAAAATTATTATTTAAAAATAAATCTTCATTAAAGATGTGATACAAGAAATGGTATAGAAAAGGGAAAAATAATTAGTATTTTAAACAAGTAAACTGCTATAAATGTAGATTTACTTTCTACCAACCTAAATATTATATAACAATTTATCTTCTTATACAGTATCTAAATCAACCACTTCTGTGTTATCATTAAAACCACAACTACGCTGAAAACTAAATTTATTTTCCGCTATCCCACATACCATAGAAAATTAGGCACTGATGCAAAAACTCTTTATAAATTCCGCCGGTTAAAACCCCCTTAGAATAAAGTGATAGCCACAAACGCACACCATTCTCATTTACCTTCAAGCAAAGTAAACAGGCGACGCTATTGTTATTTTTCAAAAGGGAATCTTCCTTGAATTTTGCCTGCTTGCGTTATTTAGACGCGCTGCACTCTCGGCGGAATTTTGGGTTGATTTATGGAACGTTCTTCTTTGTGAAAAGAAAAGGCCCTGCCTAATAAGGTAGGTGTGTGTGGTTCTGCTTGTGGAGGTTTGTATGATGTGGAGTTGCTTGGCGATAAAAAATAGCGACGCCGTATGGAAGTCGCCAAATTGATGAGATATACACTCGTTTTCTATAATATGAAATAATTAAGCATAAGAAATATTTAGGCTTTTATTAACGAACTTTTTGTATCCATGTGAAAAATTAGGTTGCCAATAATTTAAGTACGTTGTTGTGTTTATGGGCTACAATAAGATATACTATACTTGTGTATCATCTCGTCAACTATTTTTGCCAAACAATGTATACAAGTATAACATATAAAAGTGTATAATAGTTAATAAAATTATAAAAATTAATATAAAATGCAGCCATAAAATAATAAAATAAAAAACGAAGAATAAGTATGATTATTTTAAAAATTTATGTAATGAATCATATAATAATAAACCTGGTTTATAATATAAGTATAATACATAGTGGCCCAAAAGTAGGCTAACAGTTAATTATTAACAGTTACATATTGGTAAGAACTTTGGTTTATTTGGAACGGATATTTGATATATCCGTGCTTAATTTTGTTGGTTGGCTAAAATAAATTCGTACTTATTTGAGGCTTGAGGAATAAGCAAATAATGATTCCAGAGTATGAAACTTCGAATATCGCCATCCGCCAGCTTTCCTATAAAATGATTAATGCTAGTTGAAAATTGTACTTTTGTTTATAAGTGCAAACCACTGATGGGAATCTGAGTGAGGAGCACCGACGATGTATCCTTAAGACCAACTGAAAGTATATGAAAATGCGGAGACAGTGTGTACCATAACATTCATAAACATAAAGAGAAGTCGACTAGCGTTTCGGGAGCTGATTATGCTTAGATCAACATTACAACGCCTGATAGACCAGCTTACCTTATGGGAACCTTAAACTGTAAAGCCCAGTTACGAGACCATTTTGAAGATGATCCTAATTTCAGTTATGCGAGATATTGCGCAATCAACTGACTAAACAACCAAGCATGCTTTCGAAAAATAATTGTTGCTCTATAAATATCTGTATACCTAACTAACTGTTAGGCTACTTTTGGGACACCCTGTATAAAGCTAACTAATAAAAATGCTTTCAAAAAGGACTTAAAAAACCATTTTTTCACAATGCTTGCACACATTTTATTCCACATATTGATGTTCCTAATAAACCTTTTCTGATTTATATCGGGAAAAACCTGCATTAACCAGGCGATTTGCATTTCTATACTTCGAGAATACTGTCGCACAACATTACCTTTTTATAGTATTGTCGTCATTACACATGCCATAAATAACGGAAAGTTTCAAGTCCAATACATAAATTTTCTTCCATTTTTGATTCCAATCCGTACTCTTTCATCGGCCTAATCCCATTTACACGGGGCCTCTTACCTAACTAACTGTAAGCCTAATTTTGGGCCACACTGTATATTTGTTTTAAAAACCCATATAAAATCTAACCATCTCTAAAATATTACACAAGCAACGAATAAAAATGCATATGCTTAGATCGCTTGGCTAGAAAAAAAAATCATCCGTTGAAAGTCATCAAACCAATGTGATACTCAAAGAGTTACTAGGTATGGGCTATTTCAGCGTAGAAAGAATCGGGACAATTTGAATTATAAAATATCTTACGTTTGCTGAGGTTATTTATTCTGTTGAGCCACGTGGTGAATAGCTAATGGTTTAAAAAGCCCCAAAATGTGCACTGACTTGCCTGATGGTACAAAGAATTAATAGCGGTAAAAATAAGCTTTTTCCAGCAATCTAAATTAACTAGCTCTAGCTGTCGCGATTCTACATACAAGTACAAGCAGATGTGATGTTGCGCGATTTTAGATACAGTCAACATAAAACCAACGAAAACCTCGAACCAACGAAAGCTAAAATAATTCCCTTTATACCCAAGAATTACAATTTTTTTTGTTCTTTCTGTAAAATAGTATTCCATACAATATAATCCTATAAAAATTATGGTTATATATGTGAAATAAACAATTTGTGTCTCGTATAAAGGTTATTTTGTTTAATTATTCTAGTAGCTCTATATTTCTTTAGAGCATACGTAAAGTAATTTTTTCTTCACTTGAGAATTCAGCTTCAGCAATGACTCTTACCTAGCTGATTTTCCAACTTGCAAAAAATATTAACAGTCGTTGTGTGTTAGAGTAACAACAAACCAAGTCCAAACCTTAATTGAGTAATTATTGTTCAGAAACCCTTAAAGAATATGTCGGTTGAGCAAGTGGTTTCCTCATTGGTTTAACCGAAATATTCTTTAAGGGTTTCTGAGCCAACGATGGAGTTCTTCAGAACTTGAGTGTTGCAAGTCGGAGTAGACTTGAGTTTCGGGATTACACGCAATCATATTATGTAGGTTTGGTTTGGTATTTGAAGTTTCAAGCTTTTTGCTGTTAGTTTCTTTGCTGCTTACTGTTAGTTTTGTTGTTTTGCACGGACGTTTTTTTATATGTAAAATGTTTCCGGCGTAGAGGTTATGTAATGTGATGTGTGGCTGTGTTTATAAAAAAAATGACATTAATATACGATATATATTTGCGTTGATTGATAAACACTAGTTACAAAAAGTTATTTAAAAAAAATCTAATACATAATTTTTACCTTGTCATTCTTTCAATTTTAACTAGTTAAAATGTAAATATTTTTAGAATAGCATAAAACATTAGTATTGGCAAATGGTAAAAATAGTTATTAATTTTAAATAATAAATCATGCAGTGAAATCGAAAAAAGTGAATTTGAAAAAGTATTAAAAATAATACTGTGTCATTATTTTTAAGATGAATGCTGAAACAAATAAATATAGTTAAATGCTTAAAAGTTAAAAACTTGACAAACACATAACAAATTTCCCTTTTTATTTAAAAAGAAAACTTTCCTTTCAATTGTAGATAAAGACAATAATTCTGAAAAATTTGTATATGTCTTGTTTAAAGATATTACTTTGTAAAATATTCAAAGAAGTAAAACTTTTATTATGTTTATTTCAGTTTTGGTACTATTTTTACTTAAATTGTTAGTTTCCGAAAATCATTTTCTTCTAAGAAAATGCTATTTTATATTCACTACCCAAAGCTTCTTAAATTACAAAAACCAAATCCTTATATTTTTTTATTGTTTGCCTTCTAATAACCAGCTATTGTTATAGGTTAAAGAAAAAATACTTTAAAAGAAAATAATTGAAACTAGTTGCAGTTATTTATTGAAATTTCCTAGAAAATGTTTTCCACATTCGTATAGTTTTTTTTCTGGTTATGGTAAATAAAAAAGTAAACACTAAATGCATTATACTTTAAATTTTATGTTTAACAACTACTTGAAACTTCTTAAAAGCTTCATTTATGATCGCAGTCTTTTTATAAAATAAACAAGCAAAAATGTAATAATTCAAGTTTTTGTTAAATACTAAATAAAACGTAAAAGAACAAATATTTAAAATTACTAAAAACTATCAAGATGTGAATAAAATAATCTTCCGAAGTAATCAGGCAAAAAAATAATAAATGCTTAAGATATTAATATTTTGATGGTTGCTTGATTTGCTTTTGTTACTTTAAAAATATTTTCCATTACATTTTTTTTCAAATAATTTAAAATAACAGGTATTGAAACCCCAATTACAGAAGTAGGGGTGCGTAACACAACACAAAATTCAAAGCTTTTAAAAAAACAATACATTTAAAAGCAATTACATACCATATAGGTAATTTACATAACTTTAAAACCTAAAAAGTTGTACGAATGCTACTTTTTGTGTATAAACAAATTTCGCCAAAATCTTATGAAGACGTCTAACAAGTACTAAAAACTCGTGTATTAAAAAGGATATCTGTAACTCTTTTTGTTTTTCATCAATACTTTTAAAGCAAAAAAGTTCTGCTGTAGTTACCCTTGGCAGTTTTCGCATGTTTTCATTGCTATACATTTCATATTAGGTTGTTATTGTTTCTTATCCTCAGATCGTCTATTCATTTAAAGTTTTTTTTCTCCAATGGGGCGACAAATTTGGCGGTCAAGCCTTCGCAGACTCGGCATATTCCCCAAAACAGAGAGTCATTTTTGTGGCACCATCTAGGGGGCTTTCACTACCAATTTTGACGCGCATATTACAATGAATCTGAGCTCTATGTGGATGTTAAAGTAAGCCGATATTTAATTTTAACGAGAGCACCCAAGCCAAATGAGTCCTCCAAAGATCTTTTACATGCCACATAATCATAGTAATTTTAAAAAAAAAAAAATAGTAGGTAATCTAAATCCACATTTGCTTGTATAATATTTCTAACAATATTCTTCAACGCATGATTAAATTCAATGAACAAATTGAGTATTTCTGTTATACCCTACGAAAACAGAACATCATCACATTGATTGTCATTTACGTTATTAA
Source organism: Hylyphantes graminicola (assembly GCA_023701765.1). Taxonomy (NCBI): domain Eukaryota; kingdom Metazoa; phylum Arthropoda; class Arachnida; order Araneae; family Linyphiidae; genus Hylyphantes; species Hylyphantes graminicola. The sequence goes on along the minus strand of CM043115.1, from coordinate 47,570,849 downwards.
CAATTTTGTGAATCAACGTGCTCTGGCCACTGGACCCGAGCTTTCAATATTGTTCTTGGCAATAAAGCAGATTTGTTGAGCCGATGAGATGTAATGAAGTTTCGGTTGAAGTGGATGGAAACGTATGTCATAATGATGAAGAGCAATTGGATATTATTATCTAGTAGATTGTTTTGTGTATTAAGTGAAATTGTGGAAATCGTTTAGATTATTGGTAATTTGGAATGTTATATGGAATCTTTTAAAAATGATTAACCAGTGCATTGAATTATATTTTGTGGATTTTTATCATTAAATTTTTTTAATACTTAAGAGGATGGGAACGTATGTTATAAAGATGAAGAGAAATTGGATATTATTATCTAGTAGACTGTTTTGTGTATTAAGTGAAATGGTGGAAATTGATTTGATTATTGGTAATTTGGAATGTAGACGGAATATTTTCAAAATGACTAGCAGATTTTTGTGCATTATTATTAATATTTTTGTTTTATTCTGGTATCCATATAAACTAAATATGGTTCATTAAAAATTAATATACATACGTGATGTTTTAAGGAAGTAATTTTAAATTTGCTTGGTAGGAGAACTATGAAATACGCATTGAATCAAATTTTGAGGGTTTTCAAGCAGTCAAACTTTTGTTTCAGGTTTAACCGTAACCTCCTGTTATAAAAACATAATTAATTAGGTTTCTTAATTTTGGAGATTTTTTTGCTGTGTAGTTAAAACCCTGTTTGTAAAATAATGGGCAAAAACATAAATTTTGAATAATTTATTTATTTAAAAAATTTTCGTTATGAATAACTGATATCTAGAATTCGATAAAACGTTGTTTATGAGTATTTTGACCAAGAAGAAAGAAAAGATCATGTCTTTTTAGTTTTGCAAATTTGTAAAATAGAGAAAAACCTAGTAAATATATTTAAATTATTTCACTCTAATTCTAATGATATATAGAACACTACATTTGCAATTTAAAGAGAAACTGATAAAAAGCAGTTAGACACCTTTAAAAAGCAACCTTGATTCAAATATCTGTTGTTTATGTCCAACTTATCCCAACGGATATTTTCTTTTTTGATTGTTTAATTGTTAATTTTTAATAATACAGGATATTTTGGTTAGGAACGTTATAACGAAGTTAAAAAGTTTAATTTTTTGTAATTGCAGAAATGTAGAAAAATAACTATTTAATTCACTGCATATGAACCACAACACTTATTTAATTCGCAAGAAATGGTATCCGATAAATACATCATCGATAAATTTGGTTTAACATCTTACATGCATCTTGTTTAAACTTGCATTACTAAATTCAATTAATAATTCGTAGCTGCTTTTGTACTTCACAGATGTGTTAAAAGGCAAATTTAATTTTTATAATTGCTTTTAATTTTATATGCTTGAACACTCAGAGTATATTTTCTCAACGTTTAATTTTCCAATTGAATTAATAATGAAAGTGATAAAAACTAGGGGCCCGGATGGCCGAGTGGTTTGGATCCTTACACCAGCAGTCTGCGCGCCGTAACGAGTGCGGGTCCCATTCTCGCTTTCGTCCTGGGTGTACTTCCTTTCTCTGTTACAATAAAAAATTCTTTCTGCGTCTGTTTTACTTGATGAAGGCTTATAAAGCGTGTCTCTCTTCAAACACACTAACTGGAATATATATGTATGTACCCCTAACCCCATTAAAAACTATTAAAGTAATAATTAATATCTATGTGAAAAGACGCTACTTGTTCTTTGGTTTATAGAGTGAGTTTTAAAAAAAATATGTGACTTAACTAGTAGTTACAGTTTATCTGATTGATATGACGATAATATATGCAAATATTTTAAATTACGATAATTAATAACTTCCTTGAAATGAATAAGTTGTTAAATATACTTTATTTATTTAAGTACGTTTACTAAATTATGATAATAGATTCATAAGTTAATTAAGTAAAACTGTGTTAAATTCATAACAAATATCTAATGTAAAGTTTTCATGTCTTTGAGTAATTAATATGCTGTTCTTTGTTTTAAACAATCATTTCTAATTATCGAGGAAACATAGTGAATGAAATTAACGAATGTTAGTGTGCTGCCAACATTTATCTTGAAATTTCATTAAATCGTGGAAGTTATTAGACTCTTTATATAACTAATTGCATAATAATTCCACCGAATTCGCGCATTTCCATTTCCATGCAAATTACCAAAAAGATAAGTTTCATTGCAGAATATTTCACGCGAGAATACAATAAGAATAAAAAGATAACATCTTTATAGGAAGGAGAAAAAAAAAGAACTCATAAGTGAAATATTAAAAAAAAATCAATGGAAATTAATTCAAAATTAAAGTTCCGAAATAATTTTCCTGCTGAATGCGATAACGGAACGGGAACTCTTTGATGAAATTGCTTTGCAGGAATTGTCACATTTCAATAAAACAGTTAAATTTTTATTAAGGGATATGAAGCGAAGTCAGCCCACGATATGCTCTAATTAATTTCGCTGAAATTAAAAACGTTTATAAGATTCGAAGTCTTTTTATTCCAATGCTTTGCCCTTTTTTAGAGTATTTTAATTTGAGATGGCTGAATATCTAAATGTTTTTTTCTAAGTCTGTATTCTTATTCATTAATTTGTTTCCAAAAAGATGTTTGTTTAGTTTATTTGATAATCCTTATGCAATAACGGTTTTAATAACGTAACGATGTGGCGCTTTTTCCCTAGTTTATGATAAAAGTAAGAAAAATATACATTCATACATTAACATATGTGTGTTAAGATTCAATATTTAATTAAAATATTTATTTTCTAGTGGAATTTTCATTCATTTTTAATTGATTAAATTTACAATTTTGCTACTTGGTTATTTTGTTTGCAAAGATAATGAAACATTTGAAGTAAAAAAAATACTTTCACAAAATTTTATTTAAATTTTGGTATTTTAATCAAATTTATTGTGACTGAAAAAGAAGGCAGGACATTGTAATCAGAAACACTTGCAATATTATCTGGGGGATTTTAGCATGTTGACATATGCCAAGTTAAGTTTTTAGCTTAACAATAAAAAAGCTAAAACTAATTTACATCAGCTTCAAATATCTTTACGATTTGTCAGACAAAGATTCATTAGCACTTACAATAAATGTTATGAAGTGTAAAAAAAAGAGTTACAATTTGTAATTGTCTAGCACTATTTTAAAGTAAAAAAATACCTTAATGCTTAAGCATTAGCATATAGTAATCGTGGAAATAGTTCAAAGAAGATTTAACTTTATATTTTGACATGTGATGCCAAACTCAATGAATTATTATTTATTCCTGGTGTTTCAGACCAAAACTAAAAATTACTTTCAAAGGCAAAGATTTTGAACGAAAATCCAAACATTCCAAAAGTTTTTTATTGCCTTAATTTTATAGCAAAATTACACTGAAAAATTAAATATTGTTAATTTTCAAAATTTAGCTGGTTTTGCTTGAATACTTGTTTTTGCATTGCCCAAAAAATTTAACGCCCCAAATTGGCATTTTAAAATAGCAAAAAACTTTTATTTTCTGTTTAGATTAATGTTTACAGATAAAATTAAATAATTCCTGTTTAAAAGTTTCTCACTGTATTTTAATAGAAAAAATTAAAATCAACTTAAAACAGAAAATACATTGTTAGAGAAAAACCTTTTTTTAGAACTCAGTAGTATTCTCTTATATAATAACGTTCGCCATAAAATATTTACTTATCTTAGGCTCCAAAAGACAAATAGTCTTTTGAACCAGTTATCACCAGATAAATTTTTATTTTAGATTATTATGTAAAGATTAAGTACGCATGTGAGGGCAAAAGATGTTTTCACTGAGTCAATTTGTGCAGCAACTTGGGATAAATTATTACGGGTGAATTGATTAGACACTCTTTAGCGTTGGCAAAGGGTTAGAAAAGCAATGATATGGATATCTTTCGTCCTGTAAAATCTATTTAATAAAAATTAAAAAAAATATTGCAAACTTTAATTTAAAAACATTAAACCTATCTTCGGAAACAATAAAATAATAATTTTAACAAATCTTAAGATTTTAAAAAATGAGTTTATATATTTTCGAAAAATAATTCTTCTTATTTATTATTTAAAAAGATAAATCCCTTAATTCCATTGTTTAACCATCCCAAGGTGTGTTTATTTTGCTCCAAAAAGAGAATTTTCCATAAAATATTATCACTGCACATCATCAAAAAATCATCTGCATATACATCATTGCATCTCCCGCCACAATGGACGGAGATAGATAAACTATTTTTTTTTCTTTATCCTCAATACATAAAAATTCCTTCTCCATCTCCCAATATAAACTTTGATTCATGAATAGAGGTTTGACATCGGTAAAAGCTGTTTCTAAAGGACAGTTGTTTTCTGTTTGATCACTCTTTGAAAGTTAAATCACTATCAGCTTTATTGTCTTTTGTTCTTGATTTCACATTGAACTTAGGAGAGCCATTTCTGTTTTTGCCTAGGTACAAAACAACGAACTGAAATCTAAAGCAATGGACTTTAGTCATGCTATAGTTAGTTGGTTTATGGAAATATTTTGTTAATCACAAATATTGAAGTATTATGATTTTTTTTAGCTTGACGTATACGTTCAAAGTCGGGCGTTTAAATGTGCACATCTGACGTATAAATATAATTATTTAGAAATACGAACAGGAACTCCGTTATTGTTGCAGTTAATAACCGGTTACTACAATCGTTGTCCTATAACCTTTAAAAATTTATAATTTTAAGTTAATATTGTAAAAGATGCACAGGGAAATCATCATAATCCTGATAGTAGCATATTTTGATTTATTCTGAGAATTATTTTTTTTAACTTACGTTTATTATTAATGTTAGAAATTAGAAAACAAAGAGGTCCCAATAATTTATTTTTAAACTTTATGCATGCCCCAACGCAATTTATACAGCATTATATCCACCGTTAACCAGTGTTACGACTCTTTTTTTACTATATTATACAATTTGGTATGTTGAGCACCTTTCAGGTGATATCATCGCTACTTGACCTGGATTCATAGGTAAGGTAATGTAATCGTTTCCGGTTGCCTATTTCTAGCCTCCTTTAGAAGCTTTAATACAGTTAATAACGCCTCGCAATTTCGATCCATGGTCAAGTGACGATGTCGACATATGAGAAGGCATCCAACGGAACTTCGAGCGACATCGTACGCTCACGCGGTCGGGACTTAGAACTCCACAGATTTAACGGGCACGTCTGTCCCAGTGTACTCGGGCCCATCCATCACCAGTTGGATTTTTCTACTCTTTTTCGAGAGAGATCCGATTTATAGGATGGCTGGCAGTTGGTGGAATTCGAACCCCCGCACTCCTGAGAAAGTTTGATCCTGAGGCTGATGTCTAACCACTCGGCCACGAACGGGCCACCTTGGTACATAGTTAAGGGTCAAGTCGCCAAAATCAATCGCACTGACAAATGACAGTGATTGCGCCCTCTAGAAGGGAGAGTGTAGGCTTTATAGCCCATTACCCAGCTCGATAGAAGAGACAGTCACAAGAGACACACAAAAGAAGAACGACACAAACACATAGACAAATAACAACATTTATTGACAAGCACAAACATCCATGCACTTACCGGGATTCGAACCCGAGCCCAGTAGCTCCAAAGGCTAGTACACTAACCATTGCGTCGACGGGCCAGCTATTGTACAATTAATCCAACGAAAAACAATCTATTACTTAACAGGTTTTAAATAAACGAAGAGTTTCTCTGTACCTCATCCTTCAAAGGAGGTTTATTCAGAGTACGTAAATCCTCCACACAGCTAAGCAGAAAAGAATGTGACGTATGAGAAAGAGGGGAACCACCTCAACAAAAAAACTATCCTTTCCCTGGTTTATTATTTTCTCACCTGCGCAAACCTTTTCTTATCGGGCGAGGGCCCTAAAGCAAAGTGGATTGATTTTATGATGCCGCGATTTTGCCTTAGAAAAAAACACCAACGCCGATAAATCTTAAATTATTTCATTTTAAAGGTATCCCGCTATGTAAGCGCTTTTTGAATACCAAGGGACAATGGTTATTGCCTGCCCCCTTGGTTCCCTGTTGGTGCTACCAGCGACGCCTTAATATCTCACGATCAGCGTTGCACAAAGATTGATGCTTGATATATAAATCTTGCTTTAGAGGTGGAAGGAGATGTGGAGGTTTTTAAGAAAAACCCATATTTTTATATCTTACTTTTATAGTTTATCATTTTAGAGGAGTTTTAAGTTTGTTGAGTTATAGTAAAGTGGTATTGTCTTAATTTTTAGCGTTTTTTCTTAAACTAAGAGGAAAAATTTAAAATAATACAAGAAATAATGTTAACCTATATTTTTGTATTTATTTTTAAAGTTTAACATTATAGATAACTTTAAGTTTGTTGCGTTGTAGAAAAGTGTTGTCGTTTTTTAAGCGTTGTCATTTTTAAACTATGATAATATTTTTAAAAACCTACAAGGATCAATGTTTTATAAAATTAGTTTCAACTATAGCTTCTGTTTGCTAGAAAAAAAAATGTCAATACTTTTTGTTTACCAAACTCCATAAGTTTACTAAAGAAATAAAAAATATTTTTCTTAATGTAAATATACTTTTTTAAATACTTTTTTGAGTTAAGGACTAAAACTACAACACTAGTGCTCTTATGTTTTCGTAAAAATATGTAAATAATGATGCCTCATTATAGGAATGCAAGAAAAGCTTTAAATTAACCTTAAAAACATTGATTTTGTAACGAAATATACATTCCTAATTGTGAAAATGAGTTAGCAGCAGTCAAGAACGTTTCTTATGCATATGTTCCATTAAAGTACCTCGTACATACTGATCCTTTGCTTATGTAGGGAAATTCTCATAAAAATGAAAATTAATTTAGGGTCGTGGCAAATTATATTAGTAATGCGTTGGTATATGGACTTCAAATTATTGGGTGAAATACGGTTTTAATAGTGTTTCTGTATGATGTTGACGTTCTCAAATACTGTTGTGTACACAATAAACCAAACTTAAAATACCACATGTCAGGAAGTGCAAGTAAAGGACCTAATCACACTTAAGTCGGTAGAATATTATACTTTAAAACAATTAAAAATATTAACGAATAGTTTAATAATAATATGATTTTGAATATTTCGCCAATGAAAGTCCCCCCCCCATGTAAAATGTTATTTATAAAAATGTTTCATCATTGTAGTAAATTTTTAGTAAAATTTTGCATGTTTTGGGTTAAAAAAAGTTACGTTGGGTGCCTACTCACTAGGTGGTTCAAACCTGACTGTTGTTCCAAATTCTGACGACTAGCGATAATGTTCCTCGAGTAGCTCTTGTGTGACGGTAATTCAAACTACCTTACAATCTTTGAAATACTCAGAATTGCATACATAAATTCCTAGATAATGTTAACTAAACAATTACGTATAAAGTTTTCAAATCACTTAATAGTCTGGTACTTACAGGAAGAGAAATATTTTACGAAAAAACTATTAGATTCATACATAGTTTTATAAAAAAAATAGAAACAATACTTTAAATTAAAAGGAATAATTTTTAAGGAGGCACATAAGCATTTTTAAAAAGTAAGTTTAAGTAAGGAAGAACAAAACAATTTAAAGAAATAAGTTGCTTAACAGTAAATCTTCTTTCTCGAACATACTTCTTTCTAACATAATAACAACAGCAAATGGCGTTATTTTGAATAATTCATTTGTTTCAAAAAAGCTTTTTAAAAAACAACTCTTTATGCAGACGGTTGTTTCTTAACAAGTTGTAGTTTTTTTTTTTGTTCAAACCACATTTTAGAATTATCTTCAAAACAAAAGCATTTCTAGTCCAATTCTCTCTGTTAAGTAATGTGGTACTAAGTTTTGTGTTTCAGTGTTTGTAGATTGAAAGATTTTAATGGACGTTTAAAGTGCATCATAAATAATTTAACAGTATTTTATGGATCGTTGGTAAAATTAGAAATTCAAATAAATAACGCTTCAAAGAGGTTTATAAAAGAGCAATGCAAGCATTTCAAGAAAAATCATATGTTATCTTAGCCCAACTAAAATGTTTTTTCATTATCATATATTATATTTAATAACTATTTATAAAATAAATTATTCATCATGCATATTTCTAGCAAATCGAAAGTTTAAAAAATTTATAGGATTCAGAAAAAACGAACTTACTGTGCTCAAATGAAACTTTTAACCTTCTAAGAGGAAGGAAAAGGGCTAATTTGTATGATAATTTTATCTGTGTAAATTTTAAATGTTGTTCTTTAAATAGTTTATTAGTTTAAAAATTCAGAATTAGGTATATTTTTGAAACAGAAATTCGTTTCAGCTGAAAAAATTTGAATATCAATAAACTAGAATATTTATGAAATTTTTACATTTATTCCTATTATTTTAAAAGCTGTTGCATAAATTACTTGAAAGGCCGGGTCCAACGATAAGACAATGTCACGATTATCATTCCGCTTTAGTGATTTAATATTATTCAATATAGCATTCTTTAATCTATGTGTTATTTCAATAAGGATTCTTAATAAAACCATACATTTCTTTCTTTCATTTACATTTTTAGTGATTTAATATTATTCAATATAACCATTCTTTAATGTATTTGTTATTTCATTAAGGGTTCTTAATAACACCATACATTTCATTCTTTAATTTACCACATACCTTCATTTTTAAGGCTGCTCATCACCCACATATCCCGTCCTCCTTCGACCGGGCTTGCAAATGGTAAGTCCATGGGGGGAAAAATGGTTTTTATTCCAAAAAAGCAATGAAATTATAAGAATATTTTGATGCGTTTTTTTAATTCATAAAACTCCAGTAAAATTAATTTTTTGGAGGTTATTTTTTTAAAAACGTTATTTACTTTTTTTAATCGAAATTTTTTCTATTAAAAAAATTAAATAACGTTTTTAAAAAAAATAACCTCCAAAAAATTAATTTTACTGTAGTTTTATGAATTAAAAAAAAGCATCAAAATATTCTTATAATTTCATTGCTTTTTTTGGAATAAAAACCATTTTTCCCCATAGACTTACCATTTGCAAGCCCGGTCGAAGGAGGACGGGGTATGTGGGTGATGAGCAGCCTTAAGGTTTTGTATTAACACCAAACGTATGCTTGTTTCCATGCTAGGGTCTTCTAATGATTGTTTCAATTTATAAACTTCTTACACGTAAATATTTCAGCGAATTATATCATGCCAACTTTTTGCTAAGACATAATAAAAACTTCATTGTTACTTTTGAATTGTAATTTTTAATAAAACATTGTTCCTGATATTACGTTTCGATTTTATAGGTCATCAAAAAAGGTTATTACGTTTTTTAATATTTCTTAAGAGCATCTTTTATTATATGACAACTTCCATGAAAAATTCATTAATTTTTATACCATCCTCTGAGAATACATATCAAGTAACTGAGCAACGTTTCTTTTTCAAGGGCAGGCTGCTATAAAAAATACATCTTATGATACAATGTACAAAAAAATAGTAAAAATTATAAAAATAAAATATAATAAGACTCTTATAATGATCACCACTGGGCTTTATTCGAAGCTAAAAAGCAGTAAAAATATTCAACAAAAAATAAGTAAAAAAATTGACAACGTCTCGAACCATAAGGGAAAAAATGGCTGAAAAACATTCATAAAAATGCACGCTTATGTCCTTTGTAAGTTTAATGACCAGTAAGCTAATTTCAATAATATATCTCATATATCATTTAGTTTCTTAAGGGAAAACATGGTTAAAATAAAAACTAAGCTAGGCCTGACTATTTCTGTTTTTCATTGTATTTTCATAAGGGAATTTTTTTTCAGAACCAGAGTGGTGCATCTTATTTTTTGAAATTTAACAACTGAAATTCCTAACGATCTCTATGCTTGTCAATGAAATTTTTGACTTAAATACCTGTAAATGTTGCATAGAAATGTATCATCGAAGGTTGGATTCAAATTTTAATTGTGCATTCATAACTGAAAAAAAACCCACACATTAAATCCTCATTTTTGGGGATGTGCCATTGTTGATCGAAAGTAAAGAATTATAAGATAAATAGCGCAGTAAATGAAAAAAAAAGTGTTCGTTTATTTCCAAATATTCTTCAATGAAAAAAAAATTGAATGCTTTTAATATGCACACATATCACAAAATATAGAAGTTGTCAGAAATTTATTTTAATATTATATGTATGTGTTAACACACATGTGTTTTTGTTATCGAAATTTGTTTCGAAAATTATTTTTTTAGATGCTAAAAAATTATCTATAATGATAAGCGTCAAAATCTTTATAAAGAAGTGCAAAAAACCAACAGCAAGAAATAATAGTATAGTGCTACGTAATAAAAAATATACCAAGTAAATTCAAAGTATAATGTGAAAAACAAACTGTTCTTGATTTTCTTTTATATTTTTAATAGAAATAAAATCATAATAAAGAATAATTCAGTTCGTATTGATTGAATTTAAAAATGTCTTAACATAATTTTGTAACACGCCATACAAGAGAAAAATGTATTAAAGTTTATGTTCAAAATCTTATTATTACAATTTAAAGTAATAATACCATATTTTTGTATTTGATTTTAAATTCTATTCTTTTTTATTTCTGAGAATCTTTGTGCTTGATTATTTTAGATTTTAAAGCTGCACAACTTTTATTTTCTGCAAAAAACAACATGGTTGAAAATAAAACAGAGTAAATAAGGTTTACACTTAAACATTTTCTATTATAATTTTAAAACATAAAAACATCTATTTTATGTCTTCAACTACATTTCAACCCGGGACTTGCATACCTCAAGTTCGTGTGCTGGTTGGAGCATTTGAGCATTGAACCAATAGTTAAAAATCCGAGCTAGAAGATTGCAAATAGCTAGTAAAATATTTAAAGTAAATATCCATTGTCGCATTTGTGCTGGTGAGATGTACGACAACAAAGAACTTCAAGTGCTTCGACTGTTATCTTTTTAAAAACATAACCCACATATAGCGTGCTTTATCGTAATAGTGTGTACCATAAGTCATTCCTTCTTTTGAAATATAAACAAACAAAAAAATAAATTCCAGCAAGCCATGAATCAAGATTCACCATACAAAAAAAATCTTTATGGGCGTACCCCATCAATAAATAACTCCAAAATCTCCCAAAATAGAACACTCTTCAAAAAAGAAAGGAGTTTCCTCCCATGGTATTGCCCCAATGAATCATTTTATCCCTACATTTTTAAGCATCTTCTTCGCGCCTTCTAGCACCATAATTTGAGACATTCAGTGGAATTCCTCATGTTGAGGCTAGAAGGCGTTGGATATGTTCGCCAAGAAAGCAAGTGAAGCAGTTTTAAAAGTTGCCAATTTGATGGCATACCCCAAACGGCCAGTAATATGCTCTATTAATGAGCTTTCAAAACAAAAGGTATCGTTTTATTCTTTCTGAATCAGCAATCAATGCACTTGCTAAATGTACAAAATGTACAATGTAACCTTGCATTAATTCAAATTGTATGTACATTGTGCGTACGATTTGAATTAATGAAGATGTCTACTATTTCTCTTCATACAAAATATACACAGCCCTTTTAAAAATCATTGTTCCTGCAACGCAGCATTAAATAAATATACACGAGAAAAAAGGAAGTAATGGGAATATTTCAGGCATTGAGTAGCAACAGAAAACGTTAATTAAATTATTTCTCAAACCTGGCAGAAATTCAGCTACCTGAAATAATCAAATTCTGTCGATTGATGTAAAAATCAATTTCCTAATCATTTTTTGAGTCATTTTCTTGAAATCCTCAATTTTCCAAAAGTTATTTGGGTTGAGTGTTTGTATGGTATGGTACATATATATTCCAGCTTGTGTGCTTGTTCAGAGAACCGCTTATAAGCTTTCTTCAAGTGGGACAGACACCAAAAATAATTTTTACAGCCACAAAGAAAGGAATAACTCATAGACAAATAACAACATTTATTGACGGTCACAAACATCCAGGCCTGACCGGGATTCGAGCCCGACCCCAGCAGCTCCAAAGGCCAGCATCCTAACGATTGAGCCACCGACCGGGGCGGCTGGGTTGAGTGTTGAAACGATGGTGGTTCTCTTCACACACTGGGTTTTGTATAGATTTTGACCTTGCCATTAAAATGTTCTAATATTTATCGTTATTCTAAATGTTTTAATATTTAACCATTAATTTAATTTCAAGCCAACGTAGCCAGAAAAAAATCAGTTATGCGTTTATTTGGGCGTATTTTATAAGCGACTATGGCTTCCAACTAAACCAGATTTAGCTTTGGGTATTGACCAGACAGCGTCTTCGCCTTACTCTAGCCTTCGCGATTCCTGAGCATTTATTTTTAAAACTGCAATCCACAGAATGGCAATTACAGTTACCCGCCATTTAAGGCTCGTTTTTAAAGGGGCGAAAATTCACCGGGATACTGTGACCGTTAATTACACCGCATTGTGGAAGGGATCGATCGTTTTATCGTTACGTTTTAGAGGAATACATCTTTTTTGATGGCGCAGATTACGGCCTTTCTAAAGGCTGTTAAAACGTCGCGTTACGGCGACTAAACGTCCGTAATTTTACGGCATTCCTTCACTTTACGTCACTTTAGGTGACTTCGGTGTTCTGATCGCGGTGATATGTGACCGTAATAAAATGGAGTTTTTTTTTGGTAAAGGGTAGTAAAGGTTCGGGATATTGCCGTTTAATTAGAAGTTGGTCAGATATAAATTACATTTTACTGCTGCAGATTTAGAGTGTTAAAATTTAGAAATAAGTACTAAATGTGAAAACAATTAAAAAAAAATCTTCATTAACAAAGCATTTGCTCATTTACGTGGACCTAAATATGAAGTAAATTTTGTTTCATCTGACTTTCATTTGGTAAAAATATTTTGCTATTAAAATTTAAGACACATTTGAAGCCCATTATACTTGTTTAACTTAATAGTAGTTAAAATATAAATATTTTGAACATGGCTGACTAAAATTTATTTTAGGTCTGCCTTTCAAACCGAATTCACTCATTGAGTTCCATGGATTACGCTAAGAACATTCTCTCTACTAAAGAAATATTGAAAGTTGGCTTTAAGCAGTAGATGTCTTCTTTTCTTTAAAATAGCAATATAATACTGGACAGCCCACACTAAGTACCCCTCGCAAAAGTCGAATCATTCTTAAAAAACCTTATAAAAGTAAGACTTCGTAGCTCAAATCAAGCAGATTGAAACATGGATATTTTAATGTCAAACTTTAAACCTTAGAGTTTATCTTTGACAGTTCTTTTATAACGTGATTGACAGCATTTTTTAAAAAAAATATTTTGCAAGTACTTACTTTTACTTTCTCTCTAATAACGGCTTATAGTAGTAGCCGGGTTGGACTTTTCGATTATTATTTGCAATGATTATATTAAATGTTAGGCAGTGTTTTGTAAAATTATATTATTCGACATGAATATTTAACAAATCTACAAAACAGGTTTAATAAATTGGAAAATAGTATTTTTCGCAAGATAAGTCTATGAAAAAATCTTTTCATTGGTAAAAAAAAATCGAAATTTACTCTTTTATTATATTCTCATAAAAATTCATACCTCCTTTGTCCCGATATTGTAATACAACGCTCCACTTAAAATCCTTTACATCAATAAAAAAACCTAAAACGCTTCTTGTAAAAATACCATTATAAAGTAGTCTATAAATATTAAATAAAGTTCGATTAAATTTTATAAACACCCCAATCTTTTCATCAAGAAGTATTTTACTCAAGGGCAAAAATAAATAAACACGCGTCTGTACATAAAAGATAATATAAAGAAGCCTTGTTTAATATTTGAGTGAAAGCTCTTTACAACGGGGGGGAGGCAGAATATTTTGAGCCCTCATATCATCTCCAAATACCGGAGGCTTCTCCAGAGGCTACCTTATCGGAAACCGATTGAAATCTGTCATACACCCCGAAACACCTCTCCCAAAAACTTCTCCAAGAAAAGGGCGGCTCTTTAAATGTTCCGATATGTGGCTTCAAAAGCTTGGCATTCTAGGAATAGAACCGGCCTCTATATTTCTGGTATTTTTTGAAGTAAAAATGAAACATTGGATTGTTATTTTGCCTACCAGTTGTTTTGAGTGAATTGGATTTGGACAATATTTGGTTTTTAAACAAGTTTTCGATGGATATATATATCGGCTTTATAGTCTAAGTGGCCGACATAATTACCTGCATTAAATGTTAACCTCAAAAAACTAAAGCGTGACTTCGATATACTGAAAGTTCAAAGTCCTAATATCGATTAAGATTAATTTGGATTCTAGTTTAGGAATCGATGCCATCTGTGGGAACATGATTAAAAAAAATCCGCACAGCTGGGTATAATTTTTAAGAAATTATTCAATACTCTTATATTCCTTCTGGCATTAATATACGCGAGGTTTAAATTTTAAAAAGCTTTTTTTTATATTTTACTTTACCTGTTTCCTGAGTTTGGAGTTTTGTCAATTCTAAACTAGCTTAGTGTGCATTATTATATCAACGTTTCAATTGTCTAGCCTTGCTACTTCACTGGAGTAAGATCAAGTGGTAAAAACTCATATATTCAATATCAAAGTATGTGGGATTAAATCCACCTCTGGTCCGGAACTTTTGTAAAAATTCGCTTTAATCACTCATTTCCAGCCCAAGCAGCACTAATCATAAAAAAAAAAACACAGAGAGCAGAAATTAATTGAAAAAAAAAAGTGCATCAATCTTGTATATACGTTGTCTTGCTCCCATCACCGTTAAAAAATAAAATAAAAATAAAATCTTACGATATTGCATTGTACTACACTCCGTGCCACCCTAACTTGGGTAAAAACAAAGAGTAAAAGGCAGGGGGAAAAGCTCGGTGGAACAGTTAATTTGAAACTCTGGTAAGGAAATATTTACATACAAAATAATCTTAATACAATTTAACCAAAACACACTTGTTATTCTGATAAAATTGCCAAATTTTCTCAAATAATATTCAAATATGTTAGACCTTAAACGAAATTAGTGTTTTAAACATGTTTTCTGGATGGATTCACAAACAATTTATGGAACTCTTTACATCAGCGGAAGAATCTTCTCCATAGCATATTTCTATTTACCCAATTTAGGTTGGCAATTGGTGTAAGGGGCTGGGGAGCCCAGTCGGTTAAGCACTCGCTTAGCATGCGGAAGGTCCCAGGTTCGAGTCCGGGCATCGCCAAAAAATAACTAATGAACGGCCCGTGCAGCCAAAAATGTCCGACGAATAATACCCCGTGTAAGGGAGTGCGCGTTAAATATCTTTCAAAGTCCTAACGCTGCGTACGATGTCGCCCTTAACGGTTGCGTTGGGTGCCTATTCAGGTGTGGTTCGTCACCTGACTGTGGTTCTAAAATACGACGCCCGTCGCCAATAGCCCTCGTGTAGTTCTAGTGCGACGATAATTCAAACCAAACCAAAGCAATTAGTGTAAACAACTGTTCCTCTAAAAATACCTTAAACATCACATTCCAACCATTTCTTAGTGATATGATGGAGGAGAATTTTATAGCACTGGTTACGAGCACTTAAATTTGGAAATTTCGTTGAGGTGGTTTAGTGTAGCCCCTTTATGGGCCGGTCCCTTGCAAGACCAGAAGCCGAGAAGGCGCTTTTAATCTTTTGAAGTTGTTGTCCTTCGTCGGGGAAGGAATGTAATAGCCTCTGTTTGAGGGGTAAAAGTGCTGCACTTTGTTAAGTATGGCAGAGGAATAAAGTTAATTTGATGTGTGAATAAGTAATATGAAGCCATATTTCAAAATTCAGCTGATTATAGGTGAGGTTATATAGGGATATAAATATAAGAAAATTTGAGAAAGATAGTTTATTTTGTTTAAGGAGATTAAGTGATGTGATGAAGCAGTTTGGAAATGAATGGTTTTGTTTAAAGTTTTCCGAGAAGAAACCTAAATTGATGTATGAATAAATAATTGGACTCACACTTATAAATTTAAGATGCTTTTCGTTTCGATAATATAAAGAATTCTGGAGAATAAAGTAACTTTTGCAAATAAGACAGTATCATTACTCAATTTTTAAACATGTAGGTGGTTTAGTTTGGATTCTAATACCTATTCATTTTAACACAGAAATATTACAAAAATATATTCTAGAAAATAAATAATATACTGATATTATCTTTAACACTAACATCACCTGTGCGATATTTTTGTCTTGGAAGTATAATTTTTAAAACCTTTTAGATTTTAAAGCAAAAACGGTCCAATTTAAAAAAATGCAGAAAAGTATGCTTTATGGTGATTAATATTTTGACTAAAGTCAGTTCTTTTGGTTCACTGTAAAAAATTGTATTGGAGCCTTCTACGTTATATTTTTTATTTAAACTAAGAATAAATTTACCCGAAGTTCCTGCTTAATTTAATACTTTCTCATCATCAGATTTCAATTTGGAACACGAGTTCATGCTATAATTTAGAAATTAGTTCAATACAATCATAAAATAACATGTTTAAATGTCATTGTTTGTCATTCAAATGAGAAATCTCAAATTAAATCATTCCCAAATGTCAAACTGAGTCGTAAGCCTTCTTAAAGTAATCCTATCCCAAATGATTATGTTTCAAAGATCAAATCATTAAATGACAATGCTGGTTCCCAAATGTGCTTCATTATTGTGAATAAGAATTTGTTTACCAGGAAAATTCAATTTAGTGTAGGTTTTGAAATAGTTATGACTAAATTCACGGAACACAGCTTTTCGGAGTTCGCAGAATTTTGGTCTTTACTATATTTCAGATTAGGATAATATTAGTATTTAATGGTGAACTAACATAATCATAAATCACAAGATTTTGCTTCACTGAATGTCTACTTTAAGTTCGAATGAAGTAATCGATGATAACGAGAGACGATTAAGCTATTTTAAAAAGCTAAAAAGTACTAAAATTGACAAATTTTTGAAACATTGTTGAAATAAAATTACTAAGTTTTGCCCCTTGCACACTATAATTTGTAACTTCAACAATAAAAATATTGCATTATATTCTTCTTTTTTATTGTTTCATTTGTTGTTACTTTACCATGAAAGCGATTTAACGTTTTATCTCTTCATACGTTTCCTTATCTATAGAAAGAAAATGCCTATCAAAAGTAAATAACAGACTAAACATTCGTTTAAAGAAAGTTCCCTTTTCACACTCCATTTTCGAACGCCGAAAACAAACCGTATCGGAAAACTAAATTACTTTTGAAGCTATCGGAAGACCCTTTCCCCTTTGGTAAAATCATTTTATTGGGAAATCCCTGGCATTTCAGATTTCGATATCAAACCGAATTCCCTATCAGATTGCCTGAAATTCCAGTTTTGAGTCGTGGAATCATTCTCTTCTCCAAACGATTGAATCGAATTAAATTAAATCGACGTTCTAAAATAGATTTTAGTGATTATTAAAAAAATACTTCCCCCTAATTTTTTTCGCTACTTCAAAATTTCGTAAATTCAAATTATATTATGATCGATAAATCTTTAAAAATATTTTTTTTAAAAAAGTAGGACCATTTTATTATGCTATTTGATCTCTCTTGACAACTTTAACTTTATTCGGAAAGTAATTAAATTCGAAAGTGATTTAAATTACGAATAAATAAATGTGAATGGCATTTTATAAGTGTAATCTATTATGCGTTAATGCAAAAGCCATGTTTTGTCGAAAGCTGACATCTTAAGTAATGGATGTATTTACGCACTCCAAGGAGCTTACAAGTTGTTCGACATATCAATATGCTCGTCCATTAAATGTATGCAATTTATGCAAATTATGCTTTTAATTCAATATTCTGGAGACAGGTTTTAAATTTCGATAATTGCGATTTCTTTATATAATAAAAATAAGCAAATTAAAATGAAGTTTACCTAAATGGTTTCATCTGATTATTTTTATAATGTAATCTTTATAAAAATAATTATTTGTTTAGATACATGTATTAAATACTGATAAAGATAACTTTCAAATTTAAAATGATTTTTGACTGATAATTTATGCATTTGTAAAAATATGTATTTGATATATCTATGTTTTTGATTTCTTAGAATGTGAAACTTCATTAATGCTGTGTAATTATTACATAAGTTACGTTTAACTTAATTAAACTTTGTAATGACTTTATTTGTATTCATTAAGAGAATAATGAATAGGAAAATAATGAAACATAGTTATTGAAATAAAAAAAATATTACAAGATAAAAAACTTTTATCATTCAGATTTTTGTTGTTGTTTTTTGTCAAAAGGGTAAAGTATTTTTTTTCAACAGGACAGCTTTTAAAATTAATATTTTTTTTTAGATTTGCGTTTTAGGCGAATAGATGCCGTATATATTTTATTACCATCAACGAAGGCTTTTCGGACAATAAGTTATTTATTGTATTTCTAGTATCAACATATTGTTTTTTGTGTGCAAGACTTACAAACCGAATCGTTTAAGTTGAATTTCTATAAAAATATGTATGTGTTTTAAATGTTATTTGGGGTGTGTTATTTTTATATAGTTTTTCCTTGTTAGAAATATTTGAGACGAAAACATATTTCTCAATTTATTCGTTTAAATGCTGTATGAATTGTCTCTGAAAGACTAAACGTTTTAAATGTATTCGATAAAAATAATTTAAGTTTAGTTTAGATTGGATAATCGTCGCACTAGGGCTACACGAGGGCTATTGGCTACTGACGTCATAATTTAGAACCAGAGTCAGGTGACGAGTCGACACCTGAGTAGGCACAAAACGCTACCGAAATAATTTAATTTAAATATATTCACTCCTATTCCAAAACCTTAACTAAAAAGAAATAAATATAAGTAGGTTATCTAAACGCTGATTTGCTAATTAGCAAATGTAACTGGCAATTGAGTCAAATTTGACTTTTTTCGACGCTGTATCTACTTAACGTTGCTAAATAGGCAAAATTTATGCAGGGAATAATAAATTCATTCAGTTTTTAATTTATTTTAATTTTACTGAAAGTGTTTTTAAAGAAATTAGAGAACGCTAAGTAACAGGTGGTTCCTTTTCTAAATCCCCATACAAATTCATTGCACATGAGAAATTTAGCTAAGTACTGGTATAGTAAAACAAAATATAAACTGTTTGATGAGGAAAAATTGATTTTATAAATAAGATTTTAGCTAAGACAGCATATTTTTATTATAATTTATTAAGTTCTTTTTAAGACTTTGTGAAACCAAATACCCATCCTACTAATGAATGATAACATCAATTACCACGTTAATCACGATAAATTATAAAAAAAAGTTACCTCGTTAAGTGTCATCCTTACGTACATATTCTTAAAAATGTTATGAAGGTGAAGACATAAAAAATTTGGTTTCATACGGTAGTGCATTAATTAACGATAATTGATTTTGTCAATTTTTAAATTGATTTTGGTTGGATTTAATTTTATTGAATTTTACTTCTAATAACCTATAATCTAAAATGAAAGGTAATGAGTGTAATGTTATTTGGTCGAAAATGGTTGTGATGGGGTTTTTATGCCAATTCTGAAAACCTTTCTTTGAACGGTGAAACTGTCTTTCAGCTTGAAACCACCCTACAGTTTGGATAAAATTAAGTATAGACTTAAAAAAATATAAAGCTAATTTTTTTTAAAAAATTATTATTTCCAAAGCAGCTGGTGAGAATGAACACAATTCCCCAGAGGTGGACACATAGAACAAGAAAGATAGAACATATATGAAGAATACATGGGAAGAACCGATTGATTTATTAGGCGGACGGCCGAAATTGCTTGCTTGGCGGACATTGGCGGCAGAAAACGGTTTTTGTCTTTCTTCTTCACTTGGCGTCTACCGGTTTCTCTCTTTCTTCTTCTTTCAAGTGTCAGGATCGTCAATCGCCTGAATCTCGGTAGCTAGGAACCACAGAGATAGTAGTTAAAGTATTAGAGTGGAAGATCACGTGACCTACAACACTGGCTTCATTTGGGGCTCTTCTGGGAGCTCTATGCGCGTCCCGTCGTTAGCATTCGAGGTCACGTGATCCGCCTCTCTATTACTTTAACTATGATCTGGTAGGAACTGATTTCCTAACACAAGTTTAGGCGATCACTTGCTATCATTGCTAAAGTGGCCTGCTAAGGAAACTTCTCTACAAAATCAATCGGTTCTTCCCGTGTACTCTTCATACACTCTTAAAACAAAAGAGTGAACTCCTTTCCAGTTGGAAAAGCGCATTTTCGACACTGGAAACGAGTGAATATTAACTCAGACTGAGTTAAAATCACTCGTTTGGAGTGATCCTGTCGGAAGTTTAACACACAACGGATCCACTCCTCTAGGAGAAGTGCATTTTCCGGAATGGAGGAGTGAAAATAACTCAGACTGAGCTAAAATCGCTCGTTCGTTTTAAGAGTGTAGGTCAGGGTGCGAGCCTGAAAAGCAGCTCTTTAGCCTCCCAATACCGGGAGTAGATGAAGCGCAGGACATAGGCGGAGTTGACCTGAAGTCATCGCCTGATAATTCTTTGTGGCTAGGTTGGTTTTTGAGGCGACCGATCTGTAGCAAACTTCCTTACAGGGGATCTGCATGATGGTGCATCCCTTTTAGGCCAAACTGTATGCTGCTTCGTTTCCAGGAATGCCACAGTGTGAAGGTATACATTGTACACTCTTAAAAAAAAGGAGTGAAATCCACTCCTGTAGGAGAAATGCATTTTTGACACTGGAAAGGAGTGAATATTATCTCAGACTAAGTTAAAATAACTCGTTTGGAGTGATCCTGTCATAAGTTTAACACACAAAGGATCCACTCCTATAGGGAAGTGCATTTTCGCACTGGAGGAGTGGAAAATAACTCAGACTGAGTTAAAATCGCTCGTTTGTTTTAAGAGTGTAGGACTATTGTTTTACCCTTTTCCCGGAGGCTCCAAAAAGGGATCGGCACTGCTGGGATAATAGCACAAAATGGAGCTTGGCAGCGGCTAGCAATTGCAAGAATTGCTGCTTGTAAGTCAAAGAAGATAGCTGTTTATTCAATTAGAGATGGTTGGGCATAGAGGTTCAGTAAAGTCGTTCTTATTGCTGCAACTTCAACATCAAATGAAGTTTTTGTGGGACGGCAGGTTGTGAAAAATATTCTGAATGGATACCGGCTCCCACGTTACCACAGATAACGTGGGAGTCGGTATTCATTGAGACAGATATAAAACAAAATAAGTAAACATTTATATTTTAACACAATTTGATTATTAATATATTTTCAAATTGCATACTTTTAATGATTTTTTTTAATATTTATTAAACTAAATACTATTCATGCAGGATTCTGTAATTTAATTTTTTTAGACTCTTTAGTTGTTTTGAGAGAATTTCTATTGAAACGATGAAAATGTTCCATGTCTAGTTGATTACTGTTCTTGTATCTCATGAAACTGCTAATAATATGAGCCATTTAATATGTTTATTTTATTTAAGGTACTTAAGTACCAATACCAAATGATAATACAATTTACAGTACAATTTATAGTTAAAATTAATGGATCTCTATTGAATTAAAATATATCCTATTCAACTGTCACATGCTATTTCTTTAAAATTTCTTATATTTCTTTAATATTCTTAATGATGGAAGATAATTTTAATATACGACCACAAAAACAATAGAAAACAAGTTGAAACATTCTGAAAAAATCCACTCTGATTATAGTATCAATTTCTATTATATCTATCTCTATTGCATTATAAAATATATAAAATAACATGATAATGAAATAACATGATTTGAATACGATTATTTGCAATATTTTCAGTATTGGAATAACTAGAAAATAAAAGTACTTAATGAATTAATTACGATTAACTATTTCAAAAGTTTTATCTATCTTTTCCTGCTTCTAAATTTTTTGTTGTTGAATTCACAAATAGCTAACTGGAAATTCTAATTTGAGTTCGTTATTTGAAATGAGATAAGTGGATTGGATGATTGAGTTTCTTTAAGTGTCCAATTATATTTGCAAGAAAATCTCGATATACATTAGATCCAATTTATCCAATTATTGTAAAAAAAAAAGAATATTTTTGTGGCATTTTCGTACGACTAGCTTTTTTTTGAAGATCTTAAGATAAATATTCCAATTTATAAAAATCACTTTTAAAGGAAATAAAATATTTTTATGCGCCATTTGATTTCTATATTTGCTCGTTTTTTCTTAAATAAATATTTGAAAATGCTTAATTTTACGTGCTTATTGCTTTCGTTTATGTAAACGGTATTTTTTTTATCAAAGAAGTTGATTGCAAACATAATTATAATAAATTAAAATATAAAATGATCGTTATATTTTATCAATTAAGTTTGCTTCATTCTAAAATGAAATAGTGTACCGTGTTTGAGTATTGCAAAATAAAGATTTAATTATATGATAGCTCTTTAATAGATAATACTTTAATCATTATATGCGAATTTGTGTTAATGCAAATATTTTCTAGCTAAAGTTAAAATCTAAAATGATACTTATATTTAGCCAAATAAATGTATTTTATTCTAAAAGAAAATTTCGGTTTTTGTTTGAGTATTGTAACTTAAAAATGGTGATTTAATTTGTAACATGTCTTTACATAGTTTTAATAAAAAAAACTTTCTTTAAATGCTTGAAGATATTTAATATATTTCATATTTTTATACCTGTAGATTGAACCTTTTATAAGTAAACTTTAAACCTCTGAGAGGTAACTAAATTAGCTGAAGTATAAACTTGTTTGTACAGAATTAGAAAAAAATTAGTTCTTAAAATTAGAAACTAATATTTCTTCTTTTTTCAATTTATTTTTCTGTAATGTTCGATTATGAATAACTTCTCCATACGTAATTTTTAAACTTAAGTAAAATTATAAAACTTCTCTTTATTTTTTAAAAATATGTGTGTGTTTCTAGAAAATCTGATAGTGAGGTGGCCGGTTAAAACGTCCGTAAAATAAAGCTATTTTACACTTCTTAAAAAAAAAGAGGGAAAATCCACTCTAGAGTGAGAAGTGCATTTTCAAAAGGGAAGAAAGAATATAAACACAACTGACTGAAGATAAAAACGTTTGGAGGTGGAGGTCGGTGGTTTAACACACAAAGGATCCACTCCCTTTCGGGAAGTGAATTTTTTTTCAAGTGAGGAGGAGGAAAAATTAACTCAGACTGAATTAAAATCGCTCGTTTGTTTTTAGAGTGTATAGTTTAAAGGAGGTTAGAAATAGACAGCCGAAATCGATTGCATTTTTTACTGTACCTTTATAGTATAATATAAAGGCATTTTAGTAATAAGGCATATTCCATACATGTATTCATTCGCAAATAATATCCTTACAAATAAACCTACAATTAGTAATTAGCTATTTCTCGAGTACCTTTCAAATTCTGTGTTCATTAATGCGTTAAAATGGACAAATCCGTTACCGAGCACTTTTAATTTATGTCACCCAACTATTTCGCGGACCGTCCATTTCTCAATGGACGTCAAACTTAACGCTCGAACGAACACACGAAATGTAACGGACAAATATTGATGTCCGACTTAAGGCCAACTGTAGTTGAGATCCACAGAAGAGTAAGTCACATAAGGATAAATCTCCGAAATATGGAAGCATGTATGGTATGGTATGATACATATATATTCCAGCTTGTGTGCCTGTTCAGAGAACAGGAAGCACGTTTATTGCATGTTTCGTTAGATAATTTTACACAAAACATGGGGCCCGGATGGCTGAGTGGTCTGGATTGCAGACCATTACTCTAGCAGTCTAAGCGCTGTAACGGGTGCGGGATCGATTACCCTTCGCCCTAGGTGTATTTCCTTTCTCTGTGACAGTAAGAAAAATATTTATGTGTCTATCTTACTTGACGGAGGGCTTATAATTGGGTTTCTGATAAAGCACACAAGCCGGAATAAATATATGTACCTACCCTACCCCTACCCTACACAAAATATTAAAATATGTGTTTTTCATAAAAGCTTCTATGCATAGTGAGTTGTTCAAACTAGTATCTAAAATAATTTTTTCACAGAGATTTGTTTGCACGCTGAGCAAGTAATAAAATATGAGCCTTTGACCTTACTTTGAGTTTTCTCATTTTTACTAAGTAGTTATAAAATTTTTGTATCTTTTTATAAAGCAAGAAGCCACAAGAGTTATTTTTGATAACTAATGTAATCTAAATAGTCGCAGCCATGGATAAGGAAGTTAACATGAATGACCTTTGATAAACTAATTGCCCTAATTGGCGCGATAGAGTACCTCAAAATTCAACAACGCAACTAGTTGAAATTCCCCATTTATGTGTAACAAATTTTGCATCACTGTAAAAATTCCTGCAAAATGTGCTGCAAAATTACAGCACATTTTGCAGTTAAATTTTACTACGTTATAGTATTTGCAATGTTTATTTTACAAACAAAGTAATTTTATCTTGACGTACAGAGTCACATAAAATTCTTACAAAGTAGATTTTAAACAGAGAACACGACATAAAAACAGAGAATCACTGATGGTGAAGCAAACGCTTTCGTTAGTCTTACACAATACATTTTAAAATAACTTGCAAATATTGTAATTTGGATCACAGGAATGGCAGCAGTTTTACTATCACATTGCGATGGCAAAATAAGAGGGATATTTTTCACAGTTACTGCTTACGAAATAAACTACTTTGGTACACATAAATTTCTTCGCAATGACACACCACAGGTACGGGGATCGAATCCCGGATTGGGCGAGGTTGACCCATAATTTCTACCCTTGAGTGGGTCGATAAAATGGATACAAAGCTTCCTTTGGAACTAAACACTGGGGGTTCCACGTGAGACTGACTGCTTTAAAGGGACATATGCCTAGTACCCCAGAGCACTAAGTCACGAAAGCTGAAATGAACACGGCAGGTCTAGGCCCAGTAACGAGCTGTTGCACTGGGGAGTTTAGTTTTTTTTAGTTTTAGGAACATACATTGCAAAATAGTACCCTACGAGAAAACTGTAAATAAATACAATTAGTTTTATGTTGACTTATACTCATATCCATCTAAAGTTCACCAAAATTCCTCAACGACATTCATTACTCAAACAGAATTCGCAATTTCGAACGTTAATTTCGCACTTATTGAAACTTATTTGCGCTGAATCAAAATCTTCGACTTTGAAAACAATTGATTCTTCCCCCTTCCCCCCATCTTAGTACCCGGAAGTTCACAGTTGAAGCCTGTTTGTCTATAGTAAGAGGCGGATATTAATAATTAACTTCAGAGATCGTTTGAACAATTTGACGTACAAAGGATTGCAGAGAGGCTCCTGACTTGCGTGCTATTTGATGTGGAGTTTTGAACGTAATGTTCGATAATTACGGTTCGAGGTTTCGCCCTTAATTAATAATCCTGCTAAAGTTTTGACTTAAGACGCTTTGTGGTGTGGCCTAAGCCGTTAGATTAAATGCTTATAGTTAATGAATTAAATTGTGTTAAGTATGTCCTTGAATTCTCTTTTCATAGCTTTATGAAATCCAATTGTCATCTGTAAAGTCAATGATTAAATATACTTTAACTGTATTCGTTAATATATTATTCCTAGTCCATTTTAGTTCGGCGTCATTTCTAAACAAAGTTTCATTCGTTAATATATTATTCCTAGTTCAATTTAAATCCTTATTTCTAAATAAAGTTTCATGGGAAAAATATTTTCATTTTTTGAAAATTTAAGTATCTTAAAATTTAATTATATAAATCCGATATGATACTTTTGAAAACTCTCCGGTTTTAACTATTATAAGTTTAGATTAATATTTATAAACATGATTTTGTCATTATGGCTGTGCCCTAACTATAATGAGTGTAACTTTTCATCCAAACTAGTTTTAATTTGTTAGGAATATTAATTTCAGAAATTTCTCCTGAAATTTCCCTCACTTTGGTTTTAATAAAGGTTATAAATGTAATCACATACAATGCTTGACATTTTAATGTTATTAGTTTAATCTTAACCGACTTATAACTCGCTACTATAAATTAGTGTAGGCTTCGTTAATTATGAGGAAATTCATGTCTCGCTAAATTTTAAACACAATTCCATGAAGATAGACACTGTTCAAAAGTGAAACTCATATTATTATTTCGGTAAATATTAAACCAATTTGTCTTGGTTGCAATTATTTCATCCATGTAAATCACGGGAAAGCTCATTATAAGCTCATAAGGTCTGTTAGCAGTTTCAATTCCAAATTTGCATTTAAACTATAATTTTCAAACTATTATAAATTTCTTTCTTCTTGAATTGATTTTTTTTTAATATGTCCTTCCTTTCATTCCAGTTATTTAGCTAAAATAAGTTATACATCTCTTACCAAAAGGCCATATATTTTTAAACAGACTTTTTTAATCATTAACCGTTGTTGTAACCATACTATATATCATGGCCTGGTTCGATAAAAAAATTACAGTACGTTGTTCATTACAGATCGTTAAAGAAAATAATTTCTAGGGACAAATTGATTACAAGCAAAATTAGTTGGACCAAAAATTAGAATTCTGTCAATAATCTTATGGAGAAACGTGGCAAACATGAATTAATATAGAAGTAGAATTTAGATTGATATTTACCTAAATTGAAATCTTTTTTCCATGTGGAGCTTGTTAGCTATTTGTTTATTTACGTTTTAAGCTCAGCTTTTGAATTTTGATGCATATGTTCTGTTGATTTTTTTGGTAGATTTTTAGATTTAATTGGAGCTGATTGTCAAGATTAAAATTTTAATGATTTTTTGCAGTTTGAAGATTTGATAGATAATACTACTTTAAATTCATTTTGAAAATTGAGCTTAAATAGATTAAAAAGGGATATTTGTTGGAATATGTTACAAATAAATATTAGAAATGATAGTATCCAGAATAAGTTTGAAATAAAGAAAAAAACTGTTTTAACCCTTTCCTTACTGAAACGCCCCAAAACGCTCTAACAACTAAGGATTCAATAATGTTATTCCTATCAAATATTACGAGGAAGCAAAAATCCTTCGTAGCGAAAGGGTTAAGCTCTTCGAGACTTTTATTGTTAGAAAATGGCATGGCAAATTTGAAATAAAGAGGTTGAGTACTGATTTTGTCACACTGATTGTTTTAAATAATATTATTGGCGTTAAATATTACAAGATGACCATTTTCACCAAATATAGAACGGGAAGAAACCGTTGTCACAACTGATTTGATGAAATAATTTTTATGGCTTTAATATTATAAGATGGACCATTTTCACCTCGGGATAGACAAATCGGCCTCGGGAAGGACATAGACAACTTTGTTTAGCATAGTTGATAGTCTGGAGCCCATGGTATTAATTCAATACCATTTGGGAACAGCATACGATTTGTGATTTTTTTTCGTGTAGTTGGAATTTTCAATCCAATGGTTAAATGAAAATTCCTAAACATCAAAGAATAAAACAACAGGGGTTGTAAGAAAGGAAGATTGAAACAAGGCAACAATACATCAAAATTCTTACTGGCAACAAAACTTTCGTAAAGAGTTTTAAAGAACAGAATAGTGCCGATCCAGCGGCGTAGTGGTTAAGGCATTGGCCTCTGGAGCTGCTGGGTCCGGGTTCGAATCCCGTTCAGGCATGGATGTTTGTGTTTGTCGAGTATATGCGGAGTACGTGCTTGTAAAATCTGCTGGGTCCGAAAGTCCTGTGGGCGGTCATTGCGTAGTTTCCCATGGGAACAGGTCAACGGAGAAAATTTCCCTCCCCTTCAGGGACATGTCTAAATTGCGGAGGTGGCGACAGATGGCAACATCTGTCATATGTGTTTGGGTGTATCTTGTGTTGTCCTACTTGACGATGGTTTATAAGCGGGTCCTTGCGACCAAGCACACAAGCCTGAAAATATATGTCTACCAACCAACCAACAGAATAGTAGCTCTGTCACTACGCAAGAACTTCTGAGGTTGAATGCTATGTAGCTTTGCTACTAGACACTACACCAAGGTTTCCTGTGCTATG
Source organism: Hylyphantes graminicola (assembly GCA_023701765.1). Taxonomy (NCBI): domain Eukaryota; kingdom Metazoa; phylum Arthropoda; class Arachnida; order Araneae; family Linyphiidae; genus Hylyphantes; species Hylyphantes graminicola. The sequence continues at coordinate 47,542,721 of CM043115.1, read as the reverse complement.
TGCTCTGTAGGCCTTTTAATACACCTAGTAGTTTCATTAATTGTCCTAGTGAGTCTAAAGCGTAATGAGTTGGTGGTAAGCTCCATTAGGTTATTCAATTCAAACACAATGTAAAATATACCAAAATATACTTTTCTTAATAAAAATTTTAATCCATTAAAATTTATTACGAACTTTTCCCACAAGTATAATTCATGAGTTTTTTGTGGTATCAATCTTAGTTTACTTGTTTACTATGATCTTAAGAATGAGCAAATGAATGATTATTATTTGGGGCAAGAAAATTTTCAGAAAATAGTTTAATAACCTTTAAGAAAAGAATTATTCATAAGTACTTCAGGATTTTAATATTTCATTCCAGAATACAATTAACATTCCTTTTTTGTCACATACATTTGGAGCGCAATTTCCAATCATTGATACAACTGGATCGATCTACTTATCTACCATTTTAAAACATTAAATACAATAAAAATACGCAATAATAAAACTCAATATATATTTTTTCATCTGAGTTATTTATAAAAATAAATCAACTCAATATGTCTAAAATCTAATCAAAACTTCAGCAGACCTACGGAAGCATGATAAGAAAACATTCCATTGTTGAAACAAATCGCACGAAGAAACTAAACAGTGTCCCAACTTCTACGGTCAACGGTTTGGAAGGGTATTCGATGAGGGAGAAAGGAACGAGATTATTTCAATGAACAGTGGTTTTCTCATAGTCCACTGTTATTTTACTTCGGTTTGGTTGGTTGGTTGCTAGACATCTATTTTCAGGCTTGTGTGCTTGGTCAGAGACCCGCTTAAAAACCCTTCGTCAAGTAAGACAGACACAACACACACATACGTGACAGATGCTTCCATCTATCGCGCGAAACTTCCTCAATTGAGACATCTCCCTGAAGGGGAGGGAAATAATCTCCAGGGACCTGTACCCGCGTGAAACTGAGCAACTACTTCGGTTTATTACAATTATATTACAATTTGGTGAATCATCAACCTCCTAAAAATTACATTTTGGTTAATTTATAGGAAAAATTAATAAAATGCATGAAACAACAGCTTCTTGTTTGAACAACAGCTTCTTGTATATTATTCATTTGTCGTAAGGTTAACCTCAAGCCTTGTTCATGGCGTGTATAGATTATAGCGTAAGGAGTGCGGGTTTGATTCCCGTCTTTGCCCTGGATGTATTTTTTTTCCATCTCTGTGTGTCAGTAAAAATATTGTCTGCGTCTGTCTTACTTGACGAATGTGTATAAGCTGGTCTCTGATCAAGCAGGCAAACCTGAATGTATATGCTACACGATTGCTGCTGGCGGCGGGCATTATAATTTAGAAAAACAGTCCAGTGACAAGTTGAAACCTGCTTAATGATCTTAGAAAGGGCTGTTATAAATTTATATTGCAACTCGACAATTTTACCGAAATCTTAATAATGAGTAATTCATTGAAAAGCTGTAGGTATTATCTATATTTTTTCCGAACATTTAAATTTTTAAAGAATATGGTTTGTTCTTTAAGAAACGTTGGTTGGTTGGCAGACATATATTTTCAGCCTTGTGTGCTTGGTCAGAGACCCGCTTATAAATATTCATCAAGTAAGACATACACAACACACGCACACTCACAAGCACACACATACACTCTTAAAACAAACGAGTGAATTTAACTCAGTCTGAGTTAATTTTTACTCTTTTCAGTGTCGAAAATGCACTTATCCTGTTGGAGTGGATTTCACTCTTTTGTTTAGTTAAAACTCCGACAGGATCACTCCAAACGAGGGATTTTAACTCCGTCTGAGTTAATTTTTACTCATTTCCAGTGTCGAAAATGCACTTCTCCTATATGAGTGGATTTCACTCTTTTGTTTTAAGAGTGTACGCAATTGAGAAACACTATTTGTCTATTAAGGTTGAAAAGCAAGTGTTTGAAAACATAAATTATTTTCTTTCATACTCCTCGTTTCGATGAAAAAGAAGAACGTTTGCCTTTTGTTCTCTTTCTTGCGTATTACATATGGTTGAGTTGGCGACTTTAAAACAAGAATAAATTTAGGATTTCTTTTTATAATTCCGTTGTGTTTCCCCTTTGGTTTTCTTTCGTATTCCTGTATTTTGAATTGAGAAATTATTTGGGTGTTCGCAGTTTCTTTTAAAAGCGATAATACTTACAATAGGGGCTCTGCTATGAATTTCAATTGGATTGAGCTAGTCACGTCCCGTATATATTTTTTTAAAAATCATTTATTTAAGTTAGTTACAGAAAGTTATGTTGTAAATTTAATAATGTTTTGAAAATATATAGTTAAAAAACTTTATTTTTATATTATTTACTATCACAAAATACAAGAATAGAAACAAGAACAGAATTATAACAAGAATGTAAAGAAAATCAATTTGGTTTTCCTAAACATTTCGTTTGCATATTATAATTTAAATATTGTATTCTTTTCTGAAGATTGACAGCATAACTGAATAATTAACATGATAAAATGTAAAATGATAAAGACACACCTAAAAAGAACCAAATACATATATTTATTCGTAAGACTTCTTATTCCTCTTAGCTGTCAAAAAATATATAAAAAACAGTTTCCTTAAGTTTTATACAAAGAAATATCAAATCGACATTGAAGAAAGTTTGAAAATTGGCATTTACTGACGTTGTTCTGACACAATTTCATTCACCGAAGAACAAAAAGAACTTTCATATTTATTCGCCACTTTGACACGGCTGTAACTAAAAGTTTTTTTCATCTAAAATGCATAGTAGTAAGTCATTAAGTATTTTACAACTTTTTATAGTTCTGCCCAGTTTAGTTTAGTTTCAATTTTGTACCAACTTACGTTTATAGGGTGGTTTCTAACTAAGGTATAGGAGTCTGCATGCAAGTTGAGGAGTCCACGGGGAAAAAAGAAAACATTGACCCTTAGAAACCCTGATTAACTGGGAATCTTCCCTTATTCAGGTCACCTTGGCACACATTGGTTACAGGAAAACGGTTTCTAACTTAGTTCTTCTCTCAGTACACGCGTTACAAGCAAGCGTTGCCTCGAGGGAAGAACTAAGTGAGAAACCGGTTTATTTACACCATTTTAGACTATGCCTCACTATGGTCATCAGAGATGCATTAAGCGGAGGGATATCCGGTTTTCTTCCCCCTGGTCGCTTCAATTGCTTATATGCATAAAGGAAAGCTTGGTACACACATGAAATATTAATTTTTGCTTGAAATTGAATCGACAATCAAAAGTAAACCATTCAAAACTACCCATTTGACTCTTTTACAAGACATTTAGTGGTAAGTCCAATTTAGAGCTTCTTATGGTTGGATAGTAGACATATATTTTCAGGTGTGTGTGCCGCTCATCGTCAAGTAAGACAGACATAACGCACATACATTAGTGACAGATGCTGATGCCATCTACTGCAACCTCCGTAATTTAGACATGTTCCTGAAGGGGACGGAAATAGTCTTCAATGACCTGTACCAGTGGGAAACTGCGCTATGTCCGCCCACATGACTTATGTACCCACAGATTTAACGAGCACGTACTCCGCATATACTCGATGGGTCTTCAGTGGTATCGGGACTCGATCGCGGGACATTCCGTTTTCGAGACCGAGACGCTAACCACTGGGCTACCACGGCTCTAGCTTCTTATGTGACTTATTTATTCATACCCTATTAAAACTTTTATTTTCAAACCCAATTTAACAGTAACCAGTAACGCAACAGTTACTACTCTTCCACACTATCTTATGCACAGTCTTACACCTTTTTTTTTCTCGTTCACGCTCAACACTCCATAATGCTTTTCCGATCTACTTTTCACTCAGTGGTCTCTGAAACAAAAGGTAACGGAACAAAAGAGAACATCAGAAATAACTGGGCCACCCTGACGCGAAGAAAAAAAAAGAAATCGACAATACTTTTCTTTTTTACACGTTTCTCTGATAAAATAATAACAGAGCTGTGAAACGAAAAAGCGTCGAGGAGAGAAATAATTTGCATACTTATTATATTGGCTGCGTTCGTGACGCTCAATAATGGGGAAACGCGGAGATCTTTTATATATTCTTTTGAGGTTTGAAAGTCGACTCTGGATTCGGAATTCCTTTTCTTTGTATGGCAAGAAATTTAACGTTTTGAAGTGTTGTCTGACAAGTCTCGTGTTTAATTAAAATAATTTCCAAATGTGAGAAAGTAATTTTTAGCTTTAATTGTTGAACATTAATTTTTGCTTTAAATCTTTATGATGTAAAATAGAAATACTAAATCCAAGTATTTAAAACATATGTTAAAGAACATGGTTTCGGGAAAACAGTTTTGAGTCAATAGTTTATCGATAGTTTCTAAGTAAACTGGAAGATGTGGCAATTTGAATTGAAAGGGTTACACTACGATTCTCATTTTTTTTCTTACACTCATACTAAATAGTTGAATGGCAATTTTTTAAAATTAAAAATGATAATTCAGAATAATGGAACATACATCTGTGAATTTTGAGTTTCAAAAGTATTTTTTATTGGTATACTAACCAGTTATTGATATGAAACCAAATTAGGCTTAAAAATATTAAATTTAATAAAAGTACATTTTATTCCTGCATTATAAAATGATTACCTTATTTGCATCATTATAAAATTAAACAGTACAAACTTATTGGCATTGGTAAAATTATCTGCTCTTATTGTACTTTTAAATTCTTAGAAGCTTTAAATACGTAAAACATAAAACCACGAACTACATTTGAATATTAAAAGTAATTACTGCTTTCTAAATATTGAAATTTCACCACTAACATTATTGTTTTTTTTTCAGGTATGTATTGCAAAGCATTGTCTCCTAAATTTTCCGTCATCCTTCCATGATTTGTGCAACAAATTAAGTGCTGTTTTGCTACTCAAAGATTATGAAGGTAAATATTAAGTATTCAATTTAAAAATGCACATAAAGCCTTTAACTTAAGAGCCTTAAATATAAAATTAAAATACATTAACTTCGTATGTTACATATTTGATGTAGTGTATTTTCTTTCATAATCCCTCATTAATTTCTGTTTTGATTTCGGAAAATGCGCAGCGGAATTGAGAAGTAAATACTGGAATTCTCCCCCTAAATAAAAACTACTTTAGATAAACAATTGATTTATCATCAATAACTAAAATCTTTTGTTAAAGAGAGGTGTTGAAGAAAAATATGTTAAAAGGTGTAAATAAATAAAAATAAGTTTGAGGGTTTTTTTTATTAAATTTCTCCAAAGTTTATATATATTTTTTGTATTTAGCTTCTGAAATATTATGCAATCAAGTCCATATTCTATTTCAGACAGGTTTACTATAAAAAGGAAGAATCGTTTCGAATCCAACTAGCAACTTAACCCTTTCAGTCAAAATGAGCAATTTGGCATTATCATTAAAAAACAAATTGTAATCGTCTATGACCATTTATGATATAAAAAAACACATCATTCTATTCCTGATCTTTTTTCCTGTTAGAAAATATTTTTAATTAATCCCAATAGATGTTGGCTCTATTTTTTTAAAACTATGATCAGAAAAAATCTAAAATGACGATGCCAAATGACATCATTAGGAATGAAAGTGTTAATTGCATTCTTTTACATTATTACATCTACTGTTTTTGTGAAATAAACTTATATGGCCGAGTTGGTTTTACGCCTCCACCCTCTTGTCGAGAAGTATTGGGTTTAAATCTTGATTATTGTGCAACCAAATTATGACAATAAAATGCAAGGGGGAAATTAAATACTGATCAACATATTTTAATGTAACTCTGTTTCTTAACTGTATGATCAATGCACCGTAATTCAAGCATTTTTTAAACAAGTCATTTTATTTTTAATTGATATTAGCGTTGTGCTTCTCGGAGATAAAGTTTAAAAAAATGCCACCAATGTTGAAATAAAATACTTAAAATTAATGAATTAGTCTAAGCAATTAAGTCAATAGTTCATTTTTTCTATCAGAAAGAAAATTACATAAATTCCTCTTACAAATTAAACAGTTGTTTTCGTTACATTAATGCAAATAAAAAATCTTTAGGTCTTATTTTATTATAAAGAAGTGACTTCTTTATGATTATTTTTTTTTTACAAAAAGACAATTAAGGAATCTTAAGATCTCTATTAAATTTAAATCGAAATGCCGTTCTTTATTTTTTGTATTATTAAGTAAAGTTATAAATTCTATACAAGTATTTTATGTCCTAAATAATATTAAATGCTAAAAAAAAGAACGCATCTTTTTATAAATAACTAGTTATTATTTAAGGGAGTAGTACAATTTTCTACTTATTTGTTGAAATAATTTATTCGTTTTAATTACTTTTTTAATTTAAAAGTAATATAAATTCTTCTTTTTTGTTGCAAATTGCTTAATTTCCATTTTATATTTTAATAAAATATTGAATTTTAAAATCTTTGCAATTGATGAAATATAAAATCCATATAAGTTAGTAACTAATGAAAAATTTGATTCAGTGATATATTTGGTTATATATTGCTCCATTATTCAATTGATTTGATATTACATTCCTTTCAACACTAAGTGCTGTAGCACTATGTAAACTAAAAATATGTAATAAAAATAATCACAAGTAAAAACCACACAATTTTAATTAAATCCATAATAACAGAACAATATGTTTTATTAACTATTCCTTATTATCTATACTACATTTAATTTTTGTTTATATGTAAACTAGGAATTATATTTAGTTATTTAATTGTTAAAATATGTATATATTTCGTATGAAATTAATCTTACCACATTAAAAACAATAAAACACATATTTACTTATTAGATAAACTAACTTTATTTCTACAAGAAAAGAAACAATACCGTTAAAAGCAGAATTTCATAATCCAGCTTTTATGTCTAAACTTATCCCCTTAGCTTGATCTTCGAGGTTTATAGTCAAAAATTCTTTCTACCCTTTGATACATAGATAACATAACCATCAAAATTCCTGGCTTCTTTGCCGTAAAATACCAATTTATCTCAACCGTAAAAATCTATCTATCCTAAAATGACTCCCTCCCTGTACGTTAATATAGAACTCGGAATCACCCAAACTGGTCCAATAAAGATGCAATATGGTAGGGTAGGAGTCATTTTCTTACTTGGATTGACATCATTGCAAATGAAACAGGCCGTCTTTTGCAATGGTGGTAATGGAAGTTTACACTAGTCGTTTATAAAATTTTCAGTGCTATGGTCTTAAATTGTCTTACATTGTGTTCATTAAGATAACCTCAGCATAAATCTTCGTTTCGCATGGCAAATGTGTAGCCAACCGTCATTACTAAGTGCTTAAAACTCGAATTTATACAAATTACAACTAAGTCTTACAGCGGATAGAACGCATACTTAACGCACTGCAAACAAGAGCTCTAACAGACACACTGCAATGGCGATGTAACACCTTTACATGATTACTTAACTTAACTGTATCTTAAAATCTTCTATACACTAAACCTATAAACTTGAAAATAAATATTTTCCTAATCAACTTAAGGTCGAATATTAAACAATACACTCTTAAAACAACAGAGCGGATTTTCCACTCAAAAAGGGAACGTAATGTTTTTCACCAACAATCAATCCTTACGAGCGTGTTTTCGATCAATAAAAACGACTTTGTGGAAAAAGAGGGATTTTAGAATCACTTTCAACCGAGTAAAATACAATTAAATCGTTTTCGTCGGGGATTTTAATTCGTTTTTTGAACGATCAATTTTTAAACGTTGTCATTGGTCCAATTTGATCACGTGATGCGAGCCGCCGAAATTGTTAAAAGAAAACATCCGCCATTTTGTTTAGAGTGGTCGGTCGTATCGTCGTGTTGCGTATTGGTAAGTTATATTTTTCTAATCTCATAACAAGCTTTCTTGTATCCTCTCACGCATCTTTTTAAACTATTATGCAGTAGGTTTATTTAAAGACATCGCCATTAAAATGTTTAAGCGATAAATAGTTTGTATTCTAGTTTGTATACATCCAAAAAGTGTTCGTACACCAAAACTATTTTGCAGAAACTGTGCTATATAATTCGTAATAAACAATTCTATCACTTGAATTTTTTTAAATAGTATCTTTAGATTTTAATAAAAGTGGGTAAAGTGTTTTTTTTTTTTTTTAAGTCGCGCAGTATTTTTCGGAAAAATAAATTGAAAAGTGTCACAGAATTTGCTAATCAGTCTTCGCACACCAAAACTTTATTTCTTTAAATTGTAAGTTAATTATAAAAATATCGTTTGCAGTTTATTTTTTTATTCTAATTAGGAGCACTAAATTCGTTTGATTTCAATGTATTTTATTTCTTAATTACTTATTATATTTTCTTCATTCGTAGGATATGTGTTCGAAAATAAACCAGTATGAATAGAGGTTTCAAAATTATAGGATATCAGTTTAAATCTAGAAAATCACAAAGCGGAATCGCTTTTGTAATTCATTAATGTACCTCATTTTCTTTTTATAAAAAAAAATCAAGGAAGCTTATCTTTCCCTTTGCATTTTATCTTAATTTATACTTAAAAGCTTTTTTCCGTGTTTATCTAAATATGGAATCCCTTAACAGAGGCCCGACCTGAAAATAAGTCACCATGCATAATACAAAGTTCAACATTCTGATGGCTACAGGAATCCTGAAATTGCCGCAATGTAAATATTAGTTTCTCCTAAATTTATACAAATATTTTTTTTAAAAAAGCAAACTGAAATGTAAATTTAAAAAGCCACCAAATTCGGACAAGATCTGTCAAAATGTAATGTAATTTATTCAGGAATATTTTACTTAAAACCCTTATTATTTGAAGAGATTTTTCTATATTAAGCAAATATTTGTTAATTTATAAAGCCTAAAAAACTTCTAAACTATCAGAAACTTATGTTTTGATGCTGTTATCTTTGAACTGGTAAACACACTAATAATTGAAGGACTGTATTGTCAGTAGCATTTCAATTTTATAGAAATGGGAATTGAAATGTTTAATTTTTAGTAATTCTATATTACAAAATTATAAAAAATTAGATACTTTTCCGCTACTAACTCCATTATCGACTGTTACTAGAACATCATATATTGCCTCCACAACGGTATGATTCCTGTTGTTGGCCTTGTGTTGTTGAACAATCATGTGTAGTACTTAAGGTTTTAAAATATCGCCATTTTTACATGCAATTTATTTATGTTTAATTACTGATTGTACAATTAAAATTATTTGTATGACATAAAACAAAAATAAATAACTAAGAAAAATCAAATTCTTTTATTAAAATTTTTTTAGAGAACTTATTTTCTGGCAGAATCTGCAGAAGAGGAAATGGCTTTTGGTGGATCCTGGTGGCTGCTCTCATTATTAGCTCATCTGCATTCTCTCTTCTTCTTATGAAACTTCATTTATCGATTTAGTAAGTAGTGAAAAAAAATTTTTTAGAAAATTATCCCCTTTTAATGCAATGCAATTTCAAATTGTTTACTGTTAGGAAACCTGTGTATTAAAACTTCATTTTTTTTAATTTAAATCAAATGATCTTATAGCGCCATTTCAACGCTTAATGATGCTCAAATGATCTTATTGCGCCAGCTTTCAACTCTTATGATGCTTATTTAAATCTTCAATAATATTTTCCACTGAACTTGTAGCTATTTGTCCACTGAAACTTATAGCATTGATTCGAGGAGGGCATATCTTAAAATCTTATATTTTAACTAAGTTTTATGTTTAATTTCTGCATTGTTCAACATAATTGTGATCTTGTATATACCTCTATAGTGCACATTTATTAATTTGCCATTTATAAACATATTTTTTATTATATTTAATTAACAAATATCTATAAACCTAATTCTTCGAAATTATATACCTGTTTATTATGTGTAAATCTATTTTTAAAACATTATCAGCACAACAAGCTTTAGTTGTCTGTTACATATTTCACACCAAATCCACAACAAAAATAATAAAAATAAAAATGCATTTACCATCAATTACATAAAAAATTTGCTTAGTATTAATACATGTTGATTTAAATATAAATATCTATCAAAAGCACAGCGATAAAACTGTCTTGCAACCCTGAGCATTTGGTCACATAAGTTGAAATGAGCACAGCAGGCCTTATCCCACTAACGTGCTGTTGCATCGAGGAGTTTAGTTCGATTAGTCATTGTAAAACTAAATCACCAGCAATAGTGACATTTATTCAGGATAATCCAAGATTTGTTTTGTCATTAATTTCTAGGTTTGCGAGCTGCCTGTCCGGATTGCCCAAGGCGAATCATTGCCTGCCTGTACCCCGCCCCAGGAGTTACCAGGTCCTTCCTGGTCCCTGAGGTGAACTTCTGAATTTCTTCTCTTCTTCTGAAGTGCTGCTGGAGGCCGTGGGAGATTTGGCTTGTCTTCCCTTGGATTTGTTGTGTCAGCTATTGCCTGTGTCAATATGTCCTCCTCCTCCCAACCGTGAGGATCTGTTCATCAACAGCCTATTGACTTTTAGTTTGAAAATAATTTGTTTAATCTAAACTATAACTTTTTTTAGCTTTAACCCCGAAATAAACATTTTATGTTTTTTGCTTAAAATAAACATTTTCCTCTGATTATAGTCATATAGAACTGTTAGCAAGCTTTTTCTTCCATTTATTGTTATAAATATTGCTTTTGTTGTAAATAAAAATATGTTTTTAAACTCAGTAGATATTTAATCAATATTGTAAAACAAGTAAGTCTAACATAGATTTAAAAAAATGAATTTTATTGCCACCTTTATTTTACTTGCAGTTTTCAAAATATATGTTCTTAGAATTATAAAAACATCTAATCAACTTAAATCTTTTTTCCTAGTTCTGACTTACGAAAAAGTAACGTAAAACTGTCTTTTCTAAGGAAATGGCTTTAGAAAAAAAATTATCTTAAAAAAGTAAATTTTATAATATTTTTCTATCAAGTAATTCTATGAATATCTACGTTTATGTGAACTACAACAATTACAATGTTTATTAAGTATAATTCTAAGGTAACGTAAAAAAAAAGCCATGAAACTGGAAAATACATTAAAATGAATTTGAAAAACTGATGAAAATATGCAATTTTTTAAAAAATACTTTATTAAATTATCTGTTTAAATATGATTAAAAAGCAACCAAAATTATCTAAATGAAAAAGAAAATTACTCATTATTGCTAATATAATATGAATAAATATGCCAGAAAAGCATTAAAAGTACTTCAAAAATAAGTAGGAAAACAACTTATAGTAGTTTTAGTCTAAAAAACGAGTGGAAAAAAATCTATTAAAAAGGAGTGAAAAACACTCGGCTGACATATGAAATTAGATTAGAAAGGAGCGAAAATGGCCACTCAGGAAGGAGTAAAAGTGGCTTATCAGAAAGGAGTGGAAAAAACGACTCCGCTAACAGAGTGAAATCCACTCCTCACGGGTAAGTGCATTTTCGGCAATGGAAAGGATTGAAAATTTAATCAGGCTGAGTTAAATCCGCTCGTTTGTTTTAAGAGTGTATGCATCATTACATTAATGGGCCCTAGAGATAAAGAAGTGGAAACATGTAATGTAATCGTTTCCGACTGCCTGTTTCTAGCCTCCTTTAGGAGCTTTAATACATCAAATTACGCCTCGTAATTTATAATCCTGGTCAAGTGACGAGATCAACACCTAAAAGGGCGCCCAACGTAACTTCGAGCGACATCGTACGCTAACGCCGCCGGGACGTGGTTTCATTTCGTAATATATAATTGGTAAAGCTTCTAGGTGCTTACAGCTAACAGTTTTACTGGTCTTTCACACAGTTATATACACCTTGTAATTAAATATCCTAGTCCAGTGACGTGATTTGTTTCGATCAGCTTGGATTGAAATATTGTCGAACTAGAGCTGCACGATTTCTATTGGTGACAGGAGTCGTATTTTAGAACCATGGTGACGTAATTGATCTAAATTTCACCCAAATTCAATCTTAATGGAAGTTAGAACTTCAAAAATGAATAAGTAAAATGTAGAACAATCCCGCATACATACAGCAGTATTTTTCATACTGCTTGCAAGATCAACCATCGGATAGCAAAATGACATTTGAATCGGTGAGTGCAGAAACCACTCCAGTCAAAAGAATCCGAAAACTCGTTTTCAATGAAAATAAGCGTAGAAAGGTAAAATGCGTGTTGGGTGCAAAAACTACGTTAGTCTGTTGAGTAGGTCCGTAAATACAGGACGTTTGTTTCGAGTGTTGGGTGCAGAAATAGAGGAGGACTAATTACGTTTTTCCTCCCTTCTGAAAAGTTTGAAATTTGTGACTGACGTTGTTTCTGCACTTACCGATTCATTTGATTGCAGGACTAATATGTGTCCTCCTTGACTGCTATTCCAACTTTCATATAAGCAATTAACCCTTTCAGCCCCAGTGATGCAATTTGGCATCATCATGCTTCTGATCATAATTAAAAAAATAATAGGACTGACATCTATTGGGATTAATAAAAAATACTTTCGAATAGAAAAAAAATTGAATAATCGAATTGTGTGCTTTTTGATATCATTAATGGCTATGGATGATCAGAAAAAAATTATTTCCAAGTAATGATACCAAATTGGTATTGGCACTGAAAGGGTAAACTTCATAAAAAAAATTTACTCTTACACGCAGCTACTAAATGTAATGCATAAGTTTTTTGTTGCATTCTGTCGATAAAACTACAAAAATTATTTTTGAGAGAAATGACTGTTACTGTTTTGTCAATCTGTAGCTGTATTTGCTATTTGTTTCGCTACGCAAGTAAAAAAATGAGCGAGTTGTTATGTTTGGGAATTCTGCATAATAGGAAGGTTCTTTGCATGATAAATTAGAGTAGAATTCTGAATATATATTTTTGTTATGCGATGTTATGATTTAAACGATTTATTTAAACCGAAAAATAATAAAGTATTTTTTATCATACCATCAAATATTACAATAATGTTATTGTGGAATACTATTTTCCAAAAAAACATATAGCTTTGTTTATAATAAAGACAACCCAATAGCTATGTCTTAAAAAATACAGGATAAATCCCAAATTTGTAAAAATTCGATGATAATTCGATGTATCCAAAATATAATTAAATGCAAAACACCAAGTATTATATCGTTTTGTTTTATTTCGTTAGTTAAATAGAAGTATATAGTTTTCGAAACTTTTGAATCAGAACAATTAACCCTGGATGCATCTGAAGAATAAAAACTAATTTTGCTCAACCAAATTATAAAAACTTATTTTAAAACCAAAAATTTATTTAGAAATGATATCTAGTTATTAAAATCCATATTAAATGTTACATTTTATTTACATTACACCTGTATTATACAATATTTTAATATGAAAGTGCTTAATTTTTTTAAGTCCATACATTTAATACAAAATGTAGCAAATGCAGTAAAGTCAACTACTAAATAAATCAACAATTTAAGTTTAGCCTACTTTTAAAATGCTATAACTAAATGCATTTGCTAAAAATAATAATTTATGAAATAATTTGAAATTTTAAACACTGAATATATAAACAGAAAACTTTATATATCAGTCAGTGTATAATAATTCTCACCTTTTAGAACCTAGAAATACACGACTGTGAAATATTTCCAGAAAAGCGGAGGCTAGCAATTTTCAGCGAATTATTCAACTAGATAGTATATCACACGTGATTATGGGAGTCATCGAAATTTGCAAATGGTTGACAGTTTCCAGGCATAGTGCCAATTTGACTTTTGGCACTTAACTCTATTTGCACTTTTTAGCAATGATTTGTGTAAAAATTACCACGTGGCAGTGTGTCAGGGCACACAAATGGGGATATGCCGTCCATAAATCACAATTTAATGAAGCAGAGTTAATTGCATTACCTAGAAAATGAGCAATTTTTTAGGGTAATGCTTCGAAAGTCATGTTTCATTATCGCAATCAGGATGTGAACTTTCAAGCATTTATGACTCTGTATAGTGAGTAAAGCTTGGTTTGATATTACGAATGTGAAACTTTCTACTTAATGCATTAAAGAATGCAGTTTTTCATTTTAAAATATTTTTTTTATGTGATATTCGTGAACATATATAAAATAATAAGATAATATTAAATTATTATTAAGTTGATATTATAGTCTTAAAAATTAATAATACTGTCATGTAACTTAGAAAATAATATTTTTTAATGAAATATAAAAACTCTATACATAACAAGAGCGAAAAAAAAAAAAATGATTTGATAAGGCATCGTAGTAAAAAAAATATTAAGAAAATTAGTACAACTGTAGCTACTCTTAAATAACCAATACGTCTAACAATTTAACCCTTATACAGAAGTTAAAACCCGTCATATCACTGTCAGGTTTTCCAACAATACTATTAATAGTTCATATATTTATATCTTACATAAAATTAAAAAATGTAATGTATGTGTGGAGTAGTCATTTAAAATCACCTGTTACAGAAATAATTTTAAAACAATGTCAAAAAATTACATTTTCAATCACGTGTACAAATTTAATCTCATGCAGTCAAAATAAGATTACCCTAACATCAAATTGCGCATTTCTCAGAGGGTTAAATTTTTCTTTTTTATAAAAAAGTTAAATGTATAAATCTATTATATTTAAGATCTTTATAAAGGACATTTATATTCTTGTATCTATTAAAGGGAATTTTTTATAGTCGATTACTGCCACATTTATGCAGTAAATTGCAAAAACGTTCAAATGCTTCGTGTGATATGAATAATAACACTCAGTCTTAAGTCCCAAGAATAGCAATAAAAAACAGTCTCCAAACAATTCCTGTGGTAGTGTCAGATTAAACAATGCTTCCATATTTCTCCCTGAAATGTTTTATCTATTTTTTTGAAGTTTTGGCTTGACAAAACTGGAAATGTATTTTTTAAAGTTGAAATATTTAGCACTAGAGCTAAATTAGGGCTATTAGCGACGGGCGGCATAATTTAGAACCACTGTCGAGTGGCGAGCCGACACCTGAGTATAGTCACTCAACGGAACTTGTTACATATCTGTTTGTTTAAATCAGATGTTTTGTTGTTATTTACATAATTAAACATACATAATTGTGATTACATAATTAAAAATCAAAAACGTTTCTGAAAATAAAAATAAAATCCACATAACTTAGATATGGTTCCATAATCAGAAAATACTTGAATACCGGCTAATAAACACAGGCAAAAGAAGTACCAAAGCGAGTAATTGTAAAATTGAACCGAAGTTGAGGGAGATGAGAGCATGTTTTCATGGCAAAATATCTCTGCGTTAATCTAATAGAACATTTTTTCCAAGCAATTCGAACCAATTTCAAAAAGTGGTATTCTAGAACCATGTAAGTCAGATAGAATTATCACATAAAGAAACATCAGTAAAATTATTCAATTCAGCCGGGGTAATTTGGTTTCGAAAATTAAATTTTTTTCTATGGGATTAGCATAGTGCAACTTTTAGTTTGGAGACACAATATCCTTCTTTTCCCCCTTATTGTGTTGTCCATAAGACAAAAATAGTTCTAAATTTTTAGAAAATATAAAGTTTATATTGTTTATAAGTCAGATATTAACGGAGGCACTTTCTCAAACAAATGAATTGTAAGTAAGTGTATGCAAAATTACCAAAGCGGTTGTATTTCTTTTTTGTTACTAAGCATCCACGTCCTTTTTAAGGCCAATACAGTTTAGTTTCATAAAAATTTACTTGGACGTTAATGCTTTGATTCCTAGGTAACTGTTTATTGTCGAAAATCCATCTGATGGCACGCAAACTACATGGACACCACACAAAATGGAGTTTATTATTTAGTTTGATGAAAAATTATGGAGTATCTTGACAGTGATTGAGCCCTCTGAAAGGGAAGAGTGCAGGCATTTTAGCCCATTACCCCGCTCGCCAGAAGAGACAGTCACAAGAGATACACAAAAAAGGACGCCACAAACACATAGACAAATAACAACATTTATTGACAAACGCAAACATCCATGCCTTTTACCGGGATTCGAACCCGAGCCCAACAGCTCCAAAGGTTAACACTCTAACCATTGCGCCGGCGGGCGGGCATGGAGTATCTTACTCCATATGCAGTTTATTACTCTTATTGCTTAATGGTTGTCTTTGTTTTTTTAAAATAATAATTTATTATGATACACAGCCTAACAGTTTTTCACACAATTACAAGACTTGATATGAGTACAATTTCTAACCAATCCTTACCAGGGAATCGAACCCGTATCTATGCAGCTCAAAGCTATAACCGTTACTCTGAGGGGGCAATTTTGGGGGTTTCAATCAAAACCTCTTCAAAGTTAGTCAAATAACAGTTACATTGATTCAAAGCCAACAACTTATAGCCATATTGAAGCTGAATATTTATATCCGAGTACATTTTCCTCGTATCTGGAGAGAATTCTCTTTCATCAATATGACGCACATGGCAACTTAACGTCGCCAAGAATGTTCGAACTGCTGATAAAAATGAAGATATAGCTCTTTGAGTGAAACGGTTTCTTAAATATACATACTCATGGCTTGATTGTAGAGCCTCGAAAAACGATTTCTCAATTATGATGCTTCTTGAACTAGTGGAATTGCGGGCTATATTATGTTCTAATGCATATTTATTTGTTTACGTTCTCCGTATCTGCTCCGTGAATTATTTGGGGTAATTCCATTGAAGGGGGAGCCATAAATTTCTGATGTGTACCGAAAAATGAAGGAGATTAGAATAAAATTGATGTTGGCTTGGTTTTTAAGTGGATTACGTTTTGTAAGCTGGTCATAAGAATATGTATACCGTAATGTAATGATGTTTAATACGTTTAAGAAATAATTATTTCACTGGTCTTAAGAATATGTATACCGTAATCTAATGAAGATACATTTAAGGAATAATTATTTCACTGGTTATAAGAATATGTATACCGTAATCTAATGAAGATACATTTAAGGAATAATTATTTCACTGGTTATAAGAATATGTATACCGTAATCTAATGAAGATACATTTAAGGAATAATTATTTCACTGGTTATAAGAATATGTATACCGTAATCTAATGAAGTTTAATACATTTAAGGAATAATGATTTTGCTGGTCATAAGAATATGTATACCGTAATCTAATGAAGGTTAATACATTTAACCCTTTCAGTCCCAGTGATGCCATTTGGCCTCATCACTTTCAATATTTTTTTCAAAATGTTTATGTCCCGTTATGACATCCAAACACACATCATTCGATTCTTCATACTTTGTTCTATCAGACAATATTTTACATTAATCTCAATAGAAGTCAGAATTACTATTTTTTTTGTGTTTAGAAAATAGTCAACAAGCGTTTCTCCTGATTTTTGATAAGTTCACTTCAGTTCCACATATTTAAAACACGATTTAAACTATTTCAGTTAAAATAATTACTTAATTTTTTTTAATAATCTGGTCAGATACCTTAAAATATATAACTCGGAAGTGTTTTTAGGAAATATATATATTTTTTATTTTGTTGCTTTCCACAGTTAAAAAATTTTGGCATTGTTTCAAAAACCATATAAAAAATTTTAATGGATTTTTTTCCTCATGGAATTCGTATATTTGACCTAAAATAAGCTTATTTTGTGAATATCAGATGTTTCTGTAGTGTAGTAAATTTTTGGGACTGAAAGGGTTAAGGAATTATTATTTCACTGGTCATAAGAATATGTATACCGTAATCTAATGAAGTTTAATACATTTCAGGAATAATGATTTTACTGGTCATAAGAATTTGTATACCGTAATCTAATGAAGGTTAATACATTTAAGGAATTATTATTTCACTGGTCATAAGAATATGTATACCGTAATCTAATGAAGTTTAATACATAAAAGGAATAATTATTTCATTGGTCATAAGAATATGTATACCGTAATATAATGAAGTTTAATACATTTAAGGAATAATTATTTCACTGGTCATAAGAATATGTATATCGTAATCTAATGAAGTTCAATATATTTAAGGAATAATTATTTCACTGGTCATAAGAATATGTATACCGTAATCTAATGAAGTTTTAATACTTTTAAGGAATAATTATTTCACTGGTCATAAGAATATGTATACCGTAATCTAATGAAGTTTTAATACATTTAGGAATAATTATTTCACTGGTCATAAGAATATGTATACCGTAATCTAATGAAGTTAACATTTAAGGAATAATTATTTCACTAAAACTAACTGATATTTTATTTTAAGATACATCCAAAGAAAGCAAAATCTAATTTGCAAACTTTTATTTTAAAGTTAATATACATTATATTAAAATATCTTCTATAATAATACATTAATTTTGAAAAGTGCAACATTAAAATTAAATTTTAAAACATGTTTTCATCACCTAATTGAATTAAATATATTTTATAAAAAAAGATGCAACAAAAAATTAACTGAAATGTTTTTGTGCAATCGCCATAAAATGTGCATAAATTGAAGTAAAAAAAGTGCAATTGAAATTCAATTTTGCTGGACGTAAAAATATTGAAATTCATTTATAACACAATATAAAAAAATGTATGTACTAATATATATCTTGCAAGATTAAAATATTAAAGGGGTATCAAGTTGAAAATATCCTTCAAAATACTATTGCACTTATTAAGAGAGCTAAAAACATTCTATGGATACATTAAATTTAATAAGCACAAAAAATATACATTTAACGGCATTATATTAAGTATTAATAAAAAGCAGACTCGCTATGTTTTGTTAGTGAAAGTAGGTTTTATTACGAATATGCTAGTTAAATAAACATACAATTCTTTAAATAAGTTAAAATTTGACTTTACTTTTAATTGATTTGTTACCAAAAATAGACGTTCCATTTGTTTCAATTAAGTATTCAAATAAATTGCAAGGAAAACTTTTCTATATACATTGCTTAATTTATTGCATTTTATAAAAATGAGCAAAAAATAGTTGGTTCGGGAGAGAGTATTGGTTTTCATGGCATGTAAAATACAGATTACTAATTAACCTCTTGGGATCTATCGTACTTTTAAGTAAATATTTTGTTTCACTCTTCTGCTACTACAGATTTTTTCAACTGAAGTATTTCAATAAAAAAGATTTAAAAAATAACTTTTCAGCTTTTGATTGCAGGTATCTGTCACGTTGATTTTTTTAATAAATTAAGCATCAAGAGAGCTAGGTACGATTTCGGAGGTTTTGCAAAAAAATATTTTTTTAGCTGTACATTTAAAGGTATTAAACAGAAAAAATGTTAGTGACTATTAATTCAAAAAAATCAAATCATGAAAAGAAAAAGGTTATTTGTGTATAAACAAAAATGTGTTTTCTTTGTGTAAAAATGTGAACTTAAAAAACTTGTGAATGGCGAACGAATGGGGACAACTATCAGCAAATAATGAACGGTATTTTTTGTTAAATTTCATGCAAAACATACATTGAAAAAATGTTTGCCTAAAAAATTTATGTATTTAATTTGCTTGGATCTTGCGAGGTTAATCAGAGTTTCAAAAGTGTAGGTTAGAATGCTTTGAATTTTCCTACATTGAATTGTAAAGCCGTTGGTTATTTTGTAAGTTATTTTCTATTCTGCTTTTATTCATTTTAAAAATCATGGAGACCTCTTTTGAAAAAATACTTTATTAAAATATTTGTATGATCTATTTTTTTAAGTTTTATATCATAAAATAAATACCATTTGTTAAACAATACGCAAAGTTTGATCAGGAAATATTTAACATCAAATTACTGAGTTTTCCGAGAACATTGGGACAAACGTCCTTGTCAAATCTGTGGGGTCCAAAGTCCCGATAACGGAAGCGTACGATGTCGCTTTCCAGTCCAGTTGGGTGCCCGCTCAGGTGTCAGCCTCTTTTCTTGACCTCAATTCTAAAATACGAGGCATAATTGGCTATGTTAAAGCTCGTGAAGGGGGCTAGAATTATACAACCGGAAGCGATTGTATTAAGAAATTACAAAATACAAAATTGCGTAAAGACCTGACGCAATTAAAAGTTGGACATACACGAATGGACTGAGTCCACAGATTATATATATTTTTTCCTTGATTGGGCTTATATGCCACATGGGTTTGATTTTATAAAATGCGTTTCATTTGTTTAAAAAAATAGTTGAATAAGTTTAAACAGGTATATTTAACTTCAAATGGCCCAATCAAATTCGAAAGGATGCTTTCACCCAATTTACCATTTTCTCCTCTTTGATTGGAGTTTATAGGTCACGGGCAGAAAAAAGGCACCAATCATGTAGGGTAATAAACGATACCGTGGACCCAGTCCCTTCATTTTGCTTAGGTTAAGTTGCGATGAGTGTCAAAAGCTTAACTTCGAAATGACCATAATATAAGCTGAGTTAAATATCAAGTTTCCGGCTATAACTCGACAGATGAAAGCGTATAACAACTGTCACAACTAACACATAGAAGTGGAAGGATAGAAATCGACAGCCGGAAATGATTAAGCTACCTAACTTACCTATACCTAACAAATAAAAGAAGAAACAGTGCATATCTGCTCCTTGAAATACTATCACTTCATACGTCCCATTGTCAGTACTTGAACCTTCACAAAAGAAAAACTCTATCATAAATTCTTTGATATATTCAACACACTTCATGAAGTTTATTTCCCAAGGCATGTTCCAAACACAAAAAAGTCACATTTCTTCCACTTTGTTCTCCAATCCACCATGCCCAAAAGAGTAAAACGTTATTTCAAACCATTTCTTTTTAGAGAACCATTGATGCTTGTGTTCGGTATTTACGTATATATTTTTATTTTGAATGTAGCTGATTTAACTAAAATGAATTACAAGTGCTTTTTTTTTAAAAGATATTTTGAATATTTTTGTTGTTTTTGAGACCCATGTTCCATGCAAAATTACTCTTTTTTGTAGAGTAAGTCATGTGCGTAAAAATGTATTATCACTGCCACTTTTACTATAAATGAAAAACAAAATAGTGGAATAAGTGATCTAAGCTTATTGCAGGTGAATAATCTAAATTTGTTTAGCGAATTCGATTTATTTTTCAAATTTAAAAAGGGTTTTTTGTGACTTATACTACATTTACATGGAATAAGCCTTTACAGATAAAAGCATATCATGAATAATCCAATTAAAAAAATCTAAACTACTCGGCCCATTTCAGCTTTCGTGACCTAGGGCTTTGGGATGCTAGGCATATGTCTCGGTAAGGTGGTCAGCCTCACGCAGAACCCCCAGTGTTTAGTTCCCAAACATGCTTGGTACCCATTTTATCGACCAACTCAAGGGAAGAAACGATGTTTCAACCTCGCCAAATCCTGGATTCAATCCCCGGACCTGTGGCGTGGCAATGCGAAGCACTACCACTAGCACTATGAGTAATCCAATAACACAACATACATATTTCAAAAAGAGATAATTTTGAAATAGATTTCTATCTATAAATCATAGGAGAATAAAAACTTTACATTATATTGCTTCACATCCCTGGATACAAACATCAAGAATGCGATTTGCAGAAGTATGGTCAAAACATATATCCCCCTAATGCTTTGGCGCGGAATAAAGACGTCAATACTTTATGCCATGGTACATATTTGGGGATAGCATCCACTCCTCAAGACAATTCGCGGGCAATACAAACACAAACCAAGGAAAAGGAATTTGAAGCCAATTTTCCAAGCTGTTGGCGATATTTGCTGCTGCTGGACAATACCGCCTATAGCGTGAAGAAATACTTTATTTCAATTGCCCATGGGCGTCTGAGATAAAGTGTTGGGCATTACGGGGTTATTTTTTTATTTTGAAGAGAAGCAGTCTTGAATTTCGTTTTTCAACTCAAAACGTTTGAGAGTAGTTTTTAATTTTTGTTTGACTGATGAATGATGGGGTTGCTTTCTTTTGAAACCAACAATCATTAGTTGTTTTTTTTCAGTTCGAAACTCTGGAATAATTAATTATTTTTATGTAGAAAATTTAAAATTGGTTAAACTTACTACTTAAATAAACAGTATCGACAAACTTACGTACATTTTTTTTAGAATGGGGAAAAGTTTAACGTTTTCATTAATCTTACAGAATATTATTCCATTGCAAATAGTAGTTTTTCAAGAAAATTCTGAATGGCAATATTTGTTAGTTCAACGGTCTCGACGTGATAATTCATATTAAAAAAACTTTATGATTTATGCTTATTACCTGTTAAAGTTGCTAATAAATAATATTCTTTTTTTGCGTATATTTGTCAACACTTCTACCGTCTAAATTACGGCAGCAATGACAATCTATTTTCTTTATTGTTTTGTAAATAGTAATTAGGTGAAAATTTATCATTTTAATGTTACAAATCGTTTATTTTTTGTGTTAAAATTGTAATGTTACAAACTATTTAACGGATTGTTTGGCTATTTAAAGGAATCAGAATGATATAAGGTTTGAATAATGTGTGTAATAGTTGCTTAGAAGTTAATAGCTCAACAATATTATTTATATGTCATTAGACTGTGACGGGGTTTACTAGCGCACAACAATACATGAATAATACAGAAAAAGTTCAATGCTTACTATTTACGTTTCTTTAGTTTTTTTACTATCGTTAAGATACTTTAATATTTAATATTTATTTAAATATTTGAATAATATTTTTTTGCACCTTTGGCCGCTATTGGACGTTGTGTTTCATATATTTTAAAAGTATTTTTATAAGGTTCTTTCACTAAAAATATCACAATAACTTGTTCAAATCTTTAAGGTTATAAAGTTGTTAAAAGGTAATTTTTCTTCCTAAAAGTATTGTTTCATTGATAATATAAAGGAAATCTTTAATTCCTTTGCAATACTAGCTAAAAATATAACATAATAGAGACAATAAGTGTTTACATGTAATAAAAAATAAATCGACTTATTTTTCTAATATTTCTATTATTTTATGCGTAATATATGTTTTTTATCGTTGATATGGTATTGGTATATTAATAAGTAACTGTATGAGTTTAGTACACTCTTAAAACAAACACTCCCAATTTAACTCGGTCTGAGTGGATTTCACTCCTCCAGACTGATGGTATTGGTATATTAATAAGTAACTGTATGAGTTTAGTACACTCTTAAAACAAACACTCCCAATTTAACTCGGTCTGAGTGGATTTCACTCCTCCAGACTGGAAAATGCACTTCTCCTTTTGGAGTGGATCCTTTGTGTGTTAAACCTTCGACAGGATCACTCCAAACGAGTGATTTTAACTCAGTCTGAGAAAATATGCATGCCTTTAGGGTGTCGAAAATGCACTTCTCCAACTGGAGTGAATTTCACTCTTTTGTTTTAAGAGTGTACTTAAAGGTCTAATTTCAGAAGAAAAAAATGTGAAGAAGTATCTGAAATTTAAGGAATACAATTTGTATAAATACATATATTGAATATAATTATTACTTAATAAAATAATGAATTAGTTACCTGAATATACTGAATATTATTAATATATTTAAAAAATGGTGCTTTATGTTGAAAAAAATTGGTAATTGTAGATACAACGGTGGTGTGGTGAAATGCTTCAACATATTTTTGGTACTCTATCAAGCGATTCCTTTGATTTTTATTTCCAAAATCTGAAAAAAATAATGATTCGGCCAAACATAGAAAATAAGGTGAAACATTTCACAATACAGCAGTTGCAGCAAACACAGAACTTTCAACTGTTCAGATTATTGACACAATATTGATGCAATTAACTTTTTATATGATTACAACTTCTTAATTAACCAATGTATGTGACTTTATCTGTCCACACCGACTTTAACTTTTTTACCAACGTACTTAATCTTGCATTATACAAATCCGACACTGATTATCTCTTCTTTACTTACACCACTCGCCTAAAGCACTCTGTTCAATTAAGGACTTCAGAACTTTTATATATCGAATTAGGTTGGCTGGAACACTGCATCGAAAGACTATTTCTAGTCTAGTCAAAGTAAAGCTGCGAAGCACAATAGATATTTGTTGTATTTTCTTTGTTATTTTACGTGATTAGTTAGTTCATTAATGGTTAGTTAGGTTAGTTCATTAATGCGATATAATACTAGATTCAGTATTATTTATTGAAATGATCAACTTAAGCCTTCAAGTAACAAACGAACGAAACAAGGTAATTTTGCTTGTTTTGTTTGATGTATTTATAAGAGAGGTCAAATTAAAATTTTATTGCTCTTAAAATAATTTGCATTGAATGATTGATGAAAATATATAAACAGTTTTGTTAAATTTAAGAAAATATTTTTCATGTATCTATAATGTAATAGTAGTAGGTAATTTTTTTTATTAAGCTAATATGCAAAGCCGAAAAACATATTTGACTATTTTACCAAAGCCTTATAGTCATTTCACTTTCATCCGTTGGCTTTAAGCATAATTTTTTTTATGAGACCTTTTACGGTAAATAAGAATACTACACTTTCTGGATCTTTGAGTGTAATTATGCACTACAATGAAAATTTTATTGCCTACGAAGCATTAAAATACACTGCTCA
Organism: Hylyphantes graminicola; assembly: GCA_023701765.1. Lineage (NCBI taxonomy): Eukaryota > Metazoa > Arthropoda > Arachnida > Araneae > Linyphiidae > Hylyphantes > Hylyphantes graminicola. Next base: position 47,518,113 of record CM043115.1, on the reverse strand, counting down.
AAACAATTAGGGGAATCCGTGGTTTAAACCATTTCGTCCCCAGTGATTCCATTTGGTATCATCAGCTTCCGATTTTTCCTCACTAAAATGAACTCTTACTTATTTATCGTTAGACGGAAGAATCATGTCTTTTGAAGAAATAAATTTTGTTTGTTTTAATTGAATGAAAATATGAAAAGCATGGTAAAATAAAATTCACTCCCAAAATCTCTTATGAAATAAATTGACCCAAAATTCTTCGCGCTTGCATTTTTAGAAGTTCAAAATTTGATTTTATCATTTTTTATAATTAAAATTTTGAAAAAAGCATTGTTATAATTTATTCAAAAATTATGATTCCAATTAGGGGAATCATATTCATAGGGGAATTCATAAATTTTAGTTTAAAATATTAAGATTTGTTTTCCTGTTTTTTATCATTTCAATCTGGATGCATAAGTAATCTATTTCATAAATTTTAAATTTGTATAGCGAAAATTACGAAGTTGGAACTTGACGGGTAAACAAAAGCAAGCAAAGTGTTCTACTAATTGTTTGGAGCAGTGTACTTGCCTGATTTGATACTTAACTCCAGAAATACAAAAGAAAGAGAAAATTAAATAATAAAAAACAAACTACAATGTTCTACACAATGGTAAAAGTTGAAGGTAAATACCATAGAATTCAAGAGGTTCTCCGAACAAGCACACACGCTGGAATATATATGTATCATACCATACCATACCATACCATACCATACCATATAATTTAAACAGAACTACCCAATAACAAAATAACTGTTATTCCAAAACAACCCCCAACAAATACCTACCTTATACCTTCTATGTGCCATCAGCTCCGATTACACCAGTGCAATTCCCTTAAGCCCAGGGACCTGTTTTTTCTTTTGGGAAAAACTTAAGAATTATGAAGTGGCGGAGAGCGAAAGTTTTTGTTTCCTTTTTGCTGCTCCAGGATCATAAAAAAGTCGCGCAGGTATTTGTTCGGATGATAAACCCAGAGTTTCCGTTCGGTTGTTTGGGCAATTGCATACTGGGGTGGGAGGACGGTTGTATATTGTTTTGTTTTATGCTGATCGGTATAGTATAGGAAATTGCCTGTAAATGTCTTTTTTGGTAGGATAGAAACTTTAAGGATATTTATAGGAGCATTATTTTATTACGTGCTTGGTTAAAATAGTAAATCATTCTATAAGAAGTATTTTTTAAAAAAAAATTAATCAAATTTCGTAATTTTTTTTAAATGTGTGTATTTTACAATTTTAAATCAATTAAATCTGACACTTTTTCTATAAATTTTCAGCAATGCATTAAACAAATCAAAATGAAAGATTTTTGCATGCTATTTGAAATTCCATAATTTTAATTAAATAAGCATCGTAAGATAGAAAAAGATTACCCAGTTACTTAAAAAAGTACTTTTTGTCCATCACAACCGTACAACTAGATACGTTTATAGATTGTTATTTTCTTATCATAACACAAACTTGAAAAAATAAATAAAAATATTAATTATTTTATTTAAAAATTGAAAAGAATGTAAAACAAACGATTGTAATTTTCTCTGTTTGATTTGTAATTTCTCCATAAGTTGATTTCTCTTAAAAGTTTTCTGTCTACCCGCCAGTCCTTCTAACTTCAATTCTTTAAACTCTACATTGGAATAGTTTTAAATCCATTTTTCAGTAGTATTAGTATTGTTTGAAGCTTTAGAAGTACTTTAAGTTTACTTCTAACGCAGGCAAAATTTCAAAGCATAATTTACATTTCAAAGATGGTGAATTATTTCCATAAAACAAAGATAATGGTCGTCTTCCTCAAAACGTTATTTGGTGGTTGTCAAAAACATGTCGCTATACGGACTTTTTGACAATCATTTTTCTTGACACTCTGCAGTAGGAGCTGTGAATGCCTCGACAACATTTCTTGGATTTAATTTCGTATCCATTCACTGGGCGAATTTTAATAACAAAACATTCAGTAATTTTAGACGGATTCAGAAGTTTAGAATAATGTTTGTAAACAAGTTGTAAGTGATTTTCAATATCAGTTTAGTTGAGTTGTAAAACATGTTTTTCAATATCAGTTTAAAAAGGGAAGGTTTTCGGTAACTTAAAAGGCAGTTGTAAACAGTGACATAGATTTTTTTTCTAAATCTTAGGTTGTTGAAAATTATTTTCCATCAAAAATTCCAATCCAATGACTTTAAAAAAAATTCTTAAGAATTAGGAAGTCTTGAACATTAAAATATATTGAAAAATGCATGAAAGTTCTGTTTATAGTTTAAAAAACATATCCGTTACTTTAATTGCATAAAATAATATAGAAGCGTTTTATTTATTTAGATTGTGCATTATTATAACTATATGATTTTATTTTGCGTGACCTTTGCAAGTCAGTTAAGTGTATACATTTATATTTTAATCATGTGTTTTTAGATAATTAGTATTCAAATTTTTTAGAAATTATAATATTTGAAGCTATTATTTTTTTAAAAATCAAATTATGTTAGGAACCTTTAGCACGAAAAAAAATACTTAGAGTCCAATGAAAAAATACTCTTCCATTCAATACAATGAATAAAAATCTCCAAAAACATCATCGATTTATTATATTAACATATTTATATTTCGATCCATAAATTACTTCACAATGAATATTATGACGTTTCTTCTTGTAAAAAAAAGAAGAAGAAAACTTTTCGATTCAGTAACAAGTAGCTTATATTTCAAACATCATCTACGCAATTTGGAATGCATCCAAATGATCAACATTGGCGTGCCTACGGGGAACAAAGACGTTTCTTATACAATATTTAAATGCGAGACATCAAAGCTTTTGCTGACTTTTCCGTTTGAACTTTGAAATGTAAACGACAAAAATATAAATTACATTACACAAGCATTCTTTTCAGCTGCTGCAGATTTTTTAAGCTATGATAAATAATGCGTTTGTATAGCATTTCGGCAGCGTTTATTTAAATTAGGAATTTTTGTTGAAAGATATGTTGACGTTTTTTTGCTGTTTGTGAATAGAATGATTATAAGTTGAGTATTTTGTTAGCAGAATAAAAAATATGTCGTCAAAAACCATTTGATTTATTATGTTAACGACTTTTCAGTATTGAATTACGTAGCTGACATTAAAAAAGAAAACTTCATTTTGAAAGGGATTAATATTCAATTATATTTAGCTTAAAAAGGAAAAAAATTGGTGATTGCTAAATTTTATTTTCTTAGTTTTATTCGTAAAATAACAAAAAAGTGAACCAATTAGTTTTGCTTTGTGGAGGATTTCAGTTTAATAATGAAACGTTTAGAAAATTAGAATTTAATTTCAAAATAAGATTATTTTTTTTATCTAATCATATAATCCCATTTTAAATATTTAATTGAATTTTTCTATGTTTTAACACTTATGCAGTTTGGGTCGTAAGAAATGTGGACAAATTTAAAGATTTTTTTTTATGATTGATCCATTTAATTTGTAATAATATATAAATAAAATTATATTGTATAAAAATAACTTTAGAATGTAATTTTTTAAATTTAATATATTTGTACTAATTAAATGGATTTAAAACAGTTTTATGTATTTGAAATAATTGTAACGCTCATAAAGTATTTTAAATGTATTAGTAAATCAATGTAGAAAATGTATTATAAAAATGTACTGGAATTATTGTTTTTCTAAAACAAATTTCACTCTTATTTTAAATGAATTTTTTTGTTACTATATGTTTTTAATCACAAACAAATAATAAATACACTACCTACCGTATTTTTAAAACCAACCCTCAATATCCATTACCCTACAAACACTAAATCGATACCAGGTACATAAACAACAAAATGCAGGTAACTTTTTTCTACAGTATTATTGTTTTCTTCGAAGCTTCCCCCATTTGCTATGTATAGCTTCAACTCTATCTGCAGCACGCAGCAAATTCTGCCACTTGTTGTATTTATCTACTCAGAAACAGACTGCAGATCTAGACACTTGCATTCGGGTGGGGGGCGATTATATTTTATTTAAGAGGGGGAAAGGGCAGAAAGAAATAGGGTTCAGCAATGGGATGGAAGGTTCCACTAGGTTGGATAGGGATGGAATGGAAAATGTACTTAATGGTTGAGTAAGCAATATTTAGTGCTGGAGTGATAGTGGAAAAAGCTTTTTCTGCAAATGGGATGCATGGGATTTGGGTTAGTATTTTTAGTAGGGCTTAAAGTATACTGTTAAAAAGTTTAAAAAAAAAACACTTTTTATTACTGATAATATGTGCTTGATATTTTTGAAAAGAAATAACATAGTAACTAATTCAATATATTTTCAAACATAAATTCATAAATTAAAACAATCAATAAATATTTCAGACAACTTTATCGATTCAATCAAACTAAATTCTTTCAATTATTTAAGCGCAAAGTTTTGGTATAAGTATTTTATAGTTTGACTTACGGACGAATTGATCGATAGTTAATATATGAAATTTAAACCTTAAGCAAGAAATTAGAGATATTAAATACATTTAATAAGATTTCACTGAATTGAATTTTCATTCCTCTGTATTTATTTCAGCTGTTTCCATTTATGTCTCTACAAATGCTATTCAAAAACAAATCATCGTTTCTAAACGTTTTTTGATGTTTTCCCAGTGCATTTAAATCAAAAGTATCATTTGTCTTACTTCAAATAATCTAAACCCTAATGCATTTATTCATACACACGCCTATGTAAACTTCCAATGTTTTATCACCTCCCGAATCTATTTTAACATGTGGAATTCAAACAAACTGAATACCATAAATAGCAAAGCGATCCAGCTATTGAATTAAATTTGTTGCAGAAAAATGTATTAGGCACTTGTAGAATGATTTTCAACTCCATTTTTACACTTAACGAGACATTTCTTCAAAATACACTAACGTTAAGTATTTCTTTAAACTAACTTATCTTATAAAAATAAAATCAGAAAACGATATCGTTGATCGACTCGATAAAATTGGAATTCAAATAAGTCTGGATAACCTAATTGGTTATATTGCAGGAATAGATTCCCAATTTAATAACAAATGCTATTGTGAACGATATACCATAACACACAGCACGTTTTTAGATTTATTTCATCATCCTCAATAATATAGGATTTACAATGGTAATAAAAAGATTTGTGTCTAGGCATTGAATTATCGAATGCCGTATACCTTTCTCTTCCATTTTCTTTGTGGTTTGGCTCTGATTTTATCGTGTACATGCAATCTACAAATTGAATGTTTCCTCCTTGGTTTGAAAATTCATTTCAAGAAGTTCGCAGTCAGTAAGCATGTGAAATACAATAACACCTTATTATTTTAGCGTTGTTATAATCAGCAGAACTTAAAGTTTGATTCTTGCCACACGACTATAGTTAAAATATTGGTTGTTTTTCGGTTTAATCGTCGCATATTTAGTATTTATGGTACGACACTGTTGTTTAATAAAAATTAAAACCAAATAGCGTCCTAAAGAAAAGCATAGCTGATAATCCAAAGCTACGAAACTAAAGACATTCACTGTCAGTTGTCTCTTTCCTTGTACTTAGTGTGTAACTTCTAGGAAGTGACATGGCCTAATGTTTCGATGTTTTAATATCAGTCCAATGACGGATCTAAACCCTAGTCCTTCGGTTAACATGCAATGTTATGGGTTATGACTTTATGACTTTCTTGGTGGGGGGCAAGTTCGCCGAACACTGCGAACTTAGGTCTATTGTATTCAACCCCAGAAATTACACAATCACAAGAGACACACAAAGAAAGAGACGACAATATTTATTGACGGACACCAACATCCATGCCATGACCGGGATTCGATCCCGAGCCCACCTGCTCCAAGGGCCAATACGTTAACCATTGCGCCAGCGGGTCGGCTGCAAATAATGATAGTTTTCTTACAGTATTTTTCAAGCTGTATGTCTTTTTATCACTATGACATTTAGTTTTTAAACCTTTAAGGGCCAGCTACGTCCATAGTTAAAAAGTGTTCAGTAGTATTTGTTTGGTTTTCAAAATCTATTATCTCTTAGAGATGCGCTTTACACCTAACTTTTAATATTTGGACACGTGATTTCACCAAAAAGAAGATACTGATATCTTCAGCGGCAGTGTGGTGAAATGTTTCACCTTATTTTTGGTGTTAGGTTGAACCATTTTTCAGATTTTAGTTTCCGAAAACTGAAGAATGGTTGAATCTTCTTCTTTATTGGCTCGACAGCCCAATGGGGTTTTTGGAAAACGATCTCCAGTTCTGAAAACATTTCTTAGGTCGTTTCCGAGATGTCAGTCCGTCTTTTGAGAATGGTTCAATCACTTATTTAAAAATAATGTGCTGAAATCTATCCATCAAATTTTTAACATTACAATCGTAACATTCTAAAGCCTTTATTTGACTCATTAGTCTTTAAAATTTAAATGAATGTCAAGGTTTTGAAATTTGAAGCCAATTTTTCTCATATCATCTAAATTTCAATTCTAAAAACTAAGAAATGAAAAACTGTTTAGTAAAAATAACGAATGTTTCATCTCAAGTTTAGAGAAGCGTTTGAAACTTTGTTGAATTTTTTTTATGTGATGCTTTTTCCTGCTTAACTTCAACTGTTTGTCTTAGCTGTGAGTGAGGTAAAAGGCTGGGGCCGGAATCGGAAATTCGTGTTTAGAATACTCACGAGTTGGAAGTGAATTCGGTAATGAGTGTGATTTATTTCTTATAGCTGTGCCATTCGGGTAGTGTAAGATAGAAAAAAAGTATTATATAAATGAAACGCAGTGTTTTCTGTAAATTACTTCGTACATAGTGTAATATCCTGAATTCTGTAGAAAACGCTTGAAATTGGATCTATCAAACTAATGGTATGTTTGTGCTAATGCAACCAAGACAATAGGTCTAATTTCAATTGAAATGGTTTGAATTTGGATGGCCGATATTTAAGAGAACTGCTTAAACATATCGTTAGACCATACCATTTTAAGATATCCGTAGACGTTGAAAATGTCATTTTTGAAAAATGGATTTTTTTCTTGTTTATATAATTACTTAGACTTTCTTGTTTCTTAAACTGTCATTATTTTTACTTACCGCAATTAGAACGAACGTAGTCATTAATTTAGTAAAGGTCAGTGGCAATGGAATCAACCAGATGTTTAAACTTAGAATGCGTTTTTCTAGCATTGCAGTTTTTCAATATATAGCTTCAGTTGAGAAAAGATAACTCCAAAAGTTATTGAGGAATTTTTAAAATTATTTTTTTCTACAAATTTAAGAAATTGCTGTCTTGGGAATATACCTAAGAAATTTGGAATAAAAAATGATTTTTTTTTCAATCTATAATAATCCTATACGCCATAAATAATGTTGAAAATACGACTTTTTTAGACGGCTAATATATTTTTGTTAAGTCTTTTGATTTCAGGTATATTCTCTAGACATGAGTTTAACTGAGTTATTTTTTAATCGGTTGAACAGGTTTTTTGTAGCCCTATTCTTTTTGTATTTATATTCAGATATTTGTACAATAAAGCTGCTTTTAGCGCTATTGTCATTGTAATTTTTGTTCTTTATATCTTTTAATCTCTTGCTGGTTTATATACATCTGCAGTATAGTTGATGTATTCCTGGTAGAATATCCATGAGCTTAATCATCAAATTTCGAACTGATGCCGTTTACGCGGACAAAGGAATTTTAAAAAAAATCTGTTTCCTATCTTTTTCATTATATTAAATCATGCTCTGTTACTGCTAAAAGAAATAGTTAAAGTAGTATTTAAAATAATTGGCGTTGTTTTCTTCTTCGGCTAATGCAGATATTGTTTCGAATTACATAATTATTTTTCGTGTTTCCGAAAAAATGTCACTGTGATTCTGATATTGGCTTGAAATCGTTTGCGAAAAAATACTTATGGCATATTTCTTTTGCGCTCAGATTTTTTTTTATTAGAATTTCATTGAAACATAACCAACTAATGTCACATAATTATTAAGTTCGTGATTTCACATTACAAAGGGCTGAAATAGAATCACACAATTTTAATGATTGTAGTTAATGTTTTTAAATTTAAAAGTTTTTTCTTCTGATTACTACTACCATACTAGCAATAAAAACAGAAAACGAATACAAATATCGTGAACATAAATAGCAAAAAAATGTCCATTGACCAGAATTAATAAAAATAATGGACAAAAACTTCCATTTGGCTACAGCTCAAGGCTGATATACGTAAAAAGTGCACACATGGAAATATTTTTGTTCTTTATGTAGCATGGGTTGGCGACATTTCAAATTCCTTGCACTTTTTTTTCCTTAAATTCCGCTGTTGTATTTTAACAAAATTGTATTTGAAATTATGCGAAAATGTTTTGACATCTTCACTCCTAGAAAAAAACATGTTTCGGTATCGGTATTTTTGTTAGGAATTAGAATTCAATATTTTTCACTAAGAAAAATTGTAAAATAAAGTTGTGAAGTAAGTTCTGCAAAGATCCACGTGTCAAGTGCACCTCTATCGAAAAAAAAATTTAATTAGTAAAACTACAATGAAAACCGATGGAAATACAAAAAAAGTACATACTATTTGGTCTACGTTACAATCTTGTCGGTACACTGCCGTGCACCAAGATAATCAGGTATTTCTTTTCTTTTTCAAATCTAACAACTATCAAAGACATGCCAAGAGGGTCAAACAGATTTAAGAGATCTTGCAAACAAAAATGAAACCCTCAAAAAATGATTTTCGTTATTTTTTCAATACATAATTGTTTTAAATACGTAATTTAGAATTGCTCCAAGGACATAGCTGGTTTAAATACGTAATTTAGAATTGTTCTAGGAACATTTTATTTAAATACGTAATTTAGAATTATTCTAAGGACATAATTGTTCTAAATACGTAATTTAGAATTTGACGTAATTGTTTTATTATATCAAATGTGATAAAAAGAGCTTCAATTTATGTTAAAAATATTTTTATTAGATTTACCAGTTACAGTAGTTTAAAGCTAACTTCGCTTTCTGGAAATTTTGTAATTCCTGTGCTGTTTGAGTGACAACCTTGTTGAGTGTGTATGGGCGAGGGAGCGTTTTACACATTTGATTGTTGTAAACGTCACTCACATATAAACAACTTTTTTTATATTTCCTTTCATATATAAGCCGTAAAATGGACACGAAAAGTTGCGAGATTCTTTCGTATAATGATTTATGGTTAACTTGAATGGCTTAACTGAAATATAAAGTAAACAATTTCAAAAGGATTTGAAGAAAGTTTTCCTCGATTTTATATGGTAAGGAAAAATTTAATATTATGCATTGTTGTATACTATAGAATCTGTTAAATACGTAAATTTATATAATGATAATATTATAATGTAATATGATAACTATTCATATGAAATTTCATAAATATATATCAGTAAATATTTTTATATTTGAATTAGATGATTTTTTAACTAGTTCCTGTTTTTAATTGATACAATCGAAAAATAAAAGATGACAGCTAATTTTAGTTTTTAAACCTTTTGAATACCCTTTTCATTTCATTAATATAAACAATTAGTACACATTTAAGTGTTTTAGGATAAGCAGGTTGGATAAAAACTTCAACTTACTAAACCCTTAATAATAATTACAAAATACAGATATAATTCACCGTTAATACACAGTAACAATATTCAAATTGAAAAAAAAACCTTTTTCTACGGAAAATTTGTTTTCTGAAACTATTAAAATTTTGTGTAAAATTACATTTTAATTTGTGAAATGTCAATCTGTAGCTACTGAGGTTGCGGCAGTTAAAGCCACTGAGGTTGAAAACATACTTTTTCTAATTTACGAGATCATTTTGAATATACAAACTACTTACGTTTATGTTGGTTGGTTGATATACATATATTTTCAGGCTTGTGTGCTTGCTCAGAGAGCCGCTTATAAACCTTCGTCAAGTAAGACAGTCACAACACACACACACTCACACTCACACTCACATGCACACGTATACGTGACAGATGCTGCCATCTATCACGCGCCCACCTCCACAATTTAGACCTGTTCCTGAAGGGGAGGGAAATAGTCTTCAGGAACCTGTACCCGTGGGAAACTGCGCAATGACCGCCCACAGGACTTTCAGACCCAACAGATTTAACGAGCACGTACTCGGCATATACTCGGTGAGTTTTCAGCGACCAGTTTTCAATCGCGGGACCTTCCGATCCGTAGATCGCTACTCTGACCACAGGGCGCCTCACAGCCCTACGTTTATGGGCTAGTGTAAAGGTCATAGAGATTCGTTTCTATTATTGACAAAACACTTACGAGGGTTAGTATACGTGTCACGTGTCCACTTTCTTTCATTTAACGTAAACAGCAGTACAGACAATATCTGTTATATGCACGAACATTACTGGAAAATACATCGATATATTAGCTTTTTCGTAGCATTGCGGTTTTTTTCTGGCAACTTTGCTGAAGGATATATTTTTTTTTTTGGAATATGATAGGATTTTTTTCGGTGTAATAAAGAAACTTAATTTTTATAATAAGGAACCATATCTTTATCTTAGAGCCTCCCTTTCTTTCTCAATATATATAGGGGAAGGTGGGTTACCTTGGACCTATTTTGACTTTTCAATTTTTATTTTCTTAATTACTTGCAAAAAGTGAATAAAAATATTTTTACTGAATACTTTATGTTGTTATATACAACATATATTTATTTAAACATGTCATTTAAATGCTTTCAACTATTAAAAAAATAAATACAGAAAATTGTAATTAGGACCAAGGTACACCACCGGCGGTGTACCTTGGTCCAACCGGTAGTGTACCTTGGACCAATTATTAACAGGTAGAGATACTCGATTTACAGTCCGAAAACCAATATTTATTCGATACATAAAATTCAAAAATACATTTTACAACCTACTCTTATTTCTAGCCAAGATTGTAGTAATTGGTTATGTTAGGTCAATTGGTTCAGTAAGGGGTTTTATTGCCTTAGTTTTTTTAGTGCTCTTTTGGCTTTTTCAGCTGCAATGCGATCTTTCTCGGGTGCATTCGTTAAAATGCAGCATAAAATTATATTGTTATTTCATGCCATAGAAAAACATTTGGATGTCTTTCTGTCTTAAATTTGAAAAAAAACCAACTCAAATATTTCCCCCTATGTTTATTCAACATGGCCTAAACGTAAAAAGGATGTTCTGCTTAGATATTTATTATAAAAAATATCTTTTTAGATGAGCATGCAATAATTATTTTCTATATTATATCAATATGGTTAAAATTTCATAGGCTTCCATAAATCTAAATAATTAACTACAAAAAAAATTCTTTATCACATCATATCAAAATTTCTTACAAATTTCCATTTTTCTATATTTTACAAATCAGGGTTGCATATTAATAGCTTAAAATACTAAATTTTTCAAAGGAAAGAATTAACTTGAATTTTAAAAAGGATTTTCAACAATCTGAAGCACATAAGACCTATAGTAGTGTACCTTGGACCAGTCCAAGGTACACTACGTGTATTAGGTTCGAGGTACACCACTTGGATATTAAAAACAAAATAGTTAATCACCAATTTAACGTTAGACTTAACTTAATTTCAAGCACACTGTTTTATAGCTAAAACTTTGCTTTATATTGCATAACCATCGTTTCTGAATAAACACTACATGTTTGAGTAAAAAATTACACTAAAGAATCTGACAAAAATTTACTTTTGAACTGGGAATTTAGTTTTTCGAAACCTCTTTAATAAATTGACCTTTTAAACAAACAGATAGAACTTCACTGAGATCCCTGGTAGCAAATACTTTAACTGCATGTGGTGTTGTTTCAATATCTAAGCTAATCGAGCTAGAATCAGCATAGGTTCGAGGTACACATACGTCCAAGGTACACCACTTACCCCTACATTTTTTTTATGTCGACACCATAAAGTAATCGAAAATAAAAAATTACTTAATTTAATATTTTTTTTAATCTTGGAAAATAAATGTTGAAAACCACATTAAGTTTTAAGTGATTTCTGAATTTAGTAAAGATCGGCATTCTCATAATGATCTATTGTTATAATTTCATTGTAAAGGGTTTTGAAATGTTATACAAACAATTAAGGATAAATGTTCGAACTATTTTTCAATCCTTTTTACCTGTGAATATCAATTTTCAATCAGTTTTGATAGTCTCCATGAAATAAGTGTACATAGAAAAGAAAAAAAAATAATGGAAATATTTTTAAGAACATGCATTTTTATATATTTCTTTTTTAATGAAGCATAAAATTTTATTTAAACCACGATATATTTTCTGAAGGAATTGAACAATTTAAGAATATCATAAAACTATATATTTTAACGACATTGGAAATTGTCTTTAAACTATGATTCGAAAACCATCTCATTTTGTCATTTTATTCATTCCCAACTATTCCTGTATCCTGAATAACCGTTAGTTTGGAATCAAATTTATTTTGCATTCTGTAATAAGAATTGTTTTCTTTTCTGAAAAAAAAAACCCAGTAAATTATTATTTTTTGCTATAAAATGGCAATAAGAATTTTTCAATTTAAATAATAATGAGCATATTTGCTTTTCTCATAGAATTATACATGAAACTTCAATTTTTTTTCATTATGTTTCTTTAACAGAAATTCGTCGTAAGCATTTTTATGATGCTATAATATGTCATTTAAATGCTGGTGGAATATATTTTGTGCTAAGTACGTTTAAATAAACGCTTATATCTCTGAAATATCTTTCGCTATCCAAACATTTTTCAATTTCTGTTGACTTTAAAATTAGCTTTTCAGGAACCATGAATGGGTAAGTGTTTTTTAAAGGAATCAAATTGGTTTTATCTATTTTGTAAATTATAATGTGCGATATCATATCTATAAAAATAGCTTTTTTGACTGAAATGATTGCCAAGTTTTTCTTTTTTTTAAAAGAATGGTAACAAATTTTAAATTCGCAATGCATTGTTTGGAATTCCACAATAATCGTATAATCTTGCTAAAACTATGTTTTAATTCAGAATTTGTATACATCATCTGCAAAAGAAAATCATTAAATATTTACAAGTATTTCAAACAATTCTGGTTTTAAAACTGTTTTTTTTCTTTGAATAAAAATAATAATTATTTTTCTCTGTCTTCATGTTAATTTCTTTCTAAATATTAATTTGTTTAAATTAAATAGTTAGAAAGAAGTGCGAAATTTTACGACATGAAAATATACCGCTATCTATAGGAAAGAAAACGAATAAAGACAAAGTATTTTCTATATAAATTTAATAGAAACCTATTTTATCAATTCTAAAATTACCACATATATTTTTGAAGAAAACAAAATTACTTTCATTACTTTCAAATTACTGCAATATGTAATAATTAGTCTCAAAATCTTTAATTTAATGGTTTGGAAAATGAGTGCCGTGGATCACACAAAGTGGAATATCAATATTTACGTTTTTTTTTAGCGAGTAATGCATAAGTTTAATTAGTTTATTCCTTATTTTTAGACAAAATAGTTCGCAAAATAGATAATTTATAATAACCAGAATTTTTTTTAATTAGATAACCGCGTGTAATTTATAGTTTTCGATCATATCGTTGCAATTTTTTTAAATTTTATATAAATTATGTTAGGAAAGAACTCTAAGACTTTTATAAAATAACTAATTCTAAAAGCAATTTATGTAGTATGCGCCATGAATTTGTTTGAAATATATATCCATAGAGATTTATGTACTCATTTTTTAAAATTCAAATAGTTGTTAAAATGACCAGTTAACTTAGTAAATGGTTTATTAATATGAAGAAATCCTTACATTTAACTTAATATTCATAAATGATAAATATATCGTTGTTGAAATTTGAAAAACATATATCTGTGTAATTAAAATTAAAAAGAAAATGCTGTTGAAAGAACTTTTAAAAATATAAATTATTACATTTAACTAGATATTTTTAAATGATAAATGTATATGTGCGTGTATTTTAAATTAAAAAATTGTTTAAAAATAAATATTCAACTCATTGACAGTATAAATTTGGTAATATAAACTTATAGCCTAAACCTGTATTATCTAAACAAATATTCGATTCTTCAATAACTAAATATTTTCGTTCCTCAAAATATTCCAACCACTTACATCACCTGACACTAAATATACTGCACTCTGACAATCTAAATAAACCATGCTCCGAAAAATATTAAAAATTATCCCCCGAAACCTGGCAACATCCCATGAAGAACACTTCTCCCATCACCGTATCACAGACTACTTAATTCCAGGCCGAAAATTAATTAACTCGAATCATTAATTCCTTCCCGTAGAAAAACACCAGATTCCTGCAATAGCTATTTAAAATTTTGCTCTGATAATTGACCATTAAAATGTTAATTAACGAAGTATTAAATTTTCTTAAGGAGTTGTAAACCGAGATCGAGTTTTTAAAAGAGTGCAACATATGCACGTACTAGTTGAGTGTGAGTAAATTAATGAATTGTAATCCACTTTCTTGGGGCCTTGTTTTAGTGGGTTGGGACCATAAATTTACGTTTTCTTTTGAGAACTGCACATGTTGTAGTTGTTTTTAGACTTTTCATGTGATAGAGAAAGTACTATTTTTTTTAAAGCAAAACTATGATGAGAAATGCCAGGGAGTAATAGTTTTAGAAGAAAAAAATTAAGAATCGGGAAGTATTTTGATTAAAACTTAAATTCTTTTAAATTGAGCAAAATAAAATTTCTAAGTAAAAGCTAATTGCTTTTTTCAAGTGTATCTAAAATTTTGCCTCTTAACCAAAAAAATTGTTTCAAACAATTAGTTAAATTTAACAGATTGTGTTTTTGCTTACCATAAAAATTGATAGTATTTTGTTCTTAATGTGGTTTGAACTTTGTAAATTCTAAAAGCAAGACATAAAAGATATATCGAGCTTAGCTATTTTTAAAGAAAGGATAAAGAAATATATGATCGAAGAAATCACTATTTTTGTCCTTAACATCATGATATTAGGTCACGAAACAATCTAGGACGTAATTATACTTAAAAAAAAAAAAGATTTATCATCGAAATTGTTTTATCGGGGAAAATGACAATGTCCCCGGGCAAAAAGGAATGTTTTAACCTTCTAACAAAGGTTTTATTGGTTAAATACAAATTCCATATTAACGAATTGCAAATTTAGAAAGCTAATTGCATTCACAAAGAATAACAATGTTTGTTCAAAATATAGTCCCCTCTCTGAATTCATTCAAGTACACAATTATTATGCGTTCAGTACAAGAGAAGAAATTATGCTCTTTTTGAGCTTCTAAATAAAATTGATGCGAAAAATATGCACAATAAAGAAGATACATGAAAAAAACAATTTTGATTTTTGCCACAAACTTTTTTATTATGTACTAATTGACATGTTTCGCAGGACGACAGTCCTATTGGTCAAAATAATACGTACTTCACAGACTTTGTTTGCTCCATAATCTACATCAACAATTTCAAGACTAAGGTCAAACCACTTTAACCTCTTGGGACATAGCGTGGATTTTTTAAAACCTTCCCACAAACAATTAACAAGTTAATTAATTCCGAATTTGACTTGGCCTAAAATTCACAGATCAGTTTTCAGCATATGATTGCAGGTATCGGTCATTTATTTTTATAAAAACATGAAGTTGAACGCGAGGAGCTGAACGAATCTTAAAAAAAAAATATTTTAATTTTTTTTTCAAACTTTTGAGTCGTAATAAGTTGTTTTAGTAGTTAATTTTCAAGGCATTTTGCTATAATGAAATGTAAACTACAAATAAGTGATACGGCCCTTTGTTTTGCATTTATAGCACAAAAATGGGGATTTTTAGCGCTTAAGGCGTGTCTCTCAGTAACTCTTAAACATTAAAAAAGTATCTACAAAACATACTTTTTATCATATATATGTATGAAAAGTATGTTTATATTAAGAATATACGTGCAGTAATTTTCTCAGGTCATAAGAGGATAAGGGGATGAAAATTCTTCCCGTCATAACGAGAACTTATATTCTCGTCAAGAACAGCACCGATGCCCAATTTACACCGGGTCGCCTCGGTGGCTGAATGGTTAGTGTACTAGCCTTTGGAGCTGCTGGGGTCGGGTTCGAATCCCGGTCAGGCATGGATGTTTGTGACAGTCAATAAATGTGGTTATTTGTCTATGTGTTATTCATTTCTTAGTGACTGTAAAATTTCTTTCTGTGTCTGTCCCACTTGACGAAAGCTTATAAGCGGTTCTCTGAACAAGCACACAAGCTGGAATATATGTGTATCATACCATACCATACCATACTTACACTGGAACACATTAACGAGTGCTCATCTTACCCTACATATTTTGCCACTGGCTTCAGAACTACAAAAGGTACTCTACAGTATAGATGCAATGGAACTAGCGGATGCAGTTTTAAAAACACAGGAGTCTATTAAATTGTCCATGGACACGTGAAAAATTCAGAAATCTGACTGTAATCAAAAACAAACGAGCGGCGGTAAGCGAAATATGACATACGAAGTTAGTTTGGGGGTTCCCGGTCATGGCATGGATGTTTGTGTCCGTCAATAAATGTTGTTATTTTTCTAAGTGTTTGTGTCGTCTCTTCCTTTGTGTGTCTCTTGTGATTGTGTCATTTCTGGGGTTGAATACAATAGACCTAAGGTCGCAGTGTTCGGCGAACTTGCCCCCCACCAAGAAAGTCATAAGTCATAGTTTGGGGGTTGAAACAAATTATTTAATAAATAAACCAAATAGGTGAGACCTGTTACAGTACAGGACCTAAATTAATCAAAAATCTTTTATTCCTATCGCTTTATAATTCAAATAAGTTAAATTAGGAACACGTTTTAAAGCTAATCATCATTCCTGTCTTTCACATCTTTATGTTGGGCCCTGAAGGACATAATTAAACTTTTGCATTTTCTAGGCGATAGAATTAAATATTTTGCTCTTCTAGAAAAATGACAATGGACCAAAATGTAAAGGTAGGCCGTTGTTACTTGGTCTACGCCATAGGTAAGCTCCGAAACAAAGGTTTTAGTTATGCAGCCTAATGCCCGGGAGAAGAAAAGAAATTTAGTTCGTGCGTGAAAATGCTTAAGACTTTGCTGCGGAACTGATAATGTGTTGCGTTAATTTGTTCGTGGTTTATGATATCATATCTTAAATTTCACATATTTCTATTTATGGGATTAGTTACGGATCGTTGGGACAATAATATAATTTTGCGATGTAAGTATTAAAAATTGAATTTTAAATTAATAAAAATAGTTATACTTTATAACTCATAATATATTGATTTTTTTGTATATCGTATGCTATTAATAAATGGGGTAAACTGATGATGTGCCTTATTTTATCCAAAACAAACTTAAATAGGCGAGTTTTAACTACCATTGCCTTACATCAAGGAATAAAACCAAATATAACTTTAAATTTAATTTAACCTATTCTAAGATACATTTGTCTTAACTTTCAAAAATAGTTACATTTTTATTTAAAAAAAAAAGGTTTTACAACACAAAATATAAGCCTTTATTTCGTTAATCCTTACTATGGAATCAATAAAAATACAAGCCAATACAATGTAATTTAATGTTTTTTTAATTTTGGTTTATTATTGATGCAAATGTTATCTTAAATGCTCTCATATTTTAAAATTTTAAAAATTGCTCAACATTATTTTTTCTCAAAATAAATTAAGCAAAAACCTTTCTTTTTTCATGAATGCATAAAGCATACAGACTTAAAATGGAAGAAAATAAATATTATGTAGTCCATTGTATATGATAGAAACTGATTATGGTTCAAGACAAGGCATGATATTGCACTGTAAAAACAGTTGTTTTTACAGTTAAGAACAATGTTTTTTACAGTTAAGAAGATGTCCTTTAGCTGTTATTTACTTGCTACGTTGAAATTTAAAAAGACAGTTTATAACTGTTTTTATGATCGAGAAAATGATTGAGAAAAAGGGGGCATGATGAGGGCATGATTGAGAAGAAACAGTTTATAACTGTTTTTATCTTCGTTAACATGACGTCAAACTCACAATCCACCAATTGCACCGGCCCTCCTGGAAATTTGAAAGCCTGCAAAGAGTCACATGATTGAGATTATCGTTCAGCACAAATACTCAATACTTGCCCTCGCGACCGAGTAATTACAGTCGCAGATCGTCCAGTATTGGGCTCGCTCGCAAGAAGTTCCTGGATCAAAACTGGACCCGGTCCATACCTCTTCCAGGAACCTCTTGCATGCGAGCCCAATACTTAACCGTATGTGGCAAAGTAATAAGTCGGTGGTGAGGGCTAGTTTTGAGTATTTTATTTTATCAGGGAGGAAGTGTTAAAAATAACATGTTTTTACTGCTAAATGAACAGTTTCTTCCTGTTAAAATTACAGTTGTCCAGTAAAAAAATGCAGTTTTCAACTGTACAAACAACATAATTATTTACAGTGTACCTTTATACTATAAAAAAGGGAACTAAAAAGTTTCTATCAAATACAAAGGAATGCATCATATTTATTTTCATGCAATCATATGTCAGTATGCTTTATAGCCTGGCAACATATATGATCTGTTTAACCTCAAACATTTATTTCTGAAAGCAAACAGGATATTATTGTATCTAGGGTCAAAAATAAAGCCCATTTATATTCGAGCTCAAAACCTTGCGTAAAAATAAAAAGCCTCTTGTCTAACATGTTTAGATTCCATTCTTTATAAAACCAGGCTCTGTATGGCTTGTCGACACAATATTGTGCACAAGTTTAATCTATCATATATTTTATTCTTCTTGTCATGAAAAATACGTGATAACAATAACGAGAACATGAAATGCCTACAAGATATAATTTTATTGTTCTCTACGTGTTCTGTGTTGAAACTTCTTAAAAATTTCTACGCTGTTTTCGATCATTTTTGAAAGCCCGAGGCATAAATTCTTTCCGTGCTTTGGATTACCTTTTATATAGATATCGCGAATGCGGTATTGAACTTTAAAGTTTATATTTTGTGGTGCTTGGTAATGTAGGAAATATTTTTTCACATGAAACGTAAAGATTGACGAAGGTACCTTTGATACAAAGTAAAAGTGTACTAACAATAATTTTACTGATGAAGAAGACAGTAAATTCCTTTTTATCTGTTACGAATGTCATTAAATCTCGATTAGGCGTTTGAATAGTTTAATTCATAAAACAATGAATTTAATATATATTATTTTCTCGTAAAAATCAAATGCTAATAACAAACTATGTTCTAGTCTTAAACAAAATATTAAATATAATACAGTTTTTACACTAAATATTAAAAAATATATTTTTTAAATGATTTTTTATTTATAAAGATCTCTTACAATTCCATTACACATTATTCAATATTTGTAGTAGTAACCAAATAAGTAAGTTAAACTACTTGGTATATCATTAACTGTTTTATGCATGAAACAAACATTTTTGACTCTGAGAACAAGCAAGAATATTACTAGAAGTTGCGAATCCTTTGCCTGTAATAAAATAAGCAGAGACAAAAGACCGTGTCATCAACATGTCATCATCATACTTTTTGCCAATGTAGCCCTAATTACAATGCCCAAGGCAGCCACCTCAACCATTGTTGGTCATATGGAAACAATTTTTTTTTATTGTTTAGAAGAAAATAAATTTAATATATTCTTTTCGTAAAAATCAAATGCTAATAACAAACTATGTAGGATAGACTAACCAGTGAATGAACGTTTAAGGCGCTGCGTTCGCCAGTGAATGAACACCAGGGTATAATGACCAGGACAACCAACCATATGTCAGATAGCTTCCTACTACGTGGGAGGAAGTCAGTGTTGACAATCTATCTAGCGGAATGATTTTCAATCCTTATTTTTTTCATTACATATACCAAATGTTCATTCACTGGGGCCTGTTCACTCACTGGTCAGTCTACCCTAATAGTCTTAGTCAAAATATTAAATAGAATACAGTTTTTACTCTAAATATAAAAAAATTATCTTTTAAATAATTTTACTATTTATAAAGATCTTTTACAATTCCATTACAAAATATTCGATATTTTCTGAAGTAACCAAATAAGTAAGTCAAATTACTTGGGATATCATTAACTGTTTTATGCATGAAACAAACATTTCTGACTCTGAGAACAAGCAAGAAAACTAGAAGGTGCGAATCCTTTGCCTATAATAAAATAAGCAGAGAAAAAAAAAACCGTGTCATCAACATGTCATCATCATACTTTTTGCCAATGTTGCCCCACTTACAAGGCCCAAGGCAACCACCTCAACCATTGTTGGTCATATATGGAAACTGAAAGATATCAAAAGGTTTATTTCTAGCTTCTTGTATTTGTAACAACTATTTTGGCTTCCTATATTTAACAACATACATTTTCAGGACAATTATTCATTTAGTAATACATTTATATTATTTCCTGAATAATCAATAAGTTCAAAAATAAAATAGCAAGTTACATGTAATTTAAGTTTTAAGTCTGTATGGGGTTCTTTAAATTATTTATAGGATTTGCAGGGTTATAGATTTAGTGGATTATCGGATATAGGATTTTATTTTTGAGCTTATTGATAATTAAAAAAAAACTAAATAAATTTATTACTAAATAAATAATTGTAATGAAAACGTATATCGTTAAATATAGGATTTATTGGATTCTATAAATGCCGCTTTTGATACTTTTGTTTAGAAACTTAAATTTCTGAAGGCAAATGATTTTTTTATAAATATCGAAAACATCATTAAATCAATTGAACATTTGGCTAATTTCAATTTTTATAATTTTTCATATAAGAAACTTATGGCTTGTTGGTGTGATAAAAATGTGTTTTATAAAACAATTATCAATATTCCATTACATATGTTTGAACAAACTGAATTAAAATCTCTTATAACAAAAAGAAAGATAAAGTATGTTAGTACCTGTAATTTCCGCAATAATAAATATGCTAAGAATATATTTCTCGAAATACCAAGTACTGATTTTGTGAACCCACCAAAATGGCGTACTGCTTGATAAGTTTCTCTATTCGTACTTTTCATCAACATGCCATTAGCACTATCTGGTCCCCTTTGGTTTTTTATGTATTATTACTCACCAACAGCTTCTATTTTTTCTTTTCTTATTTTTTTTCTGGCTACCACCTTTTTTTCTCCATTAGATTTGAGGTATCTTTGCAAGGCAAAGGTTGAGGAAATGAGGCCAAAGCTGATGTGTTTTCGTTTATGATAAGAAATGCATTCCCATTTTTATGGTATACAAGGAAAAAATAGAGTTTGAGTTTAGAGTTTTTCACATCTAGAGGTTGAAGGTAGTTTGCATATCTAATAAAATGTGTATTTTGGGGTCAAAGTGGAGCATCTTTTTGTTTTTTACTTGACATTATTGGATGAAAAAATTAGATTATCTTAATTTTATAGGAAATTTCTTGTCCAGCTTTAATAACTTATTTCAAAGATGATTTATTTATAATAATTTTTAAAGCAGTTTAAAAGTTGACTATGAAATTTAATAAGAAATTTCTTAATAACTTATTTCAAAGATGATTTATTTATAATAATTTTTAAAGGAGTTTAAAAATTGGCAATGCAATTTTATAGGAAATTTCTTTACTAGCTTTAATAACTTATTTCAAAGATGATTTATTTATAATAAACTTTAAAACATTTTAAAAATCGCATACGAAATTTTATATTTAAAACTACAATAAACTTCATAAAAAATATCTTCATTTGTGAAAAAAGATCCTGTTTATTTCTAAGATACTGAAACCCTACGAATATTCTTATTTTATGTTTGCAATATGTGGCACAAAAGTGAGGTAATGATGAAATAATGAGCAAGGTATGCGAAACGTTTAACATACTGTATTATTTTTACCATATGTAAAAGGGCGACACGCAAACAATAGATTACTGATAAATATAGATAAATATTTTCAGTTACTGGTTATAAATCATGAAAAGATAAGCAACATATCATTAAAACATTTTATCATTCTAGTTGCATTTTTGCATATAGGGCATGCTAGCTTGGACCAAATTAGTGAAACGGTTCCCTGAAAAATCGCAATATAAAAACAATTAATAACAGAAATTGTGACATATTTATATAATTATAAGATGAAAATATTAAATATGCATCTTAAGCTAATTATAACATTTAATTTAATCATAAAGTGTTAAAATAACTTATTTCGTTTATTTCTTTTTAACTAAATGAAGTTTCAAGGTAATTAAACATCATTTACATATTAAAACATTCTAGGGCCTTCTATTCAAGTAGTTATTGTCACTAAATTCCATATTGTGCACCTCTCAAACTGTATTAAGGCATTGCCATGACCTGACACATTGTCAGGTGTAGTAAACGGGGTTTTTGTAGATGAGTAAATGTTGGGATGATCAAAAGGTTTTTAAAAAAATAATAACTAACCACAAGGAAATCATGGCTCAGTACATCACAGGTCCTTTTGGCTTGAAAGTAGGAGCACAAGTGATGTCTTGTTCAGTTCCAATTTCACTGGAAATTAATTTGTCCTGCCTTTATGATAGGGATTGGTTAATATAATTTACAAGATTTAATGTTATTGGGTGAGAAATTTTATTGAGACATCTTTAGTTTTACAGGATTTGTGTGTAAAAAAGTACCGTGTGCAAAAGTTTTAATTCCCAAAATGGGGTGTTGAAACAAATAAAAGATAATAGAAATTAAATTAAATAAGATTCACCACAGTATCAGTTCACCCTATTGCTTATTTAATAGTGGCACTTACATTTAGATAAATCTATGCATGTTCAGGTAATAGGGATCCTCCATACTTTAACACAAACCTGGATATAAAGTATGTATGAACGTTATCCTCGATGTCGAGCAACTTATCGCTGTCTTTATTGAAGATGTTTCGAAATTATGGCATGTTTCAAACGCTGATAATATATTCTTGTTAATATTGAATCTACAGTGTTTCATCAATTAATTGAACTAATATGATGAAATGCAAACTTGATGTAGGATTGCTCATAGTGTAAATGTTCAATGAATTGATGCATAAATTGTCGATGTTAACGCGTTTGCTATTTTCAGATTATCGAACCGCGTTTATGTATTTTGGAATTCTTCTTGACAATAAAATCTTCTTTATTTATATTAATGGTGATACTCATGTTTGATGATTACAAGCGTGATTACTTACTATTTTTTATGGTAAGTATATTACTTGATACACAGTAAATAATGAAAAAGTAAACCAAACTGTTTTTAAAATAAGAGAAAACTTTATTCAGATTTTAAAATATTGCTTCAATTTTTTTTCAACAAAAATCCTGGATGAATTAAGTATTTCCAGAATATGATGATTGACTTCATAACAAATAAATAAAAAGTTGAATGCTAACATTCAATAACCTTAACTTTATGTTCAAAACACAAAATTGACTGTGTAATAATAATAGTTGTAAACGCTATTGGCAAAAATAGCAACTAACAACACAGATGGAGATACATCATTTAAAATCAATCCAAATTCTTGATACAAAATTACTGTTTGAAGCAAAATCTCTGAGTTATTACAGAGATGAAAAAGTTACCAGAAATATCCAGAACGATAAAAATATACACTCTCTCCAAATACATTCCTTGAGGCATAAGTTATGATGGTGATATCGGTATGCTTTCTCGGTTTGACAATGTTCAAAAACAGTTTTTGAGAATTAAGCTTTGTATATTAGAAACGAGATGTCAATGTTTCTAATTTTTATGCAGTTAGTTAACCTTTGTATGGTCTGAAAATACTTATTTTAACACACTTATTACCAAAGCAAAATATACAACGATCGTTTACAATTTCATTCTAATTGTTTATATTTGATATATCTTCTTAGTACAGGCAGGCAAAAGTTCTGTGTTGGGAAACACGTGATCTAATGCCAGTTAATTTTTGCATTGCATTCATTGCTTGGCAATAGCCAAAGCTTAAAGAGAGATGTCCTCCAATAGTAAAATGTAAAAGAAGATAATACTCAAGGCTGTGGGTCAAAGAATGAATATTTGTAACTTTTAAAAAAGGAAAGCAGTGGTGGTTATTGGTGTAATTTTTTCTCAAACTTATCCCAGGTCCAAGCATGACATTTTTTAAAAATTAAATATTACTTGAAGACATATGACTTTAAAAGATAGAACTTTGTCAATCCATTAAAACGATTTCATCAATCAGTACCGTACTACATTATTCGTGATATCTTTTTATAGGGTCGATGCTTGTCACCAACTGATTTTGTGACATCGCATCGCTTCTTTTTCATTCTGTATGCACGACGAAATCATATACCATTAAAATAGGAAATAAACAAGTATTGCATATGTATGAAAGCCTCAGAAGTTTTGGCTGCTGGCTTGTTTTGGGAAGCTGGGGATGCCAAATAAGAAGGAAAATTGTTACCTTGGCTGTTTTTAGCTAAATAAAATATATATTGTTGGTTGTTGCTCTTAAGAGGGACATTTAGTCCCGTAGATCTAATGCATGAAGTTTGAAATCACAGCTTTTGCAAAATAATTACTTTGACACGTTACTCCCTTTCCACCAGATATGGGAATCATCAAAACACTAATTTAAATCATAAGTGAAAAGAAAATATCATCCAGTTATTTAACATTAATTTATAAAGTTTTAAAATAGTGTCACCCTCTAATGTACATTTTTGGCATTTAAAAACTTCACAAATATATAATTAACTAGATAATATTTTTTTTTTCAAATTTGTTTCACTTTGATGTGCCCATACCTGATTAAATGGGCTATTAAGGCAAAACAATAATTCTACGGAAGTTTGTGATTCTAAATACAGGGTGAGGCCAACAAAGGTGGCCCCATAGGAATACATTGAAATGCTTGGCGAGAAAAACTCTTGAAGCCGCCTGAAACCTGTTTTTGCATTGGTTGGATCGGATTAGTTTCACATAAGAGCTACTAATAGACTAGAGGCGAGTTCATATCTTAGTTCGTATTGTATGAAGACGTACCATATAAATATATGCAAATTTTAATAAATTTATTAAAATTAAAAAAAAATTAATAAATTTTGTGTCTCGCAATCAATTTAGAATGTTTTGTATTACCAAAAACAAAAAGATCCGATTATCTAGGGTAAATAAAGATCGAAACAATCAAATAATCACTAGCGGGAACTTTTCTTGATCAGCTCTTCAAACCTTGTTTATATTTCATTTCAACTAGCGTCTAAAACCGTAATGCAGTTTCCGGCAAATAAGTCTCCAAGCGTTTGTTTGGGCTTAATATTGAAGTGATCAATAGCTTCAGTTAGAAAACTGTTTTTATATTGGTTTTAGACTTGGATACATTTCTAACATATTCTTATCCTAGACCGGACTTGCCTCACTCTGTATAATGCATTAGCTCTGTGTGACTGGCAATCCTTCTTAAATGGATTGTTATTACTGTATTGCAGTAAATCTCTAATTAAGTGATGGATGGAATAACATATAAACCACACTATATACAATAGATATTTTTCAAGAAAAAAAAAACTTTTGTTAGTGAGTTTCAAATTCGACGTGTTGCAAATATGGTTTCCTCCCAAATCCCCTCTAAATTGTAGTTATTTTTTCTTGTTGCAGAAAAATATTGTGATACTTTTTAGTTATTTCGTTTCTTTTTGCAGTGAATTCTAAAATTACGTGACGCTATTTCGGTCTTCTCGTTGGTCGAGGGTTATATTTCCATTTTTTCTCACTTTGCTCTTTCTACTTAGACAAAAAATATTTTCTAAAAATACATCAGTTGCTATTTTTGGAATGAATATATTGTTAACAAATAATAAATTGAAAATTTTCTTGCTAGTGACTTGGAAATAAGTTCTTAACGGACTGATTGAATTTCTCAGGACCCAAAATACATTATTTTTCAACGAAGATTTAGAGATTTGGCTGGAAACAAAATAATATTTTTTATTCTGTGGCTTTTAATTAAAAGTTTTCTTTTGAACTTTTGTTGTGACAAACTTACTTTATGACAGTTTTAGCGAAATACATTTTAGCGAAATAACTGCTAAGGATTTTGGATTTGACTAAATTCACTGTTAAGTTTGCTTAGACAAACACAAATAAGTTTGATAAATAAAAAAAACCTTTGTTACTTTACCTAATAGGTAACTAAACCTATTTTTTTGCAACAAGCTTAACTTTTATACTCAAACCCTAAGAAAATCTAGTTTATTTTGTAATTGATTTTATGATATTAACATTTTTTTACAGAGGTTCTCCGAAAAGAATGCGAATGAATAATTTTGAAATTAATTTTTAAATACGAATATTTCTTAAAAAGTCGTAAAAAATATCATCTTCATAAACAAATTATAAAATCGCTAACAGAATAAAAAAGTAGGCCCTTGAGAGATTCAATACCCCATTACTGATTCAAACATAAATAACAGCAAACAACTACAGATTTACTTCGGTTATCTTTCAAAATCTAATTTATAGGAACAAAAAACAAAAACTTCCAGTTTCGAACTGAGGCAAAACCATCTTGTGGAGATAAATTTCATAAAAAATTCAAAAAATCTCTCGAATATCCACAGAAAACTCGGCTTTTCTTCGGCAATCCGAAGTTTTATACATACTTTCTATCTGAAAAAACTTGAGGAAATGTAAACAGCTGGATTTGTAAAATCTGAAGCGCGCATTCTATGGTAAGTAATTGCAGTTTCGTTTTCTTCAGAAGGAATGGTGAAGTTGAGTATTCTACTCCCAAACCCTCTTCAGCGTTTCACTTTCAAATATTGATGTTTTTCTTTCGTTTATAAGATGCACGTTCCCAGTTGAATATCGAATAAGAGTAGTATTGTTAGGTTTAGGTGCTGGAAATTCAGATTTTTTTTTTTGGTGTTGGAAATACGTAAATTTGTTTTTTGAGGTATGATAATGATTTTTGTTTTCCGGTGAAACATTATTTTTGAAAAGAAGCATACCAAAGTTGTAGAGAGTATTCTGAAATCTTAAAATATGTTGTGATATAAATTTGTTTAAAATAGATATCGCTGCATATTAATGATTCGCTTTATCAAACTGTTTATTTTTATGTTTTATTTCAAGAAAAATACAAACGACATAAAGTATTCCGAAATTTAAAAAAATATTTTGTGGAATAAATTTGTTCAAATAAGGAGGGGGGGGGGGGTATTTCTATATTAATGGTTTATTTAATAGTACTTTTCAGAAATAATTATAGTAATTGAAATAAAGCATCATTTAAAAAGGAATTTTTTAAGGGGTTTCTTTGAAAAAAAAATGAAATTGAGAAAGATAGGCAAATGTGTGTGTCTGTTTATAAACTAAACAACTCTTTTATTGAATTTTTTACTTTTGCAAGCAATTGAGTCGGGGAGACCGGGGCTAGTTCCATTTGTTTTTTCTCTGGCTTTTTATTAGAAATTGGCAAATATAGGACTTCAACCGGATTGTTTTACAAAGCAGCACGTCATATGTCATATATCATTACCAAAAACTTTTATTTTGTTGCTGTCATAATCACAGATAAGTTTTGCGATTTTTTTAATGTTTAGTAAATTTACATTATCTACCGGAATTTCCCATCTATCTTTAATGATTGCACCGTAAATAAAGTATCACAAAAAACTAAAACTAGGAGTCTTTTCACAGGCTACAAATAATGGGAAGCAATCTTGCGAAACATTAGATGATGTCATAACTTCTATTTCTTTTGTGACCATTAGCCCTACTTGAGCAATCTCTAATGATGAGAGCCAAACTGTGGATCCCTTCAGGGACATGTCTAAATTGTGGAAGTGGCGCGCGATAGATGGAAACATCAGTCGTGTATGTATGTATGTGTGTATGTGTCTTACTTGACGAAGATTTATAAGCGGGTCTTTGACCAAGCACACAAGCTTGAAAATATTTGTCAACCAACCAACTGTGGTTGACACAATTAGAAGTAACACGATTTGTTAGAATATATAGTGATCGAAATAAAAATATCTTTACTGAAATTTGTTAAATTAAAGCTTTGTTTTAGTTTGCTGGTATGATATTTTTTAACAAATTAATCTTATTTCTGGATATTCCCTGTTCGTTTATTTTAGTTTACAATGCACATTAAAATAACAATTCACATAAAAATATCAAATAATGTTTTTTTTTTTAAATATTCGTGTTAAATCATTTTTAAGAATAGTTGATCGCACAAATTTTTGGAAGGCAGGAACATTTTACCTGTATACGAGGCCCGTTTTTCAGTTCAACATGATTGCATTTGACAGATATATTTACTTTTTGGAAAAGTTGTACTGCTATTTTGATAACGAAAAATTAATTTAGACAACGTTATCCTTTTTTAATCAAACTAAATAAAATTTTAAAATCTACAAGAACAAGTAAAAAAATAATTCATGGAAAACCCCATTCACCCAACACGGGGTTACTAAATGTAAAATTGGTTTGGATTTTTGATACTTCTCGAAGTTCTGTTGGGTACTTTTTTAGATAGCAGCTTCTTCACTTGAGAAAGGTGCAAAATTATGGGGCTGACTTTTATTAATTCGTCACTTAAGTTCCCACGTGAGCTATATCACTTTGCACAACGGATCAGATTTACTGTACGGTAACCCTTGGCAAACTTTCCTAAAACGCGCTAAAAGTCTGTATTCTGGCGACTTTTGACGCCACGCTCTCTTTACTGCGCTAATAAATGATGGTCAGATGGGGTGGCCGGAAAAATTCATCGTTGCGAAGTCAAAGAATTCGAATCATCAGTCGAAGTCAGACAGGTTGCCACAAAAAAATATTTATCGCCAAATCCGAAAAAAATAGTGCCAAGGGTTACCGTACAGTAAATCTGATCCGTTGTGCAAAGTGAGATTGCACATGTGGGAACTTAAGTGACGAATTAGAATCCTTACTGATTGATCTCATTTTTCAATTGTGGTAACTTCTTTGCCTTTAACATATTCGACTCTCTGACATCTGCTGGTCTATCTGTGAGAATGTAGACAACAACTACAAAACTTAATAATTAAATGCAATACCCAATTTTTAAGTAATTCATATGATAATAAACAAATAAAAGGCATTGTTATTTTGAATTTTTCAGAAAAAAATTGAATTCGACAAGTAAACTTTTGCTGCTCATGGTTTTAAACATTAAATGAAAGTTTATTACTCATTTCTTTGACACATTGACATTTATATCTCTATATATTTTTTTCAAATTTTCTAAAAGAATGTACACAATGAATACACTTTTATTACAATGGTATTTTCGGGGCAACGAACCCTTTTATTTCAAAGATATCAAATACAATGGAACACTAACATAACAAAAATAAGCTTTTGCTGATGCTCATATTTGGCTTCTTTCGCAAAAGAAATGCGATCGTCATTTCTGACAAGTAGCAAAAACTAAATAAGAAATATCTGGCACTGTTTCCGTGTATAAAGCAAGCCAATGTTTTTATAACAAAACAATTGGATTCATA
This sequence comes from Hylyphantes graminicola, assembly GCA_023701765.1. Taxonomy (NCBI): domain Eukaryota; kingdom Metazoa; phylum Arthropoda; class Arachnida; order Araneae; family Linyphiidae; genus Hylyphantes; species Hylyphantes graminicola. The sequence goes on along the minus strand of CM043115.1, from coordinate 47,488,502 downwards.
TTTTGTGAAGATTACAGCGAAAAAATTGTATTACATGCCGATTTAATTGCTTAATATTTATGTTTAATTGGACAAAGTATGAAATTCATTTATAAGATGCTAATTGGTAGCGTATTTTGATTATTTTTGGTATTGTTATTATATAATTACATTGATAGATTTTATAGTTTAATCTAACCTGTAGTTAATATTATCGTATTTTTTCTCAAAGTAGGGATATATTTAATTTTTTAATGAAGTTACTTAAAATACTGTATTTTTTATAATTAAATAGAAAAACTTTTTATCAATTTTTGAGAAGATTTTTACATAAACGAAATTTTTATTTTCCTGGTTCTTCTTAACAAATGCATACTTAACTGATTATAAGTATTTTTAGAAAAAAAAAAACAGGTAATGATTTAAAGGGTAATACTAAAAATAGATAGATCATATTTGGGAGATAAACCCATAAACCATACAGAAAGTGTAAAACACTGTAATTTTTCAAAAAAAAATACACATTGCTTAATAATAGGTGTGAGTAAAACAATAAATATATCAAATATTTACCTAGATTTAATTCCGGTAAGTAGACTAAATTATTGAAACAAAGCTGTATGTTTTTTTCTATTGGAAACCAAAACTCGATTAAATGTCAGTATTCAAAATTGACAACTAATTTTGAAAAAAAATTAGTTGCACCGGTGATCATAGCGGTGTCATTTACATGATCCATTGAATCCATGGAATGCCGAAATACCCATTGAGGGAAAATGTGGTCGAGCACGATTTCTAACCCAAATGATAGTCTGTGAACGAATCTATTGAAATAAATGTTAAACCCTCCTTGATAGGAGGGTTTGTGAAACCCTCCAATGAATCCAGCAATTCCGGTTCTGCCTGGACGAAAATCCCCAAGAGGGAAAAATTGCAGAGTTTACTCTTCATTCCATGGAATCGATGGCTCGTGTAAACGCGCCTATATTTTGGCAATAAGTGGAACAACCCGGACTTTTAAAAAAGAATACGCATTTAAACACAATGGGCTCAAAAAAAACGTACTAGTCAGAATTTTCAAGAAACACGCAAGTTGCAAAAGTTAGAATGCAGCTACCAATGGAAGATGAAATCTAAACATGATAGGGATTGATTGCTATTGACTCATGTGCTGAGAGTAATTGAATTGTGACGTAGAGCAAATATATCATGATCTGACCGGCCAATTCAATAATCTCGGACGTTTTCCTACTTCAAATGCGTAAATTGAAGTTATAACGTTTTATTCTGTTTACTAAAATGCATTTATAATATTAAATTTCAAAAATGCTTTATCAGTAATTTTATAAAAATACATAATTGGTATGATTACTTAACTTACTAAACTACTAAACATATGTAATTGGTATGATCACGACTATACCACAATATGCGAAATGCAGGAGGGTGGTATGGTTCTGACATTGTCTTCAATCTTTACATTGTCAATCAATAGAACCATTGGTTCTATTGATTTACAATGTAAAGATTCATTTTGTAAAGGATTGTATAGAAGATAATTAAAAATTAATTCGAATATGTGTTTTCATATATATACTGTATTTATGCATCATTTTGAAAAGTAGGGAAGCCATGACTAGTTTTCTAATGTGGCAAATTTATCTTAGGCTACAATTTAAAACGACCCATTAATTGGCACCAACATGGTTACTTGGTTTAATAAACAATGAGGTCATAAATGTCCTATTTATGTTATAACAGTATAGTATATAACTCTAAATATAAATTTCTACACATATGATATATATAAATGCTTGTTGCAACCAAATACATTCAATATGTAATATCCTTTTCAATTTATTTTTAAACTTCTTTAAGATTACAATAACACACTTTTGCCACACAACTGAAAGCCTTTTTTTTCTTTTAAAAACGTTTATTTTGAAATATTTAAAATTAAATTTTTGCCTTACTTTTAAAACAAAAACTTACAGCAACTTTGGGTCGAAAATAAAAACATTTCATGTATTCCATTGCAAAGTAAGTGTGTCCCTTTAATCTACTTCAGATTACAGAACAAATTGACTGAGACAATAATGAAGTTTCTCCGCTCATCCTTCTATCAAAAAGAGTAAATCTTCTTCCAAGATTATTATCTTACCCTGGTCTTAAAATGATTTTTCTCTGGCGTGATTGAAACTAACCAATTCTGTACGATCGAAAGTAAATAAGGAACAAACAATTCTATAAATAGACGAAATCTTTCCCTGTGTCTGGTATTTTTTCCATTATTCTTGTATCTATTTTCAGATATTGTTTTGGCCTGAATTTGTTCTTCTATTACAATGTTTTTTTCTTTTCTTTGTGAAAGATCTTTCATTGATTATATTGAATGAAGAATCCTGATCAATTTGAGTTTCAAAGTTTATCAAACATTCTGTGATGTATACACTGTATTCAAATAAATATGTGACGTAGCGGATTCATGTTAAATATAATATTCACTTGGTTTTGTTCACTGACTTATGCTTACAATTGAACAAAAAAAACTTGAAGTACAGGGTAACTAAAACATAAATATGACGATTATAAACTTCTTTATATTTTTTTCCATTAAAAACATATAAAGAAGTTTATAATCGTCATATTTATTTTTAAGATATTATTAAGTAACAATGTAGGAGTGACTTCAAAATTGTGTATACATGCGCCATATTTGTTGTATGTGACTTACTTGGTCCCTCGGATAACATCCAGGAGGCAGTCCATTTCATGCAACACATAGGGTGAGCCATTTCTGTAATGGATCACTCACCATTGATACTATTAAGACTCACACAAAGAACAGGTTTCTTGACCATTGCGAAGTTTCATTTCTCACCTACGTAAGCTTCCTCTTCATTGACTCTGCGGTCTACGTAAATAAATTTGGAAGTTCTGTCTAATCTCTAAAAATTGTGTTAATCGTAGCGATAAAATATTTTTATAAGTATTTATTGTCGTTTGTATTTGTTATATATTTCTTAAGACATTTTGGTAACACATTTTTAAACATATCCTTATATATTACAATTAAAATAGATAAAATTACTTTAAAAATTTAACAGAGTATTCATGCTATTTTTTTTTATAAAAACAAATACATAAATATTTTACAACAAAAAATGCTATAAATATTTGAGATTAATGTTTTATAAAACATAAATTGACAGATATCAGAATGAATAAAGAAAAACAAGCTGCTAGCAAATCTATAAACATATCGTTTTTCTAATTACGGCATTGTTATTGGTTTCTTTATTTTTATTTTTACATCGAGGCTTTTGTTTTGGTCGTGTTATTTTATTTTGTTACATTGTTCTTCTTTCTGCAATTGTCATATCGCTGTTACTTTGGAAACGGAAGAGATGAATTGGGATATATTGAATTATCATCAACTAGCATTTGACTGTGGCTAAATAAAGGAAGTAATAACAATAATAAATGCTGAACAATCTGTGAGAAACAAAATAATTATTTTTTTAAAAATCGAATGGTATGAAATAATTTATGTGATGTTTATAATTCCATATATACTTTCAACAATTTACGAGTAATGCATTGGTGAATGTTTTACGTAAAAATTTTGAAGTCGGTACGATATTCGATACTTAACCTAATTTATAAAATAGACTTATTGTATTACCAGGATTAATATATCAGTCTTTTAAGATCATTTGATCTGTGCAATTATTAAAATGAGCATTGAAACGGTTGGTCCACTATAAGCAGATAAGTTTTTAAAAAAGGAGTTTTTGGGGATCACGCCTTTTAAAATTCACCAAGCCTTTTGATCAATCGCATTGCTGACTCGTCATTTTTCCCAGAACTGAGAGCCAGTTTCTGAAACACTATCTAGGTGGCTCTCGCTATAAATTTTGACTCTGAATCTGATAGCTCTGTGGATGTCACAGTATGCTGATATTTGATTTTCGAAGAGAACCCAAGTCAAATGGGTCACAATGGATCTTTTACATATCTAATATTCATGTGATAATCGTGTCGAAGATTTTCCTTTCTTTGGAATCTGCCGACACAACTGGGGTTTGATCACACGATCTTGGGCTTAGGCTTGAAAGGCGGGCACGTAATACCTCGAAGCCACCGAGCCGACAGAAACAGATACGTAGGATTTTTATACATATTTTTCAAAAATTCATTATAAAGAATATTTGAATAATTCATTAAAGAATTTTTCAAAAATTCATTCATGCAAAATTTCAAGTTATTTTGTATTTGAGGAAAAAAATACTACTATAAATAGCAACAATAAATATCACTACTGATGGATTGTTAAAAAAATAATCGTATTGTTTTTATCTATGGTATCTCAGGAAATGCAGTTATTATGAAATATGTTATAACATTAAAAAAGATAATTAACATTTATCTCATTAAATGATTTGTCTAGCTAGTATTTTTGAGTAATTGTTACACAGATAAAGTTTAACAGCTACGCAAAATTTCACTTTTAATTTGTATTTGAGAAAAAAATAGCTACATTAAATATGAGAACTGTATTGTTAAAAAAATCGTATTGCGTTTATCAATGGTATCTCAAGAAATACAGTTATTATAAAAACGTTATAACACTAAAATAGATAATTAACATTTATCTAAACTAAATGATTTGTCTAGCTGGCATTTTTGAGTTAAATAAAATCTCTTTTCCGCAAGACAATCAGTCACTTAGTATCAGTCATTGATAGTTTTAATTGCCCTCCTCCAAACAGATAAAACGAAATTAAAAGGATCATCGAATTGGAAGTTCTCAATATAATGATTCCCTTAAGTGAGCCATTTCGCTCACAACAAAAACTTTAAGTCGGTAACTTTAACTGAAAAAGAAAAAAAAGTTCATTGCATTTTTATGCGAAGTCCAAATAAAAAAAAACTAGGATGGTTGTAATTGCAAAAAAGCTATTTTTTCAGGGAAACTCTATTTTCTAGGACAGTAACCATCGATTAGTCGATTTTTTATCCGTCTGGTTCGGAAAGTGGATATCGACTTTCGAACCGCTTTTGTAAATTGAAGGCAGTATAAAAAGAGAATTTATCAATAAAAAAGTATTTTTCCTCTCTTGTTTTTCCGTAACCTGAATTCGCGGATTTTTGTTGTAATATTCGATTTGCCATAAGTTGTTTCTTTAAAGCAAATTCATTTTTTTGTTGTTGAAAAATTATAAAGATTTTTAACTTGTTTTTCTTTTCGTTATCTGCGATGGGAAAATTGCGCGTTGAAAGAAAAGTAATCGAAAAGGCATTTGTGATTGTTAAAAGAAGAAAATTCTTGGACCACTTAACTTTGGGCTTGATACAAAGAAAACTGCACACTTGTTAACGTATTAAACTAAATAAATGCTTGAATATATTCAGCTGATATAAATGCAAAAGGTATCTTATTTTAAATTAAAATTATATCATTATCTTCTAAATAGTCAACAGAAAATAAATGTAGTTAAATTTTTATTTATAAGGCTTTTATAAATTTCGACTAGTGTTTTGAATATAGTACCGAAATGATGTTAAAATTATTACAACTTCGCATGCAATACATATTGCGCGATACAAATTATCAATATATCAATTTATAAGTTTGCAATTACTATTTCTACATTATTAAAAATTTGGCTCTTGGTTTTACTAAAAATATGATCTACCGTATTTTTTACTATAATTTTGGTAATGGGTAAAACTTTTTTTTTAGGTTTTTGTTTCCAAAACCTGAAAATATAGTGCAACACTTTTGAAGACATGAATTACACTACTAACCACCATTTATTATGCAAAAACAAAGTTTTTTTTTTAAAAAAAAGGTAGAATTAATGACGCACGCGCGCAAAAAAAAAAAAAAAAAAAATTATAAAAAAAAAAAATTAATTTTTTATAAATTACTTTATATTGATTAGTTTTTTTTTTTTTTTTTTGTTAAAAAGTTTTTTAAAAAAAAAATGTTAAAAAAAAAAATTCAAAAATTCAAATAAAAGATTTTGAGATTTAAAATTAAATGTTTCTTGATATGGAATTAATCAATCATAATGAAGTAAGTAAACTAATCTAAAAAAAAAATACTAATAAATACTGTTACTGTATACTGTTGTGTTAGAAAACTGTGGTGAGCTGCAGTTTTTTTTTTTTTTTATATTTTTTATTTTTTTTTTTTTTTTTTTTTTTTTTGTTTTTTTTTTTTTTTTCAAAAAAAAAAATAAATAAAAATAAAAATTTCGTTAAATTGAGAATATGAATTTTTAATTTCTTTATTTTCTTTATTTTATATCATTTTACGTCTCCATATCTTCTCCTTATTTTTTTTTTGAGTTTTCAAAAAAAACTAACGGATCCTAAATTTCAATCAAAAAATCTTATTCTCTATTCTTATTTTTTTTTAGGTTTTTGTTTCCAAAACCTGAAAATATAGTGCAACACTTTTGAAGACATGAATTACAGCTACTAGTAACCATTATTTATTAAAAAAAAAAGTTTTTTTTTAAAAAAAAAAATAGAACGTACGTACGACGCCGCGCGCGCAAAAAAAAAAAAAAAATCCTATTAAAAAAATGTTTTTATTACTTTAAAATGCTTCGCTTTATTTATTGTTTTTTTTTTGTAAAGGTTGAAATTCTTTGTTAAAATCCAAAAAAATTAAAAAAAATTCTAAATATAGGATTTTTTTTTTTTTTTTTAATTGTTCTTTGTTGGATATGGGACGCTTTCAAAATGGACCCATACTAACTATAAAAAAAAAAATAAAAAAAAATAAACTGTACTTATTGTGTTATTTTGTAAAAAAGTGCGAAGAAGCTGGTTTTTTTATTTTTTTTATTTTTTGATTTTTTTTTTTTTTTTTTTTTTTTTTGGCATTTTGTTTTTTTGTTTCACAAAAAAAAAAAAAAAAAATTCATTCGAATTTAAATTGTTTGACATAAATTAATTCTATCTAATTTTATTTCACCATTTTATTTCTCTACGAAACGTCTCCTTATGATTATCATTTTTTTCTTTGACACCTAAAAAAACTACAAACAAAAAACTATTCAATAAAAAAATCTTCTACCTCTTCAAAATTTGGATAGGATACATGTAGGAATTTGAAAACCTTTTATAGAGATGTATTGATGCTATTAATGTCATTTGCTAAATATGTGTCATTAATATACACATATTGATTTTTCTGTTCAACATCAATCGATTTCTAACAACTGTATTTTTATTTTTAGGTAAGAATCCCGTGTGTATATTGGATGTTGAAAACAGACAGTAAAATATTGGTATGTTCTTGCTCACTATTACCAGAAATATTATTTCAATATGAGTAAAACTAAACTACACATTAGTTAAGAATAAATAACATTCATAATAAATTTTTTTAAATAAAATTTAATATTTTGTTGACTAAAATGGCTTTTAATTTCGCACGAAATCTCCATATTTTTAGCAGTTAAAATAGGAACTCTGAGTTTGCAGTTTTCAACCATAAATCGAGTTTAGAACCTCTGATTCATATCTACAAACTAATGGAACGTGGAACAATGATTTGATGCCTGAAATATTCAGAATTTCTGATAGCAGAGGGTTTTATTTCAAAGTATGCCTCCCAAAAACACATATCTTGCAACAAAACGTTCTATCAAGCCAATTACATATTATTATTTGCATAATTATTATTTATTTATTTCACGCACACGTTATTGAATACGCGGCAAGGATAATCTGTTAAAAACGGAATTACTTCTTAAATTTTCTTAAAGTTAATGATCTGCGCTATCGCTGCTAATTCAATCTATGCTATATCAAAGAGAATTAAAAACGGAAAAAAAAATCATTGAACATTAAATTTATATATTTAATTCCTATTCATTAAATTCATTGAATTCATAATTTTTGAACACTTATATGAATGGAATACTGTTTCTTAGTAAATACCCCTACCAAAAAAAAAAACGAATACAAACTATCCAAAACACGCTATAAAACATTTTATACATTCCGGCTTCTTAAAAAAAACTTTTGGAAACACTCTTTTAAAAAGTCTCATGGCATCTTCAATCTTATTCTCATTTTCCGTTTCCTGAGAATAGGGGACTCCGAAATTTGTTGTCGTAAACACACAAAAGTCAAGTTTCTTGTGTACTCTAATTTTTTTCTATGTGTCCACTCTCGTAAAGCACTTTTCCGCCAAGGAAACCCGCCAAGTATTGCGTTCTGGTCTACTTGATAAAGCGAGGAGCATGGTTGAAACTTGGCAGGGTTTTTAGGCTGGAGACTTGCATTTCTTTTTTAGAAGTCTTCTATGTGCCACTCTTTGACAACTTTGCGAGCGGTCAAGCATAGCAAAGAAATGTTCCGGGATTTGCAATAGCTGTTTGAGCAATGAGGTTTTGGTTTTCGTTCAGAGTTCATTAAATTGTAAGTGTTGGTGTATGGAGGGCAATTTTGATTGTGTTTGAATGTATCCATCAAATTAAATAACAAAAAAATTGTAGCCCTCTTTTCAAATAATGGTTTTATAAATATTGATTAGCAAGTAATAAAACTGATATCGTAATTTTTTTAAAAAAAATTCTGAAAGCGTAAAATACATCATATTATAGTTTAAGAGTATATGCTGATTTTTTGTTTGTTTGTTTGATAAAATCACAATTGAATATTTAAATGCTTAAATTTTTGATTTTTTTAATTGCAGGAGATTAAGGTCGTAAATAAATCAAAATAATAAACAATTATAAAACTTAAGTCGAAACAACTGACTTAACTGTGATTAAAATATACGTTTCTGACTGCATTTATAAATGATGGCAAAATTTCCTTCACTTTCTTGTTAGAACTGTATCAAATTCATTACAACCTTAAGTTTTAAGATATTTCCCAAACTTTAAGTTGTATGGTTGAAATTGTTAAAATTATCATAAAAAATTAACAATTATGAACTTTTTACTAAAATAAATTATTAACAAAACATATAATGCTATTTTGTTTTAAGTATTGCTACGTGAAAACCTTACATATAAAGTTTTTACATACAAACAAAAATTTAAAAAACTACAAACTTTTCTCTTGTCTTTGGATAAATATATCCCAGAAATGTTTTTTATACGAAAATTATTTTGAGACATCGGATCCTTAACAATAATTTTACAGTCAAAATTGAACCGCCAACTGTTTCACTTAAATCTACGAGGGTTTAAATACAATTATATCTATTTATTCATATACCAATACCTTTAAAAACAGTTAAAATATAGTCGAAATAAAATACCTGCTTTCCATGCCTAATTTTAGGTCGTATAGACCACTTTCTTTTGTCATCAAGACGACGAGGGAGCTAAAGATATCTGTTTGGACTTTAACAAGATTTATTAAAAATGGATGATTTATATATAGGTATGCCACCCCTGTGTTACGATTTTTAATATCAAGCTATACGCAGTAAAAAAACCTCTCATATTGAAATTTTGGTGGCCTATGGTGGAAGTGGTTTACGAAAGCGTAATATGCGAAATATCACTATGTTTATCTGACTGAAATATTGTGTGATTAGCAGCTAATTTTAAAAATAATGTAACTGTAACCAAAAAATGATATAAGTACACCTTTTCATACCTTGTAAAAAGTCTCTCTTTTTTTACAAAAACAATTTATTTAAAATTCTCTAACAAATTTAAGATAGCTTAAAATTAGGTTCATTTGGAAACCCCGAATAGTTTTTATGCTGTTTGAAATGTGGAAGAAATCCCTTTCCATCTTTTTTCTATTTTTAAAGTGTTGTTTTATGGTATTTAGCAACCAAAATAAGTCGCCCCTTTGTGTGACAATTAAATCTCCGGACAGCAGAACTTTTGGTTTGGGTTGGATATACGCGGAAGGCTTAGTTGTTAATTGTACCAATCTTAAGTCTTGAAATTGGGCGAAAACCTGTTAGGACGTGTGTCAAAATAAAATTATAAAATATATTTTATTATAATTGCTTGAAAAAAATCCGACTTTTACATGATAATTTCAATATCATAAGTGTGCAAAAAGTCGTTTTGAAACAGTGATTTCACCCAAAAGCAGTAAAAAAAAAGATATTTTTTTCACTCTTTTCATAAGATGGCCACATTTCAAGTTAAAATTTCTATTTCAAAATATTAATTAAATCTAGATCGAATAATATCGATCTACTTTTATTTAAAGATATAAATGCGCGTGAAATATTTTTGGACAAATGATATTTTTTCCCCACACAATTATAAAAAATAGCGCATGAAACACCTGCGAAAAGTAAACTTTTTAAAACACGTGTCATTATTTCACTAGCTCGTACCTAGCTCGTGAAATAAAATCCACTAGTTTTAAAAAGTGTTACTTTTCACACTTGTTGAATAAATAACTATTATTTTCAGATACAATGTAGATGAGGATCTACTCTCAAGGAATAATACTAATACGCTAGCCAACGAACGAGTATTGTGAACTGTGATCTACCTTACAACTGTGGGAATACTTCTTTCGATATGTTTACATTGGGTTTAAAATCAAGTAAAATAATAATTAAACCTAGCATTTAACAAAAGCGGACACTACCGTTTATCATTATAAACATAATTCAGACCATATTTATATAAAATTATTTAACGAAAACATCAATTACACAAAATATATAAAGAATTGAAACTTTTAAAAACTTACTAAGCCTACTGCCACAATAAAACTATTGACAGAAAATCTTCTCTAAACCTTATTCAACTAAAAGACTGGATTTTGATAAATTTTTCTCCGGAACTCAATCCGATTATTTCTGAGGAATTGGACAATTCTTTTCATTTCAATTCTTTGATGTCGTCAATTTGAACAAAGCCCGTTGGGCAGATTGAAATTGATGTGCCAACATAAGAGTGCAAACTATCAATATAACTCTGCTTATGCTTACATGTCCTTTAACCAGGAAAAGAAATAGTAAAAAAAATTCAACGTCCTAAAAGTTTATTCCCATTATTGTATTATTATTTTCATATTAATTTGTCACGAATTATTGGATTTGACCAAACCTATAAACCAATAAGCTTGTAAAATTTCAAAAAGTGCAAACAGATGACCATTAGATAATGTATTACAAATTCCAATAATTCCTGGTTTCATTCACACTTAATTTCTAATTATAAAGCATAGATGGGAAAAAATAACTGTTGATAAAAAATGTCATTTTCTTAAGTCTACCTAAGATATTTTTTAAAATTATTTTTTGTAATTTTATTGATACATTTAAACTACTATTTTTATTCAAGTGGGCAAAAATAGTAATGGGCGATTTCACCCTGTATTTTTAGAAACCTAGACAAAGAAAACTTTAGAAAAGTGTAATCCAAGAAAACAGCTTCGGTTTCAAATACGTGCTCCAAATCAATGGGCCTTATCCTCCTTAAGCTTTATGTGTTCAATCTTGAAGCAAAGTTTTAGACAAAGAATCCTGAGAGTGTGACATCTGTGTTTGTGGATTATGGTGTGTGAGATAGCACGATAATTTGGATGGGCCTGGGCTACAAAAACCCATCTACGCTTTTGACTTGGTCTACTTTTGCTCTTAAAAGCTCAAGGAAGAGAACAAAGGAATTGGGGGAAGAAGCAATGACTGTTTCAGAATGACAATGGTTCAGGTTGTAATTGGACTTGGGTCGTTGTTGGGTTGGTACTTGCATATGTAACGCTACATTGCGCAAAAAGCAGTCTTTTTAAGGGGATGAAAGTCTATTTTAACTTGTTTCCCTTGAGTTTAAGTGGCTTGGTGCTTAAGGACAATTTTCTGGAAGCTCCTTGTTGTGAGATATAGATCAACGCTGTGCTTTGGTGTTGATGTTTTGTTGAGGGTACTAAACAACACAAAGATTTAAATAGTTTAAAAGTGTTTTGGATGTACGTGAACGAATTTTATGTCTTGGGATTTAGTGAAAGGTTTCGTTTGCAATGGGAATTAATGTTATTGCGTTTAAATGTCTTTAAACAAACATTATATCAACTATGTTAAACTTTTAATCTGTTTTTATACTTTACACTGGATTATTTTAACAGTTAAGTTAAGCTAAAGCAAATAAATATTTTAATATTTGCCTTCGTTTTGTAGTTTGAGGAGTCAGAATGCAATATCTTTTGCGTGGTATAAAAATGTATTATTTTTGAAATTTGCTGATTTCAATTTTGCATTTTTTGTAATTATTGGTTTTTTATGTCTCTTTTATGTATGCATTTACATTTTGCACTTTCTAGAATTTAATGGACTTTACAGTTAACTAAGGAAAACTTTGAAAATTGTTTTAGGAACAAACGCGTAACATTTAAGGGCTGTTTAAATGATTCAACTTTTCTCAAAATAAATGTTTCGTACGATTTATTCTAAAGCATTTCAACCAATCCCTACATCCAAAAAAGTGTAATTGCATCTAAAATTTTTAATACTTGTCAGAAAATCATACATTACAATATCTACCAACTCATAAACCGCATTCCCTAACACAGCTAACTATTTTCCCTACCACAGTCAGCAATGCACATTGTTAATATTCCCGCCATAATCGACCCCCAAAAGTCATATAATTTCCACAAGACTAATGACAGATCTTGCGTGACATGTGAGGCAGTTTGTTTGCAACCCCAAAGTTACACTGTTTCAGGTTTATTGAAAATTGGATCAATCGGAACTCGTGGTGAGCCGGACATTTCAATGCAACAAACCGTGTACGTCCGATAACGTAGATATTCCGGAAAAGTATGAAGTCTGAAAACTGATTCAATTGAATTGAGCTTTTGGGGGAATATAGAATTTTAATGTGCTGCTGGAGGGAGTTTCGGTTTTTCAAAGGTTAAAAAAATTATATATACAGATTTTTTTTGTAATGTCATTGGATGAAACTTATTTTTTAAAGCTATTGGAATTAATTTGTGTAAATTTTGGTTTAAGTATTGTACTACAGTTATTCCATGTATCTTTGAGTTGTTTAGTGGCAAGTTACTTAGTGAAAAAACGCGTGCATAAACTTTATACTAAATGATCCAGTTAAACTGGTTACTATCTTCATATAGTGAAAAAATGTAAATTAAACACAAAAATACTATAACGGATTTTATATGTATTTTTAAAACATATAATTGGTATTACATATTCCAAACTTAAAGTGATAAAAAAATAAACTTAATGTACCTTTTTCTCAGTAACTATTGTATATTTGCTTTTTTTTATATGAGAAGTAGAATATAAACCTGCAATTACATTGCTTGCATTAATAAAATATTAATTACTTTTTTAAAAATAATTTGTTGATTTTTTTATGAAAATGTGATAACAAATTTTCGAAAATTCATAAAAAAAAAAATTTATTTTATTTCTGAAATCATATGGGCACAATGTGTATGTGTGTTTGTTTTTTTTAACTAAATTTTTAAATTAAATCAAAAATAAAAAGTAGTAAAAAAAAAAAAAAAAAATAAAAATTAACATAGGCGTCATAATAGGAAATAGGAACTCGGTCACTTTAATATAATTTTAATTATCTCTTTTTGTTGCTATCCACGGAATAAAAAAGAACCTTTTGTGCGTGATGAAATAAAAACTTCCGAAAATGTTCGAACAAAGAAATACCATTTCAATTCCTTTTGAATTTCTTGTACGCTCAAATGCGTCTAGATACATTGAGAAGTTGACAATTTACAACATTTTCTAAATTCACTAAGCTTAGAAAAAATCTGTACGATTCCAGAAAAAATAATACGGACAGATCTTGACAGGTTCAAAAGATCCGGAAAAAAGTTTCAAAAGATTTTCGAGCAATTTTCTTTATATAACTAATCAAAAACTCCAAATTGAGCTATTTATTATTGACAGTTAGGATGCCACGGAACAAAAAAGGTACTTATATTTGTTTTGTCAAATATTTTAAAATGTTAGATAAATGCAATTCTTTTAAAAAAATTCAGTTTTTAAAAGTAATTAAAAATCATGATTGCAAATATTTACCTGCTTATGTTCAACAATATCTGCATAAAATTTGTATGTAGGGGTAATAACTTAATATTTCGTAAATTTAATCACAAGCAACTAATTGATAAATAATTTTTTAAACCTTTACTCTTGAGAATTACTTCTCAATTAACATGTTAAACATTTCATCGATTGAAATATTGTAGATAAAAATGTTTTAAAATCGATTTTTAGAATACTATTAACCTCTTTTAAAAGTATATATTTTACATATCTGCTGTAAAATAATATAATTCATTTTTTACAAATACTTTTTCAAATATAAATAATTTCAACACATCAAAAAGATGTACTAACATTTAAATAACACAGTTTATTTATTCACAAACCACAAATTCAAGTAAGAGTGGGAAATGCACACACAAAATGTAGTGATTCAAATTCTCTACCACACAAAACCATTTTTATGCAGTTGTGCTTCGATTTAAGCACAGTTTTACTACGTTCCATCTTTTTACACAGTAAGAGAACTTTTTTATCATCCCCAAAATTCTTTCACAGGTGTTTTATATTCGACCCAGATACTTGCTTTACGATTTGTAACACATGGTTTATGGTTAAGAAGTTTGTCAAGAAAAGCAAGTTTTTATTTTTCAGTTCTGAGGATGTTTTGTAGTCATGTTTTAAAAAGTTCTGATTCCTTTGCATTGTATGTTTTTAGATAGGAGCTGAACTTTTTGAATATTTTTTTTTAAAATTTAACAAATAAAAGTATAATACATAATTTTGTTTTTAAATTTAAAAGGATAAACATATTGGAGATCGAAAACATTGAAAGTAGAACGGAAATAAAATATTTTGTTTTATAAATAAGCAAGAATATTGTTTTGTAATAACTTAAAGTGAAAATACTTTTTTACGTTATTAACATTGGTTATAATTTAAATTAATTACGACTTTAAATTAACAGAGCATTATGATAATAAGCATAAATTTTGATTTATTTATTTTTATGCAAAATGTATGATTATGTTTATAACAGTAAAAACACCTCTTATTATGTCGTGCCCCAAACTTTTAATAACATACTGTTAAAATTAGTTCTAAAAACTTGTTAAAGATCTCTTAAAAGTATTGTAGATTTTATTTTTCATATTTTAAGACCCAAAAATACTATCAGCAAACTAAGTTTGTTCAAAAATACGGCATCCTTCAAACACACTAATAATTCTTACACTAAAATAAAACAAACGATTCGTAAATCTTTGTACTACTCTTAAATACTAAAAACGTTTATTCATTAAATAACTTCATTAAATACGCCGTAATATTTTAACTTAAGTCTCATTCTTACAACCACATTATTATTTAGAAAATAATTATTTTATTTTTGAAAAATATGTTCCAAACATTAAAGTAGGACTTGGTTTTATCTAATTATGTTTTAACGTGATTTTGGAAAAGTTTATTTCATAATTAAGCTGTCCCAAACACTTTTGTCAATGCTCTTAAAAAACACAGAATCTTCCAGAGACTAAAATAATCCTTAGAAACACATAGACAAAGAATACGGGAACTCGGGGAAAATACCCGATAAATACTTAACGACAAGCCTGGAGGGGATAGATGTTATTTAAAAAAAGAAGTTGCAAAGAGTTTAATAGAAAGAGGTAGAAGATTGGAAATGAAAAAAAAAGTAGTTAGACGAAGAAAAGATTACTTTGGATAAGAAATTTAAAAGTAAAGGGTTAATAGAAGTAAATTAAAAACACCTAGGCGAGTTTTGATTTATTCAGTAATAAAGGAATGAGGCCCAGTGGCCTTGTGGTAGCGCTTCGCATTGCCACGCCGCAGGTACGGGGATCGAATCCCGGATTGGACGAGGTTGACCCATCCTTTCATCCCTTGAGTGGGTCGATAAAATATGTAACAAGTATGTTTGGGAACTAAACACTGGGGGTCCGGCGTGAGGCTGACCCCCTTACCGGGACATGTGCCTAGCACCACAGAGCCCAAGGTCACGAAAACTGAATTGGGCTGAACGGCAGGCCTTGGCCAAGTAATGGACTGTTGCGCCGGGGAGTTTAGTTTTTTTTTAATGAAGAAATACTCATAAGCCACGTTTGAGGGTTCGAGACCCGGCAGAGTCATCGGATTTTCTGGATAGGAAAATGGTTGGCAAGCATGCCTGTCATATGATTATGTGGCATGTAAGAGATCACTAGAACACTCATTCGGCTTGGGTTCTTTTGGCATGTTTTTAACATCAACAGATAGCTCAGTTTCATTTTAATCTGGGCGTCAAAATTGGTAGCCGGAGTTGCCTAGATGCTGCCACAGAAAAAATGGCTCTCAGCTCTGGGAAACGAGCCGAATCCACCAAAAAAACTTTAGCCACCGATAAAGCAGCCCCGTTAAAAATACAACAACGAAAGAATTAGTCTAATACTAAGAAAAGAAACACGTTCGTTAAAAGTAATTGTTAACTATGTGAATAAAAAACGAAATACTTTATATATTGATTTTTTTTTAAATTTGAAACTAATACTATAGCGTGTGCTTCTGCAATAGCACAACTGCAAGTCCCAATACAGGAGTTATGTATTTCTTGTTTTGAAATCCCCATACCATATAAGCTTTTGATATATTTAAAAAGAATTTTGTTGACTACAACTACAAAGATTTTTAACACTAAATCGATATTACTATATTGTAAAATTACTGTAATGAACATTTTATTGATAATTTCATCTAAGCAATCTCAAATAAGCAAAAAATAGAATTTTGTCCACAATCTACTCAATATTACTAGAATAATACTTAAAATTACTAATATTTATGTTTAGATAGTGACGTGCAAGTTTCTGAAAGTCTATAAATTTGTTTTATTTTAAAAAAAAGCAAGTTATTTTTATTCTACAAGTTGTTATATCGTTTCTTATGTATATTCGTAAATAAAACTTTTTCTGAATTAATACTGCAGTAATACAAATGAAAAAATCTTATCAGTTTGGATTTCTTTATAAGTAAATGATTTTTTCTATACGATAACACTACATACATATACATACCAAAAATAGCCTTTCCAAATAGCTTTTTTCAAGATGTTGACACGACTTGTTTGCAAGCAAACTTCCTTTCCTTCCCGTTGGATAATCTTATGCGTCTTCTTATAAACATAAAGGTGATATTACTTCTGAAATAAGACGAAATAAGTTCGGAGGAAAGAAGGGAATTTCAAAATTTCGATACTCATCGTCCTGAAATAGAACCTGCTCGTCGTTGAGATGATAGCTACTTACTATATTCCAAGGGAAGGAGATTCAAAAGTCTAAATGAAAGTCCTACTACACTCTCAGAAATAACACTTTCATTTTTGACGATTCATGAATCCTCAAGCCTCATTTCGTTAATTTTTGAGGATTGTTTCGTCAAACTGTCACGTGACTTTTGAGTAAACGCGAATCCTCACTTTCACGATCGTGATTTGACGATTCTGTATCTTGATTTTGAGGAAACTGAATCTCAATGTTGTACTCACATGCTCAAAAATGACGAAATATTTCTTTAGATTAGACGACATTCAAATCCTCAAAAAGATTACGATTCAAATTTTCTCACTTTGAGGAAACGAAAACTCGGAGCATTTGCTAGTAAACGAATCGTCAAAATTAAGGAAAATTTCGTCGATTTTGAGCATTCATTTTAGAGAGTGTAAGGATTGTAAATTGAGTAACTCAGTTTCATCGTTTTGAGCCTACATCACCTCTTTGTTGACATTGAGCATGCTTCTGCTTAGTCGTTATTTGTGTGATAAAAGCAAATTTTTATCGAAATTTTTAATATCAAAAATTTTAAAAAAGATGTTTTAAACCAAGCCGTTCGTAACAATTTGAAAAAAAGTATTTGAGAAAATAATGAGTCAAAATCAAACTAAACAAATACAAGCATGATTGATTTTTTTGATTCAAAGACATCGATGGATACACATTAAAAGCAACACAAAAAGTAACAATACATTTGTATAAATATCGTCATTACCAATTTTCGAGGAAAAAAGAAGATCCATCCATGTTGCAGTGGCAAACTAAATCCATATGTCTTACGATTGAAAATGATCATAACATCGTTTGCAAATCTCCGTGACATGAAATTACGTAAACCGTTGCTAATAATCAGATAGTTGCTAATAATCAGATAAGTAGCTTTAAGGCATTATTAAATCAACCAAATAAAAACCCGTCCACAATCCATTGCCATGCAGAAAATACAAGTATTTGTTTTCTGCCTGAATTAGTGAAAAAGTGCAGGATAGACAGGAAGAAGGATTCGTAATTGGTCTCATTTCCACATATTTTTTTTTTTAAATTTCCATCTGAATTTTTTTGAATTAACAATAATAATAATAGTTATTATAATTATAATAATTAATTTCCACAAAAAATAACGGACATTAATTTGAGGGAAAAAAATGCAAAAGTAATAATACAGTATGCTCCAAGGTTCACAAGAACCATATTAGCGAACATAAAAAGTATATGATGTTAATTTACAAACACACAAAAAAAGAACAAATATTAAATTCCAAGTAAAAAATATTATTATAATTTTCCATATGAGTCCACGCTTGGTGCGTAGTAAGTTCAAACTAAGTTTAATATTATAAATCTGCCTAGATATCCTGTTGCGAAAGATTTAAAATGAATATTAAAAAATCTTCGCTTTTCAATGTTCCCATTAATTTTTCTTACCGCCTTTTTTTTAACCTTGAGGTCTAATTAATTAGATATTACTTCTACAAAGTTCGAAAAAAAAAACCTAAGCAATATTAAAGGAAACATTAAAACTCACTCATAATGTTTTAAAAGTTTACTTCAACCCTTTTCTGCTTTCTTTTAAATAATTTTAAAATCTTTAGTTTATTTCTAAGGTAGGATTGAGTTTTTAGCACTCCTGAAAAGATCTATTTCTGAGGCAACTTCTCCTGTGCCACATAGTTCCAGGACACGTCATTTTATTGATGCGTATAGAAAGTTTAAAAGAGTTTGGGTAGTTTTAATCCGAAATGAAACGAATGATTTTTTTTCTTTGCGAAAAGTTCCATGTTTTGGAGGAGCTTTGGAAAAGTATGATATTTCTTTTGTAGGGTAACGAGATTATTTTATCAGACTTCAGTAATCGGTAAAGTGGTTAAGTAAACTTTGGTAACTAGTGGAATTCGGTTTTTGTGGAATTTCAAAAGTTTTAAGTAAGGAAGACAACTTGCCATTTCGCTCGAAACTTAAGCTTTATTGCGGTTCATTTAGATGGTACAGGGCATCATTTCGATGTGGTACATGATTAAGATAAAAATATATATTGATGGATAGGTGAGTGTTACCGATTTGCATTCGGAACTAAAATGGTCAATTTGCCCAAGCATTATAATTTTACATGTGTACTTTTTATTGCCAAATACAAAAATGGACGAAGTACGGTAAGTCTAACCTCGGAAAAGTTTCTTATACTAGAGGAGTTACTAATCACGGCCTATTCAACTACTAAGGCCAAAGAAGCTATCCCAAACACTTTTGGGAACGGAAGGTTTGACATCATAGTTCCGAATGGCGTCTTTCCGAAGATGAAGAAAACCTATCTCGAAATCTGTTAGGAATCACTCGTTCAGGGCTGACCACATTTCATTGTTCTGAGTGCGTCCGAAGTAGTTTCTCCATCCTTAACACTTGGTACAGTGACGTCAAAATTTCCTTCCACGCTCATGTTTGGAAGAACTTCTCTGGCCTTGTCATTTAAGTTGGTCGCGTACTAATCCATTTTACTTTTCATGAAGTGAACAAATTATTTAAAAAAATGCTTAAACTAGCGAAACTTTAACTTCTTTGCATGTTATAATTGTATAAAAATCCATTTAGAATTCTTATTAATAAAATATGTATATTGGAATTAAAAAGTCTATAGTATCTATGGTGGAAAGTTTTTTTTTTTTTTTTTTTTTGATTTATGGTTTTTGTAAGTATGCATTTTGGTTATGTATGGTGCATTATATATTCCATATTTATTCTCTTTAAAATTTAAATACATTGTTTAACATTGCCCTACCCAGTTTTTATGAATAATATCTGTGTAAGGTTGTGCAATAGTTAAGTTTGAAAATTTCTCACGAGTATAAATAAAATCCTTCCATATCAAGTTCTTAAGGTTGGCATATACCTTAGAAAACGAAAAATTGTTCAAAATATGTGTTCTGGTGTTCTTGCATTAAAATATGATCTCATCCTTTATTTTTCAAATTGTACAAGTAGATTGCATGTACTGTAAATAGCTTTTAATTTAGAGGCAGTCTTTTAAAGGCAATTCTATGGTCATCAGTCTTACAATGAAAACTTCAAACCTTAAACGCATTTTCTGATGAACTAGTTTTTTCATAACATGCATGACTTAGTTTTTATGTGCTCGATCTTGTCACAAAGTTTTAAAATTCTTTCTCAAAAATTAAAGAAAAGGCTGTCCAATGCATATGCATACCTCAATACGCCTCTTAAAACTCCACTCCGTACCCATGAAACGTCCTACTATTTCTTACCTTACGCGAATCCGTATCGCACGAGTGGCGAATTGCATTGCAAGACAGCCAGGTACACACATCCTTTGACAGACGACATATATCTCCTCAGAACTCGCATTCCTGATCTGATTTTCGAACACTTCCCCACAGCACTCCTTGAAGGATCCTCCACCCCCTAAATCTGACGCCCCCCAAGTGTCTATTATCTTCAAATTTGACAGTCTACCTATCCCATACGTCTTCGAGTGCCGCTATCAGTACCATCTGCCACGTACAAAAGGGTGGTAATATCCTGGAAAAGAATGGATGGGCTTTTGAAAAAAGATTTGCACACGCCATCAGCGGGACTGGTTTAGCTATGGGGGGAAATTCTTTTCCGTGCGCTTTACTTTTTGAAAGGATTTCGTGTGTGTCTTTATAAATATGAATGAAAATGCATATTTGTGCCACTGAGGAAAGCTAGTGTAAGTCAAGTTTATGATCGAATACTTAACCGAACAAGAAGTGACTAAAATAACCCACTTTCTTGTTATTTAAATACTCTCTGAAATTCTGATAGAAAACAAGTATATTCGTAACGTAACTGTCACCTAGAAGCGATTACTTACAATATTTATATACCTTAGAAAAAAATTGCCAAAACACAACCCTTTAGTTTAATTTAAAATTTTAAAAGCCAGGAGAGAAAAGGAAGTACAGACGGACAAGGGGACATCTTTAATTTTACGAGGGTACGAATCGAAAGTTTATTCTCCATATGCCGATGCATGTTTGTGCAAAAAAGTCAAATTTTGTACTAGTAGAATTTGAGTAAAATAAAAACAGTCATTTTTGGACCGAGGTATATATGTCTCTAAGGTGCATATATGGTAGTTCTGAATGGTGCATTATATATTCCATATGTATTCTCTTTTTTTCTTCTCGAGAATCACGAAGATACCAAAATAGTCGTAAAGAAAAAAAACCCCGAAAACTTTGGAGACGGAAAAAATAAAGACATAAGAAAAATGACTTTTCATTTCTTTCAAAAGAGGGGAGTTTTTGTTTTGCTATTTGTATTCGGAAGAGTTTCCATCCTTTGTTATATATTTATTTTTTGTAGTTGAAGGCACATATGTTTCCATGAGTAGGTAGATACATCTATATTGAGTAGTGAACTCTGCTCCCGTTCACTCGCTTTCAGCGCCTATTGACGCATTTCCTTATTTTTAAAATATGTCTTTTTTACTCTATCTTTTTGCAAAACCTTCTTGTGTACTGGTGTATATCGAAATATGAATGCTATATATTTGTGTTGAATTCTGTGACCTTTGGGGCTTGCTCTAGGACCTCGGTGTTACGTCACATGTAAGTGGAGAAAGATGAATGTAAAAGTTTCTAACGCTGTTTTGAAAGAAACTTCTGGTCCTATGAAAGATTGTGAGGTTCTTTTTCGTTCATATCAGTTTTGGAAAAACATATGTTATATGAAATGTGAATAAAAGTGTGTACTAATATATTGTTTCCTAATAATATTAAAATAATTAAAAAAAATTATTCTCCAAATGAATATTGTTTAATTTTTATGACTATTTTGTGTCTAGTTAGTTTAAAAACTAGTGTATAGAT
Organism: Hylyphantes graminicola; assembly: GCA_023701765.1. Classification (NCBI taxonomy): domain Eukaryota; kingdom Metazoa; phylum Arthropoda; class Arachnida; order Araneae; family Linyphiidae; genus Hylyphantes; species Hylyphantes graminicola. The sequence goes on along the minus strand of CM043115.1, from coordinate 47,466,363 downwards.
GTCACTTTAATGTTTTAAATGGATCTTTTTTGTGCATTTTTAACAAAACCCTAAAAATTGTAACTTAAAATGTTTGAGGCCTCCGAAATGACCATTATCCTTTTTTCACTTATCTTTTATATTACTTGATGTTTTATCGGTATTATATGTAAACATCGTTGGAAGAAACATACCAAACTGTCCAAACCACATGACTTTGATCCAAGTCAAGTTACTATACCAAAACCGACCTTAAATTTGCAGTTTACAAATGTTCTACGAGAAAAAGGGTAAATAGTTCTCATTTTTGAGTGCGAGAATCGAATACAAAAAGGTATTTCACATTCAATAAATAAATTTATTTGTTACTCAAGACATAAATTTATTATTTTTATTTGTTAAGCTTCAGTTAGAGTGTTATTTTAATTATTTTTTTAATTCGATTTTGACGTAACAGGGAGCATGAATATCAGGGTCGAAAGGAGCTGCCAATCAGAGTACGTGAAATTGCGGCGCCAGCCGGGTTGTTTACCCATTTCCTCCGCTCAGTACATTTCTCTGCTGCAAACTTAAGCTCGGTTTTGGTATATACGGAGGACGCTTATAAAAATACAAAAGCTCAAACAATTCTGCTTAATGTCGCTTGTCCTTTAATGTTTGATTGTAATCTTCAACGATCTTTACTATATACTGAATAAACTGCACAATATTGAGAAAACGCGACCGGTGTAGGATTATCTGGAGACAACTATTTTGCTCTAAATTGTGTGGAGGCGGCGATCGATAGATGGCAGCATCTGTCGCGTATGTGTGTGTTGTGTTGTGTCTGTTTTACTTGACGAAGGATTATAAGCGGGTCTCTGACCAAGCACACACAAGCCTGAAAATATATGTCAACCGACCAACTATTTTGCTTCTTCTCCAATTGCTCAGGTAATTCAGTCCTTTTAACGCGCTTTCAGAATTTTACCGCTATCATTTAGCGATAAAGTTCTAAATGTGTCGCTAAGTGACGTATACTTTTGTTACTGCTCATGTCTACTATTTTGCGGCATATCGTTGGTAATCATGTAATGATATCATTCATGGTGACGTTTGGCTTTGCCTTTGTGAAATTTTAATCGTTGAAATATTGGAAACAGAAGATTGAAAACATAAAAAGCAACTATATTCTTTTTTTTAAAATTCTTATTCATCTAAGTGATATAATAGGTATATAAATTAAAGTTACCAAAAAAATATTGCTCAAAATTGAGATAAACTTAAAAAATATTTAAATAATAATTACTTAAGAAATATTATTATTTTTTTTTAATTGTGCGAGGCTTTTTTTAATCATTACAATTCAATACTGTTGGGTACCTCTAATAAATTGTAAGCATTTTTCTGAAAAATTTCAAAAATATTTTGAAAACTTATTTGTAATTTAAATTAACAACCAACAATTAAAAAACTGTTTTAATTCTTGGTTGTTCTCTTTTAACAAAAAGACCAACAATGAAATGAAGGGAGTTACACTGTGTTCAAAGCGAAGATATTTGTATTGTGTAATCGATTATTATAAAAAATATCTTATTATTCATCCTTTTTTATATTTAAATAATTATGTTTTATTTTTTTTCCACATAATGACTAGTTTAAGTAAATTATTTAATGAGAAAAAATGTTCCACGCAATGTAAATACTTTTTTATTCAAACAAAGAATTTTTTTTTTAATATTCTAAATTATTAGAGACAAAAGATTTGAGAAATTAATAAATGTAAAATTGTATTGTCTATTAGTGCATGCAGGAGATTCGTCCAATTGAAAATCCTAAAGTAAATTAAATAGCATTGTTTCACTTTTGTTAGGAAAACAATAATTATTTATACAGGCCTGATCTAGTTGAATACTAAAAGAAGGCTTTTGTATTCTTTTCAAAAGAAAAGTTTCAAAAAAATTTCATGCATTGAATTTTTCAAATCAAAGATATTTTATTACTCTAATGTTTCATTGTATTATTAAATGGTGCAGTGATTTCATGTTCAATAGAAGTTTTTTTTTATTTATATCAATTAAAAAACACGATAAAAAGCTAAAGAATTTTTCTTTGTTAAATATTACAAACATGAAAAAAAGGCTTTTTTTTACCGTTGTTTGTTCATGCAGTTGGCATATCACTATTTGTCTCTGTCCGTTCTTCCTACTCAGTTATTTATGTGCGTTGATCACGTACCTTAAAAAAAACCCTTTTACTTCCGTCTTCAACTGTATGAGTTGAAAAAAAAATGAATTTTATTCTCGAGCTTTTCCATTGGATTTTTTAAAAAGTTACTAAGTTCTGAGCCACGGTTTCATAAGTGATATTAATGGGCACAGAGAAAGCTGGTAGTAAATAAACCTAATTAAAACGGATGCGTCTTAAATGCGGTGCCGCTCTTCTTTGAGACACCGCTGTCAGGGAAAAAAATGTCTCGAAAGGTATCTTTATGCATGACACTTTTTTTAAAAGTACGGCTTTGCATTATTTTAATGTATTCGAGAGGGTACTTTTGTTTATTCTGTCGATGAAAAAAATGATAAAAATTGATTAAACAATGCTTTATTTTTCATTTTATTACAAAGTTACATGACACAGTATATTTCAGACTTTTTTGTTAATCAATACAATCCCAATAGGGCAATGGATCTTCATCTTGTTGAAATTTACTTCGAATAAAAAGATGCTGAAACACAAAATTATATAAATATGATACTTATTTTCAAATATTCTTATTTTTTTACATTGTTTTCTAGTATTTAATGAAGATTTACCTAATCAAACCCTAAGTTCAATAAATATTAATGTTAAGGAATTGTTTAAAGTAAACGAATTTATAATTTGTACATGTAAGGCATGCATAACTGCAATATTAATAATATTGGAATTTACAAACGATTTCATTCATTAAATGCATTTATCAAATTCATACTAATTTGACAAAATACATAATTCATTAAATTTTAATTAAATACATATGGCATTAGTCTTTACTCATAGGTGTAATTAAAACGCATGGCATTCATACTAAATAATTTCTACCATCAATAAATTATTGGAATTCGCATTATTGTCATAAAAAGATCATTTGAATTATTTATAAAGTTTGAATTTGAGAACAATAAGCAGAACAACTTAAAATGGAATTTTGAATTTATTTCTTGTCAAATAAAAAAAAATTCATTTTCATTTATATTGGGAAAATAACTTCTTTTACTCTAATACGTACTTACAGTTTTTGGGTTATTATAAATTTTATTTAAAAAGAAAGAATTCTCTATTGCGCTACTTAAAGCTAAAGTAAATTAATACCTTGTGTATTTTTAAACATAATAGGAGAAAATTAAGCTTTCCGAAAATAAGCTCTATATTTAACCTAGATAAAGCTCTGCACTCTATCTATAATCCACTTACCTACAAGGAGACACTCACGAAAATTTTAGCCATGCAACTTTGATACCAGGGACCAAAATTAATTTCCGAAGAGAACTGTTAAGAAAACACGTAAACTTGTTGCACGGGCTAATTATTTCCACATTAAGCTGGAATGGGAAGTTCATAGCACCGCGTTTCCTAGGAGGAAAGGACGGTTTAGTTTTAAGCAGAATATATCGAGGACAATAAAGAGTGTTTAGCCGAGACGTCGGGATTACATCGGATTTGCGTCGGAAAAGAGTCGTATTAAAGACAGTTTTGGTTTATCTATGGGGAGTAAAGAGCCTGTGTTTAATGTCGTTGTTTGTGTCGATTAGACTCTTGTTTACAAGTCTGTTATTTAGATTTAGAGCATTGTAAGGCTGGATCAAAACTATACAATGGTTTCCATCTTTAAAGTCAAAAAATATTTAATTTCACTAACTTTGAATTAAATTGAAAAAAAAACCCTTGTTATTGTTTTGAAAATAATGATATTTAGGTAGTATAAGCCAAAACATTTAGAGGATTTGTTGCTAAAATGGAAGTGCATTTAAAATTTTGTAAATTAAAATATTTTTGTTAATAAGATTATTCCTAATAAATTTAATTTCTTGTAAAATTCTAAAAAAAAAAATGCTGAAATAAATTTAAATTAAAATAAATTAAAATTAATTAAATAAATTTAATTTTTTGTAAAAAAATAAAAAAAAATTCTGAAAATTAACTATGTTAGCATAATCAATTGAAATACAATAATCTTGTATCGCATTTTATTTCAAATATACTAAATAACTCCATACGAAACAGTGAATGAGCACCCACGAAATATAAGAGCAAAACAAATACAAGGAACAATAAAAATACATCATATTTTACTTTCTTGTTTACTCGAATAAAAAAAATACGACGCAAATAATTTTTGCAGATTTGTGAAATCATCCTTTGTCTGCTTAGTAATATTTGCATATGAGTTACATTGTATTTCTGCTCGATGCAGCTTATAAAAGAACTATATTTGTAAATAAATATTAACTCAATAATATATTTAATAGCCTAGAATAGAATTTATACTTTGTGACAAATACTTTGTGTATTTATAGTTGAAATGTTGCTATTTGCCATTTAAAATGATAATAAATTTCAACTCTACAAGAAAATTTGATTTTTATATTGATAAACTATTTCAATAATCTTTGTCTAATTATTTTCTCTTACATTAATTTCTATTTTTTTTTAAAATAATAATCTTAAAAAGAGATTTTTGTCAATAATTTATTGATATTATAAAGTTGGATATAAAATTATTTATCGTCGTTTATAATTTTTTACAAACACAAAATGAAGTTTGAATTTAGTAAATCTGTTTCTTGTAAATAACCTTTACGCCATCTTGAAAAAAAATTACATGTTTCCTTACGAACAAAATGTAAACTTTTAACATGTCTATATTTAATAGAATTGCTGTTTTTCTAAAGCACTTTCAACGTAGCCGAACCGACCAGGCTATTATTATTATACGGCAAAAGAAAATACTTCCACGTTGCAAAAGGGAAATACTCTTATTTTACATTTCCTTTTTCTATTTCCGTATTTTTCTATTATTAGCTTGACCCTATTACTTAAAAGAGTGGAGACACCATTTCCTAGGGTTGATCACGTCTTTTTATTCATAGTTCCCGAGATATTAGTTCTTTTGTTTCTTTTCGAATATTGCGTTACACTTTATGCCACTGTCAAGTTTCTTCAGACTTTTTCCCCTTTCCCCTTCATGTGCTGTTGTTTTTTGTCATTGTGAAGTTTGATACGAAGTGAAGTAAGGACAAAAATTGAAGCCAAGCGTGGCCCTCCTAACATCCCAAGTTTCAAAACTTTCTGTGTGAATTTGACCACATTGTAACTGCACTGTTAAAAATTTTGGCGCAACATTGCACCTGAATGTTCTATCTGCCACCACTATTTGGAGTGTAGATTCCCACTATTGTGGTGCATCAAATGTATGTTTTTACCACAAATTTGGTAAATTCACGCTCCAAATAGTGGTAGCAGCTAAAACGTTCCGGAATTCCGGTGCAATCTTGTGCCAAAGTGTTTAACAGTGTGGAAGGGTAATGAGGTTGGCAACCTGTTTTCATTAATAGGGCAAAAATGTTAGTTTTAATAGCCTACTTTCCAATAATTTAAATGCATGTTGAAGTCCATAAGGTGCGGAAAAATAAACACACGGAATAAATTATATTATATAGGCATATGATGTCATACTTTTTAAGAAAAAGGATAAATGAAACCGGTCAGCTAGAACAGAAAATATGTCAAACCGTCTGATAAAGGACAAATGAAGATTAGAAAAGAAAACTGTTTTGACAATATACGAAAGTACATAAAAAGTATTATTTAGTATGGTATAATTAAGGTATAGGGTACGGTCCGTTCTTTGGCGACTTTCGACGATTGCAAAATTAGACTAATGAAGAGTACAGGAGAAAAACCACTTAATTATTAGTAGAGAGCTTTCCTCAGCAGGCTGCTTTGGCGAGAGAGAGAGTAATAAAACTGGTCTGGGGGAGGAAGTTCTACCTACTACCTACCATCATGCGATGCACCACGATTCTGACGCTTGGACAAGCGAAGAAAAATGAGATAAACCGGTTTTCTGTCGCCAATGTCTGCCAAGCAGACACGATTACGGGATGACTCTCAATAAATCAAGCTGTTCTTTCCCTGTACTCTTCAACAATGACATAGCAAGACTCTACTCTATGCTTTGGAGAATTAATTTCGAAACACTCTAACCTCTACATTATATATAATAAATACATTTTATGCTGTTCGTATAATATACATACTTATTAAAACTTTTGATCAAACCCCTTTGTTAGTACATAATTAATTATACCGTGTACTAAAAATGTAATAGGTCACGAGTGCTGAAATTTGCACGGTATGCCTTGGCTTGCTAATGAATTGTTTCACAGAGAGTATAATTTCAGTAAAGATGTAGTACATTGAGTATGCTAATTATGTCTACATAAACCCCAATTATAATTTGAATTTAACATAAAGGTTTGTCTACATTGCTCAAAGGTTAGTTAAACCTTTCTCGAACTATTAAAGCTAACTTACGCCCCAACAATTTCAATGTGAAACGTTCTTTTTTGGGACGGATATTTAATAACGGGCAACCTAGTGGAACGAAACAGGGGGGCATTCTTATTGGCTACAATGGAGACACGTGACTTCCTCCCCCCCCCCCCATACTTCCGTATTCCGGAACCGGGGAACTTTATTATTTTTATTATTATTATTTTTTTGTTATTGTTATTATTTCTCTCGCTTCTTTCTTCCGGAGGAATTTGTGTTTTCTGGCGGATTTAGAAAGCTTACTTTGTATACATAAATGCATATAAAGGATACAAAACGGGCATGCGCAGAACACGTCTTGCGAGCAGCCAGGACTGAAAGAAAAGAGATATTTTTGTAAATAGGAAAGTAAAAAGAGTTTTGAATGCAAACTTAATAAAATAAGCTAGCAAACTTTGAAGTAGAAGTTTAGTTTGACGTTCAAAGTTTTGTTGTGTGATGTTTAGGATTTTTTTTTTATTTCTATTTGAGTTGAATTTATTTACTTGAACAATAAATGCAGAAAAATTATTCATTTTCCTAGTAAATATATTTTAAAAATTTAATAAAAAACCCTCATTATATATATTTTTATGAATTTAAGTAATTTTTTTGCTTGATTTTTTTATCAATGTAATAACAATTTTTTTTAAATATTTATGCAACTGTTAAACATATTTTTCATTTGTAAATAAAAAAAATTATTCATCATTGAGCTATCAGTTCTTTTTTTATAGGCGCTTTTTTACATCAACTATTTTTAGATACAGTTTTATTAAATAAATATGTATGCAACCACGATTGTAAAATTTTATTATAGTATAAGAAACACCAGAAAGCCACAAACTGAATATTGTAAAGAATTGATAACCAATATTTGTTTTGTCAATAATGCATTTTAAATTTTCTCCAAATAAATATATATTTATAGCAATTGTCAATAGAGAACAGTCGTTGGTTACATGCGACCAAAATAACTCTGAAAAATTCATCTTCTGTGTTCCCTATAATCAAGATTACGACTGCTAGTTTCCAAAGTCAATTCAATTACTTTATTTTGTTCGAAGAAAGTTTTCAGAACTATCAATGACTTACTTTTTGAATACTAAATTTTATCTATATTTGGTCCTAAAGGGTTGAATGCAATTTGAGAAAAATGTAATGCTAAGAAATAGTTTTTTCTTTGAAATTTAATTTAAAGTATAAGATGAATGCTTTATAATAAGAACTGAGCAAGCACACAAGTCGGAATATATATGTAAAATACCCATACCCCATACCCCTATAATAAGATTTATTACATAAAAGAAGAATTTTATTTTAAATTAAATTTTATATGCTCCTTTTAATGCCCAAATTCTATTAAAAGTTTATAAGTAAAGTAATAAAAAATAATGTTGATTTACTTGTTTTTGAGACAATATTTTGAAATTTTTTAATAATTTCCGTTTATTATGCAATCCATAAAACAAAATACAGTTGCTCAAAAATTTCCGTAAATATTAAAATGCTTAATTTCATTTAAAAAAAATTAGTTTTTATCTTTGTAACCTGGCGATAAAATGTACGATTTTATTATGTATTTTCCTTCTTCAAACTGAATATTATAAGAAACTGTAACTAAAGGTAATAGGTGAAACGACAAATGCCCATCTTAACCCCTAAAGTTGTCTCACCAAATTTTTTTATTTGAAATCCGCGTTACATAATTTTTTTATGAAAAAAAATTTTTGTATTATTGTTAGTAATTCAATTAATGATTAAATTCAAACATGTACTTTACTTTCTAAGCTCTCAGAAAATTCTTAATCATAAATCATAATATTAATTTTAAATGGTTATGGTATACGTTTTAGGAAGCACACTCTCACAGGAGTTATGTAAAGGTTTCTGAGAGTCAAGACAAAAAATATTACTCATACATTATTAGGAAAAAGCTAAAACTGAAATATATTCTTATGAACGCAGTAACAGTATTTGAAAAAATATTTTAGAACTTGTATAACCACTTAATAATGACCGGATTAGTTATTGAAAGTTCTTTCTTCACCATTTACATACCAAAGACCAAAAGAAACAATGTTCTTTACCGTAAGGGTCCAGTCCAAACCATTTAATGTCAGTGTTCCCAGCTTAGGGCGTTTCAGCACTTTCTCAAGCACAAAGCGCCACAAAGAAGCAGAGCTAACAAGCAAAACCCTGACAGACAGTCATTTGGTCACCAAGATATATTTTATCCCGGCAAGGACAATTGCTAGAGAAAAAGGACAAAAAAAAGGACAGAAATACCTTCGAGAGAATCGGAGAAGGCCTGGTCCAATTAACCAAGGACGATAAAAGGACTAAAGGAAATATACTCTTACGGTCGTATCCACCAGCCACGAGATCAACCTGGGACAGCCTAATCTAGGTTTATTCCTCCAAATGCTTGATCGTGTTTTAAATCGGCATCCCTATCCACCAGCGCAGGATTTAGTCGTCCGCAGAACATCTTCCGGAAGTCTTCTATGATTGGCCAACTGCAATTTTAGGCTTTATTTGATTGGTTGGTTGGTATGATATAGGTGTATGTATTTTCCGGCTTGCTTTAACTGATAAACTTTGAATACGGATTGTAAAAAACAAAGTGAAATATATATGTTTATTTATTGTGCTTTGAAGTATTTTTTTCGTAGTTATATCTCAAAGCTGGTTGTGTTTCAATTTGAAAATGGACTTTTTAGTTGCTTCATGTGAAAGGGACCTGGTTTTCTTGCTGATCGCCAATGAAGAAGATTTAGCAACATTTTTTTTTTAAATATGTTTGGCTCAAAAAATTAGTTAATTTTATAAATAAAAAATATCTAATTTTCGTGTTACGATCCAAGAAGACACTGTTTTCATAAAAAAAAGTATAACATTACAAGGAAAATAAAATGTAAAGGGATTGTAGAAAATAGTACACAAAAAATAATATAGATGGGGCTACTGCATGTGAAAATCGTTACATTTTTAATGTTCTGATGCATCGTCATTTATTGTTAATAAAAAGTTTATATACTATGAAAAATATTTTGGTAAGCTTAAATAAATTTGGTGTCCACTCCGATTATATCTCGCCTTCCAATGTATTCTAAATTTTCTAAATCATTTAAATCTCCCTCATCATAAGACTCGTTAGAAATCGGCCATCTTTTCTGTTCGCAAAACTGCTCGAACGCTATTGGTAGATGGAATGTAGTACTAGGTTTAAACCACCTCGAGAGGTGGTTTATTCTCGAACGACTAGTCTAGGTTTATTCTCGCGATTACGTGTTGGTGGATACCGTTTTGCGGCTAGTCCCACACTAGAACCGGTTCAGAGAATAAACCGCGCCTAATCGTGGTTGGTGGATACGACCGTTAGGACAGACTAGGCGAAGGTACGTATTATCCACTAACGTTTCTGGAGTTTGACATATTCCAGGACTCCTTTTTTTTTTATCAGCGGAACTAAGTACAGGTGTAAGTTTTCTCTGTCGATTAGCTCTTTGAGTTAATGAAACAAAAATCCAGTTTCAGTTCGGGAGATAATAAAGTTTCTTTAAGTAATGCGACTTGAGTAATTCAATGAATGCGATTTGAACAAGAGGTTAATGGGTGTTTGAATAGGACCGTAGAGGGATCTGGGGATTTGATTAGCTTTCCCAAATTAAACATGCAAGTGGATGTGTAGTTTTGGTTTTTATGCTCGTGGTGGATTTTTTGTGTCCTTAAAAGCTTTGTTTGGAAGGCTAATGTTGCATTCTTTCACATCGTAATTGAAGTTTACTTATAAATTAGTGAGCACAATGCTTTTATTCAAATTCTTATTACTTCTAACGCGATATTTGGGGATTTTTGGCTTAATAATTGTGTTTGAATTAGAACTCAAACTAAGCCTAATGATTTTAGAATTAAAATTTGAATAATATTGTTCTTGCTTTAAGTTTGTCTGGTATTTTATTCAAGCATTTATATAAAATCTTGCTTTTTCCATTGCAGAACATATAACAGAAAAAAAATCATAATTATGCTGCTATTTTTCCAACATTACGTTGTAATTAAAAATAAATATTTATGACTTTTAAAATTCATTGTACTTAAACTGATATTGTTATTGTTTTTTTTTACAAAATATATTTATATTAACCAATTTTGTGCAAAAAGGTTTTAAATTGTATGCTTGTTTAAAAGATCCAACCTGTCAAGCACTCTGCAAAAACATTACAGCTAAAAACAATGCATGTAAAAAATCTCTAATCAAACAAAATTGACATTTTACACCAAAGGGCAAATTAAAAAATAGACATTCAAAACCTCCCACCGCAGAAATCCGATTTCTTCTTAAAAGTCTTTTCCTGCGAAACACTCATTCTTTTTCGAGGAAATCTTTGCTAACAACCGAAGTGCACCGCACGTCTGCCCATTTCACACTCTTTCGCATCCGGTGGTAGGCACGTAGCCCCACTCTGTTAAAATTCGCTGAGTTTTAAACCTCCCCTACCAATCAGGGATGTGGAGGAACTGTGTTTTTATAGGGTATTTTACCTGTTTTTTTAAGTTACCACCATAGAGATCTTAATTAAAGTATTAGAGTGGAGGCTCACGTGACCTCCAATGCTAACGGCTTGACGAGCATGGAGGCCGCCATATTGTCAAATTTGGCAGAAATTGGGCCAGTGTTGCCAGTACTTTAAGGCTGCTCATCACCCCCAGACCCGGTCCTCCTTCGACCGGGCTTGCTAATGGTAAGTCTATGGGGGAAAAATGGTTTTTGTTCCAAAAAAAAAGCAAAGAAATTATATGAATATTTTGATGCGGTTTTTTTAAATTCATAAAAATCCAATAAAGTAGTGCTGCATAAGGTTATTTTTTTGAAAAAGTTATTTCCTTTTTTTTTAATCTAAATTTTTTTCTATTAAAAAAAGGCAAGTAACGTTTTTAAAAAAATAACCTTATAAAGCACTACTTTATTGGATTTTTATGAATTTAAAAAAAACCGTATCAAAATATTCCTATAATTTCTTTGCTTTTTTTTGGAACAAAAACCATTTTCCCCCCATAGACTTACCATTAGCAAGCCCGGTCGAAGGAGGACCGGGTCTGGGGGTGATGAGCAGCCTTAAGTCGAAAAAATGTAGGAGAAAAAATAAATTTAATTATAAAATTTTCAAAAAATATCGTAAAAATAATAGCTGCATTTTGGAATATTTTTATTGCTTTTTAAAAACCTTGAAACGCTTTTCTAGTATTTTTATAATATTTATTTTGTAATTTTAGAATTATATTTTATTTTTCCGAGTATTCTTCTTAATGTGGCGGCGGTGGCGACAAGTTACCAGTGTTGCCATCACATAAAGAATGCTACGAAAAATTACAATTTAATTCTAAAATTACAAAATAGATATTATAAAAATACTAGAAAAGCGCTTAAAGTTTTTTAAAAGCCAATAAAAATATTCCAAAATGCAGCTATTATTTTTATGATATTTTTTGATAATTTTAGAATTAAATTTATTTTCGAAACATTTTTTCTACTTAAAGTACTGGCAACACTGGCCCAATTTCTGGCAAATTTGACAATATGGCGGCCTCCATGCTCGTCAAGCCGTTAGCATTGGAGGTCACGTGAGCCTCCACTCTAATACTTTAATTAAGATCTCTATGGTTACCACACTATAAGCAGCCAGACATGATTATTCTTTACTCATTAAGTTTTTTGACTGAGGTATCATCCTTAAAATTATGTTGACCATATTATATTGTAGTTGTTTAGTTTTGAAATTAATAAAAAATAATTAAAATGGAGATAATTTATATATTTTTTAATATCTAGATAATTGGAAAATAAACTACGGCTCAAAGTTTGACAAAACAGTCCTGAACTATTTATTTAGATATCGAAATGCACTTTGACTCATATATAAATCGCTATATTTTAAAATAGAACTTAAAAAATATATGATGGCTAGAAATACTGCGAATATTATAAAAAATTCTTATGGAGATCACCAAAGAATATTTAAATACACATGGAATATTTAATAAATGTGAAATATTTAACAAAAGTGAAATATTTAATAAATGTGAAATATTTAACAAAAGTGAAATATTTAATAAACGTGAAATATTTAATAAATAATATACATCTCACAGATTGTTACCTTCATCTTTTGCTAATTGGTGTGGTCTGCAAAGAGTAATATATGCAACTATTTTCACCTTCACATATTCTGCTGTGTGGTCCTTCAGCTTTGACAAACAAAATGCGAAAACAATTAAAAGATTGCAAAAAAATTCATTAGAAGACAATTATTTTTTAATTTTTGGTACATGATGGGAAATTAATATGTTAATATACTTTTAAAATATGTTCTACATTGAGAAATGATTAAGTAAACGGTCAGTTTTGATCTTTCGGTTTCAATTCAATGTTTAAAACAATTAAATGATTAATGATCAGTCCATTAAACTCCTTTATATTTAAAAAAAAAACAGTAACCAAGTAAGTTTATTTTCAAAAAAGAATCCCCTTTTCACATCTTTGCCAAAAAAGGAACAAATCCCAAAGAAAGAATGGCGATAGGTCAACGAAAGAGAACCTAAATATAAGTGAAAAAATAAAGCCGCTGAAGTAAAAATGCAGCGCAGATACTGTAAACATCTTTAAAAAAAGGACGTTGAGAACAATAAAAAAAGAACAAAAGTTTGATTTGATGCCAGAACTAAAAATTATTGTAACCTGAAGCGAATGCGGCGTAAGGGAATGGTTTTGACGTGACATTTTTAAGTCATTTAAAAAAATGTTGAAGAAAAATATTAAGATGGGTGTTAGGGGATCTATTTTTATTTAATTTGGGATTGTGAAAAGAATGAAAGGTACGTTGAGGGTCAAAAATCTTTGTCTTGCTTTTAAATATTAGCTTTAGGCACTCAAGATTATATATTTTTTTCATTTTTTGAGAGAATAATGAAATGAAATGAATGGAATTTTGTGAAGTAATTTTTAAAGCTTTTAGCTTTATCCTCGTTTTTATGTTGATTTATAATTTCAATGATGGTTTATTAATGCAAAAATGATGGACATTGTGGCTGTTAAATAAGTGATTTGTGGATATTTATTGCTTTTGAAACTACATTCTTATCAGCGAAATGTGTTCTTGTTTGCCTAAAAATTAAGAATTTAACTTGAAAATATGCCGGTTTCAATTTTCTGGCAAACATTTAGACATGTTCAACCTAATCATTCGGACGAAGATAATTTTTTAATGATTTTTATATTAGTTGGTAATTTGGAAGTCGCACCCATATAAAGCTGTTACTTTGGACCTTTTGTTTCGAATGTCACTTTGTTAACAAATTTGTCTTTAATCTAGCAAAATCATTGCCATCTAACATTCCAAATGTACGAAATACTTTTTTTTTTGTTTACACAATTCTGATTTTGACTTGAAATAACATTATTATATTTATCTGAGATTTATGAAAGAGATTATGATACATGAGACAGATAGTTCATATTAAGGAGGATTTTTTGTTAATAGGAAAGAGTGAGCATAATATAGCCAACTTTGAATTTTGAAATTATAAGTTAATCTTATATATATGCATTATATTGAGCCAGACGGACATATATATTGAATATATATTGACGGGGGAACATATATATTGACATTTATTCAAATAAAGGACATACATATTTTTTTTATATCCATGACAACCATTTGAAAATTACGATTTGCTTATGTGCTTCTTCTGTTTGATAACTTCATATTTTTTATTATTTAAATTCATATTGTGTCTAGTGCCGGTTTAGAGATTAGTACGCTATTGAACCAAAAATTTAAGTATATGGCATATTTTGTCATGAAAAGTGTTGTAAGTTTTCATAAATTATTTCTAGCATAAGCTAAATATTGCTATTTGATTTTTTTTCTATCTAAGTAACACACTTGCATTGCATTTTATAAAGATATGCTAATTTTTCTTAAAAATATTGATGTAAGAGGCTTTGATTCGTATATTTCATTTATATTTCTTGTAAATTAAATTTATAAGCTGCCTGCACAAATGAGAAAAATATTGTTTGTGAATTAAATGTTTATACAAAAGCACTTAGTACTTTTCAACTTCGCCAGTGATAAAACCGCCAAAATTGTACAGCCTCTGTCAAACAAAATACTACCAAATTGCAACCTTTAACGGTGTATAAAGTAGTTCTTCAACAGTGCATACTGTGTTGCCAAGGATCTTTCTAAAAGGAAAGTATCAAGCATTTTAATAACATCTCCTTAAAAATGTTCTATATTTTGTTGGAATAATTATATTTTTTTCCTTATAGAACTTTGAAAGGATGTAGAATAAATGATCTGACTGAACAATCTTTTTGCATTTCTTTTTTTAAACCCGTATGCAACAATTATCCACAAAGATTGATTTTAATTTCAACAGATAAATACATATAATCAATGCAATCATTTAACCACCCAAGCGCATGAAGCAAAACCACCGAAAAATAAACACACCCTCTTCACAACCACCTAATAAACCCCCACAAAAAACGAAAACAGTTCTTTTCCAGACTTGTAAACCGAGTCGAAAACTTGGATTTATGGGGGCACTTCGTCAAGGAAAAAAAAAACTTTGTTGAAGGCTTGAGCAAATAGAACGTTTTAAAGGATAGACTTCGAACAAGTCCTTCTCCGTTGCCCATTGTTGAGGTGATCATGTCTTCCGGTCAGCTTGCCCAATCATTTTAAATGGCGGGGGTTGTAGAGGATTGGACAGGCGAAACCAGAAAGAGGGATTGCGTACAAGGAAAAAAAAATGGTGAAAATTTGGTGAGAAGGGGACAAGTGAAGCTTGAAGTATTGGAGGGATTTAGTTGAGGATAAATGCGATATGGGTAGTTTTTTTAAATCTTTTTATAGCAGTCAGTTGATTTTATTTTAAATAGTTAATCGATTTGAAGGTTATAAGGAAGGTTTTTTATACATGTATGCAGCAATTATCCACAAAGATTGATTTTAATTTCAACAGATAAATACATATAATCAATGCAATCATTTAACCACCCAAGCGCATGAAGCAAAACCACCGAAAAATAAATACACCCTCTTCACACCCACCTAATAAACCCCCACAAAAAACGAAAACAGTTCTTTTCCACACTTTTAAACCGAGTCGAAAACTTGGATTTATGGGGGCACTCCGTCAAGGAAAAAAAACTTCGTTGAAGGCCTGAGCAAATAGAACGTTTTAAAGGATAGACTTCGAACAAGTCCTTCTCCGTTGCCCATTGTTGAGGTGATCATGTCTTCCGGTCAGCTTGACCAATCATTTTAAATGGCGGGGGTTGTAGAGGAAGGAAAAAAAATGGTGAAAATTTGGTGAGAAGGGGACAAGTGAAGCTTGAAGTATTGGAAGGATTTAGTTGAGGGTAAATGCGATATGGGTAGTTTTTTTTAAATCTTTTTTTAGCAGTCAGTTGATTTTATTTTAAATAGTTAATCGATTTGAAGGCTATAAGGAAGTTTTTTTTAAACCTGTATGCAGCAATTATCCACAAAGATTAATTTTAATTTCAACACATAAATACATATAATCAATGCAATCATTTAACCACCCAAGCGCATGAAGCAAAACCATTGAAAAATAAACACACCCTCTTCACAACCACCTAATAAACCCCCACAAAAAACGAAAAC
This sequence comes from Hylyphantes graminicola, assembly GCA_023701765.1. Classification (NCBI taxonomy): domain Eukaryota; kingdom Metazoa; phylum Arthropoda; class Arachnida; order Araneae; family Linyphiidae; genus Hylyphantes; species Hylyphantes graminicola. The sequence continues at coordinate 47,450,122 of CM043115.1, read as the reverse complement.
AGTTCTTTTCCAGACTTGTAAACCGAGTCGAAAACTTGGATTTATGGGGCCCTCCGTCAAGGAAAAAAAACTTTGTTGAAGGCCTGAGCAAATCGAACGTTTTAAAGGATAGACTTCGAACAAGTCCTTCTCCGTTGCCCATTGTTGAGGTGATCATGTCTTCCGGTCAGCTTGACCAATCATTTTAAATGGTGGGGGTTGTAGAGGATTGGACAGGCGAAACCAGAAAGAGGGATTGCATACAAGGAAAAAAAATTGGTGAAAATTTGGTGCGAAGGGGACAAGTGAAGCTTGAAGTATTGGAGGGATTTAGTTGAGGGTAAATGCGATATGGGCAGTTTTCTTAAATCTTTTTTTAGCAGTCAGTTGATTTTATTTTAAATAGTTAATCGATTTGAAGGCTATAAGGAAGGTTTTTTAAACCTGTATGCAGCAATTATCCACAAAGATTGATTTTAATTTCAACAGATAAATACATATAATCAATGCAATCATTTAACCACCCAAGCGCATGAAGCAAAACCACCGAAAACTAAACACACCCTCTTCACAACCACCTAATAAACCCCCAACAAAAAACGAAAACAGTTCTTTTCCAGACTTTTAAACCGAGTCGAAAACTTGGATTTATGGGGGCACTCCGTCAAGGAAAAAAAAAACTTCGTTGAAGGCCTGAGCAAATAGAACGTTTTAAAGGATAGACTTCGAACAAGTCCTTCTCCGTTGCCCATTGTTGAATTGATCATGTCTTCCGGTCAGCTTGACCAATCATTTTAAATGGCGGGGGTTGCATAGGATTGGACAGGCGAAACCAGAAAGAGGGATTGCATACAAGGGAAAAAAAATGGTGAAAATTTGGTGAGAAGGCGACAAGTGAAGCTTGAAGTATTGGAAGGATTTAGTTGAGGGTAAATGCGATATGGGCAGGTTTTTTTTTAAAGCTTTTTTTAGCAATTGATTTTCATTTAAATAGTAAATATATTTAAAGGTCAGAAAGGTTGATATATTATTGTTATTATTCAATGCTTTCTGATGTGTTAGGAGTTTTTTTTTTAAATTGTTATAATCACAATAAATATTTTTTAAAATGCTGTTTTTTTTAAATTATGGCATAAAAAATTTAAAATAAAAAATACAAGTATGCTTCAATAAATATTTTAATAGGATTATAAAAATAACAAAATAAAAGGAGGTAAACAATTAATACTTGAAATAAGCAAAATGTACTTGGGAATGAATCAGACATTTAGTACACACATACATATTTCCGCCTATTAGAAGTTTTTATATCATTCTCATGTATAATGCAATTTTAATGAATTTACGTTAACAGTAATTGTTGTTATAACGGTTATAAATAGGAAAAGGTTTTGTTACAAAAATAATCAATAAAGATATCAACATTTATTTCAAAAATAATAAAATTCCGTAATTAACAAATAACAAAATATTTAACTAAAAAATCTAAGAAAAATAATTAAAAATAAATTAATCGTAATCGTAAAACTAATCTTTAATCGTAAATTTTAATGTTTTGTAAATATTACAAGGAAGTTTTTCACATGATTATTTCGTTTGCATTTCTAAGCAAGTTTCAACAAGTATTAAATTCAATAATAATTAACTCAGTTTATCATCTCAGTTTATAACTCAGTCTAATCACATATTTTCACATTCATAAGTAAACACTACCAGAAAACCCTAATAGCAGTAGTATTACAAAATAATTAAGTTTACTAAAAATATGAAAGCAAATTCTACATAAAATAGATTCGAGGTATAAATAGAGTATTTTTAATTCAGAGAAAAATAAAACATCATTTTTATTTTAATGGAACCAATATCAACACACAGAATAAAAAATAATTTAAAAATAAAATATTATTCTTAAATAAGCTAAAACTATTTTTATTCGAGTAAATATTCCATTATTTATACAAGAGGTTGTTTCGACAAAATGTTTGTTTTTCTTGAGATCTATTTAGTTAAGGAAAGAGCGTTTAAGTAAGCAAACAGTGCAAATTGCAGAACATGCTGAATAAACATGCATTTGTTTGTTTTAACTTTTGAAGACATGCTCGACAATGTTTTTCTGTGCTTAGATAGTGAATAGAAATTAAAAGATTACGACGAACTTTCGAATGTCTATTTAAGTAGTCTTGCTTGTTCATTAACGTTTGATTTTGTAAGTTCAGAATTGAAGTTAGTACAAATAAAATACATACAAAAAATTGACTTTAAAACAAATTTTAAATAGTAAACTTGAGCATCGTTATTTCTACTTTAATTGTAAAATGTAATTGATAGATATTCTGCTCAAATTATCTCGAGAAGAAGTATTTTAAAAATTGTATGTTGAGTTTTGTTTCACAAAAACTATCGAAACATTTGTTACTAAAAAAGAAAATTAAACCTCAAAATACCCAATTAAAATCAGAAATTTCGACCTGAAGGAGAAATCCAACTGAGTGTTAATATATATAATGGTTTTTAATAAAAGTGACTGTAATTGTTTTTCGTAAATATTTCTATTGAAATGTGCAAGATATTTTTCTAGTTGCAGGGACAATTTAAATGTGAAGCTTTCTAGTTTTTAGACGGTTTGTCAGTCCCATAGAGCTAATGCATAAGTTTTGAAATCACAACTTTTACAGAAGTATTGCGTATATAGTATTGCGTACTTGTATAAATTTTAAAGAAGTATTGTCATCTTGGCCCTTTTCCAATGGGAATAAACTTAATGAAAGAAATTGAAATGAAATAACCGAAACGAAATAAATTTAAAGCGAAAATTTTATCTAGTCATTTAACTACATATTTTTGAAGTTTTTAAATGCCTCAAAATGTTCAGCAGACGCGATACTACTTTGAAACTTTGTCAATGAATAATTAAATAACCGGATGTTATTTTCTTTTCAATTTTGTTTTAAATTGATGTTATGATGATTCCCACACCTGGAGAAAAAGGGCTAACAAACGCACAGGGTAAAGCAGTACACTGTAAAAAAAATCAGGAACGTTACTGGGAAATAATGGGCAGCAGAGCTGCCCAATATTTACCAGTAATATTCCTGGAATATATCAGTAACCTTCCCCAAAAACATAGAAACAATCCAACTTAGAGTCAGTAACTTATCTGGGAAATACCTGGAACCTTTCTGGAAAATAACAGGAACCTTTCTAGAAAATACCTGGAACCTGTGCGGGCACCCAACGGAACTTCGAGCGACATCGTACGCTGACGCCGTCGGGACTTTGGACTCCACAGATTTAACGAACACGTCTGTCCCCGTGTACCGGGCCCATCCGTCACCGAATTTCAGTTTCTACTCTTTCCCAGTTACAGATATCCGATTTATAGGATGACTTGCAGTAGGTGATATTCGAACCCCCGCACTCTTGAGAAGGCTGAATCCTGAGGCGGATGCCTTAACCACTCGGCCACGGTCGAGCCTTTCATGAACTTAGTTATACCAACAACCTTACAAAACAACTGATTTTGAGCGAGGCGGCGGTTCATAGCAAACGTTGCCAGATATGAAAAACGAAAAACCTGAAAATCCCAGGTACTTATCACGAAGCAATGGATACTTGATGGATACTTTACACTCCTGAAGAAGTTGTGATTCCAAAACTGTTGCATTTGCTCTTTGGGACAAACAATCCCTTTTAAAATTATTGTACATGTTGATAGTAATCGATATATCCAATTTAATAATCCCTAGTTTTAAAAAAAGTAACTGCAGGAACATTGAAACCCTTTACTAATAAAAAAAACTAGTTATTTTAAGGAAATAGTTTCTAATTGAAAATCTGCAATGTTTATATTTCGTAATTTGTTTTACTAAACTATCAACTGTTTTAATTAGGTTAGTAAACCATGTATGCATTAGGCGTTCTTTATTTATTTTCTATAAACTGCAAATTACTCACAAAATTACATCATCTCACGGTACTTCTAAAAAAATATACTTCTAAATTATTATTTTTTTACTATGAAATTTGCTGTATAGTTAATTACTTGTATTAATATTTTTGCAGTTCCAATCAAATATATTTAAAAATTTAATTAAATAATGTTCACTAAAATTTTTAATTAAAATAAAAACGTTAATTAGCAATTCCATAAAACACATTTAATTCCATCTTCTACTTACAAAAAAAAAGGATAGTTATTTATTAAATGTAGCAAAATATTGAGATATAATGGCTTGTTTTAAAGCTCTTGACAGTTAATGCCAAAAGTAATCAAAAGTTACGAGAAACAGCGTATTTATTTTCAGGCTTTACTAAAAAAAAATCAGTGTGACAAAGATTATGAATATTTAATGAAAAAAGCTGTTTCAGACTTAAATTACAATCTTACAAATTTTAATCAACACTCAAATAAAAAAAAAGGATATTTCGAAATATCAGCCGTTTTAATCTTAAATTCATTTTCATTTTCTGAAAAAAAAAAAAAATCTATATTTTATTGTTTTTTATTACTTGCCGTTAAGATTATGCAGATGTTCAAATTGGGAAATATTTGTATTAGAGTATTAAATATTCATAGATAAAAGTTAGTAATATTTAGTTGTACCAATTAAAAGATAATTTTGAATTTTCTTGTGTTTTTATTTTAAATATAAAAAAGTAAGAATCATAAATCTATCATGATTAGGTTAGGTTTGAATTATCGTTGCACTAGAGCTACACGAGGGATATTGGCGACGGGCGTCGTATTTTTAGAACCACAGTCAAGTGACGAGCCAACACCTGAATAGGCACCCAACACAACCGTTAAGGGCGACATCGTACGCAGTGTTAGGACTTAGAAGGATATTTTTAACGTGCACTCCCTTACACGGGGTATTATTCGTCGGACATTTTAGGCTGCACGGGCCGTTTATAGGTCGGCAGCTATTTTGGCGATGCCCGGACCCGAACTTGGGACCTTCCGCATGCTAAGCGAGTGCTCAACCGACTCCCCAGCCCCTCTACCATCATTACAAGAAATTAAAACGAGTTTATGATGCATCAAATGTTAGTTACTTTTAATTTCCTAATATAAATACAAGATAATGAAATTTTGGCACAATTTGTCCTAAAATCGTTTTTTTTTATCATTGGCTAGTTTATGTCTGCCTGCCATTCTGTCTATATGTAACCATTCTGAAGCCCAAATTAAACAGAAGCTACGGTCTTCAAACTTGTTACACGAGCGCCTAGTACTCGTAAAGAGTACCTAGTACTATTGAAATTGTTCCTAGTATCTGTCCGACGACATAAAGTTTTAAAGAAAATATTGCAAAGATAAAAGGGACACTACTGTACATTTTTTTAGTTTAGAAGGTAGTTCTGAAAACGAAAATAGCTTAAAAATTCAACTTTCGCACACGAACTCGCAAAACACATACCTGCCATCATAATAATGACTTTGAGAAAATCGTAGGTACATAGAACTTTTTAGGTTTTGAAGTTATTAAAAATATGTAGTGTATATAATTAAATGTCTTGGATATATTGAGCGGTAAACGAAACTTGCGTTTGAGTTTACACATCCTTAGTTTTGGAGTTAAGAATGTTTAGCAATTGTTATATAAAGACTTATATAGGGGAGAGGAGGGAGGATTGGGACGGTGGGAGGGGTGGGACAGCTGAAATTATGGCAAAATAAATGACCTAATTTTATTTCCAGTCTCACCACCTTATAGCATATATATATATATATAGCTCCTTGTTGTTACCTATTTTTAGGTTATCCCTATTCAACTTTCAGTTTACATTTGGAAAAAGTTTATTTTCACACCTCCAGAGAAAGTTTTTAATTTATGTTTAGTTTTATTTCTTTACTCATGTAATTTCTAAAACAAACATATTATAGTGGCACAGTACTCTTAAAGATACAATGTATGCTTATCAGCAGTTTAGTTAAGCCAAAATTCAGCATGGTTTATGTGAGAAGTTATTTTTTAGAAGCATTGTGTAGAGGGAGGAATGGGACGCACTGAATGAGGGATTAATGGGACATGTCCATTCCTCCTCCTTCCAGTCCATTATTCCTTCCTACTGTCCATAAGGCCATTTCCTAAAGCGGAACCTAGGAATCCATTGAATAAAAGTAAAGGAAAGAAAAAAAGGACGATCAAGAATATTAACATATACCCCTGAGAAAAAGGAAATTGAAGAAGCAGAAGCTGCCATACTTGGGAAAAAAAGGTGCCAACTAAAATATGTATGTGCAAACCTAATATTTAAAAATTGAAAAGAAAATTACCGTTTAAAGATATGAATCCAGTGATAGCGAAAGGTCTTTATTTTCATTGCATGACAGTTCAGATGATGACATGGAAATTGCGCATGGATGAAGGACAAGCCCAACATCCCAGGCAGCAAGCCTAATCGGCGAATGGTTGGCCAATCATCGATTTCGTCGGCAAATGATTGGAAATTTTTTCACGAGATCGGGAAGATCTCGCGCCAATTTGTCACTCCGACGTCTACAAAAACTGGTCGGTTTGTGAGATCGGATAGAGATGGGGCTAAAGTCGTCTGCCAACCAGTAGATTTGTTGGTATTTTATGCGTCGGTTTGCGAGATCTGCCCGACCTCGTCATTCGATCAATTAAAAGTGGTCGTTTGTAGAGATTGGGCCGATGTCGGTGCGATCTTTCAATTCGATCATGAAGATAATAAATTTTATATTTTATAGATTATTGTAACCAAAACAAAAAAAAATCTAATGACTAACCGACAAACCCCCCTGTGATGGGTGAAACGAAGTTTTTTTATTTATTTCAACTCAATAAGCTAAAATGTTTCTGAAATGTAGCGTGCATTTATCAAAAATATATAATCTTGATATTTTCAAAATGGTTAACGATTATGTCGAATCATATAATTTTTAATCACGAACTTTGTAAACGAAAACATTGCAATGACAGAGGTTCTTTAAGTTCCGTTGTGTGCACGCTCAGGTGTTGATTTCGTCACTTGACCAGAGTTTAAAATTACGAGGTGAAATTGTCTGTGTTAAAGCTCCTTATAAGGATGACTAGAAATAGACAGCCGGAGACGATGAATTACCCGCAGCAGAGTTTCTAACACGCAAGTGTTCGCTGAGCAAGCCGGAATATATGTGTACCCACCAATATTGTGTAAGAAACCGGATGGCATCCTCTCTAGACCTCTGTCTCTAAAAATTAGATGGATCCACTTATGTATTTGTGTACGTGTTTTCTCTGTCTGACGAAGGTTTATAAGCGGGTCTCTGACCAAGCTCACAAACCTGAATATATATGTCGACTAACCAACTAAAGAAACCGGTGGTCAAGCAACTATGGTAAGTAAATTTAATAATTTATCTTTTTTTAAGTGTTTTGGTCTGTCGCTTAAAATAGTATACTAATACGATTTGTTTAGCTTAATTTTTGTGGACTATCAAAACCAGAAAGGTTGGAAGATTTAAAATCTGATTTCGTTATTTAGGTTGCTGATCTTGTCATATGATTTTGATTTAGATTCAAAGGCATTTATGAAATCACCTAATGAGTTTAGCTTCTGACTTCCAAACAATTGTTGATTTATATGTTATATATGATAAAACTTTAATTTAAAAACTTTATTTCTATACTTATAATAAGTTAAACACGAATAAAAATTGTTTCGCAGCCAAATGAAATGCGTAATTTTTAAAAAATTTCTTTCAAATTTCGAAGTAAAGTAATTTATTTTACCAAGACCTTTATTGAGCTGGAAAGCCCAATCGGTTCGCCGTGCTCTTAGAAGGTCCTAGGTTCGGGTTCAGGCATTGCAGGTGTCGGCTCGTCACTTGACTGTGGTTCTAAATTACTACCTACGTCGCAATAGCCCTCGTGCAGCTCTAGTGCAACGATATCCAAACTAATCTAACTAAGATCCATATTAGAGTTGGTGTAACTAAAATATTTTGATTTTTACTATCAACCCAACCTAAATCCGAGTGGGAGGGGAGGGGGCGAATACAGGTACACTTCCACCGTTTTTTAGTAAGTAATATAAGAAGGTACAGCTGCGGAAATAAAAAAGTACCCACTAGTAATTTTTTTGGCCGTTAGTCATCTTATAGAATCGGATCTTTTTGACATTGTGAATAATTAACATTCTGAGTTAATTGCATGACACAAAATTTGCATAAGTGGCCATCTTCATATTAAAAATGTTAAAAACTTTAAAATTTCCAATAGTAACACCCTTTTTTGAGTCCATATTTCAAATCTATGACCTATGTTAATACGAAATGCCAAATTTTGTTAGTTTTTAAGCATTATTCGAGGAATTAGAGACGTGCAAAGTTTAGGTCCCATAATGTTAAATGAGTTGCACATAAAAAACTATCCCAATCTATAAATAATTAAGATAATTAAACGATTTTTTACTGAAAAGATATTATAATAACCCAAAAAAAATGCATTAAATATTGGGATATTTAAAAAATTTTATATTTTTAAATGATTATTATATTAATTTTTTTAAAAAAATATGAATAGAAACCCCTTAATATTTTTAAAGAAATAAATTTAAGACATTAAGTTTAAGCGAAATCCCAATTTTTGAATTTTTTTATTTATAATTTGCTGAGTAAATCACAAAATACTTTTTAATTACCCATTAGGGGACTGTGTACAAGATTTTGTGTGTAATTGATAAATAAAAACGGCCCTGCATGCATGCATGCTTGCTTGTCATTATAGAGATGGTCCCCAAAATGTCCATAAGTGATTCGATTGAATAACTCGTCAAATATTCATTCAAATGTAACAAAAACTTAGATTTAAGGGTTTTCAAGAGAGCTTAACATTTCTAAGCTATTAAAATTGGGTGTTGCTATTGGAAATTTCAAAGTTCATAACATTTTTAATATGAAGACGGTCCCTTATGCAAATTTTGTTTCGTGCAATTACTCAGACTGTTAATTGTTCACAATCACAAAAAGTTCCGATTCTATAGGGTGACTAACGGATGAAATAACCTCAAGTGGGTACTTTTTTATTTCCACAGCTGTACAGCTGCGGAAATAAAAAGAGGTATCTCTAGTGATTATTTCAGCCGTTAGTCACCCTATATAATCGGACCTTTTTGAGATAGTGAACAATTAACAATGTGAGTTAATTGCATGACACAAAATTTGCAAAAGGGGCCGTCTTCATATTAAAAATGTTTCTAACTTTGAAATTTCCAATAGCAACACCCAATTTTAATAGCTTAGAAATGTTAAGCTCTCTTGAAAACCCTTAAATCTAAGTGTTTGTTACATTTGGATGAATATTTGACGAGTTATTCAATCGAATCACTTATGGACCTTTTAGGGACCATCTCTAAAATGACAAGCAAGCATGCATGCAAGTCCGTCTTTATTTATCAATTACACATGAAATCTTATACACAGTCCCCTAAAGGGTAATTGAAAAGTATTTTGTGATTTACTCAGCAAATTATGAATAAAATTTTTAAAAAATTAAGATTTCGCTTAAACTTCTTGTAATAAATTTATTTCTGTAAAAATATTTAGGGGTTTCTGTTCATATTTTTTAAAAAAAATTAATATAATAATTATTTAAAAATATACAAATTGTTTTAAATACCACAATAATAAATGCATTTTGTTTGGGTTAATATAATATCTTTTCAGTTAAAAATTCATTTCATTATCTTAATTATTTATGGATCGGGATAGTTTTTTATGTGCAACTCATTTAACATTATGGCACCTAAACCTTGCACATCTCTAACTCCCCTAATAATTCTTAAAAACTAGCAAAATTTGGCATTTCGTATTAAAATATGCCATAGATTAGAAATAAGGACTCAAAAAGGTGTGTTGAAATTGGAAATTTTAAAGTTAGTAACATTTTTAATATGAAGATGACCCATTATACAAATTTTGTGTCATGCAATTAACTTAGAATGTTAATTGTTCACAATGTCAAAAAGGTCCGATTCTATAGGGTGACTAACGGCTGAAATAATCCCTAGTGGTACTTTTTTTTATTTCCGCAGCTGTACTAGAAGAGTCTCGAAGTTTGCGTTGTATAGTCAAAAGGGTTTGTATTCAAGTCTTGCAGATTACTCTATGACCACTCAATTGCATTTTATTTTTCAGTGTTCGTGCATTGTTAATTTCGGAGGATCGAGTATATAGGATAACCAGCTGAATCTTCAGTATAAAGGGGTTTCCATGGAAAGGAATTGGCGAATTGATGCTTGGTAAGTTCCCAATATTTTATTTTAACTTTACTTATAGTGCAATTATAGTACAATTATAATGATGTAAAGTACTTGTGTATTTATAAGGAACGGTAAATACGCAGAATACTTAGATATTTATTTCCTGATATTTTTTCCATATTTTATTTAAAATGCTACCCAATATGGTAAATTTGAAAAAAAAATTGACAGAAATTTAAATAAAAAGAAACCAAAAAAAAACTTATGGAACAATGATGAAGTAATGTAACCTTGATAACTAAACTCTTGTCTAATGTGTAATAACTATCCCTCTCCAAGCGATATATTTTATTAAAACTTAGAGCTCTTTAGTGATCTAATGCATTGCATTTTTTCTTAATCGTGGAAAAATATTGATTTTTTAAAATCTCTGATCTATAATAATAAAAGAAAGAGTCGGTCTGTGTGTATGTCTGTGGGTCGCAAAAAACCTACTTAGACTGCTCTAAAAAATTCGAACTTTTTAATATAGATTCCTTTTAACACCTACGTGTGCACCTGAGGCTTAGTTTTTTCATATTTGATTGTGATTTTTAATTAATATAATTATTTTCAAGAAAACGTCATCCACGTGGGATTAAGTCACCATAACAGGGCTTGAAAATACATGGACCGGGCCGAAACGGGGGCTTGACGCCATCCTCTATCAGTTTGATTGATTTAGTTTGGTTGAGATATGCGCTCGCCCTAAGGCTGCTTCATCCTCTATTAGTGTTTGCTTTTTTAAGTGAGCATGTGCCAACACGAATTTAATTTTTTTTTTTGATTTTGAGTGTATTTTCACAAGTAAGCATGCCTCTAAAAGGAAGCAATGCGAAGTTAACGGGTTCCCAGTAAGGCGGGACCATACTGCTAGTAATAAATAATTATTAACTGCATGATTTTTTTTAGATCAGTGTTTATGATATTCAAATAGTTAAGAGGTATTTAAAAAAATTATAGTATAAAAATTTGTTTTTCTGCATTTTAATGACTTACAACACATGAGCGTTAGCTAGTTATGATAGAAATATATATCTATTAAGATGAAGTGTATTATCACTGTTTATACTTATATTGTAAATTGTTGCTTTCAGCTGCTGTGAGACTGTACAGCTTCAGGATACAACAGATCATGTGATAGAAAGGAACATCTTCAGGGCGTAGACTACTACCAAGTACTGCATTTTTATACATGTATTTTTATTGTTACCTACCATTTTGTTAATAAAAATAATTGAAGTAGTGCTTCTTTTTTCTTGTGTTCAAAATTAATTTTTGAGTGTCTACAGGATTGCAGTTTTTAATAAATTTTAAATTAAGAGTTAAGTTCAATAAGTAACTGTTAAAAAAGGTAGTTAATTTGAAAAGTGGTGAAAATTTAAAATTGAAAAAAAAAATCTACACAAGGGCTTATGTGTGTTATAATGTAGAAATTATTTTGCTTCAATGGTTTTCCAATAAAATATTAAGCTCCAAAATATCTTCAATGCTTTTAGTTGCAATGGTATGTTATTTCTACAGCATCGGGAGTATGTTGGTCAAACGTTGGGTAGAAACCGTTATTACGTAGGAAATACGTTAGAATCGACTCGGCTAAGTATTGGGTAACCGCCTGCACAGTGGTAAATAGTCGTATGTGTTATCCCAGAATAACGCGAGAGAGGTTGGCGTGACGTGGGTAAATGATCGAGAGTGAAATTGGCAACAAGTCGCTACGATGGTCAACTACGATCAATAGCCGGCGATTTGGCATCCAAAAAAGGGCGGTAACTAATCGCAGAGATTGGCGAAAGGTCGGGCTTTATGCATCGGCCGCTACGCGGCCGAAATGCATTTCCGATCTCCTTCCGACGTACCAAAATGCGTCGGTAAGTGATCGCACATGATTGGCAAATGGTCGCTTGCCAAGGACGAAACGCAGCCGCTGCGATGGACATCGCCAATCAATTTCCGACGCATCGGCTCGATGTCGCAGAATGTTTTGCGACTTTTGGCCGATGCTCGGCCAATGATTATTTGCAGCTTGGGAAGACGCTGCGATGGTTAAATCGATCGATAACCGACTATTTGGGGTCGCAAAAAGGGTGGTAACTAGTCGCCGACGATTGGCGAAAGGTCGTGTTTTGTACATCGGCCCCATGTGCTGCCGATTGTCATTTCCGATCTTTTGCCGACTACCAAAATGCGTCGGTAAGTGGTCGCACCTGATTGGCAAATGGTCGCTTGCCAAGGACAAAACGCAGCCGCTGCGATGGACATCGCCAATCAATTTCCGACGCGTCGGCTCGATGTCGCAGTATTTTGTTGCGATGTTTGGCCGATGCTCGGCCAACCGATCATTTGCTGCTTGGGATAGGCAAAAATGATTGTGTGCTTGTCAATTCCTCACCAAACGGTCAATTGTGTTTTCTACATTGCAATTGTGGAGAGTATTGACAATGCTGAGAGTTACATCACAAAATTTTTGAGAAAGAACGCGAACAGAAATTTTAATTTTCCTCAACAGGATATGACAAAAGTACGATAGAAAAAAAACGATATTACTATGAAATTGCTGCCACCGCAATTGATTCGTGGGACCAGTAGAGCGCAGTCTTGCTTTTCTTTTCATGTTAACCTTTCTCATTATGATATTCGATAATTTTTCTTTAATTTTCAAATGTGTCCCATCCCTCCCATACTCATGTCCCACTCCTCCCACCCAAAAGAGGGAGGAATGGGACAAAATTCTTGTAATTTGAATTTCTGAACAGTAATAAAATTGTTCAACATTTAGAGGGTGTGTATTTTTTAAAAATAATTTAAAACATGTAAGTTTATTATTTAATCATTTGCATCAATAAATAAGCAGGGTATAATGAATAAAAAAATATTTATGTGAAAATGTCCCAATCCTCCCTCCTCTCCCCTACTATTTTAAAATTTAAAGAATCTTTTGTTTATTGCTTTGACTTTTATTCTTATATTTTCACTGACATATATCTAGACTTTTTTTGTCCCAAACTATTCAGACAAAGACTAATTTCTTCTGCAAATGGTTTCGAATATGTGTTTTTTTTTTCAAATAACCTGGTGTTTTTCAGTTAAGTGACAAATTTTTCCTAAAGCTGATCTTAAATGTGATGTATTCTTTTTTTAAGGATAATAATCATGCAATATTCTAAATTTTATGTTTATTTTCATCGATAAAATTGAGATATTTTTTTTCCAAATATAGAGATATTCCGCCATTTCTTAAACACAATATTTAAGCTATACAAATAATTAGATAAGATATATAAAACCTATTTTTATACTTTTTGCTTATATAATATGAAAACCAAATTAATTTGGAGAGAAAGGGATCCTATCCAGAAATCTTTTTTTATGCCTTTGTACCTACAAATATAGAAATTATTCACACCTTGTTGAAAATAAGAAATACGTTAGAATGTGTATAACATATATTTTATTTACCTAATCAAAAAAAATTAAGACATTCCATATAGATAATAAATTTAATAAAATATTTAAGTACACAAGTAAAAGTTTTGTAGAGAAAAATTATTATATTTCCGAATAAGTTCTTTCCATCTTAAATTGGCTGCATTAATAATTAAAATTTAAACATTAAATATATTTGTCTCTTTCATTTTCTGTATTGAAAGTAACTATTTCTTTTGAACTATTTAGTAAAATTATTTCAATTTATACATATTCACTGTTAAAAATAATAGTTCAAGGTTGAACCAATATACGGTTCAAATTTGCTGCAACCATGACTAGGTAGACTGTTGAACCATAAAACGGTATTTTTAAATTACGCATAACTATGGTGAGAGGTTGAACCATATACGGGATTTTCCCAACGCGTAACTATAGTTAAAGGTTGAACCATAAATAGGTTCTCATAATGCATAACAATAGTGAAAGGTGACCAAAAAAAAAATGGTATTTCGTACATCGTAATAACGTTGTTGGGACTTTGGATCCTACAGATTTAACGAGCACGTCTGTCTTAGTGTAATCGGGCCCATCCGTGATGAATCGAGGATTTTTTCTAATATTTCCAGTAGAGATATATAATTTATAGGATGACTGCCAGAAGGTGGGATTTGAACCCCCTCTCTCCTGAGATGGCAGAATCTCTAGGCTTATGTCATAACCACTCGGCCACGGACGGGTCAATTCTCAAGCAGAATTAGTACTACTCATGAAGCCTCAGTTTGATTAAACAGTTAAATTGTCGGTTGCAGTTAGTAGAAGTCGAACCTTTTTTTGTGAAAGCAGGTCTGTTTCCAGAATGGGATATTTGGTTGAACCTTTTTATAGTTTATCTGCCAGAAGTTCTTAATTTATTCACTAAAATTTGGTTCAACGTTGAACTGAAATTTTTAACAGTGTATGTATGACACTTTATTCTAATATTAGACGCTTGTGTCATGTTAACTTAATGGGAGATAAGCCCTGTTTCCCAAATATCCAGTTCTATATCACGAAAATTCAAGTTGAAACCCTCAACCATAAGGACGGTTGTGTGGTTGTTTTATTAAATAAAAAAATCCTAATTTAAATTAAAAACACCGTAATTAAAACAGAAATTTATTTTAATTAAAAATAATATTTATAGTAAAATAATTGCATTTCTCTCAAAGAATTTAGGAACATTTAAATATTAAAATTTCTTTCCCGCAAAATATCTGTCAAAGATAATTTATTCTAATGATAATCAGTGAGCTTAATTCTTTTGATACCGCAAAGATAGTTAATTTGGGTAAGCGATGTATATAATTGTTTAAAATGTATGTACTTTACAAACATTAATCAGATTTGCACATGTTTGTCATAAAATTTTATAAATTGACAATGATTTCTAAAATATATGATAATATATGTGCATATTTGTTATTCGCATTTATTAACTTTAGCGAACAGTTAAAACAATGAAACTATATTAGAATTATATGATTTAGATTAAATATTTCACCGTTACCACACATAATGAATATTCCGATTAGTATTAAAATTAACAGATAATTATAAATTTGCTTTTAATGATTCTCTCTCTCTCTCTCTCTCTCTCTCTCTCTCTCTCTCTCTCTCTCTCTCTCTCTCTCTCTCTCTCTCTCTCTCTCTCTCTCTCTCTCTCTCTCTCTCAGGTTTTGGCTTAATGCTGTTTTTCTGAAAGTTGAAAATTGTGAAGGTTTCAAAAAGGGATTTAAAGGCTATGAACCATTATAAATTATAAAAAAAATATTGTTAATATTAAAATATTTTTTAATGTAAATAAAAATCGTTAAAGGAATCTCGCTTGAATAAAATAGCGCTGAATAAAATAGCAAAAAATTAATACGTAATTTTGAGAAAAGTACTATTGATAATAGACCAAGAGTTGTTTTAATATTACCCAAACTTAATATAACCCAAACTTATTCAATAACCAACTCAAAATGTAGAGAGCAGATTATTTAACAAAAAATAAGACTTTTTTCGTTTAATATATGAAAACAAATATAAGTGTATATACAAATATTTAAACAGCAGCAGCTAAATTATAATTATTTCGGATAAATTAATAAATTTTAATTCAATTTAATTACCTTGTAGCACAAAACAGGGACTGTTATTCTGTCTTCGTGACTGATATTGAGTGAAGTTTCAAGGTAAACGCTCAGTATAACGTTGTTTATTTTCGAGTACCTAACTATTAGGGTGCTCCTTATTTTTGAAGTTCTGATTTTTTTACGGGGCACCTTGCCATTTTGCTCTGTTATGTGAAAAAAAAATTCAGTAAAAATTTTATGCAAATCGGATAATATTTAGGGGGTGCTACCTGGTTCTCAAGTTTTACACTATTGTTACCTTATAATCCTATGGAGTATATATCCAGGGTTCGTACGGTGCTTAGAAAGTACTTATTTTTATTTTTTTTTGTTTTATTTTTTAAAGCAAGTCTTTAAAAAGTGCATTTTTTGTGCTAGAAACGGTTGAATTGTTGCATAATTTTTTAAATGTACGTAACATGTACGAGTTTTGACACAACTTCTGTCTATACTGGAGTATGGAATGGGGCATGCGTTCTCCTTCAGCAAAAGATGGGAAAAGATATGTTGTGGTCATATATACCGTCATCATATACTTGGAATTATGCCTGAGGCTGTGGTTGTGACATCACTTGGCGCTTCAGGTGGTCCTGACAGACTATTCTTCAAGAGGTTTGGAAAACAATGGAACTTTATTGATACTACAGAGTATCAAACATCTCGCTCCGATGATGTTGCAGTTAGTGCACTGGCTGATATTGCTGATGAGATGATTGCATTTGCAAAGAATCAGTTACAGGAATTTTTAGCCTTGTGATGATTACAAGGAACTTCTGAATTTGGTTTTTGTGCTTTTGGGTGGCATACCCGTGAAAGAGATTTCCTTCAGATCTCCTGTTGGGCTCCATCTCGTTCGGTGGATGGCAAAAGCCATTTATGCATTACAAATTTGGATGTCCAGAGGTCAGTTTAAGCTAACAAAGAAAGAGGAAAAGGGATTGCTGGAAGTCTGTATTTTTACTGTTCGACTGTATATATTACTGCTTGGTACCAAGCTCCAGCAGCCACACTTGCACCAAGACTTGATCTGCAGCTTCCAAAGGATATTGATGAATACAAATCCATAAATTCACTTATTTCTCAAGTTTCTCTGAAGAAATCCATGGGTCATCTCTGGTATTTATCAAAAGAACTTCTTGCAATAACTTTATTTGGTGATAAACTGTATTCAGATACGAAGCGTAAGATGGTGTGTGCCATAAGTAATGTGACACATCAGCTTCCAGTTAAAAAGGCTATTGTGGATGCCGAGGTGATACGGACGAAAAAAACTAGAGGACTTTGTATCATCCAACACTCTCCAGTTTTTAAAATTACAGGTATTTCGTCAAAGTTTATTGAGAAAGATGTTGAGATGTAGATGGAAGACGAAGAATACCAAGCAGCAAAATGCACCACTCAGCATATGAAGGTGGTTGGTTGTCAATGACATTGCAGAACAGGGAGTGGCCTTAATAGATGAATACAAGCTGCTCACAAACGACGAATAGGAGAAGCAATTTCATTTGCTGATTGTATAAAAATATAGGCAAAGGTTAAGTGATAGAAGGTAGTCAACTCTCATTGAGGAAGTGCAGATAATGAGTTAGGAACTTATTATGGCAAATGGTCACAAAGCACTTTAAACACACATATTAATGTATTCTGGCACGTATTTCCTATGTGTCTGTATAAAGTGTATATAGCAAAACTTTGAAGTGTGGTAGCACCCCCTAAAAGTTAATAAAAATTACTGAAATTTTTTTGTGATTTTTTTCTCATCTAAATGAACCATTTAAGAAGGTGCCTCCTATAGTTTTCGAATTTTTTTTTTTTAGCCTAAATAAGGAGCACCCTACTAACTATGTTTAGATAAAATGGAATATCGATGACTTTTGCTTCATTTTTATTGTGTTAATAGTCTGCAACAAACGTTCAGAAGATTTTTTTGTATATGCAAGTAATTTTCAGAAACTTTTTTTTTGAATTTGAGCATTTTCAAATGTTAATTCAGACGCATAATTTTTTGTTCGAAATTACTTGCAAAACATACTTTTTTAATGTATATAATCGTTTAAAAAATTTATTTATATGGAAATTATCTATGTACGACGTTTGACAGTGTCTTAAGGGGCTACATACTATGATTTATTTGTAATTTCCTACTTGTTTGATTAATCAAAATCAACCCTAAACCTTTTAAAAAAATGAACATCGCTTCTTAAAACATTTATCTCCTACATGCGATGATTGAAAGTGCAACGATAAGCAATTATACCTAAGCAGTTGTTCAGCTTTCGAACAAAATCATAAGCACACCCTAAATTTCGACATATTATCCCCAAAATAAACATTTTAAGCGGAATCAGGCTTATGCGAACAAAAACAAATCCACGTTCTGCGAGCTCTTCTTGAAACATATATCTCCTACATACGAGGATTGAAAGTGCAGTGATAAACAAATATATAAAAGCAATTGTTTAGCCATTGGACAAAATATATCTTAAGCACACCCCAACTTTCTCCGTGATATCCCCAAAATAAACATTTTAAGCGGAATCATGGTTATGCGAACAAACACAAATCCACACATAAATACAGTTCCACAGCCGTAAAAATCTCCAGAGGTCGTGTAAAACAAATAGTTTATTTTACCAACTAGAATCTCCGGGATAATATCTTTTATTTCAATGATCAGCAAATGAATGAAGAGGGCTTTATTAAATCCGCGCATTCGAACATTAACCGGAGACTCCTTTTGTGGGAAAGAACCATTCCGTTCCTTTAAAACGAGGCCCGGAGGAGATCGAACGAAACAAAGTAATTCCAAAAGGAAACTACCGCGGGACAAAAGGATATTAATAACGTTTGCCTCAAAATGCAAATGCAAACCTTAAGCATTGTCATTACTCGTGGAAAACCGGGCGAGTAGTTAGTGGCGAGGGCGCAATCTCTTTTCTGCACTCGAAGCCTTAGCTCTGCTACCCTTCGGCAACATTTTTGATAAATCTATTGCAACGCCATTTTTAATATTAAAGCGATTCGGCGCCGAAAGATTGTTTTTAGTTGACAAAGCTGTATGTTAAATTAAAATGATTTAAAATGGTTTTGGACATTAAAATTGCAATGGGGGTCCATCAGATACTAAAAAAGATAAAAGGACATCAGGACAAAATTATAAGCCATCAGGACAAAATAATTAAGCCATCAGGACAAAATAATTAAGCCATCAGGACAAAAGAATATTAATAACGTTTGTTTCAAAATGCAAATGCGAACTTCAAGCATTGTTATTAATCGCGGAAAATCGGGCGAGTAGTTAGTGGCGAGGGCGCAATCTCTTTTCTGCACTCGAAGCCTTTACTCTGCTACCCTTCGGCAACCTTTTTGATAAATCTATTGCAACGCCATTTTTAATATTAAAGCGATTCGGCGGCGAATGTTTGCTTCTCTTTGACAAAGCTGTATGTAAAATTAAAATAATTGATACGGGACATCAAAATTGCAATGGAGACAAATGTGACATCAGTGCTAAGCATGTTTGACTCTCAAGCTGTTGAACCAACTATGATCTGGTGCGAAGTAGCTGATCATGTGTTTTCAATCCTCCACAGTCTTATGGGCCCCATAAATTGGTATCATACTTCTATGGGAATTCAACCAGTTAATAACGTTTGCCTAAAAATGAAAATGCGATTCTTAAGCATTGACATTACTCGTGGAAAATCGGGCGAGTAGTTAGTGGCGAGGGCGCAATCTCATTTTTGCACTCGATGCCCTAACTCCTTATAACTTATTTGTGATAAACTGTTTCGTTTTAAATGCCTTTAAAATTAACTACTGAAAGAACTTTTTGAGAAAGCTAGAAGTAACGAGTTTAAAGTTATTTTTTTTAAGAACTCTAATATGGTATTGTCCCCTCGTTCAACTTCAAATATTATAGAAATACATGATAGATACCTGTAATCAGGGGCTCAAAACTGATTTTCGGATCTTCTTCTAACGGACCAGGACAGTTTCTAAACTAATCAACATGTAAATTGTTTGTGAGGTGGTTTAAAAAAAATTCCCTTTAAGAAGACCCTAGGGCGCAATAGGTTTTATACGCGTCAGGTAGCTGCTAGCGGGTTTAAAGCCCCCCCCCCCCCCCCCCTTCCATCTTCCCAGGATCGTACCATACTTGTTTTGGTATTTAACGAAGGTGGGTTCATTGTCAAACTAGCCCCTTGATATAAATAAATTCGACAATTTGATCCTAAGTTACAATGTCAAAAACGGAAAATAACGCTACTTCAAAAGTCAATGAACTAGGCCCAGACATTCATATATTCAAATATATTAAAATACAGCTTAAAATGAGGCCCATCCACTGCCGAGTAGTTAAGGCATCAGAATCAGGATTCAACCATCTCAGGTTCGAATCCCCCTACTTCCAGTCATCCTATAGATCAGATCTCTGTACTGGGAAGAGTAGAAAACTCCAACTCGTGACGGATGGGCCCGGCGTGCTTGTTAAATCTGTGAAGTCCAAAGTCCCGACGGCGTCAGAGTACGATGTCGCTTGAAGTTACATTGCGTGCCCGTTCAGGTGTCGACCTCGTCACTTGACCAGGGTTCTAAATTACGAGGCGTTATTGGCTGTGTTAAAGCTCCGAAAGGAGGCTAGAAATAGGCAGCCGGGAACGATTACCTTACCATTACTACACTCTTAAAACAAAAGAGTGAAATCCACCCCATTTGGAGAAGTGCATTTTCGACACCCTAAAGGCATGCATATTTTCTCAGACTGAGTTAAAATCACTCGTTTGGAGTGAACCTGTCGGAGGTATAACACACAAAGGATCCACTCCAAAAGGAGAAGTGCATTTTCCAGTCTGGAGGAGTGAAATCC
This sequence comes from Hylyphantes graminicola, assembly GCA_023701765.1. NCBI lineage: Eukaryota > Metazoa > Arthropoda > Arachnida > Araneae > Linyphiidae > Hylyphantes > Hylyphantes graminicola. The sequence goes on along the minus strand of CM043115.1, from coordinate 47,429,440 downwards.
ACTCAGACTGAGGTAAATTGGGAGTGTTTGTTTTAAGAGTGTATCTTAAAATGAATACATGTGACAAAAAATACACTTGATATACTTAAATATAATAATAGCTGATATTTCACTTAACAAAAAACTATAGTTTGTTCGTTGTAAAAAGGTTTTACTTTTGTCTTTTTCAACGTAAAAATATATTTTTGCTATAATCCAAGATATTAGTCTATCAAACTATTGCAGTAAAATGTATTAGAGTAGTTTGGAGGAATCTTTGCGAGGAGAGGAGATTGTGGACTTAATATATTTATGGGAGTGTAGGGGCGTACGTAATCCAAAGAAACTGTTCATGGTTTGGAGATTTTGTTTTGTTGTATCTGGTATATGTAGGTGGGAGTTCCATGTATTTACTTCGATAAAATCTGTGGTGCTATGTAGTTGATATAGAAATAAGGTCTTAACTTTTGAAAACATTAGTTTTTTACTCTCCAATATCAAATCATCAAGGATTAATGAAATACGAATTTTGTTTTTAAAGAGCATTTAAGATTCCTACTTTAAGTAATTAACTAAGTAAAGTCATTTTAAAGATAATGTTTATTTTGTAGCATAGGAGCACTGAATGTACCAAAACTGTAAAAATATGTTTTGAACGTTCACTTTATTTATTTAAAAATTTCATTTAAATTTTTAATAAACTTATTATTCTCTTACTTAATTTAATTTTTTTTAAAAGTTATTTAAAATAATTCATTTTCAGTTGTTATTGATTTTTTATTAAAGAATTTTTACGATACAGTTGAATAAAAATAAATGGATACATTTGTTTACATTTAAGAATTGTTTTTCATAAAGTGAAATTTGTAGATTTGTAGTACTTTTTAATATAAAACGACGACCCAATTTATATTTATATGCAGTACACATACCATATTACATCTGCCATACTTGTTGCATTCATAACGCTCCTTTCAACCCCAATACAATCGAACGATGATTTGTGATGCGAAAAAAACAACACGGGTTACTGCGCACTAATTGGATCACTAATACTAAAAAGAGTGCTCGAACAACCTTAATAAAGTCCGTACACGATGTACTAAGCGGAAAACCTAGTGGTGCACTACGATAAATGAGAATATACGGCCAAAAGAAAGACATTTCGCTATTGGGAATACTAATACCATGTAATTCTAACTTGATTTCTGCTCACCGAGGGGTTTAACGTGCCGTTATGGCTCTCTTTATTGCTTGCATTACTTTGCGTTTATTTCTGGATTTGTTATGATACAATGATGTAAATGTCCTTGTGGTCATTCGTTCTGCTTAGTATCATATTTTTGCGTATGTTTTGTGCTGTTTAATAATTGAGGTTAATAGGGCATGATGTATGGTTATTTTTTTTGTACTTGAAGTAATAATGAGAACTGTAAACAAGATAATGATGTTATATTATTAGTTTCCTTTATGTATGCAGCGTCCTAAAAGATGGGAATGGAAACAAAATTATTACTTTTGGTGAATATGTTCGAAAATATGTATACGTAACACTGTTAAATAATTACCTTTTTTTTTAATTATTTAACTTATATTTTGACCAATATGCTTAAAAAAATTTGTTTTAAATTACAGAACAAAATACACAGAGATGTTTGTGTATCAGCGTAATTTATGGTAAAAATATACAAACAAATGTATGATGTATCGATTGGCGTAGTTCTTAAAGTAAGAAGCACAATCGTTGGGATGCATTATGCATTCACAATTTGAATTTCCATAAAAGCACATACTTTAATTTTCAATAATCGGAATCATCCATATAGCATAGAGTTTATCATTCTCTTAAAAAATAATATTAACAATGGATATTCTACCCAAAAGGAAATATTCCTGACGAGTGTTAAATGTTCTTTTTTTTTAAATAGTTTCTTAAGACCGTAATCAAATACCAATTAGTAATTGTTTATCCAAGCCAAAAATTGTGCACTGTGGTCTGAGCCGATCCAAACTCTGGTTCCCTTTCCCATGACATATAAGCAATTAAGCTAGGCGCCGCCATCCCACTACCATCCCAATCTTGATCAAAGGCCCCACCCTGTCGCAATCCCTGGATGCGGAAGATGAAAAGAAAAAAGAATGCAGAGAGAAAAGATGGGTGAGTGATGTAAGGAAGAAGCGAGATCACTTCTGCCGGGCAAATATTATCAGAGGAAAGCAAACACCAATCTTAGCTTTCTGAACAGATCCCGGGCTATTATTGGGGAGAGTTTGGCGGGAAAAAGTGGCTGGGTTGTTGTTTGTTTGGTATGCGAGGCTTGGCGATGGTGTGTCCCGGGCTTCTTGCCAAAGTGATTGGTTGGCTGCAATTTGTGAGTGGGATGCAGCGAAGCATTTGTTCATTAGTTTTCTGTTTAAGAGTAAATTAAAAGTTATTTTTAGTTTAAATGGAGTTAGAAATAGGCTATGACGATATTATTTAGTGTTGGCATTATTCGGATAAGTGATTTTGAAAAGTTTGTTAATTTTTTTAAATATTGTTTTTAATTTTAAAACAAAATGTTATTTAACAGATCATGCATGAAATATATTCAGAAAGAGCATATCAATATTTTTCGTTGATATGTTATCCAGTAGGAAAAAATGAGTATTAAACAGGTAATTTTCGTATATACAAGCTTTCCACTGAATAAATTTTGTTGCAAAGAAAATAATGTTTCAAAGATAATTATGCGATTTTTTTTAAATCAGCTGCTTTTGCTTTTCGGAAACAAATAGGGTTTCTAAAATACTTGCTTAGAAAAACTTAAAAAAAAAAAATTGAATTCAAAAGAAACTACCATATAAATTTTCCTTTGATAAATGTCCTTTCTACTGTTACAAAATAAAATATTAATGCCCTAAAGACCGATCACATTGATAAAACAATAAGTATAAGAAAAAAATATGTATTTATTATGCAAAAATTCTTATACTTCCTCACTTACCTTTCAAAAAATTAAGGCTTTCCGGAAACTTTTAACAAACTGCCTTCACTTTCAACACAGTTCAGCTTACTGCATTGTCTTCCTTCACCGTGGATGGCCCTGTTAATTCAACATTTGTCACGGACACTGCACCCTACGTTGGAATATTAATTCAGCCCATTCCTTTTCAACGTTGAATATCTACGATTCACGAATAAACTCACTGGTAGCTCAACCGAGAAGGGGGATTTAACCATTCTTTAGATGTATTTCTAAGTGGTTGGATTAAATGTTAAGGTTCAGAGAGAGTTAATCGTTTGAAACAGTACAGTTGAGTTAAGCCTTTAGTGGTATGAGTTGTATACAATTTGAAACTAGTTTTAATGGAAAGGGATTGTTGCTTGAGATGTTATTTCGTTAATTATTAAAATGTTTATTGAAGTTACATATTTTACAAGTGGCTGATGTGTATAATGAATATGTACAAAGTTTATAATAAGTACATAGTTTGTTACATTAAACATTGTTGTATTTTAGCGACACAATATTTCAAATTAAATTTAACAGGAAAATAATTTTATGTATGGCTTTAAGAGTTATTCATTCATGACTTTAATATTAGTTTTGTATCTTTTAGATGGTTTGTGTTCAGCGAAATTATGCATGTTTTAAAAGTTAAATGTTTGATACAGTAACAGTTTAGTAAGGCATTTTCATGTATAATGTATAATAATGTATATTTAAACTTTATAATCATATTTGCTTTATACATTTACTTGCTTTGCTTTATGCATTTACAATTGTTATTATCGAACATTAAGCATAGATCAGGAATTGAAATAAATCTTAAATCATTAAATGATTTAAAACGCTTTACGACATTTTGTCTAATTCATTTTGGAGATAATTATAATAAAATAGTAACTACGCTACATTATAAAATTTATAAGAAATAAATTTGTATGTACACATACATAGTTTTGAAGTATTTTCAATGTATTCATCCCATGAGAAACAACATTTTGTGAATCCATTACTTTTCCAAATTCTTTTCCACATTTTATTCCGCGTACTCTTATTCAAGTTGCAAGACGTTTCGCAAACGTCTTACCAGCTTTTAAATTCTCGAAAATTACCCCTCCCTATCACGAAAACTTTCTTTTACATGAACAGGCAATCCCCCTAAATAATCTGCTAGCACGACATGTTGGCTTCCTTTCCTTCTATACCACTTGATAGCGCTTGGGACGTGAAGTAAAATACCATGCATATATTTACCTGTTATTAATATAGCGATGTGAGTATACTTTATAGAGTGTGGTATTTTTTGGGTTTAACCATTGAATCAGAGTTTAGTTTAAAAAAAACTTAAAATTTAGCTTTAAAATTAAAAAAATATATATTAAAAAAATTAAAAAAACTTTTCAAAAACACTTATCCAAATAATGCACAATACTAAGTTTGATAACTTTAATTTGTAGGTTCAGATACCATAAGGGATCCTGCTATGCAAAATAAACTTTCTCAATTTACTAAAAATGATAAACATAGAATATATTAGAGCTGTTGAAGTTTAAAATATTTTGTGACGTATCTCAATGTCGTTGAACATTCATTAAACGTTCCTTAATAATTATATATGATGACAAGTCAATTTTAGTTAGAGACTTTCAAAATAGTTTCCGCTTCGAAACTGTATGTTACTGTTGGGTGCATCAATCATTCCATGATGTAGTAACCAACGCCTACTAGAGACTTACTTAAAGATTTTTTAGGTATAATTTTTTTTAAAAGTGAATTTGCTGCCGTGGCGCAATCGTTAGGACGCTAGCCTTTGGAGCTGCTGGGTTCGGGTTCGGATCCCGGTCAGGCATGGATGTTTGTGCTTTTCAATAAATGTCGTTATTTGTCTATGTGTTATTCCTTTCTTTGTGACTGTTAATATTCTTTCTGTGTTTGCCCACTTGACGAAAGCTTATAAGCGGTTTTCTGAACAAGCACACAAGCTGGAATATATATGTTCCGTACCACACCCAAAGTGTCTTAACCTAAACACTATCAAACGATTCCCCAACATATAAATAAAGACTAAATTTTTTTAGGATTATTCAAATGTAACTGTTCTTAAAAAAACATTCTTCGAATTCATATTTTCCATATTCTCACTTTATAAATTTTTTTCATTCCAATGCATGCTTTCCATCATTCCCGATATCGCAAAAGAGGCCCGATTTGAGAAATAGATTCGACATCCCCTCTCCTATGACAACCTGCTATTTCTTTCCTGTCACGGGAATTCGTATCCAAACGGCAATGAGTGTGCATATCCACCGTGCATAATGCCCTATATCTGTCTGACATTAGAAATACTTCTGATGCAGGAATTCTTGGATAACGGGGGTTTATGACCAAAATTCAGATTCATCGCCAATATATTTTATAAACTCGCCAGGAATAGATATTTGTAGAAACATTCAGTTATATTTATAAGTATAGAACTTTATGTAGTCTTATGGGGGTACAATCGTATGAACCGTGAGGTATTGCTGACTTGAACGTCAGGTTTTGACCTGCACACATTTTCATGATTTAACTTAAATTTAGAATTTGAAGAATTAAGGAGTCCATAATCATCTGCAAAAACAAAACTTTAAAAAAAAGATTTTAGATTTAATCTCTTAATCTCTTGGAGTGAAAACTAATTTAAACCTCCATGATAATTTGCTTTGCCCCACAGAGAGTTAGTAAATGATGACTTTAATGCAGGAATATTACTTTTCATTCAGGAATTCTTGGATAACTGGTGTTTATGACCAAAATTCAGATTCATCGCCAATATATTTTATAAACTCGCCAGGAATAGATATTTGGTAGAAACGTTCAGTTATATTTATAAGTATAGAACTTTATGTAATCTTGCGGGGATTGCAATCGTATGAACCGTCAGATATTGCTGACTTGACCGTCAAGTTTTGACCAACAAACATATTTTTTAGTTTCATGATTTAACTAAATTTTAGAATTTGAAGCATACTGAGGAGTAAATAATCATCTGCAAAAACATAATTATAAAAAAATGAGTTTAATTTTTTTTTCTCATGGAGTGAAATTCAGTTACCTCAAAGAAAAAAAAAACATCAGAAAGTTAGTAAATAAATAATAAAATAGGAAAACAAAAAATAATTTTGAAAGGAATACGACTCAAAATAGATGCACAAGTAGCATTGAAATGCAAGACTGAAATTTAAGACAATATTGGATACGTTGAATACAGATGAAATTTGAAATAAGAATTTCATATTTACAAATAAAAGCAGTTTCAATAAAAACTACCATAATACATCAAATAACTGGAAATATTTCGCAAGTAAAAGTAGTTTGCATTTTTGAATAATTTTTTTTATAAAAATGTTTGTTATTATCAAATAATCAGGAATTGTAGTTTGATTTTTTTTATTTTTTTAAAGTATATGCTTCTTTTAAAAACAATATAAGAAATTTATAATAATATATAAAATCACCGGTTAGCGCAAATGTGGTACTAGTACGTTAAAAAAAGTACATTTCTATAAAAAAAATCTACTTTTACTTTTGTTCGATTAAATTTTTGCAGGGACTAAGTGACGAGTTACGCGACGTTATGCAAATTGTAACGCCTTTATTTTTAACAGTAACACTTTTTAGTAAGTAACGCCGTTAGATGTTTCAGAAAGTATCTGTAACCTAGTTGCTTTTATAAGTAACGAAGTAACGGTAACTGCAACTTAGTAACTTTTAGAGGTAACGATCAACTGTAACTAGTTACTTTTCATATTAAGTTACTGTAAAAGAGAGTGACTTTTTCAAAAAGTAACTGTAACTAAATAACTATGTTTTAACGTAGTTACTTTTTATGTGTAACTTTTCAATTCCTGCATTTTTGTATATTTGTTATGCATTCCACTGGTAACGTATTACTAATACCTCATCCATGAAAGAGACTTAATAATTTTGGTGACAAATTGTAAGCTTGGCGATAATACCCTCGATAGGTGGAAAGTCAGCCAATTTTTGGACACGCTGTTGCTTTGCACCCGATATGGAATGAAGGAGTTTAAATGTATGTTGAGTTTATTTTTTGAATACAGAAGAACAGATTTTTATTTTAAAAAATGAGACATATTTTGGGACGTTGCGAGAAGATGCATCGATTGAAAGATGGTTTTGAAGGCGGTTTTGAATCCATTTTGAGATAGTGATTTTTTTTAGAAAAAAAATATGTTTATGGTTTTCAAGAGATGTTTCTGATTTGAAATTCAAAAGCATATTTTGATGAATGTAACGTTTTGCAGTTACTCAAAATTTATATTTGTTGATAGAAAATTTGAATCATTCTGCTAAATATGACTACTAGATTCAAAGAAAAATAATGATGAGCTTTTCGAAGATTAAAATATTTGTTTACGTCTGTTTTCGTCCCCTTTTGCGTTCTAGATTAGAAAGTAAAAATAGCCTCAAAATCAATAAATGGGACAATACGTGTGTTTATAAATGAATGATCATACATACGTAGATATCACAGCTTAATAACCACATTTTTCTACTTTCAATATATATAATAAAATTAATTAACAAATTCGTGGGTGTGTGTGCAGATCATTTCAAAATTATATGAAATTCAGCTTTTTTAAATAAAATATGGCAGCAAAATTCTTTTTTTTTTCAGAGCATAAGTATCTCCAGTAGCGAAACAAACGCGTCAATTCATCTTCAGCACGCTACGAGGCAATCAAAACATTTTCCACCACTACTCACGGCACGTTTTGCTTCACTATAGAACACTCATTCAGACATCATTTTTTTTACAAAAGAAACATTCAAGTAGCCTTTTTAACACCATCAGCCCACCATTCCCTCCCATTTAACGCAGATTTACTTGCTGTGACACGAAATCTATAAAAAAAAGGGGGACCATCTGATAAATTCATTAAAAATATCCTGTGTTGCTTTTATTTTATCATCCTGGCGATGGCCAGGGTATTCCCTCTAGAGAGTCGTGCTTAAACTATTTATGCGAATTTTATCACGTCGTGACGGGGGGTAATGGAAATAGGGTTTTTAAAAATGGTAAATGAAACATTACCCCTGGCAAATGCGTTCTTTTTATTTGTCTCGTGACTGAATTTTTAATGAATCCTTCCGCCTCAAACTGGAGACGCCACCGAAAGGGAATTATTGCCATCGCATTATCATCAGAGAACCTTCAAATTTAATTTCGGGGTATGAGGCTGAGCTAAGACTTTAGGGATTTCTGATGATGCTGTTAAGTAAGGGCACAGTCTGTTCTTTTCCAAATGTTTCTATATTTTTCTACACTGTAAAGAAATCATGTTATTTCACAACACAGGATGATGGAAAAAGTAAAGCCTTCACCCTGTGATGTTTATTTACATAGATATAAGCTAATACCGTTGGGTCTTTGTACTCAACAAATTTGAATAACACTTCAGTTTCAATGTGCTCGAGCACTTCCGCAATAAAATATTTTTTTTTCCAGTGCAAATTTGATTTGTAAGATGACTGGTGGTACGAGTGATTACAACCATTGGTCTAGTGAAGGTAGGTTCAATCTCAAGGAAGCCTTTAATGCAAAGAAAGGCCTAATAGTATTGTGCATATGGCTACACTCTCAGAAAAATCCGTCTTTATACACTAAACTTTCCGTCTATTTTCACAGTAATTTTTCCGTTTTATAAAAACACAGAACAATTCCGTTTTCTTTGAACCGCGCATGCGCATCGCGATATTATTGTTGGTGGGTAGAAGAGGCCGCCATTAATTTCTATCGACATCACGACTTTTTGCAGCAGTAACTCCTTTTATAATATTTTGAAGAGATGTGTCACAAAGGTCGAGTGGTTAAAGCATCCGCCTCAGGATTCAGCCTTCTCAGGGGTGCGGGGGTTCGAATCCCACCTACTGCCAATCATCCTATGAATCGGAAAGGTGTACTGGGAAGCTTAGGGCCTGAGGGCACTGGGACAGACGTGCTCGTTAAATCTGTGGAGTCCAAAGTCCCGACGGCGTCAGCGTACGATGTCGCTCGAAGTTCGATATTTCTTCAAAATACATAAAATTTTCGTTTTTTAACGAAAAATAAACACAACGGATCTATCTTAAAAAAAACGGAATGCTTCCTTCTTTTAGCGGACCAAAGTGTTCCTTCAATTCACGGAAACATTCCGGTAGCAGTGCTGCACAGACTTTTTCCGTGAATTGAAGGAATTTTTTTGAGAGTGTAGCACAGTAATTGTTTCATTTCTAATGGTCAGAAATCCACCTACGTCATAAATGTTTACTTCACTAGCAGAGATTGGATGACAATATCCTCACGTGACTCTACTTAACTAAATCATTATTTTGTGTTAACTAACATTTACAACACTGTGATGAAAGAAAACCTCACAAAATTAGATTAATTGTACATAATGTTTTCACAGAGTAGTCACCGTTTTAACTAACAACTGGTCTAACATTTTATCTTCACCTAACACCATTTCCCTTTGTGTCTTTTCAGGTAGGAAATAAAAAAAATAGTTAGAGCAGTTAATGTATTAAATACCTATAAGTATAAATCTAAAATATTTCTTTTAGTTGACGAGTTATAACTTACGCTGATCTAATTTTCCATCAAAAACTATTTATTTTCATGTTCTCCTGCAGAAAGAAAAATTGTTATATACTTATAACCTAAGAAGCCGTGAGCGTAGGAATTTATACGTGTTTCAGTTGACGTGTTAAATGCAGTTGAACCAAAACTGCACATTCACAAATTTATTTTTCTGTATCGTCTCAAGTAAACAGGAAAACATAGCGATATATTATTAGAGCATGTGAAAACATGATTCTGACACAAGTTTATATTTCAAAAGTATTTCTTGTACGGCAAATTTAAAAAAAAATTGTTATTGTTTGAAACAAGCCAGAAGATGACGCAGCAAGTAAAATGGTTATACTTGAATAAATTTTGGTTATCAAAATGTGTAGAAGATCCCTGCCGATTCATTATGAGAAACAATTTTGAATAGTAGGTTTTCCTCTTTGTACACGGGGATGATGGATTAGTTGCATAAACGAGTAAAGAACAATTATAATGTTTTCTTAAAGACTATCAAGAAATACACTGTTCAAAACAATTAGGGGAGCTTTTTGCGTACTTTTACTTACCCTTTCAATTCCAACTTCTACTTTTTATTATAAAAATCTGAAATTGGGTGAAATAGATTCCTTATGCATCCAGATTGAAATGGTAAAAAACAGGGAAACAAATCTTAATTTTTAAACTAAAATTTGAGGGGCAAAAATTGGAATCATAACTTTTCAATAAATAATAACTAATTTTTTTTTTCAAAATTTTAATTGAAAAAAAAAGGTAAAATCAAATTTTAGACTTCTAAGAATGCAAGCGTGAAGAATTTAGGGTCAATTTATTTCATAAAAGGTTTTGGGAGTGAATGTTATTTTACCATGTTTTTCATATTTTCATTCAATTAAAACAAACATTATTTAATTCTTCAAAAGACATGATTCTTCCATCTGAAGATAAATAAGTACGATTTCGACTTTATGAGAAAAAAATCGGAAGCTGATGATACCAAACGGTATCATTGATGGGGGCGAAATGGTTTAAACCATGCATTCCCCTAATTGTTTTGAGCAGTGTACATTAAGATAACAGCTAAGCCAGCACTTAGGATTAGAAATTCATTACCAAGAAGATGACTCTATAAAAGCATGCCAAACAGGTTTCATTAAAAAATTTCCTAAGACTTTCACTATAGATCAATGTTAGTTTTCTTTCAATTTCAGGTATGATTTAGTATATTTAGTATAAAATAAACCCATCTAATATACCATTAAAACTCGGACATTCTCTTACGGACACCCTCGATAAAAAATATTCAATTAAAAAAATACTAGCAGCTGAAGATATTTTATTGATGTGAAAGTTATTTGTATTGTTGCTCTTTCCTGACTTTTTAAAAAATAAATTTACATTTTAAGCTGCACAAAATAACTATCTTCATTTGTGTATTTCTTTCTATGTCTAGTAAATTCTTACGTTGAGAAAAAACGGTTCAGTTTGACATAATATATTAATGGAAATTTAAAAAATATTAGTACCGGACAAACGCAGTTCCTGAAAAATGCTTAGCCTAATTTATTTAACTCAGAAAAAGTTTTAAACTCTTAAATTGGGTGTATTATGTTGTCAGCGTGTTATCTAATAGGACATTTTCATTAATATCTCATAGTTTTTTTTCATAAAATGTACAAGTAGTATTTTTTGCGTATGATGAAGATGTAATTAAATAATTTAAATGAGATATAGATTTGCCTTTTAATTAACAAGTATTTGCTTTAAAAAATTGGATTAAGTATTGTAGCAAGTTTTTTATATGCGTTATTCAAATATTTACATTATATATTTATTTTCATTATGACACGCCACCTAATCATTGCTTCTAAAGCTTGTTTCGGAGTACCCATGTTCTAGTTTGTAAAAACTTTAATTTGGAATCTTTAATACATACAGACAAGAATGATATGGGTACAAAATTTCTAATTAATTTTATTCGAAAATATATTTTTCTTGAACATGGATATCATTTTTGCAATTGTGGTTTTCATTTCTCGGGAATATAATTTCAAATTCTATATATTAATAATGTTCGCAATTTCGATATGGTAACAACTTACGTTTAATTAAGTAGTGGTTGGATACATCAAACGAAAATATAAAAGCACATATATCATTAAAATGTGTATAGATTCAATGATAATACCTTGAAATCATTTCAACTTAGTTCATTTTATTATTGAATAGCTTTAAAAATATGTGATGTGCAATGCTATACAATTTGTATTCACTCTCAAATATCACAAGTAGAAAATTGTCATACACGACTACGCGACTATAATACTTTATTCTTTGGATGTTGAACTATACATTTGCTTCACATTCAAAAGGAATAAAAATATTTCACTTTACATTTCAAAATGAATGTACCAATGTACAGAAGAAATAAAGAGAAGCACAATTCACGACTCGTAGCTATTCAATATGGACATCTATTTTTCTATAGTCTGTTCATGTTGGAATTTGTAGGTATGCGTTGACATAAGAAAGGCAAATATAGACTAGGAACTCGGAATTCAGTTAAGAATGCATGTTGAAAGTATATTGTACATATACTATACTTAGATATATATACTCTAGCTTAGGATTCTGGCCACATACAACGTTTTTGTCTTTGTTAGATGCTGTTTCCGATAATAAAAAATATATATTTGGTACTTATTCAAAATATTTTATAACTGATATATAACGTGTCGTTGTAAAACTAACATTCTCCAAAGTAATATTAAACTATATTACCCGGTCCTTTCATTGATGATTTTGTATTCTCGAATTCGCCATTATCAAAGTCTCGAAGTGAATTGTATCTATACTATACTTAGATACTCTGGCTTAGGATTCTGGTCACATACATCGCGTTTGTCTTTGTGAATGCTGTTTCCCGTTAATTTATTTTGTACTTATTCAAAAGATTATATTATATGATATATGAATATATTACCCGGTCTCTTCATTGATGATTTTGTATTCTAGTATTCACCCTTATCAAAGTCGCAAGTGAACTGGCCGGGCCCTATAGCGTAGTTATACTTTGGAGAATGCAAGTTTTGTGTGCAACTAGAATCTTCATATAGTTCCTAATTCTTGCCAATTAAAATAATCTACCTTTATTAGTATCATAAAAATATTAAGTTATTAATTTGTTTTCCTTACAAAATTACTTTGAAATAATTAAAAAATACAATGTACGACATTCATCTTTAACGTATATATTTTTAATATTGTAAAAGAATACTTTTTTTTTTCAGGTAAGGTTTCTTAGAAAATTTTGGCTGACTATCTTCACTTTTGTAGGTAATTATAATTTTTGTTTTAAAAACACCGTTTGACAGTATAAATACTTTCAAATAAAGGTTTAACTGTTTAAAAAAAATGTCATTTTTATTTCCTTTTTAGCCTATCGAGTACTTAAAATAAACCGTATATCAGTTTATTTAATTATTTGCTGATTATTGGAAGTAAATTATGTGTAGTGTACACTTAAAATAATATAGATATATTTATTAAATAATATAGATATCTGTGTTAACTGCATTTTTTGTTAATATAATTTAATAAAGAAATGAAGAGCCTTCTTGTTAAGCTAAGTTTTTTATTAAGACACTGCAAATGATATATTCTATTTCGTTAATGTAATTATATTTTCATTATAAAATAAATAAACAAAACTTTTTAGTTTAAATGCAACATAATAGAATGAAACTCATCGAGGGCAGTTTGATTACATGTAAGCCCGTGCCATTTATTTCGGTTAAAATTCAAAAATCTTATTATTTCATAATTAATTTAAAAAAGAAGTTTATTTACCTAGTGTTCATATTCTTTTAAGAAATTCAAGGAATTATACCTACTTTGAAGTCTTAATCTCTTGAAGACAATCGCATATAAGAGAAATCTAAAATAAGTCTTCATTTCCAAGCTAAGCTCAAAAGAATTAACTCATAAACACGGATGAAACTAGGCAAGGCTAAGCCTCTTCGAATTACTGTTTGATGATGTCTAAGCCAATCTTTTCCTCGTAAAAAAAAGGAAAAGAGTAGGAATTAAAGCGGGAAGAGGTTCATTGGGAGATACGTCACTAAATTGGCTTAAAGGTCAATCTCAGGTATCACATCCATGTCTCTATGTACACTCAATAATGGCAAAAAGCAGTGTTAATGGCAATACCATAAGTTATATTTGAGCAATTAAAGTTTATTTCATTCTCTTAAAGGTATCATTCTGAGACCTGAAACCTATTCAAATTTATAGGTAGCACAATTTTTTTAAAAAGAGACTTTGACTATTAAATCAGCTTATTTTGCATTAACATAGATTGTAATTAATACTTCATTTTTTTTAGAAATCTGATGTTTTGACTTTGATTAGAGTGAAAATGTTATATACTGCTTTTAATTTTTTATTTATATCCAATACATAAAAAAATTGCTTATCTTCAAATATATATCAATACATATATCTAGCAATTAGTTGTATTCTTGTATTGGTATAAGCAATTTACAACTTTGCAATTAATTATTGCTATAAATTGATAATTATAACTTGATAATTATTTAATTTTGCATGTTTTCATTTATCAAATTTCGAATGAAAACCATCTAAATATATGCTACAATTTAAAAACACTCATTTTAAATCTAACACCGGTGGTTTTCTACAATGGAATAATACAATTGTTAGCAAAGCTAATATGCATCCCGGATATTATCCCGAATTGGGTGAGGAAGACCTATCCTTTCATTACTTGAGTGGGTCGATAAAATGGGTACCAAGCATGATTGGGAACCAAGCACAGGGGGTTCTGCGTGAGGCTGACAGCCTTACCGGGACACATGCCTAGCACCCCAGAGTACTTGGTGACGAAAGCTGGGCACGGCAGGCCTTGGCCCAGTAATGGGCTTTTGCACCGAGAAGTTTAGTTTGATGTGCATCCCAAACACTGATTTATTTTTAAATTTAGATGCAAAAAACAACAAACATAAGTTAATTTCAAAATACAAGTCAGTGTTGTGACCTGAACTACAATTTATTCTTTTCTAGGCACTCATAGTACATTATGGTGGGATTAAATTTAAACCCTTCTTCAACCCGATTTATTTGTGGATCTTGATTACCGCAAGTCAATAGGATGTTATGGTTGCTATAAATTACGCTAGAAGCACGAGCGATCAAAGCTTTCCAATTAAAACGGAAATGCGCAAAAATGTTTCCTTTCCGTCTAATCAAGACTCAAACTAAGAATAGGAAACGATAAAAAATGTATTTCGATTATTTTTTCGATCCTGCAACAGGGTTCATATAAACTAATAGAGTAATGATCCATTGGTTTGGTATAGTTCTAACTATTTAATGGATTTAAGAAAAATAGTTTTAAAAAAAGTTTTATCTTTGTGACATGGTATTGCATGGTACATATATATTCCAGCTCGTGTGCTTGTTCAGAGAACCGCTTATAAGCTTTCACCAAGTGGGACAGACACAGAAAGAATTTTTACTGTCACAAAGAAATGAATAACACATAGATGAATAACAACATTTATTGACGGTCACAAACATCCATGCCTGACCGGGATTCGAACCCGACCCCAGCAGCTCCAAAGGTAAGAGTCTTAACGATTGCGCCACCAGGGCGGCTCTTTGTGACATATAAGAGATACACAAAAATCTAAACAATTACAGGGTAAGTATTCTGTCAAAATTAAAAATCAATGCTTTATTTCTTCAAAATAAAATTTCTGGTAAAATTAGTACTCTAAAATAAAATTTTAAAAGCGTTTTTATTGCAACTATGTTAAATCGGTACAGATTCCCATTAATAATAGTTTTATAGATGTGTTTTAAAAGAAAGGAAATCGAAACGAATTATTTATGTGGGCGCCAGTCGTGAAGGTAGAGGATTATACAGCAGAGTTCATCGAATCATTCTTTATTAAACTACTCAAACATTGTGAGCCGAACCAAAGCAATACAAGATAATCAGGACAGGACACTAATACAGATAACGATCACAGTTATATAGTGGTCAGTCAAAGCGTAACTTCACTTCAGTTCTCAATATATTAGCTCTTTTACCGATTTATGCAAATCAGAAACTTAAAAAAACAGCATGCATAATTTGTAAATGATGTTGAAGCTCTACTTAAAGATCAGAAATTAACTAGCATGAGTCTTATTTGTTCAACAATTCAAAAGGTTTAAAAGAATATTTTTATCAGAATAAATGTTCTAAATTTAGAAGTACTTAATTAAATATTGACTCTTTGCAATAGTGAATACAAACCCAAGCAGAAAAAATATTTTTGTGCTGTGTAGTGAATTGGCTAAAACTTAGAAAATTTAATTAAATTGACTTAGTAATTGTATAAAAAAAAACAATGAGGTACAACATTAGAGCACCGATGTGACTATTTGCTTAAATATATTTTTCAAAATAAATATTCGTTTTCATTTCTGTGTAAGTACGTATGCCACAAATAATTAATAATAAACCTTCTTTTATATTTTAATTTAAAAAATCATTCGAAACACAACAATTTAAAATACGTTATTACTTTCTTTTCACAAATATGTATAGAAAATATGAAATTCTTTAAAATATTTCTCTGACAAGACCTTCCCGTTGACGAGCAATGCTGTGTTTAATTTCTAAAATTCTAGTGGCCTGTCGCCCAAGGAACGCAATCAGCTTGGGCTTAATTATGTAAATGTCCCTAAGGAAGGTTGGGAATTTTCAGAGGATAATTAAATTCTAAAGATTGTTGAAAAGCGGGAAATGGACTAATAATGAAAGAAGAATGTTTTTTGAATTTTAATAAAATATAAGGAGGAAAAGAAACGTCTGGTTTAGTTTTAATAAAAGTGTTTTTGTTCAAATATGATGGAGATTATAGAAAGAGTTATTTTATCCGTTGTTACATTATTGTATTATTGTTATTTTTGAATAGTTGGATATGAAATAAAAAAAAAGGTTTTTCTTTAAAAAAAAAGTTTTTTAAATTCCATATAAATAACTAAAAACGCATTGTCACGTGATATCCAGCAAAATATACGAAACCACCAGCAATATTATCAGTGATATTCAAGACGAAATAAAAGAATAATATATTTTTTGTTCATAAATTAAATTGCCCATATTGCAAAATACATTATTATCTGAACGCATCGGTATATGGTTTAAGGAACTAAACCAATCTGCAGCAACCCAACAACAATGTTAGTGTAGCCAAACTGAAATTCTCTTTTCATTAACGTCTTTCATTTAACATTAAATAAAACCATTCATTAAATAAACATAATTACATAAAAATTTCCTAAAATTAATTACATTGTTAGTAGTCCTAATACAAAACCATCTCCCAAAACAACATACCAGGTAAAACTGCTGATATAAACTCTCTCTCGGTATCTTTTGTTTAAATAAAGTAAAGACCAAGTTTATTGGGCCTTGCTTTTATTAATGAAAAGACTGAACTTCATTATGACCATCTATTCATGCTTAATAAGCAGAAAAACTCGCTGTAATTTTCCTATCCGACGTCGTTACTGACAATTTTGAGTAAATGAACCTCATTAGAAGGCTTTGAATGCAGTATCAACAATGACAGAGGATAACGGTGAAAAGAAATTACGGAGATAAGATATGGAGGATATTACTTATCTATCTTTATTTATTTGTTTGTTTGAAGTATTTTAATGGCTTTAATTTATCATATTTTTTGAGAATTTGTTAGTTTATTGAGTTATATTTATTATGTATCAAAGTTATATTTATTATATGTCTACATTTCACTGAATGAAATTGTCGGCGATCTTCGGGTTAAAAAAAATAATATATAAAATGTAATTTGTTTTTTTTTTCAATTATAGGCTCGTTTACATGAGCCATCGAATCCATGGAATGATGAGAAAATTCCGCAATTTTTCCCTTTTGGGGATTTTCGCCCAAGCAGAACCGGAATTGCAGTTAATTGAGAGGTTCCGCTAACCCTCCAATGTAGGAGGGTTTGATGTTTCATTCCACTTATTCGGCCACAGACTAGCATTTGGGTTAGATATCGTACACGACGATTTTTTCCACTAATGGAGGGTTTGGCATTCCATGGATTCGATGGCTCATGTAAGAGGGGCCTTATGTATTATGTGACGATAGCCAAAATAGAAATGTAAGCTACCTAGTCAACTTTTAATTCAATGGAGGCATACGCAAGTTTGCAATATTTTTATTAGCTACAATTAAACTCTTAGATCGATGTGTCGGCAAATAAATTGACAAAAATGCTAATTTAATTAGAAATATTCTTGCTAGTAATTTTTCACATTATGTATGTTAGGGTGTCCCTTATTTTACGAATTTTCGAAATCGAAAAGACGTACCCTCGCATTTTTTTAATTTTATGTCAAAACACTCAGAAACGAAGTTTTATCTCATTCTGATATCGGGAACACGCGCCGCTTTTCATTTGAAATTTGCAAAAATTGCTAAAAAATCAAGCTTTTGCTCCATATCTCCAATTCTGTTAATCTAACAACAAAATAGTCAATGCAAAAGTTTTAAAACACACTTTTTTCTACAAGTTTTGTATTGACATAATTATTCTACGAGTTACGGTTATCGAGATAAATCGGAAAGAAGTGCGAACTTTTCCGGAAACTCGCAAAATGCTCCAATCCACTCACCATAGTAGGATATAGAATTAAGCACTACAGCACTTCATAAAAGTGTCTAAACCAAGTTTATTATACCTTAATATTCATAAAATAATTGCACATTTGTGTGCTTAAAATAAGAAGTACGAACATACCATGCTAATTGATTTTTTGTATGGGGCAGGGCCGTCACGTGGGTACTGGAGCGGGGTGGTAACCCACAGCTCTTTTTTAAAGAAAAACAATGTTGGTTCAAGGCTACTAATATTAAAATGAAAATATGAAATTGATTAAATCACAATATTAATATTTATTGATTATAATTTAGACACTTAGAGGTTTAGACACTTTTGTGAAGAGCTGTTGTGCTTAATTCTATATCCTACTATGGTGAGTGGATTGGAGCATTTTGCGAGTTTCCGAAAAAGTTCGCACTTCTTTCCGATTTATCTCGATAACCGTAGCTCGTAGAACAATTATGTCAATACAAAACTTGTAGAAAAAGGTGTGTTTTAAAACTTTTGTATTGACCATTTTGTTGTTAGATTAACAGAATTGGAGATATGGAGCAAAAACTTGATTTTTTAGCAATTTTTGCAAATTTCAAATGAAAAGCGGCGCGTGTTCCCGATATCAGAATGAGATAAAACTTCGTTTCTGAGTTTTTTGACATAAAAGGAAAAAAATGAGAGGTTACGTCTTTTCGATTTCGAAAATTCGTAAAATAAGGGACACCCTAATGTATGTATATTGAAAAGCATACATAATGTAAAAAAATTAACAACTATTTATGAAATAAAACGTTCCATTACATAAAATATGGATATAAAAATGCATAATTATAATTAAATGCACGATTTTTTAGAAATTAGTATATCAAAAAAGTAAATGCTTGAATTGAGAATTAAAAAATATTATCCAACACTTTTTGACAATTAAAGTATTTTATAAGCCTTTGGGAATCAAATACTACGTTTTATTATGTGTTTCTATCAGTTTCCTTATCAGCTTCAAATTAAAAACTTTTGTTTCAGTATTTAAAAAAATATTTTCTTCCTATTTTCTTTTGTGAGAGATAATTTGTTTTCGTAAAACGTAGTTGCATAAAAACTCAGTTTAAATTGTTAAAAAAAATATTAGGAATTTAATGAGCTAATCTAAAATAAATTTTCTATAAACTGCTTTATTGAATTAAACTAATTGTGCATTGCAAACGAATTTGACTGTTCAAAGTTGACTCGATTAAGGAAACAATTTGGAATATGTAGTGCATTAGTGAATTCTTGATTATTTTTTGAAGTGACGTAGGCTAATATTGTACATTTACTTGAAATCGGGCTAGAAGAAGATAGTGAAAAAATCACCTTTTCAATATAAATTGTATTTCTATATTCCTTAATATTAAGACGTATATAAAATTATGTGCATATTGCTATAACCTTTGTAAAAGCCTTTAATCATTTTTAAATAATAAACAGGTTTTTATAAATATTTTTATGGTTCTAATGTGGGATAAATGGTAACCTGCCCCAATCTATCCACTTACAAATAACTTAATACTTCTTCCTCTTAATTTTTTTAAAAGTAACACATACTTGCTTAAGGGATAAGAAAATATTATTTTTGCATTATTTATGCATATTTAATTATTGTAATATGTTGTCAAGCATTTTTTAATTAATATATTAAATATAAAACTGCTCTTTAAATATAATGAAAACTGCTACTAGCTACATGAAAAAAATTATTGCAAAATCATAATTATTTTAACAAAACACACATCAATAGAGGACACATTGTTTCTATTCAAAACTAATTACATTTAATAACAATTAAAAAATATTTCATCCAAAATTAGCTCCGTTTATGAAACACAACAAAAACTTCACTCTCCATAATTACTAATTAATAAATTTATGACTCCTTATGACAGTAACAACTACAAACAAATTGATTTATATAATTAAACACAGTTGATAGGACTTATTTCTAATTCCAAATCGAGTAACAATCTGGAAATTAACGAACATAATGCTTCAAGAAATCTTACACAGGGCACCAAATACTGTTTTTTTTTATTTTTTTTTATTATTTTTCTCTTGGGGTTTGAAGTGTTTTCGTTGGATAAATGATTGGATTTTTTTGTTACATTTTTCTTGTGCGTTCTTTTTCATTAATGATTAACGAAAGCGGCCATCGGTTATTGTTGTACGCATTCTTTTCATTTTGTTTACCGTGATGGCAACGGGCATTCGAATAATTAATTCATTCTTGCAATGGTATTTGGAAATATTTTCCGAAATACACATCTGTTTTGTGTCTTGAAGTTACTGCAGCGTCCAATTTTGGAATATTCCGTCGGTTTTTCATATAGGAAATGCGTTTTAATTAGATAAAATATTTGGTTGGATCTTTTTGATGAAAAAAAAAATGATTTTCACATTGAAAAAATATTCAATTTTCTGCTAGAATTATCTTTGTACGGCCTTGATTCTTTATTAAATCTTGTCATTTCAGTTCTTTTTCATTAAAGTTTTGCCAAATGACATTTTTTTTTAGATTTTTTAAAAAACTGTTTAAGTAATATTTTTATAATGACTCATAATAATTTCCCCTAATTATTTATTGGAATTTTATTTTAAAATGAGAATGCTCAGATTTTCTTTACTTCAATATGTTATTGTACACTATTCAAGCATTTAGACATAACATCTGCCAATGGATAATATAAAATATTGCTGATTGACAATTTTTCTGTTAAGATACCAACTTTTTCATAAAATTTGAATAATAATAAGAATCATAAATATATGAATTAAACTTTAGTAATTTATTACAAACAATATAACCATACACTTTTCTAACTGTTGTAATTTTACTAAAGCGAACAGCTAAAAAAGATAGTTTTATAAGTCCTTCTTTCTTTTGACTTTTGAAGAATACCAACCATTAAATTGTTTACAAATTCCTATCAGGTCTTTATGCTTTTTTCCCTTTTGAGGGACTAAATGAAACAAGATTGAATTAAGCTTCGTGCTGTGTAGGGATAAATGGGTTATGCGGAAAAACAGATTATTCGACATGTGTGGTTGATTTTTTTATGTGAGGTTTAAAGATCCATTAGAGATGTATTTGTGTGTGGTGTTTTCAAAATACATTAAGTGTTAGCGAAAGCCTTTGTTTATAAAATACAATAATAAAAAGATGTTATTTTGTTATAATTTCTAGAACATTAATAATTTTATAAAAATTAGATACAAGTCCAAAATAGTAAACAGAATATTTTAAAATATTAAAAAAAACATGTTTTGTTTTAATTTTTTTATGAAGTTAAAAGTTTTTTAAGGAATTTTTTACCATTATTAATTTGAAACGTAATGATACATGTTGCTATATATTATCTAAAAATTGAATTTCGCTACATTTAATGTAAATACACAGGGTGTACGATTTTATTTATTTATGAATGCTAATACAAATAAATACATATTTCATGAATAGGGTATCATAAATTTTTAAATTTAAAACTATGTACTTTATTTTTATAATTTGTACTTATATATTTATATTATAACCAAGAGAATTTGTAAACAACGTTTTGCTCAATTCAAGTAATTGATATCACATATCATGATAGATTAAGGGTTTACAAATTAAAAATAAATGCATTTTCTGCATAACATAAAACCTTTTAAATATCTCCCGTTCTATGTTTTATCCTATTAAAATATTAAATTTTGTTTTATCGATTAAATTAATTTCAAGCTTTTCTCATACTTCAAAGAAACTGTAATAACTAGTTTCGTACATAACTCACTATATTTAAGTTAATATTAATAATTCATGATAATAACGAGGATGTTAGAGTATTTTTTTACTTTGAATTTTGTGTCTTGCTTTAAGTAAGAAAATACATACGCTAATAAAAGTGTATTTAAATAATACATTTAGCTTATTTCAAACTATCATCGTTTCTAATAACAAATTAAATTTAAAAGGAAATTTTCGAATTCCAAAAATATAACATAATGTATGTATATCATGTAGATGATATATTAAACCAAACGATTTAATTTATTCAAGAAATACTTTTGCGCTCTTGTCGTTTACTATTTTATTTCATGTTATGCCACTTTTGCGATAAATGAGATGTTTTTTAAGCATTATGAAAAACGTATGTATGATGCAGTATATTCAACGTATGCATCTATAAATGGGCTTACCTCTAGCATGGTATTTCTTAGAATGTGCAGTCCTTGCTTTAAATAAAACATTTTTATACATTTATTTTAATAATAGAAATGTAGTCTTACGAAACTCATAAATAAAATCTAAAATCAAGGGGTACCACACTTATTTTAATATCGTTAAAAAAATATGATAATAACTTATTCCTTTCAAATATCAACGATATCATTACACGATGTTTACTGTTTAAAGGAATCACTTCTTACTTATATTTATAACTAACCCATGCTAAACACACACAAAAAAGAAGTTTGCAAAATTACATATAAAGAAGACACCTACAACTGCGAGGCTCTGAAAGCCGAGTGGTTTGAACCATTACGCTAGAAATCTGAGTGCTGTAACGGGTGCGGGATCGTTTCCAGCCTTCACTCTGGGTGTATATTCCTTTCCCTGTTACAGTAAAACTTCTTTCTGTGTATGTCTGACCTGACGGAGGCTTCATAAGCGGGTCTCTGACCAAGCGCACAAGCCGGAATATATATGCACCTACCTTCCCCCACTACAACTTACCATGTGAAATCTCATTGTAACAATATAAAAAAATATAATAAGTACTCTCAACCAAAGTATCCGTAATACACAGCTTTCATGGCACAATGCCGTAAATAACATATAACGGGCTGTAAGGAGCCTAGTGGTCCGGACCCCGGACTTGAAATCGAAAGGTTGAGAGTTCGGGCCCCGGTTGCCACTGAAGACTTACCGAGTATACGCGGAGTACGTGCTCGTAAAATCTGTTGGGTCCGAAAGTCCTGTGGTCGGTCATTGCGCAGTTCACCATGGGTACAGGTTCCTGGAGAAAATTTCCCTCCCCTTCAGGGACATGTCTAAATTGTGGAGGTGGAGACAGATGTTGCCATCTGTCAACAGATGGCGGCATCAGTCATATGTGTTTGTGTGTGTCTTGTGTTTGTCCTACTTGACGATGGTTTATAAGGGGGTCCTTGCGACCAGCCACACAAGCCTGAAAATATATGTAATCCAATCCAATCCAATAACATATAACGCAATGAAAACAAATGGGAAAGGGGGTCTAGGGTACTCCACCGCCAGTAGAAATGCTATATCGTCTGTTTCCGGTTTGGTGGAAGGAAGGAATAAGAATTGTTTGTCAAGATTTGTATGTGACTTTGAATGCCTTTTGTCGCCTTGATGTATGGCCTGACGTAGTTCTAGACTTAGGTTTGGGTTGTTTAATATTGGAGTGAGATGTGCATCAAGAAAGTATGCCAAAAATACTATATTGTTGTTTTTGGTACAACATAGATTTTGATGATTTTTTTGTTTCAGGTTTAGGGAACTAAGTAACAAGTGACTTAATAGCTTAAATGGGAAAATAAGGGTCTAGGGTACTCCACCCCCTGTAGAAATGCTGTATCGTCTGTTTCCGGTTTGGTGGAAGGAAGGAATAAGAATTGTTTGTCAAGATTTGTATGTGACTTTGAATGCCTTTTGTCGCCTTGATGTATGGCCTGACGTAGTTCTAGACTTGGGTTTGGGTTGTTTAATATTGGAGTGAGATGTGCATCAAGAAAGTATGCCAAAAATACTATATTGTTGTTTTTGGTACAACATAGATTTTGATGATTTTTTTGTTTCAGGTTTAGGGAACTAAGTAACAAGTGACTTAATAGCTTAAATGGGAAAATAAGGGTCTAGGGTACTCCACCCCTGTAGAAATGCTATATCGTCTGTTTCCGGTTTGGTGGAAGGAAGGAATAAGAATTGTTTGTCAAGATTTGCATGTGACTTTGAATGCCTTTTGTAGCCGTGATGTATGGCTTGACGTAGATCTAGACTTGGGTTTGGGTTTTTAATATTGGAGTGAGATGTGCATCAAGAAAGTATGCCAAAAATACTATATTGTTGTTTTTGGTACAACATAGATTTTGATGATTTTTTTGTTTCAGGTTTAGGGAACTAAGTAACAAGTGACTTAATAGCTTAAATGGGAAAATAAGGGTCTAGGGTACTCCACCCCCTGTAGAAATGCTGTATCGTCTGTTTCCGGTTTGGTGGAAGGAAGGAATAAGAATTGTTTGTCAAGATTTGTATGTGACTTTGAATGCCTTTTGTCGCCTTGATGTATGGCCTGACGTAGTTCTAGACTTGGGTTTGGGTTGTTTAATATTGGAGTGAGATGTGCATCAAGAAAGTATGCCAAAAATACTATATTGTTGTTTTTGGTACAACATAGATTTTGATGATTTTTTTGTTTCAGGTTTAGGGAACTAAGTAACAAGTGACTTAATAGCTTAAATGGGAAAAGAAGGGTCTAGGGTACTCCACCCCCTGTAGAAATGCTGTATCGTCTGTTTCCGGTTTGGTGGAAGGAATAAGAATTGTTTGTCAAGATTTGCATGGGACTTTGAATGCCTTTTGTCGCCTTTATGTATGGCCTGACGTAGTTCTAGGCTTGGGTTTGGGTTGTTAAATAAGTAAGACGTGAGTCAAGAATGGGTGTGAAAGGTAGTGCAGTATTGTAGTTTTTAAAGGAATATAGTTTTTGATGATTTTTTTTCAGATAGAGGGTAATGCAATGTAAAATTAGCAATTAAAAGCCTTACATAGTCCAACAAAATGTGATGTTTATGTATTTTAAATTGAGTGTTGCGTTGAAAATATTTTCGAACGTAAAATGATGTTTTTGCAGGATTTATATACCACAAAAATATCAGAGATTGAGATTTGAATTTAATGAAACATTAAGAAGAAAGATAAACTTTTAAACTTCAAATTTATTCACTTCCAAAACTTTAAAAAAAACTTAGTTTATATGTTAACAAAAATATGAACTGTTGTGTATCCAATGATACTAAAAAAATGTATTTGCACCTTTTTGTTCATAATTCTTATTCCAAATATACTCAACTCAAATATACTTTACCCTTCCAAAAAAGTATCACTAAGAATACAAACAAATCAAGGACTCATGAATAAAACATCAGATACATTGTCCCCCATCATTCTTAATACTCGACATACGTTAACTTTGAAATACATATTCTTATCAAAACTTGAGCAAATACAGTAACGCGAGAACAAAAGTTTCAGCTTTAACATGTTTCCCTAGTAAAACAAGTCTTATGGGTATGCAAGTATAATATAAAAAGTGAAATTATGCCACTTATATGCTTCAACGCGTCAACGTATTGTTGAGGTGGTTGGACAACATAGTAAGGGGCATTGTGTTAAGAAAATGTGTTTAATTTGTTTAAACATTTAAAAAAAAAGGACTGTTGGCTTTTAAAGCAACTTAGCAATACATAACTTTTGAATTTCATTAAATTAAACAAAATATTGAATTGGGAATATTTAAAAAACTATAAACTAAAAATTAAAATAAAAAAAATAATAATTAATGTGACAAAAAAAATTAAATCTAGTACATTTTTCCACAATGAAATGTAGCGAGGTTAAAAAACTTCGTATGATTATCTAAGAGACTTTTATTTTTTTACCTATGGGTTACTGGGACGATTATTGGGCCCATTATGAGTCATTATTTCATTTGTAATTGTTGTTTCGGGACATATAGATAAATCAAATATTATACAAAAGCAATTATGCTTATCAAGCGCACTGTGAAAAAAAATCTGTAACCATTACAAAAAAAAAAAAAATTGTAAAAACAAATTGCAAATACTAGAAAAAACTTTGTAACTGGAGAAATGAAGATTTCTGTTCAGAATTACAATTTTTTTTCTGTAAAATTGGTTATTTCTGTAACATTACTAAAAAATTTTCTGTATGTTTACAGAATTTTTTTCTCAGTTCGTTTTTCTTTGATAACAGCAATGTATTTGAACACTGTTAAACATTGTGTGTTTACTTTCCTCATAATAATCCCTAGTAGCTGCAATGGCTTTGTGGTGAACTGTTTCACCATATGTTCGGTATTGGGTTGAACCGTTTCTCATGTTTCTGTGGTTCAACTGAACACCGGAAATATGGTGAAACATTTCACTACACAGCCGTTGCAGCTAATAGGAACCATTACTTTGTTGAAAGCAAGCACAAAATTTTTAACAGTGAAATCTAATGTTTAACAAAATTTTGTTGGGAAAAAGAAGAAAACATTCGGTTAGGTTTAAGTCAAACTAGAAGAACTCTACGTTAGCGCCCGCTTCACTAAACTGAAAAGTTGGGTTGTTCTCTTCATAAATTAAATTAAGAATTCCCCTGAGAATATTCATAGCTTTTCTTAGGGATTTTTTTTCAGTTATCGGGGCATTGGAGCATCCTTCATTTATATCGCTACAATTTATTTCGCTAAATTGCACGCAGACAGTTGTTTACTTTCTCGAGAGCTGCTAGAGCGAAAGAATGCGGAGTGACGTCAAAATTTACTTAAATAAATGTGCATAAATTGTTATGGGTATTAAGTGTTGCGATGAAGCGGAGCCTGACTTTTGTTTCAAACTTTTATTATGATTTTTTAACCAGTGTTCGGAATCGGGTTATCGCTTGTTATAACATTTTTTGGGGCTAAGAAGTATTCGCTCTGCAATCGAAAGAATTTTCTGAAAAATATATGTAAAATAAGAAATGGTTTGATTACTTTTTTTAAAGATATTGTTTTTAAGAAAGTTTATACAAAGTTACTGTAATTAACAGCTTAACAAAATTAAACAAGTGGAGCAGTCAAACATTTTCATCAATTTTTTGTACTTATTTCTAGTACAAATTTTAAGTATCGTTATGAAATCTCTTTAGTAATAGACTATTTCAAACTTTAATGTAAATTCAATTTAACTGGAATATATGTATTTTTGGTGTACGTACACACTTGAACTTTTTTTTCTTAATATTTCACTTAAAAATACAATTTTTTTATATTTGATATAAATCATAGGTGCATGAGGGTGCGCGCAAAAATATTTGAAAAAATTTTAAATGATAATTAATTAATTAGCATGTTATGCATTAATTAGCATGTTTTTTAAACACTCATAACTCAAGAACCAATTAACTTAGACTTATAAAACTACCATGCAAATTAATCACCAATTCCTTCTGAAGGGCATGAACCTCAAATCAAGTTTGTGGCTCTTTTAGTTTTTTAATAATAATTTTTTATATTAAGAAACGTGAAAAAAAATCTAAATTTTTAGAAAAAAGTAACATTGACATGCAATAAAAAATTAATTAAAAAAACCAAATCTTTTTTTAGGAGGTTCAGGCCCTCCCCCAACTTATTCCACATATAAATAAACAATTCGTTTGACAAAATGTTAATTTTAACTTTAGTTATCACTGTTTGAACAAAGTAACACATGAGTAAGATGAAGTTTTGAGAAAATTGAGTTTAAAGGTTGCAAAGCTAACTGACTTTCATGATTTAAACATTAGAAAAACCTCTGTAACTTTTTATTATAGAGGAGTACCAGTACAAACTTTACATCATTTTAAAGAAGAAGAATTGGAGATTCCAATTTACTTAAAAACAAAAAATGCCAAATTTGGCTATTTTTGGCCTTTCCAAGTGTGTATGTATACCTTGTAAATTTGTATTTTTAAAATTCTAACAGGTTGTTCTTAGACCTTTTTATTACTTTTCTCCTAGCTTTTTTTTCAATCGCTAGTCAATGCAAAAAAAAAATCTAGCATATCCATAAGCAGAATTTATATACTTTTATGGAGGAACTTTATACATATATTTTACTTTGTTCACCAAAAAAAAAAAAAATAATAAAAAAAAATTGGGGGTATTTTTAGTCAATGTCACTACAATATTAACTAACAAAATTAGTTTAGTAGGTTAAATGTTTGTAGCAGGCACGTTTCGCACAAAATTTCTCTTAATTGTCTAAGTGGAGTCAATCTATGATGTACAAAATTTCAGCACGTAAAAAAAAATATTGAACTGCATTCTTTAAGTAACAACAAATGAATCCACTATAACACTTCAATTCCATCATTTAGATAAGAATAAAATGAAGATGGTGGCAGTTTAAAACTAATGCAAAATAACTTCAAAGTGAAGTCCTACACGATTCCGTAGTACGCCCAAAAACGCTGGATTAATATTTGGTGCTTAATTTCTTACAGAAAATTGCTAAATTAGAAAATTTTGCAAACATGTCAATATTATTTTAACATGACTCATGACTTTCTTGGTGGGGGACAAGATCGCCAAGCACTGCGACTTTAAGTCTATTGTACTAAGCCTCAGAAATGACACAAGCACAAGAGACACACAAAGAAAGAGACGACACAAACACATAGACAAATAACAATATTTATTGACAGTCACAAATATCCATGCCTGACCGGGATTGGAACCCGACCCCAGCAGCTCCAAAGGCTAGAATCCTAACGAGTGTGCCACCAGGGCGGCTTATTTTAACATTGAATCGGTTACTTTTTTAACTATAACTTAACACAAAACATTACTATTTAATAACTTTATAATTCTTTCTTTAAACGCAAACTGACGCATTTCCCATGCAAATCTTATTATAGTAAGTATTGAGGTTAGTTTTGGAAGACATATTTTTTTAATATATTTTATTCCTGCAATGCAGGATTTTTTCTCATCCCAAAAAAGTACATTTTTATCTTTAACACTCATACATTATGGGAAAAATAGTGAAAAAAAAAATAATTGCATTGGAATTAAAATAATTTTAATTTTTGAAATTTTCGCCATGTGACAAAAACCAACTACAAAATTCCAATTTTGATAAGAATGATTAGAAAACAATAATACTTTAAAATAACCTTCTTGAACAATAATTTTTTCAAAACAATTTATTTGTATTTAGTACTAATATTATTATACGTTTGGGTGCATTAAACCCATTTGGCGATATTCACTTTATGTTCGAGCCAAACACACTCGACCTTACCAGCCTCCATGATTGAAACACACATCAAGATGCTTCATGAACGGAAACATCCCAAGTCCCCATTGCCCATCATCACCCACTTACTACTCGTCTTTAAGCCTGGCCTAAGCGGCAACTTATCTTTTAAAGAGTAGTTGTTGGATGTTGCGATTATTTCCTACAGTACTTTTGTAACCGGAAAATGGTTTACTTCGCTTGTGATGGATGCAGGTTTAGATGTTTTTAATCGCAATCTTAATATTGTTGTGAGTGATTTAACAATTCATTCATAGAACCCATAGTCTTGGGTCAATAAATTGCAAGTTATGTTCTTTTAAATATTTTTCGTGCAACGTTAAATTATAATTATGTCCTATAATAATGATTAATTCTTCCAATTTTTTATGAAACAGATTTCCTTGTTTATTTTATTGTAACATTTTTACTTCAATATTTTCAATATTTATTGAAATTTATTATTTTCAATATTTTAAAGATTACCAATGATACGTAATATATTATTAAAAAAGCCTTTTGTAAGGTTTAGTTAATAGACAGGATAGTAGTATCTATTAAAAAACCCTTTTCTTTTTAAAGTATTCTAAGAAATAGTTAGGATTACACAGCGCAAATAGTGTGCATTTGTTTTCAGCAATATTTTTTAATATTTATGCACATATGTGTATAAAATATAACGTAGTTCATGCACAGAAGTTTATTTAAATGTATTTTGGCATTTAAAGTAATCTAGTTATATTTGATCAAAATCAAGTTATTGGTAGTAGGTCATTTTTAACGGGCTTATCATTTATTTTGTACACTCTTAACAAACGAGCGATTTTAACTCAGTCTGAGTTAATTTTCACACCTCCAGTCTTTTAAATGCACTTCCCCGAAAGGAGTGGTTCCTTTGTGTGTTAACCTCCGACAGGATAACTCCAAACGAGTGATTTTAACTCAGTCTGAGTTAATATTCACTCCTTTCCAGTGTCGAAAATGCACTTATCCTACTGGAGTGGATTTCACTCCTTTGGTTTAAGAGTGTAAGCAGAAAAAAATATTTAGAGTGTTAATTTTATAAAACTACACAAGAACGACAATGAGCTAATTTTTTTTGTTTTTTTAATACAAGAACAGGTCGCTCCCATGACTAAAATAGGTGAAAATGGAATATAACATTGCTATCTTTTCCATCCCAATCTTCAAGTCCACCACTTCCTCAGCATCCAAATCAACACAAAGTGACTCACCCCCTCCTATTTACTCCAATTATGTCCAATATTTCACGAGGCTCCTTTTCCAACCCTCCTCCAGTCCCGTCACTGGTGTCCTTCAAAACGGCTTTGTCTGACAGTAACAAAAAATAAGTTCCTTTTGTCCTTTAGGAATATTCAGACGGTTCTACGTCCACTTTGTTGTTCGATTGTTATTTTGGGAAGGCTTTTCTTGAGCCTTTCGATTGGCGACTGTCAACATGACATTGCTGTGTTGTTCTTCCTCCACATTGATTGTGACGCTTTTGCTGCTGTGTGGTGCTACGGCTGTAAGGAATAACACCGTTTTTGGAGGAAAATACAGAGGTAAGAGACGGTTTCGAGAGATGTTTTTGGCTGGCTTTTAGTAAAGTTTTGGGCATGGGGATATCTGTTTCTTTTTCTGTAATGGTTTAGCGATAATGGTTTGCAGTAAGTTTTGGTTTAAGCATTGGTGGATTATTGGATTATGTAAACCAGCATTGGCTTTTCATGTTTGTAAACATATATTTATTTCAGAAGAACTCCTAAATGTTTTTTTTTCTGTGTAGTCATTTTTAAATAATTTACTTTTAATCTGAATAAAATTTGCTGCAACGGTACAAAAAATGAGGATTGTTTTAGTTATTAGTGACAGTCTGTTTTTCTTTGTTTTAATATTTTTTATTTAGTGATACATTTTTTCTTATTGTTTACCCGAACTATTTGAATTGATTTTATCAATTTTACAGTATCAATTTTAATGTGGGACTAATGGTCATAATTTGATTATTTTTCGACCAAACAATAGGATAGTTATTTAACTAATATGTTATAAAGTATATTATAAAAAGTGTAATTGCAAAAACGCTTCAATTTTTTAAAGACAAAAATGCTTATTGCACTTATTTCCCAATATATAAAAATAAAATAATAATAACTCTTTTTGATTGAATAAGAATGAATAGCCCTTTTATTATTAAGAAATGTCCTTAAAAATACATTTTTGTTTTGGGAACACAATGCAAGCTTTTTGTTAAAGTTAGTTTTATTAAAGTTTAGTTTTTTTGAAGTTATTCTTTCGTTTTTTTAAATCTTAATCCTAACGAAAACGTTTACCCAGCAAGCACTTTTCCACACAGAACTCTTTTTTCAAAACTAGAAAATTTTATCTACCCTTCATAAAAACTCTTGTTAAAAATGATATAAAGCTTATTCTCGGAACCCGAAAATATCTCCACAAGAATTCTAACCAAACGATACAAAGAGTTAATGTTTTTCTCAATTTATTTTAAAAACTCCGCACACCCTTCGGTGCAGTTCGTGTTTTAATCTCAAACCCTGAACCGTGACGCTCCCTTATTTTTTCCACATAGCTACGGGAAATAACCCTAAGATTGATTATTTGCACGTTAGTTGGGGGAACTCTCGTTTACTTGTAAGAACAGCATAATGAAAAATTTACATCCACGGCATCTTTTCTGCTCTCATGGAAAATGACGTGCATGTTTAACGAATAATTTTGAATCCCACTATACAACGTAAGAGTTTTGTTATATTTCAATCACGCTTGTTGTGCACTTTTTAAGAATTATTCTACAAATGGGAAGCGGTTCTGAAAAATAAAAGTAGGTCCATGTTGCATTCGTTTAATGCTTTTTGTTTTGCAAATTTAGTTCGATTTTACTTCAATTAAGATATTATAAAATTTCGGTTTTATATGTTTATTAAAAATGTTTATTTGATTAGATAGACTTCACAACTTCATTGATGCTTTAAAATTGTAGTGTTGAGGTACTCCATAAGAATGGTAGCAGCATAGGTTGTCCCTAGTTTTTTGAAGTTAAGTTAAGGCCCCCAATTTTTAGATTGGCATCACACAAAAATATATTTATTTTACAAGATTACTATATTTCTATGTGAAACGTTGCTTCATAAATCTGGGAACAGCCAAAAGCTATCATGGGTGCTAATTTTAGGTATAAAAGCTTGCGACCTGGCATCTCCATTTGGGGACAGTTTTTAAAACCTCCCCACAAACATTTAGCTCGTTAATTAGTTTCGAAAATCACCTGGTTCGATAGAGGAAGATCCAAATATATTTGTATAAAATGTAGGTTTATATTAAGAATATACATTTAGAATTATACTTGCGTCTCAAGAGGTTAATAGTGTGAGTTATAAATCGGTCTTTGCCAGCGAAATTGTTGATTTTTGTTGTATTTTTAAT
This sequence comes from Hylyphantes graminicola, assembly GCA_023701765.1. NCBI lineage: Eukaryota > Metazoa > Arthropoda > Arachnida > Araneae > Linyphiidae > Hylyphantes > Hylyphantes graminicola. Next base: position 47,396,627 of record CM043115.1, on the reverse strand, counting down.
TTGAGGATAGAGTAAATAACTATAAATTCGAGTTTCCAGTAACCAATTTAAGCTTACAAAGAATCGTTTAGAAGGTTAAAATTTTATATTTTGGTGCTGTGAATAAACAAATAAGTTCTATCTGTTCCTTGCAATTAAATGCACATTCTCATATTCATTTAATCTAAAATCTCTCATAAATTAATTACTCTAACAACATCTTTTGCGAGACCTTCGAAATCTGCACGACCTTCATGTTCATATTTTTTTTTATTTAAATTAAGTAGATTCCTTGGTAATGGTATTTTTGGGAAGCTTGAATACTCTAGTTTATAATAGAAAAGTTTGAATCAAGGGAAATTGTAAAATAAAGTTGTAAAATGAATTATACACAGATATTCCTTATGTTTACCTCTGGATCCGAAGACTGCAAATGAACTTGGAGGGAAATTTATCAATTCTAATATTAATTCAACGAAATAAACATAATAGCGCAAAAATATGTAGTAAATATTCCTTTTAGAAAACACACGTCTTCTTCTTAATCGCTACAGCCGATTTCAGGCCAAAGCTGTCTCAATAAGCTTGAACCATCTTGTTATATGCGAGGCCAATATCTACTAATTATTCACGCTTAAACTCCTCAAGTTCTTTTTTATATTGTCCATCCACCTTGTCTGAAGCCTACATCTTTTTTCTCTTTCCTACTGGGTTTTGAAATGTTATTTTTTAGCCGTATTTTCATCAGCATATCTATATAAATGTCCATCTTAGTTGCGATACTTCAATTACTTTTACTATGTTTGTCTCCCTGTTTAATCATGAACTGCAATTTAAATTCAGGGAGATAGCTCACATAGTTCCCCAAATTTAAAATTTACTGAATAAATTTGATGGAATATTTTCTTTTTTTATTCCATCTGTATCATAAAGTGGGATTAACATTAAAGACAGCGTCACCCACAATTTTTTCTGTTATTGCTTTTGTAGTTTATTTGTTATTCAAGCGGTTAAAAAGCGGTCGTAAATCAAGCGAGGGAATTAAGCAGTAAACCAACAATGAATTTTTAGTGCCGGAGACGATACAACAACGCTTAAGGACTCGGGTAGTTAAAAGTGTGCGGCCCACGGTCAAGAACATGGTAAATTGTGGCTTGGGAAGTGAAGAAGAAGAATAGGAACATAAAAATGAACGAAATTGCAGTTTTTTTAATGGTTAAAAGTATTAATTTTTAGGTCAGAAAGATGATTGTTTAAAATGGGTGCTCATTAATTTTTAAGCAAATATCTTTTTAAAAAAAACTTAAGTAGTTTTGAAATATTTCTTTTTAAAGTTTCAGTTCTGAATTTATATTATAAGCTAGGATTTATTTATGGTTAAGTACTACCATTATGCATTAGTATGAAATTTTTACAAAATGAATGAAATCTCATTTTTGTTTTCTGAAACTAATTGGATAATTATTTTTTTAAAACGACATTAACAACTGATTTAATACATACTGCAGCAAAATTTTATGGAAGATTTTGAAATTTTCTATGCACCAAGTACCCATGATAATGTTACATATGTAACAGATTTTACCAAGTTAGAAAGTATTTTTTGTATTAAATGAAAAATCTTTTAATTAGAACATGGTAAAATATCAATCTAAAAATATGAAATCTGTGAAACATCGTATTTCGGTATTAAAAAATATTCTATTTACTTAAAAACAAAACAGTTTATTACTATTTTATGTTCCCTAAATAAGTTAAGCATGATTTCTTTCATTAAAGGAATCAATAAGTTCAGTTTTATTTAATTCGTTTCTAAATAGAATAAACCACTATAAACCATTGTGTACAATGCAATTCAACTTTCTACTAATAAAATATGATATTACGACATGACTTTGAAAAAACAGGAAACTAAAATGTTGAAGTTGAATAGGTGCTCATAAATTATAAAGACAGTAGACAAGAAGCATATCCTATAATAGATAAAGTATTATTATAGCTTACTCTTCAGGCAGTAGTATTGTAATTTGTTTTAAAAAAATCCACATTAAAGTAAAATAATTAAAAAATTCTGCACCTTTAAGTCTAAAAAAGCAAGTCCACATGAAGATCTAAAAGTAAAACAGTATAAAAATTTAGAAAGATTGTAGCTGCATACCCTTATATACGTGTGGTGTTTATTTACTTAACAAAATGGTTTGTTTCATATCACTTTATAAGTTTTCGTTCAATAGACAACTGGAATGGCTCCACCTACAGAAACGTTAAGCTATGTCAATCTTTGCCTTAAATCCTACAAACCAACCACCCTTCTGCTAATTTGTCCAAACCAGAGTGGTTATACATACAGTGACTCAACAGTTACGTCAACCATTTTCGTTAGCATCTCAAATCAAACAAACCAATGACGCTTCGGCCCGATCGAATTGCCGATTTGTATATTGTTGCACCTTTCAAGAGAAATTTGTTCATGCCAAGACTTATTTTACATATTTTTAACCTGAGATATTTTTTATAAAGATTAGTACCTAATACTGGAATGCAATTATGTGTGATCATTAAAATCGTTCGTACGTAGAACAAATTAATAAACTTTATTAATAAATTATTCGTTAATTATTCTGTAACCCTGGTCAAGGAGGTTATTCTGTAACCCTGGTCAAGAAGGTTATTCTGTAACCCTGGCCATGTGTAAATCCCAGGTCACATCGTTTACTAGCTCATTTACTGCCCAACTTATTGTGCAAATATTCTTAAACTTACGAATCGTTGTTCTCGGATTTTTCAGGGTAATTAAATCGGAACTGTCGATAACATTGAATTAAATATTTAAACAAGAATTAGTTAATGAAACAAAATCATCCTAATTCATACATTCCATGGTTTTTGTTGAACCACCATGACATATATTCCTATCACTTTATTAAACTGGAGAAAACTATACAGCAACTGAAATATATCTTTGTCCCATAGCCTATTTCAGAGTAAACAGATTCCCTTGACTTATAAAGAATGATGTTCGCTGTAACAAGGGTCTGAAGCTATTGGGCCATATTTCTCTGCCGTCAACATCCACTGTTTCTAATGTCTTTTCTGAGGCTTGGTCCATTGGTTAGAGGTTCAACAGATAATTTCTACTATTAACTTGAAGATCCGTTATTTGGGGAATTGCTGTTGAGAGCAAATGTGCAAGACCTACGATTCAAGATCCTAAAGCACTTTTGTGATAGAAGGTTATTTCACACTTGAAAAGTAGAACATTCCTTAATCCTTTTCATTCGTTTTAATTATTGTTTTGCATATATGTTACAGATATGTTATGTATAACATTATTAAATTGACAACAATAAAATTAAATGCAATATTAATTTTCTATAAACCTGCATTTAATTGCTAATTATAATTGTTAACATTTTTTTGCTCAGGATATAAAACTGGAGAAAAATAGGAAATCGTCCCACGATGCGCTCAGATTCATTTTGGAATTTTTTTCGAATTGGTTGTTCCTATGAGCCCCCCTCCTCTATCCATTTATTATTCTAATCTTTAGATAGTTACCGAGTCATATATTAACTTTTTTGAACACTTATTATTAAGTTAATAGGAATCAGTTTTCCTTGTTGATATTTAATATTTTACTAAGCTTGAAATGCCAAAAAAAAAAAAAACATGCAATTTCAGTTATATGTGAAATTATAAAATCAAGTGTTGAACGTGTTTTTAAATGCTCAATTATGCCTCTTTGGATGGCAACAATATTATTAATAATTGCATGATATATTTTTAATAAATAAATGTATAAGACACGGACAATTGTTACTATTATCTTGGCACCATGAAATTATGTCATTTAAACAAAGCAAAAATAAAAATATTAACTAAGTGAAATATTTCTAAATAAAGAAGAAAATAACGCTAATTTCATAAGGATTCATCGGGGCATATTCTAATTTATTTTAATTACAATTTTAAAAAGTTCTCAAACTCTAATCAGAAAGAACAATCATGAAGTATTAGCCATTTCCCAATATGCCTAATTTATCACGAACTCTATTTCCTTTTCCAAGTAATTAAACAATGAAGTGGGACCTCCTCAAAATTTCTATAATCAATAGGAGCCAACAATAGAATCCCCTTTTTATAAAATGGAAGACATTTGCCGAGCCCGATGACACTCTTTCGAGACTTCCTTTCTTTAATGATTCCTCTTTAACAGAAATTAGTTCTGGGAAGGGAGTAATGTTATTCGGCCGGTGAACTGTTATCTAATTTAAAATTATGAACTTGAATTTTTTCTACTGGGCATTACAACTTCATTGTAATAACAAATTATCGCAGTGATTATAATTCAAAGAATATTAGTTTAAATATAAATGTTTTTTTAAATGGCGGTGCAGAACGTTTTATTTCTACTGTAAAAGTAACTAAATTGTAATATTTAATTAACTATTATCGATCTGAACCAATTACATTTGAAACAATGACCGATTAGTTTTGAAAATGTTTAAACTTAAAAACTATTTTTACTCTTTACATTTTAAAATTACCCAGTTTTTTTAAACTAATATTCCTTTATTAATACTTGTATGCAATACTTATTTTTTTGGTATATTGTAAAATTTATCTTTATTATTTTATTTATTATGAAATTGTGTTTCCTTTAGTTAATAGTTAACAATTAAATTGTGTAAATTTGACATTGTATAACAAGTTTTTATCAAGCGATTCAGTTTAGAACTACACATACGTAAACAAGAACACATTTATTCATTTTCCAATAAGTAACCTTATGGTCATAATACCACAACATTTTTACTACTCTTTTATGTTAATATATCCCCGTCTCAAATCAAGGACAATTAACGCCAAGTGTTTATTTCGTCACTAATTATCCCACTTACTAATTACCGTGATGGCTTTAATAAATTACTTTCACACAGTATAAGTCGCAATGAGCCACTACTTTTTCTTTCCCACTGATTTACACTACACTTTTCTCGGAATTCCTCAAGTGATATCACTCACACACCGGTCCGTTGTATTTCCCCCATTTTCCATCTCCACTGATTGCACTAAGCAGGAAGCACGGCTAAATTAAATTAGAGTGGCAGCAGCGGGCCAGCGAAAGAGCGACCCCACCGGATGTGACGTCACGCCCCAAATTATCCACTAACGAGAGGGAGTCGTGCTGCTTTCTAGGTGCTGAACCGGGAAATGTGGAATTATGGGTTGCATAAGTGACTTTAAGTGGACAATTGAGGAGGACAGTTGTTTATTTATCACTTTTATGCCCCGTTTCTGTGAGTCTTCATAACAATTTCGGTGGGAAACGTAAATATTTTTGTCAGGGCGAATAAAAGAGAGATGTCACAGAGAGGGCTGGATTTGAGTTTTTTATAGTGCCGGAGGGTGACAGTATTTGTGTTTAATTCTTTTATTCGATTGCGTGCTAGAGTGATCATATTCTCGAGGCACAATGGTTTACACCTTTTGTTATTTGTACCATTTTCTTTTTAAAAGTGATAAAAAAACATTTCTTTTTTAAGCTTTCTTATAAATGTAACATTTCCATATTTCTTGAAAGACCACTATGAATTTAATATCATTATTTCCAGTTTTCTAAGAACATACACATTCCTTATAAATCAAAATCATTAAATAGAGTTAATATTTAAAATGTCAAATTAGTTTTTTATTATTTTATACCTGTCGAATTAAAACATTAAACATAACAATAACAATTCTCTTACTTTGAATGAATATGCTTTTACTTTTATAATGTGATATGAGACTAGGGCACTAATATGAACTAAAGTGCAAGAGTACTTTTAAACCTTTCAGTGCCAATGACAATTTGACATCAACATTTTAGAATTTTTTTTTTCTGTTCGTCTATATCCATTTATGATATCAAAAAGCACATCATTCGATTCTTCAAACTTTTTTCTATTAGAAAATATTTTTTAATAATCGCAATAGATGTCAGCCCTATTATTTTTTAAATTATGATCAGATGCCAAATGATATTACTGGAACTGAAAGGGTTAAATACGAATGTTTTATTAACGTGACATAAAATATGAACTAGCAAAATAAGAATTTTTTTCAAGTACGTATCAATAAAAATTTATTTTGAACCAATTGAACGGAGAATGACTTTTACCAAATAACAGAGAACAAATAACAGCATCAAGTGTAATAAGTGGCTTTCAAGAAAAATCAATGTTTCCGAAATTTTTCTAGCTTTCTTATCATTTGCTACTAAGCCTCAACAATGTTTATATCAAATATTTTACAACTGTTGGTATTAATACGTTGACAGTAAGAACAATAGTAGTGGATTGTTGCTACATGAGCATATCTAAGTATCTGGCAAACTATTTTGCAGCTTCCTTGAATGTGAAGAAAACGTTCATAAGTGTCCAAAGTTAGTCCAAAAGTGAGAATCCCTGAGCTGCTATTAATCTTTATCATATCGTCGATCCCATGAGAAATCCACGAATGCGGAATGTCTAGAAGGAGTTTTTTGAAAATGATGAGCGTAACATATTCCACTTTTTCATCGTGTGTTTGTAGTCATTCGTGGTTACGTCATAACTACATTTTGGTATCTCTGATGGTAACCAAATAAATGTATCGGTTTTTATAATAATGGTTTTTATTTTTATGCTATAAACAAAAAGAAATGAAAAATATATTATATAAAAACTTCTTTTTCATATATATTAGTGATATATATTTTTAATCATTTAAAGTAATTTTTTTTATAAAAATATACAAATTTCCATACTATTTCAAACGTCAGAATATTTGCTATTCAGCATAAAACTAAAAAAACTGTAACATTGTTTTCAATATTAATAATGACTAGCATTAGACAAATTTGATTAAATCATAAGAACAAAACTTTGAAAAATACCATCAATAATATGTTAAAAGTAATTATAATGGCTGTTATCAGATAAAAAAAAGTTTAAAAAAATCCCCAATCTTGATAAACTTCTCATGTCTTCACCCAATCTCCTCAAGCTTTTATTTATTGCGTCCCTCGATCCCTTTATTTTAAGAATAACCGAGTTGTCGGAAATTTGTTTTCAAGTACGGTCCTTTGTTTGTTTCCAGTAAAAAAACAAAAAAAGACAGATAGATGACATCAATGGAATTACAATGACTGTCGCTGAAATCCAGAGCAAACAACGAGTTTATTTCCCAAACTGGTCTCTCGTCTCTCCCAAAGATTGTTACTATTTCAAAAATCAGAATATTTGCTAATCAGTTTAAAATAAATAACAATGTAACAATGGCTTACAATATTGATAATGACTCACATTAGACAAAGTTAATTAAATCATCAGAATAAAAAAATATTCAATAAGTTAAAAATAATCATAATGGTTGTTATCAAATAAAAAAAGTAAAAATTTCTCCAATCTTGATAAACTTCTCATGTCTTCACCCAATCTCCAAAAACTTTTATTTATTGCGTCCCTCGATCCCTTTATTTTAAGAATAACCGAGTTGTCGGAAATTTGTTTTCAAGTACGGTCCTTTTGTTTGTTTCCAGTAAAAAAAAAAAACAAAAGACAGATAGATGACATCAATGGAATTACAATGACTGTCGCTGAAATCCAGAGCAAACAACGAGTTTATTTCCCAAACGGGTCTCTCGTCTCTCCCAAAGATTGTTTAGGGACATGTGTCACCAGAGCAATATGGCAGAACTTCTTGGGTTCGAGTATTGATTTGTATTATTCAGTTTTATTTTAGGAGCGTATACCTCTGCACGTTTATGATTGAGGAAAGTTATAAAATGAAAGCGAATCAGTTCAATTTGTTTTCCTGGGGCCTTTGATACAGAGGGGGATCGTCTTCGGAAATGAATGTTTGTGGAATTTGAGCTTTTTTTTGTGGGTTTGGAATCAAATTTGATGGTCATCAAAAGTAGAAAATAATATAAAAATAAATAAAATATACTAGTAATCACCAATATTCGAATTACATAGAAGAACAATAAAACAGACTACAGTTATTGCAATATGTCCTAAAATTGAAAAAAAGTAATGGAGCCCTTTTATTTCTAAGGTATTTACAGAATTATGTAACGTCTATTGCCTTTACCAATTTTTTATAATATAATAAAATTATTTAAAAATTATGTAACATGTTGTATCTAAATTACTTACAGGCCTTTGTAACTAATTAATATTTAACACTAATTAATATTTAAAACTGATAGTTTTCTTTATGCGTCTATATTTTTAAGTTTGTCATTCTTATGTGAATAAATTTTGTATTGTATAATTTTTTAAACACTTTCGAAGTTTACTTGCTAGATATTGACAAAAAGATTCATGTAACCTTAACTGATAATTTAATTTGTGTTCCATTGATATTTAAGTTTACCGTTCTTATGTGAGTGAATTTTGTGTTATTGCATTTCCCTAGACTACTTATAATGTTTACTTATTAAAAATTGATAATAGCATGTATGCCAAATAATTTCTTCACTGGCATATATATTTGTAAGAAAAGTAAATATGTTTTAGATTTTATACTATTTTTTTGTGATGGTTAAATAGTTTCTATGTTTAACAATAAGTAATGCATAAGCGCAAAAGTCTCCACAACGTTTTCATTTATGCACCACGATTGCCCAGCAAACATTATCTGTCAATTTATTATTTAATTTTCTTTATGTTGATATAGGGCACAATCACATAACATTGATAGTATTTTTTCCCACATTCACTATTTCTAATATGCGTGGTTAAACATTTGATTTCATCCCAACTGATTTAATATTTTATTTAATAAGTTATTATAAATTAATTTTTATAAAAATAATTTTCAATTTTTAAATAATTTTATTTGCCATGGCTACACGTACACTTTCTCATTTCCGTTGCTTTAGTTGTCATTTACAATTCAAAACATGTCTAAAAATAGCCCCGTTACTAAACACTTAAATCCTTTATCATAAATTTTCCAAAGAACAACAAACAGCAAAGCAAAATCGAAGTCCTTCAAAACACAAAACAACCATAAAACACTCTCTCAGCAGTAGGTACCTTATTTACCAGAGTTTTCCGAATAATGCACATGGATCTTAAAAACGCAGTCTAAAGAAATTGTTTCAGCAGAAATAAACTTACTGTTCTGTTCAAAGATGCTTGAGACGAGGTACTCATTTTTCAGCTGTTTTATGGGCCAAGACCTCAACATTCGCACTATAAAGACACTTCTACATTTAAATAGGAAAAGTTTTATTCTGGAGAAAGTTAGAAATTTTGTAAAAGAATGTAGCTGGTATGGTTCTTAAATTCAGTGCTCTTTAACTAATAAGTAAATAAAAATGTGTATTGGATTGTGTGTTTTAAAGTCTATTATTATTTATTATTAAGGCTAAAAATTTTTGCTGAAACCTTTAGTTAACGTTTTTTTTCTGGTGTGTTGCTGTGATAACTAATTATTGTTTGAAAATAGATTTTAAAAAATTATACACTAAGATATATAAAAACAAATTTTTACTTTTGAACTTGTGTGTCTTTTAATACTTTCAACTTTAAGTTAAAGTTATACGGTGATAATTCTAAGTATTATTTTCATTGCTTGTAGTTCCTTTATTTGATTTTATTATTATTTAATTAATATTATGTGGGTTCAATTGGATGTTGTTTTTAAATAAGGGTAGTAAATTTTCTCTATTTTGTTGAAATTCGGAGGCTCAAATGACCCTTAATCAAATAATTATCCTTATTTCTAATGTATAACAATGCTATATGATGCATCATATAAAGCTAACTAATAAAAAATGCTTTCAAAAAGTACTTAAAAACGATTTCCTTCACAATGCTTATACGCATTTCATCCCACATATTGGTGTTCCAAATAAACCTTTTCTGATTTCGGGAAAAGCCTGCATTAACCAGGCTATTTACATTTCTATACTCCGAGAATACTCTCGCATAAAAGAGTAATAGCTTACATCTTTTTTACAGTATTGACGTCATTACACATGCTATAAATAGCGGAAAGTTTCAAGCCCAAGGCATAAAGTGTCTTCCGTTTTTGATTCCAATCCATACTCTTTCATCGGCCTAATCCCATTTACACGAGATCTCTTAGTTACTCCGTTTATTAACCATTTATTGTATGTATTTCCATTCAGCCGTCGGCCACAAAATAAATACCCGAAAGACGCATCGAAAAATAAACATGATAACTGGTGAGGAAAGAATGTGGATTTGAGAGTTATTTTTGGCTAATATTGGTTTTAGTTTCGTAATTTTTAAAATTGTAATTGAATTTTATCAACAATATAATTCCGCTATACCTTCCTTACAGTGTTTGCACAAATAGCGTATATATAATCTAAAAGTAATGGTTAATTGTAGAAATGTAGGCCATAAATCTGGAATTTGTCATTTATTTTTATCAACAAAATATTTGCGTTATAGCTTCCTTGTAGTGTTAGCACAAACAACATAAATATGATAATCTAAAGATAATGCAAAATTATAGTAATTAATTAAATAAATATGGAATTTCAAATTTAATTTGAATCTATAAAATGTGTTTGCCCCTGGTATAAAATAAAACTACTGAAGCTTCCATTAAAAAAAAAGCAAATACTGTCACTGATTGAAAGTTGAAAGATTGAAAGATTTTCAGTGTAAAATTATCATCAAAGTAATCAATAGTCAAAGTTATAGTAAACTTTTGAATCGTAGGTAAAAAACTTTGTGTGATGGTGTTCTTCATTAACTAAAAAGAGGTTATTAAATCAGTTTGTTGTAATAAATTAAAGTATTTTTTATTGTATAATATTTATTTAAGTAAATGTTAACAGCGACAATATGCAAAAAAAACCCCTTACATTTTTATTTAAATAAAAGAAATGAAGGATGAAGAAAGATTAACGAATACCGTCAGGTTCCATTTTTAAAAAAAATATTACGAAGTGAATTTTCAAATTACAGCTATTTATTCAAGTGCAAATATTTTTTTTTTAAAACTATTATATAGTTAGTTAATTCCATCGAAATACGAATGTCAAATACGTTTCAAACAGCTATAAAATGATTCTTTAAAATTAAACGGAAATTTTCCACTTTTAATATTTTCCTTACAGTATTGTTTACAAGAATGTCTTTTAACTGTGATTCTAACCCAGCAATAAGATAGTCACGTTCCACGTAGAGTTCAAAATGTTTTACATTTTAAAATATTTAAATAAAATATAGCATTTGGATGTGATATATAAAAATAAACTGGTAAAGCGTCCGTTATTATTTATTTAACATCGTTGGGGTTCCATATTTTTACGCAACGTTCTCTTTGCTGTTATGTGTTCTGGAAATGTGAAATTTGACTTTCAAATATTCCGTGGCCATTAAAAATCCTCAAAATGAAATGGTTGTATCGCTTTTCTCTGTCACTATAACTCGCCATTGGGGAAATTCGTGCCACTTTTTTGGGAGAAGGATGATTTTGAGAGTCAGATTTGTTGTGCTCCAGAAATATTTGGATTGGGTATTGGGACGGATTGACTAATGGAAATTTTCAATGTGCAGATTGAAAATCGTACATTATGCATACGGAAGTTCGTAGTTTTGCATTCGTAGGGTGTGGTTATACTTTTTTATAACCGGGTTCGTGGGAAAGGCTTAAGCGTTTGAAGAAAGAAATTTGTATTTAAACTTTATAATGTGGTTATAGGTATGTTTAACTTTAACTATATAACTTTTTCGCTGATTTGACACAAATATTCTAAATGTTGTATCATTTCTTTTTGATAACGTTCAGTTATGAAATATTATATAACTTTTTGATGTTTGTAAGGAACTTTTCACTATGTGTCAAAAAAGTAACCTTACTACAACGCTGAAATTTACTTAAATATAGTTTAATAAAATGTATTTTATACTTTTTTTTACTATAGTTATCGAAACAGACAAAATGGCCGTAAAAAGGTATTATCCCATCCTAAACTTAAAAAAAAAATATAAAAAATAAAATCGCCGTTTCCCCCATTTATGGTATGCATATTGTAATTTTTTCCATGATACTTTTAGCCAATTCGAAAAATTGATTGTTTTCTTTTACATAATTTCCAATTTTGTTTCTGTGTTAGGACCTTCCATGGCCAATGTGGTTTGTAATACGCCTCTTGTAGAGAAGGCCAGGATTCAAATCTCAAACATAGTGTAATCGGATGTGTGCGAGAACTATTTCAATTGAAATTAAATCGATCAACTTAACAATTAAAACACCGTATATCTAGGTATTTAAGATTGTTTAACTATGTCTGCATTAAATGGTTTTCAACTTTTTAAGTAAAAAAAATCTTTTATTGGTAAAAATTACTTATAAGTACAGCTGCTGGTTAGCTAGAGCAGACTGCTGCTGGTTAGTTAGAGCATACTGCTGCTGGTTAGTTAGCAGTTATTTTCAGCACAAAATCAGCCGATTTGGAAAGATATTAAGGCGTCAATCGAATTTTAAATATTTTAGATTAAAGTTACTTCAAAATAAATATAAAAAATCAATGATTTTCATTATACACTTAAAGTGATTACATTTCTTGGATATAAAACGCATAAAAATTCTTCTTGAAAAGAAAACAAACTTATTCTTTTCACACTCTTCCATTTACTATTTTTGTTCTCCACAAACCGATGTTCCATTTTTTCCCCTTTACTATTACAAGAGATATTTGTAGCTCCGAGTTGAAACACGACCATCTGCAGACGACATTAGGGTGTTGCCAGATCACCTAACCGATACTTCTGAGAAATTCTTGACGAAAGCGTTACAAACAGTTAACCGTCAAAAAGAAGATTTTTTTTCTTCGCTTTTCCTCTTTTTCAGCTGTTGTTGCATCGCTTTAGGTCAAACTTTACAAAGAAACCCCATTTGCCCGAAAACTGTGATTCCATTTGTTGCTCTTTTTTTGTTGCCGTTTCTCGAAGAAAAATAACACGAGTTCGTTCGAAATTAGCACTAGCGTGTCTGTACTTTAGAGCTAAAGTGGAATAAACACATTTAAGACCGCGCCGGTGGCGCGATCATTAGGATGCTAGCGTTTGGAGCTGCTGGGGTCGGGTTCGAATCCCGGTGAGGCATGGATGTTTGTGAGCGTCAATAAATTTGTAAATGTGTTTGTGTCGTCCTTTCTTTGTGTGTCTCTTGTGCTTGTAAAAACTCTTTCTGTGTATGTCCCACTTGACGAAAGCTTATAAGCGGTTCTCTGAACAAGCACACAAGCTGGAATATATATGTACCTCTCATACCATACCACATTTACTTTACAAGCTTCGCATAAGCTACAATTATAATACTTACTGACAATGCTAGTTTATTATTTTAATTTTACTGCAAAATATAATTTGCGTATCTTGGAAGATAAAATGATAAATGTTTCATGGTTTAATATAATAACTGATCTCTTACTTTAAATGTAAAATTTGTGTAACTTTACAGAAGCATATAAATGGTTAAATGTAAATTGTGAATTTTTCTTTTCTGGTTAACCCTACTGATTAATATGAGTCATACCAACGGCACAATACCAATTCATTTATCACTTAGTGTGTACAAAATATCATAAAGTAAAAAATACATATAAATTAACTTTTATTCGAATACATTTTGTGTATTGGTTCAACATGACTGCAACACTGATTTTTTGTGTGTTTTTTGCGTAGGCAAAATCAGAGGCTTGGGGCTTGAGAAATGGGGCTTGAATCCGAAAAATTATTAATCTGACCTATAATAATAACTATAAACAAGAAATACGGTAGCAAAACACATAGTTCAAGAATAGTAAATGTCCCTCAAGAATTTATTGAACTATTTTATTGATTTAAGTAACCATGTTAAAAAAAAACAGTATATACTTAAATGTGTTGCAGCTTTCAACAAAAAACTACATAGTACTACTAGGTGTGGGATTTCGGGAGGAAGGAGTTAGATTAAATATATAGTGCCCTAATTGTTTTCGCGTTTTTTTATGATTCAATCCATTGAAAATGAGGGAAAACTATTTAAAAATCATAACTTTTTATGTTACCAATGGTTGGATATAGAAAAATTTTATGACTAAAACTTATTTATGTAATCTTGAAATAAGTAAGACGTAGTATATAAATACTGTACCACAATAAAGATATACCAATCTCCATAATATAGAAAACCTTTACATGAGGTGTGCTCTTGGCGTTTGAAAAATTCAAAGACTTTAACGCGTTAAGGTTCGATTGGTGTGGGCAAAAGATAAAGATTAAAAAAAAAGTCGTATTTTGCGAAACTATGCCATTCTTCTTCTTAAGTACAGAAATAGAAGAATCGTTCTTTTCCTCTAACTTCCGTTTTGTGATGAGCGAAATAATAAATAAAAATTCGTCAAATGACGATTTGACGATGCGGGGAGAAAAACACCGAGAAAAATATGAGAGCTCATTATTTTGCACCTTTTGGAATAATTTATTTTTTTCATTTCTTCGATAAATAAATCCCTCTTCCTTTTTTTCGGATTCATTAAAGTCGGGCTTTTTCTTTTCTGAAGTTATTAGTTTCATGACCTTAGGGAATTTCTCTAAAAACAATTAGGATTTTTATGACCGTTTTCTTTTGAACCTGAAGTTTCAGGCTTTGATTTAATTTGCAATTTTAAGTTTTAAATGAACAACAATTTTTTTTCTGTATATCCAGCACTTGAGCAAATCGAGTATTTGTTTTTGCTTAGGTATTTACGTTAATAATTAATAAAACATTTAATAAACAGAACACGAATAAAATTGCTGTCTTAAGTCTTACACTTCAAAACTAGAGTTTTTTTCTGTTATTATGGTAATTAAAAGTTTTATTGCTCTGTTTGAGAAAAAATTATTAAAACCAATAGGTTTTGTGTTTTTAACCTTTCGAAGATGCGTATAAAAATGTCTTTTTTATAAAGATATTTAATCAAGTTATTAAACAGAATATTTTTATATATTTTTTAATCTGTAAGAGAATATTACGGTTTTATATATAAACTATTTATATTATAAAATAAGTTTATGTTTGATCAAAATGGTTACTTTTCTTACTAACAATACCAGCATATGTTTACCTTTCGAATGTCGAAGTTTACTGTGCATATGTTTATTGACTGACTCGATCTTGTTTGTAAATGTGCCTAAAATTGTTTTCTCACTATCGATGATCACTTAATTGTATTTATGTGCTTGTATATTATTAGAGCATTGCGCTGATGATGAAGTGCTCAGATCTCTTGACTCCTGTAATGTGTTTCGTACATGGGTTCGGTAGATCAGGAGTACATCAAACTTAGATCTTCGTTTTTTTATTGGGGTGTCGATGAAGAGTACCAAGCCTTCCTTGTGAGTTAACTGCGTATTCACCCTCAGAAATGAACAATTTCTATAATTGGTACCTCAGGTCTAACGGAGATGGGTACCATTTTAAGGTAGAAACAGGTAGGGTTAAACTTTGCCAACGGTTAAATATGCATTAGAAACTTAATAAGTATAAAAAAAAAACTTTAAATAAGTCAAATGAACCTCTATGTCTTCTTAGCGTAAAAATTATCACTTATAAATATATTAATGTTATGTGGCAAAACGGCGCGCTATATTAAAAGAGTCATAAATATATCCCATATATTTGATAAAATGGATCCGACCCTATATCAGAAGAAAATATTGTACATGACAAGGACTGGGGTTATTTGGATATAATTTCTCATTTATTTTAGCAAAAGGGTTCTTTTCAATTTAAAAAAATTCTCATTTATCTATTAATTGTGTATCCAATTATTTTTTTCAACGATTGGCTAAATTTTAAAACGATGTTATATTTAAAGTAATAAAAATATTGCTTCCTTGTTTTTAAGAATTTAATTAAAATAACAATGATATGCACTTAGTGCAAAAAGTTTAACTTGGTTTAAGAATGCAATATTTTAGCTTTGTATAATCGAAATAAACCACCATATGTTTTTTAAGCATTTGTACGTGCCTAAATAAAAAAAAAATTAAATACTAAAAAACATGCATCTTAGGTGTCAAAAATGCCTAACTAAATTTAGATCACACAGAATATAACAAGAAAAACCATTCTTCAAAACAAAATGTAACACAACAAAATATCTATGAAAACGAAATAAATAACTTTATTATTCCAGTCTCAAAACAATACCAAAAGTTTTTTCCAACATTTACTTTTCCCAAACTCATAACATACTTTGACGTTCCGTTGATATTCATTTTTGCCAGATTTTTAAGCATGGCTTCATGTCTTTCCTTCCTCATAAATGATTTAACACATGCATCCAAAAGTCGAGAAGAAATTTTCAAAACTGCATTATGTGTCGAGATGGAATCACAGCATTTTGATAAGCAATGGCAATGCAAATCTTCTAAAATTTCCATCACCCACCATCAGATTCATATGGCTTATTATGTGGAAATATGGACAAAAAATATGGGGTTTCTATTCAGAGGCTGAAATAATTTGGTATGCATTTTGTTTTTGTTGTTCGGATGTTTTATGTGGATGCATTATGAGTTTATTCTAAAGCTGCTGGTATTTTTGGGTATTTAGTTGAATATATTTCACATGGAGATTTTCAATTCCGCATTTTCTAAAAACACCAATACATTTCATTACGGAAATATTAATTCAATATCTTCTGAATAAACAAAGGCATTTTTATGATAATGAGGTATGATTAAAGGGCGGAAAATAGTTTTGATTTATTTGCATATATTAACTCTTTTTTATGCTTCACAACAAACTTTAAATGGATAAACCGCGTGGCATAAACTTCTAATTTTTTATTTTCGTTCTTAAAAATCAATTGCTTAATTTGGTGGTTTTAAAAGGTGGACGAATAAATTTATGTCACTTAGCACCACACTACTCTGCTTTTTAAACTAAATTCGATACATCTACTTTGAATACCCCTTGGAATAAATTTTTGAGTTTAGTATTAGACCCTGACATCTCACAAGAAATTCGCTTCCCCTATCTATATTTACAAAGCTGGATATTGCCCAGAATCATATATCAGCTTCCCCCATTAAAATCCCAAACTCCAATTACAAAAATCCGATACAAAGGAATATTATACCGCAGCGCCAATGTGGATATTATGTATCTATAATACCACAGTTCAATTTATCACACTAGAGAGAAGAGAAATGTAATGGCCCGGCAGTGAAAATCCCTGGATAATACTTAGGTAACCGTCGCTAAATGGCTATGTCTTGTACGACACTTTTGGGGTCCATTCCTCATTTCTTCCGCTTGTGATGTATGGACGCTGCGCGGGATATGTTTTTCTTTCGGCTTAGGCTTCGATACAAGCGAAAGAAGCGCAGTTTTTCCGGTTGGGTAGTTATCTTATATGGGTCCTCTGGGGTGAGGCATTAATCATATCCGTCCTGGGGGCGAAGGGGTGTTGAGATATTTCATCTGAGCTAGCTAGGAGGCCTTGTCTTGAGAAAAATGTATGGTTTTATTGATATGTATTGGTTTATGGCTATGTAAATTGACCATCAGTCATTCTCCTTTGAATTCCTTTAAAATATTTGCTATAATCTGGAAAAATGATCAATGTATTACAATTAACACAGTGTTGAAATGAAATATTTTTCGTTTTAAATGAAACCAACACCACTTCAATGCCAACCCTCAATAATTTACAGAGAAGTGAGAAATAAAATGATCCAAAACGTGAGTGTTTTATGGGTCAAATTGGGTTAATTATGTACCATATTAATCATATTCGAGCAGGGAGTGAAGGGGTCATATTTCACCCGAAGCTAGGATGCTTTGTCTTGAGAAAAATGCATGCGTTTCTTGATATGTATTTTTTATGGCCTTTTCAAATTGAAGATCAATTATATTTCTCGGAAAGATTTGCTGAAATATTGAAAAAAAGCATTCAATTTATTTTAGTTAACAAAGTGGCCGAATGATGTAGGGTAAGGTGGGGTAAGTGGGCCCCCTTTTTGGCATAATTTAACTTTAGACCCTCATACCACTGGATATAATCGGCCTAACAACTTTTTTTTGTGGTCCATTCTCTCATATGTTATTACTGTACCCATGGCAAACTTTACACAAATTGGCAAATAATAAATTTTAAAAATATGTTTTTCTTTTTGGTCATCCGAGTGGCCCACTTGCCCCGCAAGGTGGGGTAAGTGGGAATTGTTACATACTTAAATGGCAATGATGCCAAAATGTTTCCTGCATCTATTGGGGTAAATACGTAAACATATTGTAACATATTTTTTTCACGTCCATAATTCGGGAAATGCCAGGAGGGGGGAGGGTGGCCCATTTGTCCCAATGGCCCACTTACCCCACCTTACCCTACCTTTTGTTTTAAATGAAATTTTCACCCTTCAATGTCAACTCTTACTAATTTACATAGACTTGATAAGTGAATAGGATATCATTTAATAACTAGCTTTATGTTGATTATTTAGCTAAAAATAGGTTTGGTTATTTATCTTATATGGGTCCTCTGAGGTGAGGCATTAATCATATCCTGGGGCGAATGGGTGTTGATATATTTCATCTGAGCTAGCTCGGTTTATTGGTATGTATTGAGTATGGTTAAGCAAATTGAGGAACAGTCATACTTTTTAAATTTCTTTGAAAGGTGTGTGAAATTACTGCCATAGTCTAACATTTAAAAATCTATTCATGTTTATTAATCAGCTGAAATAACGTTTGGGTAGTTATCTTACATGGGTCTTCTAGGGGAACACATTAATTATATTCGTCATGGAGGTGAACTGGTGTTGAGATATTACATCTGAGCCTGGGATGGGTCTTGTCTAAAGAAAAATGTATGGGTTTATTGATATGTATTGATTATGGCTATGTAAAATGAGGATCCGTAATGCTTCTTGAATTTCTTTAAAATAGTTTTGCTAAAATCATGAAAAACTGAATAATATATTTAAATTATCACCAGGGCCTAATTAAATAGTCTTATGTTTAAAATGAAATTGTTATCACTTCAATGGCAACCATCAAGACTTTATAAGTAAATACTGCCATGGGTTAGCATTTGTCAACAAGATTCATGTTTATTATTATTTAGCTAAAACTATAATTGGATAATAATCTAATATAGGTCCAAAGGGATGAGACTTTAATCATATCCATCCTGGTGTCGAATGGGTGTTGAGATATTTCATCTGAGCCCAGGATGCCTTGTCTTGAGAAAAGTGTATTGATATGTATTGGTTACGGCTAGGTAAATTGTAGATCAATGATACTTCTTGAGCTGTTATGAAAAGTTTGCTAGCACCAGAAACAAACAAAAGTTTGCAACAATAGAAAACAATTATTAATATTGTTTTATTATAGCAATGTGTAAATGATATATTTTTATGTTTAAAACGAAATTGTTGCCCAATACCATCCCTGAAGAATTTACAGATACTTGATAAGTAAATACAGTCATTGGATAGTATTTAATAACTCGCTTCATGTTCATCATTTAGCTATAATTTTTACTAGGCTTTGATAGTTATCTGATATTTGTTGTGAGAGATTAATTGAAGAGTACACAGGAAGAACCGCTAAATTTATTACGAGTCTTTCCGTAATGGTGTCTGCTTTGCGGACATTGCAACAGGAAACCGGTTTTTCTTTCGGTTCTTCATTCGCGGTACAAACGTGTAACTCGTGATCACTGATCTTTGACGTGAATCAGGGTAGCCGAGAAAAAAAAAAACTAACCGGTTTCTATACACCAGTTTAGGCTATTTCTCGCTATCATCGCCAAGGAGGACTACTGAGCAAAGCCTTCTACAAAATCAAGTTGTTTTTTCCGCTGTACTATTCAATTGTATCTGTTCTGGGGTTGAAAGGGTAAGGGGTGTTAATATCTTTCATCTAAGCCTAGGATGACTTGTCTGTTGAAAAATTTATGGGTTTATTGATATGTATTGGTTAAGGATATGCAAATTGAAGATCAGTAATATTTCTTTAAAAAATTTACTGAGATGGGAAAAAAGTATCAAATTATTCAATTAACACAGTGACCAAACGAGGCACTTTTTTTCTTAGAAATGAAACTGTTACCAAACTCCAATCCTCAAAAATTTACAGACGTGATATGAATTATTTTGTCAAAGGTTTACATATCATAACTAGATTTATGTTTATTAGTAAGTTAAAATTACGTCTGGACAGTTATCTTATATGGGTCCTCTGGCATGAGGTATTAATCATAATTATCCTGGGGGCGAAGGGGTGATGAGATATTTCATCTGAGCTAGGTGGTATACCTTGTCTTGAGAAAAATGTATGGGCCTATTGATATGTATTGGTTATGGTTATGCATATTGGAGATCTGCTCCACTTATTTAATATGTTTGCTAAAACTATAGAAAAAATATCAGTCTATTTAAATTAACTATGTGGCCGAATGAAATATATTTCTTTGCCTAAAATTAAATTGTACCACCTCAATGTCAACCCTCACGAATTCAAAGAGACTTGATGTGTGAATACTGTCATCGGATTACATTTAATAACTGTGTTCATGTTTATTATTTACCTTACACTAGGAGTGGGTAGTTATCTTTTATGGCTATTCCCGAGTGAGACATCAATCATATCCATCCTGGGATGAAGGATGTTGAGATATTTCATAGGAGCCAGGCTGTCTGGTCTTGAGTAAAATGTATGAGTTTATTTGTGTACACTGGTTAGGGTTGTATAAATTACACTGCTCACAACAATTAGGGGAGCGCATGGTTTAAACTTTTTCAACCCCACCGTTTCCATTTGGAATCATGAGCTTGCGATTTTTTTCTCACTAAGTTGAGCTTGCACTGATTTATCGTTAGATGGAAAAATAATGTCTTTTGAGGATGTAAATAATGTTTATTTTAATCAAATTAAAATATGAAAACATGGTAAAATAAAATTCACTCCCCAAAAAAAATTTATGAAATAAATTGACCCAAAATTCTTCACTCTTGCATTCTCAAATGTTTAAAAATTGATTTTACCTCTTTTTTGCAAATAAAAATTTGAAAAAATTATTGTTATAATTAATTCTTAATTTTTGATAATAATTTTTCCCCTTAAATTTTAATTTTAAAAATTAATATTTTTCCGCTTGTTTTTTTATCATTTTATTCTGGGTACATAAAGTACCGATTTCACAAATTTTAGATTTTTGGGATGAAAAACAAAGCGCTGAAACTGAAAGGGTTAACAAAAGTACGCAAAGTGCTCCCCTAATTGTTTTGAGCAGTGTAAATATTAGTTATATAATGTGTGTGAAATTCATGAAAGTGAGCAATACAATGTATAAAGTTAGTAAAGTGCATGCAAGCAAAGTGAAATATCTATATTCTTAAGCTAAAATTATTATTGTATTTAAAAAACTACAAAAAATTGTTAAGTAATGAAGGCCTTAGGGTACAACATTAATCAGAGCTTGGAAATTGGCAGAGATGCAGTTTCTTAAGAAAGAAAATATTGGTTTATTGTTAATAATTAAGGTTATAGCAATGAAAATTGGAAGTTTATTTATTATCGGTTAGCCGTAATTGAACCATGAGACTGGAGTAATTGTAACTATGTTTTTTAGTTAAAACACATAAAAGTTTTAATCGATTTCCTCTTATATTATTTATACCTACTGCTAAGTCTTAAGAAAGCTTTAGACGATCTATATCATATGGTTCTTAACAATTTAACAAAGTCCTGTACCGAACCATATTTCTAAGCCTAACACTTCACCCATTCACAAAATATAAATCACTCCTCCTTAAGACAGCTGCGCAAAGATCACTGTGAATTAATAGTGAAAACCACTAATTTACCAAAGCTCACATTCTCTTGTCTCATAGATGATTAAAAGTACTTAAGCTCCATTGTTGCCTGGCATAGTTAATTAAATGGAAGTAAATTTTCTAAAGTATACTTAAACCATTTATCATAACTTTCAGAAATAGCTAAGCATTGTAATGCCTAACGAGTAACACGCACATTTTCCCGCCATTTTTGTTAATGAGTTTACTGCGCAAACTAGAATTAACCATTGATTAGTAGGTCTGCGTGGATCCTCTTAACCATTATGGAATAAATTATGAAAAATACTTTTTATACGTGGATAAAAATAAAACGTAACTACTGGGTAGTAAATGATGTTTATACTCTACTTGTTGAAGATTCATCTTAACATTCTTTAAAATTCTTTAGTTTTTTTTTATAGCTTTCATTCATTAATATTTCAGTTATTTTTAAACCTCATTTTGTAATTAAAGCTTGTTTAGAAATAAACTTTGAAACTTTACAATTGTAACCATAATTAAATGCTGCAATGACGTTTTCCCCCTACTTTTTAAATACTAAAAATTGCGCATGTACGTTTTAACAGCATACGAGTAAACTAAATTATTTTGTTTTTATTTTCGTAAAGATTATGTATGTATTTTATTTCTATCTACCGTTGAGTAAAGCGTTTTTTTTTAATCAAAACATTTGATTGCACATATTTTTGTTATTTCGATAGTTAATTTTTTGAAAAACTTTGTATTTTTAATAAGTCAGAATGTTTCAAGTAACTTAGCTATTTTCAACTGCATACTGTGACTAACTTATGCTTTAACTTTGCAATAATGCTATTTTTTTAACACCCAAAATACAATTCAAAATACTCATGCAAATATTGATTAGAAAAATAATCAAGAAATGTCATCCCTTTTGAAAATATTGTTGCATGCGAAATTAAAGTTCCTAAACCCTTTAAAAATGGGAATTTGGAAATTTTTCCAGATGACACTATCTTCAAATTCCAATATTTCCGAAACATCGTCATTACTAGAATGTCATGTCAAAAGCAGTAGGCTTCCAAGAATACCTATTTATCTTTTTCTAATTTCCGACGCCCATGTTTCTCAAACTGAAGTGAAAACAGCCAAAGATAAGAAATACCCAGCTAAACGAACATGCTTCAAACCGAAGCTTACAAGCGCTGATTATAAGAACTCTAAAATTGCATTAACTTCACACGAAGTGATAAGAGAAAATAACAAAATAGGTAAAAGTGTGTAAAAGAGGAGCTAGAATTGATAGGGAAGAAGTTGTTATTTAACTTAAAGTTAGAGTTGTAGCATTGTTAGGTGTCTAGACGTTACTAGTAAAATAGTTGCTGGTTTTGTTGTTGTTGGTTTTATAAATAGTTTACATCAATAAATAGTAATTTTATAAATAGTTTACATCAAATCTATTTACATCAAATGACTTACATCATCATACGTTTCAACTTTATTTCTTAATTTGGCAGGAAATAGTAAAAAATGCTGTAATAGTTATTTCCTAAAGAAATGATAATCTGACTTTTTAACTAAGGCTAACCAGAGTAAATAACCTGCCTTTTTTTTAAAAAACAATCTGATTAAAAATGTTAACAAGTGGGTATTTTATTCTTTTTATTAGAATAAATGTACAAATGATGTTTTGGTTCCAGATTATTGATAAATGTTTTCGTTTTATAAACGTTAATATATAAAATAACTATTTGTAAATCGTGATTCTAACTTATGAAGCTTACTTAAATTATAGTAAACTAATATTATTCTTTTTTTTCAGGTATGTAAAATGGCTGGTCTTATATAAGATGGCTGAATTGATTTTGGTTATTTGCTGAATTTTTCCTTTATCTTTCCTTTACACCATCTAAAGGTAAATATGTAATAACTTCTTGAATAGAAATGTTATATGATGGATCTTAAAGGTCTAATTGAACGAGAAAAGAAGATAATTAACAAACCACAGCACCTTTACTGATAAACTGTTCGATGGAGGTTGTTGGCTGTAGGATACCATAGGTCTTGTTGTAACTTCAAGTTCTTAGCACGATGAGGTAGCGAGGTAAAATTGGATACTTGAGCTGCTCTTTGACTTAGTAATTAATGGAGACCTGACGGAAACTGTCGTAATTTTTAGTGTAGGCCATAAATTAAAAGCCCCGTAAATGTCATCAGTTTTTGTAATAATATAATTGTAATTTATTATATTATTATAAAAACACATTACAAAAATATTATATTTTGTAATGTGTATAATTGCAAACCATGGTGCCCAAGTTTTTGTTTCAATTTGCAAAAAACTCGCAAATATAAAACAAAGTAAATTTTTTTGTTCATTGTAAGCCTTTATAGATAATATATTATAAATTTCTGTAACTTTATTGAAATCGAAGAAGACTATGGATTTCAAAGATTATTGTGAATAAGTCACATAAAGTGAAAAAACTAATTATTTACCATCATCAAAATATGAATGAGGAAAAATAATGTAACGTTCCTTCTTGAGTGGTGAAAAAAGAAGAAACGGTGTATAGTTTTCATTTTCTATTCAAATACTATTTAACTAAATAGTTAACTACTGCTTCAAACAGTTAGTGAATTATTCAGGGAAAAAATTTGATTTTTTAAAACTTTAAGTATACATATAAGAATATGAAAGATTCTTTTGGCATTTTTAATATTATAAAGTGCTTTTATGGAGCTCGTTATTTATAAAATATCACGTGAGTCAAAGTGAAAATTTTATGTATTTAAAGCGTTTATCGTGTACATTCAGTTTGTTATAGTTATGTTTTTTTGACTAATTATTTGAACGTTTCTTTAGTTTTTTTTTAACTCCTTAAAGCCTGAATTATCTCCTCAATAGGATTTTTTTAACTATTAAAAAGGAAAAAAAAAACTTGACGATCAGCAAAATCTGTTATGGATAGTTAACGCCCACAAGTGCAAATACTTAAGAAATCTGCGGGAAAAAATATGCTTTTATGACAGCAGTAAATCACATTTTGATGTTGGCATATGGTAACGGGTGACATTAATGGGAAAAAAACCTACTTCAGGCACTTGATACCAATGTCTTAGATAAGTGCTTAAAATTTATGCACTTTATTTGTTATTATTTAGTTTTTCAAACGGTTGAAAGAAAACATTAAGTTCAATATTAATCGATACAAAATTTGAAGAAAAAAAATCATCTAAAGTTTTTATTACTTATATATAGTTTATTGCATTTTGAAATCATTTTTTTTTGTGATTTATTTTTTTATAACTAGCAGTATGGTCCCGCCTTAATGGGAACCCGTTAACTTCGTATATTGCTTCCTTTTAGAAGCATGCTTACTTGTGAAAATGGGGACATTCACAGCCATATCCATCTGAGCTTCAATTCCAAATAGCTGTGGTAAAAAAAATGCGGTTAGGCAGGTTAGAGCAGTAGGAAAACATTAAGCACGTGGTTCGAGAGCTGTATAGGATAACATTAGCACGTGTTTCGAGAGGTGTAGGATAACAAACCGCGTGACATCACATGAATGTTCCCCATACACTCAATATTTAAACTAAATTTAATTCGTGTTGGCGCATGCGCAAGAAAAAAGCAAATAACAACAGAGTATGGCATCAAGCCACTGTTACGGCCCGATTGTTGCGTTTTGAAGCCCTGTTATGGGGAGGCCCTATGCTCCAGTGATGGAGTGACAGAGGGCTAAGTAAGTAAGTAAGTTATGGGGGGGGGGGGGTCTGCCTACTTATCAAAATACATTGAAAATCAAAACAAAATTAAATTCGTGTTGGCGCATGCGCACTTAAAAAGCAAACACTAATAGAAGATGGCTTCAAGTCCCCGTTTCGGCCCGGTCCATGTATTTACCAGCCCTGTTATGGTCCCGCACTCCCACATGGATGACGTTTTTTAAACTAATTATATTAATTAAAAATCACAATCAAATTTTAAAAAAGTAAGCCTCAGGTGCACACGGTATTAAAAGGAATCTATATTAAATATTTCGAATTTTTTTAGAGCAGTCTAAGTAGGTCTTTTGCGATTCACAGACATACACACACAGAGACAGACAGACTCGTTCTTTTATTGTTATAGACTTTACATAGGTACTTTCTCATTTTCGAAAAATAATAGTATGAATTCACATTAAAATAGTTTTTAAGAAGGTATAGGTGGTATTTCATGCTAGGGCAATATGAAATAGGGATGAAGATGGAAGGTTAACTGTTGAAAAATCAAATAAGAAATGAAAAAAAAAGTCCAAACATGTTATTGTGTTTTAATAGAATTTCATGCGTTTGCGAAAACTGTCCTAAAGTTCCACTAATCTTTGTATAATCTTTGTCAATAAATTCCTTTTATAAATTTCATAGTTAATTAAAAAATACTTCTTCTAATTTCTATTAAAATATCCTATATTAGCATAGCCTAAAAAATCTGCATATCTATAACACATATGGTGATTGGTGATATGCTTTAATGGACATTGTCACACATATTTATCCACAAGTCAAAAAGAAATAATAATTCATGGTGAAATAATTTTTAAAACAATTTCATTATTCAATAAAATACATTATCCTCAGAACGCAATTTTATTTTTGAAAATAAAACTTTCAAAAATTATCAAAAACTCTTCAATTGAAAATATTTTTATTACTTCTTTTGAAAAGAAATTACGTCGAAAAATCTTTATAAAAGCAATCTTCTTTTCAAAACACATAATACTTTGAGAGCAAAGTTAGTCCACCCGGTTTCTTAAGGCTTCAATCATATACTAAAGACATCGATACTACTAGCTTTTCTTATGAAAGCATTTCCGTGAAATTTGAAATCAAAACTGCCTAACGTAAGAAACACTTCGAAATATCCGATTTTTCACTAAAGAAGAGAAAAAAAACGACATAAAAGAAATTGGTTTCAAAACACAAGCAGACATGTTTTAAAACTTTTTCAATTCCAGGGTCGGATCCAAAGAGTTTAAGACCTATGTTCCTACGGAGAACAATATTTATATGCTACTGTTCAGAAAAAAAAAATAATTAAAGAATGTGAGACTAGATATATTAAAACGAAAAGTTTTTGATGATTTGGAAATACAAGTAATTCTAGTAAATATACATATAACCAATCATAAATCGTTCATATTAAGGTGCATAAGGTTATATTTACTGGGTGCTATCAGATTGGGTTAATAATAATACTTACGGGCATTTGGAAATGAAATAATAATGCCTCTTGTTTGCTATTACTCTGAGAGTTTAATTAGTTAACATCGTCAAAAACGATGTAATGTCTAAGGCTCGTTTCAAAAAATAAATTTAGGGTTTTATATTATTACACTGTTATTTGTTTGCGGACAATTGTAAATTTTTTAACCCCTGACAGAAAATACTAATCGTAAAACAAGATTCACTTAAAAGACTTAAACTTCGTTGTTGCTGTCTAGTTCTATGGATAGGAATTCTGAAGGTCAAGTAAGGTCATGCGCTCTCTACGCAACTTCAGCAATTGTCGGAATAAAGAACCTCGAAGGGAGAGTCACTAATTTGTTGAGTGAGTGCCAAAATTGTCTGTATAAAAGTAAAATGACAGACCATGTGTAGCAATATTCCATAACGCTAGTAGAAATAGCAGACTCAAACAATAAACCATGTTTGTGATATAAATATGGTAAAACATTTACACAGTTGATAATGCAAAAGTCTACGAGTTTGGATTG
Organism: Hylyphantes graminicola; assembly: GCA_023701765.1. NCBI lineage: Eukaryota > Metazoa > Arthropoda > Arachnida > Araneae > Linyphiidae > Hylyphantes > Hylyphantes graminicola. The sequence goes on along the minus strand of CM043115.1, from coordinate 47,369,065 downwards.
TAGCATTTCTTAATAAACATGCTTGCGATCATTTTATATTACTAGACAATCGTTGTACTATTCGTACTTTGCTGAATAATTAATGTTTTTCAAAGTATTGACGTTATGATTACTCTAACAGCATAATGTAAAAAATATATTCACATTTTACATTTTCCTAATACACATGTGAAGTACAAGAAATACCGACGCATCTTAGGAAATTATCTAACGTTGTATTAAAAGATATATAATAATTATGTGCCCAATTACAATTTGAAAATAAATTTCGTCAGATAAAACAGCTGATATTTGAAGCTGATGTTTGACAAAAAACATTATTTAAATATTAAATAACAGGTAAAATTTAACAATTTTATTTTGCTTTAACACCCACAGTCTGATCTTCCAATTTATCGATCCTTTCAAGCGAATTTAAAGAGACTTTAAAAAACAAGAAAAACTCCCTAAGTGTTGCCAGCTTAAAAGGTCAATATAAGGCCCCAGCAGAGATGTTTCCAGATTTCTTCTTCACGGCCTCGTTATCTTGTATCTGAAGAATAGCAATGAACTAGTTGCCGTAATTAAATTCTTTAACACTGGATCGAGAAGTGTTAATTTAAATGAATTATATACTCAACAAAGTGTTACATCGATTTAACTAGTTCAATTAGGTTTTTGTAAGAGTTTAATTTTGTTTAGGAGACTCATTTTTAGAAGGGTTTTTTAATTAGCTGGTATCGGTAAAGGAAACAAGTTGGCGATAATTTTTAAGAGCTTAATTAATGATTATGTTTACTTTGTTTCAAGTTAAAAAGAGTTCTTAAGTATTTTATTTCTTCGACTCTTTTTTTCGATTTTTACCCTTATAATGAAATTTGTGTAGGATAAAAGCTAAAAATTTGAATTAAAAGGCAGACTTGTGTGAAATAAAACTATGAAAGCTTTGAAACAGAATTTGGAAGGATGAAGATACGGGTCTAGTAACATTCGAAAATTTACAAATTGTCTCAATTCTATACCAAAACGCTATTTCTCACATTCACTTTTTTATTCTTTACGACCTTTGAAGGGTAAAGTGTTAATCTTGTATTTGTTTTCATTCAATTTCGAAGCTGGTTTAATAAACAAAATTAACTTCCAATGCCATTAAATCTAAACTACATTAAATTCATATGCAAGAACTTTGTATATACATTTGCTCTTATTTTTAACATACTATAAAACACATCCTTAGTCATTATTACCAAGGAATAAATTTGCTTTTGTAAATATAGATAAACGTAGTATCCTTTAATGAAATTTAAAGTACTTATACTTGTAGATCAAAGAGATTGGAATACAGGAGGTTTAAAATTATCACGGAATAGTAATCAATTTCTATGAAATGCATTAATGAAAGGGTAACCACCATATGGTCTTTTTGTTATTATCATTTTGTATTCACAATGCGTAATACAAAAACAGCAATAATTGCTCGTAAAAAAATAACACTTGACTTAATTTTAAACTAACTACCTTTTTCTTAACTTTATATAAATTTTAAAGCTTTGTTTTATATTTTAAATATTCCATCTGATTTCGTAAATGCAAAATGTTACCTAACCAATAAATTCTTTGTAGAGAAGCGCATAAAAATAAAAATACTTTTAACAAATGTATATTTTCTGCAGAAATTCGTATTAGTTAAAATTATTGTAGAAATTAGTAGTCTTTTATTTTAAAAACACTTTTGAAAACCGGATAAAAACGCTTTTATTTAGACGTTAAGTTTATGCTACGAAATTAATGATGTAAAAATAACTACTTTACCAGAAAAAGTATATTTTTGATAAATGTATAGTTAAGCAATCTTTCAGAAATTTATTTCTATTTTGGGATGATTAATAGGTAAGTATTTACCCAATAAAGGATTTTTTTTACTTCTCTATCTTATTCTGCAATCGATCGTTAAGTAACTATTTCAAAAGAAAAGAACAAACTATCAAGTTTTTATTTTGATAGGCAAATAAATCTTTCAGTATTAAATTTCCTGTTTCAAAATTGCAGAATTAATATTTTGTGTTTCGATTTTTTTCTATATTGTACTCATGCATTTTCTTTTTGGTTTATAAAAATATATTATTTTTCGTCCTATCTTTTACATAATCTAATCAACAGTTTTGAGAAAATTAATGTTAAATTGTGAATTAAATATAATAAAAATAAAGAGTAAATATCAATAAATAGCAATAAATAATAAATAAATCCTTCAGTGTTAAATTTCTTGTTTTTAAATTGCAGTATTATATTTTATTTATTAATATTTTATGTTTCGATTTTTGTGTGGTTTCTATATTATATTCATACAATTTTATTTTATGGGTCTTCAAGAAAATATTTTATTTTTCGTATCTTTTTTCATAATCTACGCAACAGTGTTGGAGAATTGTTGTAACAATGTGAATAAAACCTGTTACATAGAAATATTTTTATCTACTTTGCTTTAATTAAATTTTGCGTGTAAGTCATAAAAATCATAAAAAAATATGATTTTAGCATATAATTAGTTTAGTATATTTTCACAGATTACGTCAGCAAAGGTATAATGAATTACTGCAAACCTACCTATTTAAATCATGTACAACAAGTGTCTCTAAATATACAATAAGTAAGGCTTAATGTACCACAAATTAATAAAAGGGTAAAGGTCCATTCAGTTGAAATAATTTAAGTTTCAGCATTACCAGTTTGTTTCCATATTTGTATGCCTTCTACCAGCAATGAGGTTGTTTCTGATGATGTTACTCTCATGTTTTCATTTTTTCATTTCTTGTAATTTCATTGTCTGTTTCGATTTCACTCTCAATCTGATCGTTCTTTTTTCTGCTCCTTTTCATCATATTTGAGTTCTATACTTATAATGTGTTCCTATTTATGCTACGCATTAAATTTTATCCGTTTGAATCTGATTAAATTTCAAGCATGTAAGGCATCGACAACGTCAAAATTGCTGGAAAACTTCGGTTTAGGTGATATTTTGTATCAAGCTATCATGCTAAGGAATTAGACCATTTAACGTAATTAGATTAACGTGATGGAAATCCATTTAACGAGATTAACGACCACAGAAAAGCTCTAGTTCTACTGAAAAAAAGTTCGCACAAACATTCGTCCAGTAAGGTAAAATATTACTTGTTTTGAACTAGAATACAGTAAGGTATTCCATTTTCAAAAGAAATGTAATTACAGAAAAATTAGACATGAAAACAATATAGCTGGGACTGTTGCCACTCACTGCGTCAAACATGCCCATTGTTATTTTACGAATTTTGCAAAAAAAAAAAAAAAAAAAAAAAAAATTGTCACCTCAACTGTCGATCAACGAATGATCAATGAAGGGAGGAACGCGATTGAATGGGCGAGCTGGATCGAAGCAATGGATGTTTAATGCTACATTTGACAGAATATGAAACTACGACTTATGGCACCATAATAGCACACGAAAAAATAATGATTATTAGGGTTTAATAAAGTAATAAAGAAAAATATAATTTTAGACAATTCGAATTAGTTATTATGTATCAAAAATTCCATTTTAAGATATAATAAAATAACGACAAACACACAAATTTTTTTAGAAATACTTTAAATGTATATTAAAAAGTATAGTAAGTATAAAAAGTAAAATATATAAAAAGTATATCCATGGTTTTAATTCACTGAAATCGCTAGCTGATTTGAAAATTGTTTAGTTAGTTTTAGTGAATACAAAGTGTAAAAGAATCTAGATTTATATGCAGAATGTATATATTGTCCTACGTCTAACTAATTAGCATAAAATGTATCCAGATAAAACTTATCCATATTATATTAAAGCTAATACTATAAAATTCGATAACCATGCCAAATTATATATCTATACTTATAATGTGTTCCTATTTATGCTACGCATTAAATTTTATCCCTTTGAATCTGATTAAATTTCAAGCATGTAAGGCATCGACAACGTCAAAATTGTTGGAAAACTTCGGTTTAGGTGATATTTTGTATCAAGCTATCATGCTAAGGAATTAGACCATTTAACGTAATTAGATTAACGTGATGGAAATCCATTTAACGTGATTAACGATCACAGAAAAGCTCTAGTTCTACTGAAAAAAAGTTCGCACAAACATTCGTCCAGTAAGGTAAAATATTACTTGTTTTGAACTAGAATACAGTAAGGTATTCCATATTCAAAAGAAATGTAATTACAGAAAAATTAGACATGAAAACAATATAGCTGGGACTGTTGCCACTCACTGCGTCAAACATGCCCATTGTTATTTTACGAATTTTGCAAAAAAAAAAAAAAAAAAAAATTGTCACCTCAACTGTCGATCAACGAATGATCAATGAAGGGAGGAACGCGATTGAATGGGTGAGCTGGATAGAAGCAATGGATGTTTAATGCCACATTTGACAGAATATGAAACTACGACGTATGGCACCATAATAGCACACGAAAAAATAATGATGATTAGGGTTTAATAAAGTAATAAAGAAAAATATAATTTTAGACAATTCGAATTAGTTATTATGTATCAAAAATTCCATTTTAAGATATAATAAAATAACGACAAACACACAAAATTTTTTTAGAAATACTTTAAATGTATATTAAAAAGTATAGTAAGTATAAAAAGTAAAAAGTATAAAAAGTATATCCATGGTTTTAATTCACTGAAATCGCTAGCTGATTTGAAAATTGTTTAGTTAGTTTTAGTGAATACAAAGTGTAAAAGAATCTAGATTTATATGCAGAATGTATATATTGTCCTACGTCTAACTAATTAGCATAAAATGTATCCAGATAAAACTTATCCATATTATATTAAAGCTAATACTATAAAATTTGATAACCATGCCAAATTATGCGAGTATGCTTCTTACTTATGACATGACTCTTCATTGTTGTTTTATGAAAGAAGTTAAACGTCGAATTCCTGTCAAATATATCCCTGTGTAGCAATGCAATGTACCATAGTAATCCATTTTTTACCAGAAACCATGAAAAAAAACCTAAACCATTTATCCAAACACTCGTTATTTACCAGCTTAAAAGTCCAAAATTGAAATTGAATTATTCTTTTCGTTTGTTGAATTCTGTATTATAAAAGTAAATACCGTTTCCCCGAGTTACATCCAAATAGAATTTCCAGTTAAGGTTAGTCTGAGGAATTTATTAACTTTTTTTTGTCTGAGGGAGAGGAAACTACTATTCCATGAAGTTTTATTTCTAATGCATTTGGGAGCCAAACTCGTCATATTATATTTAAAATTTCTTTTACGTTATATGTTTTGGCATGTTAGAATGCACTTATATATTCTTTTTCATAAAAACACAGATTATTTTGTGAATAACAACACAGACATATAAAACTGTTTTTGAAGATGTAAATAATGTTTTTTTTTATGATTCTGGTCCAAAAATATATTTAAATACGATTTTTAAATTTGAAAAATGATATATTAAAATAAGTAAATTTTGAATATTTTCAAATAAGTGATTGATACTTTACTACCTTTTTTCAAATATATCATTGAAATTTTGTATATTTAAATATTTAAAGATAGTCTCAATGTTTTTTTAAGTGCATTTATGCATACATAAAAAACGAGCCAATTCATGTATTAGAAGATACAGTAAAACTCAAACACAAAAAAAGCTTACAAGGAGAATTAAAAAAAAAAACTTACATTCTTGTTGACTTTCACATTTATCTTTTTTATTAATATAAAATCGATATTGAAATAACAATACATATTTATCTTGCATACAATAAAAGAAACTGCTTTTACGATTTGACGACCTTATTCTTTTAAACATTATATATTTTTTAACGTTAACTCAGTAATTACCATATGCAGAAAATCAATACAAGGATACAATTATTTTTTTACTGCGTATCGGTAAAAGCCGAATATCGAATTCAAATCGGAAAATGAATTGATATTGAAAAACAAGCTTTTAGAAATTCTTTTTTGCATTTAACAGTGGTATTTAATGGTTTTCCGTTACATGTTTTATGTCGCAATTTTAATTGCTACGGAGCCAAACGTTTCTAAATTCAAATAAAAAATATCGAAGAATGAAAAGTTTTTCTCCGGCGTAATAAAAAGAAGTATAATTCTCAGGATCTTTTAATTTCCACCACTTCCCGTGACAATCGCAGTTACCAAATATATTCCCAATTCCAATTTCGACCGTAAGTAAATTTACCTTTTAATACTTTTTTTGGTGGCACCGCTATAAATAAGCCCTAACGTTATTGCCATTTTGAAAGGAAGTAAAATATAAAGGATATATATCATGGGTATAATGAATACAGTTCAAAATAGAAATATTCCTACTGAATATGGTTGATTAGAAAATCTGAGAATTAGAAAGAAAAAGTGTGGATTAGTTATGGGGCATTGTTATTTTAATTAAAATAAAGTATACATTTTATTTATTTTCAGAAAAATAATTTTGTTTAGAAAGCAGTTTTGTTAAGAAATAAATTGGAAAATTTTGTCAACATATTCATAACTTAAATTCATAAGTTAATATACACAATTATCTATTTTAACTTTAGCTGAAAGACCCCTATGGAACTAATTTTTAGAGTTAATTACTAAAATCCACTGTGGCATGCGTTGAATATTTATTTATAAACCTCAAGTAAATACTACAGAATAATTTTGCTTTTTTAGACTTCCGATGTTATATTTTTGATTTGATGCGTTAATTACTTATTTTAATATTTATTAATATTCATTTCCATTAATACTTACTTTATGTTAATTTTTAGAAAGTGGATACTTCAAAATTGAATAGTTTTTGCAAACATAATTCTTACAATTAGTAACCAGGATTGAAAAATAAATATGTTGCAATAAACTATTTTTACATGTATAAAGTTTCCAATAAAAATATAAATATTGTATCTTAGACAAGTATTTTAAAGTTTATTAAGAAATTTGGTAATTATTTACATCCTCTGTTGTTAGATATATCAGTTAATTTAAAATATTGATTCGTTTATATCATGAAGATTTTGTTACTAGATTTTTGTCAAAAATATTTTAAAATCGCATTACCTTCAAATTTTAGAAAACCTTTTTTTTATCATAATGGTAAAAACAATATATTTTTTTCAAGGAAATAAAAGTACTTTCTTTTTGGAAGCTATTAATATATAATTATGAAAATCTTTATCTAAAAAAATAATATTATAATGTGCGACATTCGCTATTTTTATTTATTGCTGCTGATTTGTTACTTATGGTTCTAAAACGATTGTAGCAAACAATAGCCTTCTTTAAACTCTTACAGTTTTGAAATTTGCCTTTACTAATATGCATTTCAGATTACTGAAACGTGACATTACAAATGAAAGTGCAAAAGCTATAAAAGCAAACTCCTAACATGTAACCGTTTAGTTCTAAGCAAGGTTTCATTTTCAATAAGGCACTCGTCAACCAGTAACATCGTTTTCTTAAGTGGTCATCCAATTTTACGATCGTTTTAAAGATCCGTGCATATTATTTGAATAGCTAATAACCAGGATCCTGGGACAGTAAACCCCGTGTTTGATTCGAAAGAAAATCACTTTTTGAATCGTAAAATCTCGTAGTTAAGTTTGAATTAGAAACTTCTGAAAGAATCTATTTAAGCATTTCGAGATTGGTTCCACTGTTTGTGCGGAATATGTAAATGGTTTGTGATCAAATTGATGTGAAAAGAAAGATTTTAATTTTTTTTATAGGACTCTTAAGATGTTGTGTGCATGTGAATGTTTCAATTGAAACTATTTTTTAAATAAGTTTTTTTTATAATGTTTGACAAATGACAGTGATTGCGCCCTCTAGAAGGGAAGGGCCGTAGCGTAGGCTATAGAGCCCATTACCCCGCTCGCCAGAAGAGACAGTCACAAGAGACACACAAAGAAGGACGCCACAAACACAAGCACAAATAACAACATTTATAGACAAACACAAACATCCATGCATTTTACCGGGATTCGAACCCGAGTCCAGCAGCTCCAAAGGCTAGTACACTAACCATTGCGCCAGTGAACCGGCTTTTATAATGTTCAGTTGTGTGTTGAAAAAATTTAACATTTAAGGAAATGTAACTAGTTTTATCTTCCCAGCGGTGCAAGGATATACCCTTAATATCAGTGACTTGTAATATTCATGTAAACTTTTATTTTTTTGCAAACCATAAATCTCCCAACCCACAAATTGTAGGGTTATTATAATCGACGTCCCATGCTGATGTCAGCACTTTTATTACAATTTAAATTCAAATATTTCACTGGATAGAAGATAAATGTGCAGAGCAGGAATAGTTATTTCCATTCCTGCCATGGGACATTAAAGCAAATATCACCCAAATCTATGCAACATATCTCACAATAAATTCCCAGACGTCATCAGACAAGAAACTTTTAAAATAACGGAATAACTTTCCAATTTTACGTTTTTTGACGTCTTTTTCAGTACATCGATGATTTGCTGGTTCAGGTGGAAATATATTTCGGACAGATACATAGTAGGACATTAGGGTACAACAGATAGGGTGGACACTCGGATAGCCCGGTGGTTTGAATAGCGGACCATTACGCTAGCAGTTTGCGCGCTGTAACGGGTGAGGGTTCCATTCTCGCCTTCGCCCTGGGTGTAATTCCTTTCTCAGTGACAATAAAAATTCTTTCGGAGTCTGTCTTACTTGACGAAGGCTTATAAGCGGGTATCTGATCAAGCACACGCCGGAATATATATGAACCTACCCTATCCTGACACGTAGAATAGAAAATATAAAAATTGGTTTTTAAATGTTTTACACTTTTGCTGTAATATAGTTATGATAATTTTATGATTGCACTCGCAAATTCATCAATTAATTTTAAATGTAAAGTTGACTCCGTTGTCATTTATGCTGTTTTACGTTTACTTTTACATCGTTTATATTTGTACATCGTTTTTTGTATAACTTTATTAATATTTTTGACAAAGAAGTAAGTACAGTTGCTACTACAGTACAAATGCTAAATTTTATGTAAAACAATCTATAAATTGTTTAAATCCATAAGTATTTAAGCTTTTCCATTTAAATTAAAAGCAAACATATATCTAACGGTGGTACACAACATGAATTTAGTTTCCATTCGTTAAATTTGGCACACAAGTTGAAATTAACGAGCACACACAAGCCCATTTTCCTTACATACTATCCTATTCTACTAATCTACTGTCCAATAGCCCTATCTTATCCGCGAATCTTATACAGAATCTATCCTTTATCCTTCTCTTCCGATTCATCAAGCATTCTTTCCATCACTTGGATTTCTTATCAACCTCAAGGTTTATCCCTAAGAATAGTTTGTATTCAGTGTTGGATATAAGTAAAGATAAAAGTAATTTTGGGTAAAAGTAGTATTTTAATCAACTTTCTTTTTCTCATTAATTTTAATATTCGCAAACGGTATGTGAATTTTAAAAGTTCGTATCACTTTTACATTTGCGAAATTCAAATGTTAAATATGCCATGATAAGTATTTCCTTCTACGCTCCTTTCCAACCTTAATAGAGTAAATAAAAATATGTTATGGAGAAGATCATTCCGTGCATGTAAAGAGTTAAATAATATATTTGCGAATCCATCCAGAAAAAAAAAACATATTTAAAACAGTAATTTCGTTTAAGGTCTAACAGATTTGAATATTGTTAAAAAAACGGCAATTTTATCAGAATGAAAAGTGCATTTTTATTAAATTGTATTTAGATCATTTTGTATGTAAATATTACCTTACAAGAGTTTCCAACTAACGGACCAACCGCATTTTCACTCTCCCTTTTTACTCTTTGTTAACCAAGTTAGGTTGGCACGGAGTGTACTTCATCAGCTTTGCTGCGATCTAAAAAGCAACAGCATATACTATTTACTCATAGTTTTCGTATTCGGTTATAGTTAATTTTTGTTAATTTATATTTGTTGATTTTTAACGTATTTATTTTGTTATTTACTTCAAGGATTGAATATGACTAGTGAAATAAAAATAGCCTACTTGCTTGTTTTGCGTTCCAATACGCTTGGTAAATTCAAAATGAATTTTTTTCAAATATAACGTTACTTCGCATTGCACTATACAATATACATTTTTGTATAAATATATTAAATCTTTTAGTCCCAATGAAAATTTGACATCATTTTGGAAATTTCTTTCTGATCGTCTGTAGCCATTTATGATATCAAAAAGCACATCATTCGATTATTCAAAGTCTTTCCATTCGAAAATACTTTTTAACTAATCAGAATCGATTTTAAGGTATTTTAAAATCTGAAACCTGATGATGCCGAATGGCATCACTTGCGATGAAAGGGTTAAAACGTTTTTTAAATGGCGTTGATTTTGTTTTGATATGTGTTGTTGTGGGCCATTGAATGAGTAGGGGAGAGTGTTGTACCTTGGGACGCTTGTACCTTGGGACACTGACAATTTCTAAGAATCTATTGTCAATATTCATACATTGCTTATTTCTAATAGTAGCCTTAACCAACAGACATCATCATAATAAAATTTAACACTAGCATCATCGAATTGATGAAATGGTGACAAAAAATAATATTTCATTACCCCAAAGTAAATATTTTTCTCATTCTAATATAATTTTTTACCTTAGTACTCTTACAAAAAGTCAACTGCATTTTATTTTCTTCATAAAAGAGAAGATTTTAAAATATTTTGGTTATGAGAAAATAATGATAATGCATTTGGATTGGCCACTATCTTGCTTTTATTAAAACCATGTAGTGTGTTGTAACTTGGGACAGTATTAATAATTTGATTAAATTCTTAATAATTTGGATAAATAAAAATATCTTTATTATTTATTTTAAGAGCAATTCCACAAAACATGTAATATACAACTCAACTTTGTTTTGGATATATTTTATAATGATTGAAGTTTGAAAATATAATTCTGGCAACACCTGATAAATCTTTTTCCTTCGATGAAATGTTCTAAGAGCACATTTTCTGATGTATTTTGAAATAAAGTTTGTTTCCTGACACAAATTAGTTCAAGTGTATGACTATTGACTGAATTATAAAGCATGTCCCAAGGTACAACATGATGTTGTACCTTGGGACAGTTTATCCTCTCTACTTTAAATGAGTGGCAATTTTTTAATTTCAAGCTGCCAGAATTTTAAAAAATATATTATGGAGGAATATATTGGTGTGTTGAAATGCTGCTTTGAAATTTTTATTTTGACAATAATTATCGAAGAAAAAAATTAAAATGTAAAAATTGTCCCAAGGTCCAACACTCTCCCCTAATTGAATAAAAATATTAAAAATAGTTAATTTTACTCAAAAATATTTTTTTATTGTAATTGTTCCATAATTAACAATTTACAAGCATTTGAGCATTAACATGTTAATAGATTTTTTCGTTATTAATTGAAGAAAGCTTATACATTAATCATAATGTAATTACATTTGTTTTATAACGGAAAGAACTCTTAGCCGATTTTCGTCATCGATCCAAACTTTTTTTTACCCATCGAAATGATAAATTGCATACACAAACTGTTGTTACTGACATATGAAAGAAAATTTTTGGAAGGGTTAAGGAATAAATACAAAATAAATCGAAAAGTGAAAAAAATTCATGATGATTACTAGATGATTGCATCCTCTACCCTACGGTTTCATTCATATCAATTTGCATCGACCATCAATTGGAATTTCTACTAACCATATAAAAAAAGAAAATAGTTTAAGATGTCAATATTTTATTTTAGTAATTTGAATGATTTGGTTTTGTTGCAACAGAGTAATAAGAATATTTCCAGTACTTTATTATATATCATTTCCAACCTGACTTCAACTTTGCCATCATAAAGAAATAAGACGACCTAGAGGGCAAAAGTTCTAATGACAAATGACAGTGAGTGCGCCCTCTGGAAGGGAAGGGCATAGGCTTTATAGCCCGTTATAACGCTAGCCTGAAGAGACAGTCACAAGAGACACACAAAGAAGGACGACACAAAACACAGAAAATAACAACATTTATTGACTAACTCAAACATCCATGCCTTACCGGTATTCGAACAAGAAACCTAAAGCTCCAAAGGCTAGCTCCCTAACCATTGTGCTGCCGTGTCGGTCGGCAAAAGTTGTTTGGTTGACATATATTTTCAGGTTTGTGTGCTTGGTCAGAGACCCGCTTGTAAATCTTCGACAAGAAAGACAGACACAACACACATACATACGTGACAGATGCTGTCATCTACCTCAACTCCACAATTTAGATATGTCCCTGAATTGGAGGGAAATAGTCTCCAAGGACCTGTACCCGTGGAAAACTACGCAATCACCGCCCACAGGACTTTCGGACATAACTGATTTAAAGAGCACATACTCCGCATTTACTCGACAAACACAAACATCCATGCTTTAACTGGATTCGAACCCGGACCCAGAAGCTTCAAAGGCTAACACCATAACCACTGTGCCACCGGGTCGGCCAAAAAGTTCAAGAAAAGAAGTTCTTCCAGAAAAACTTCTAAAAAAGTCAAAATACCGACTAAACGACTCCTGCTCCACCTTATTAGTTTATGCATGAAAACCCGGTTGTCCGGAAGAAAAAAGTCACAAAATGGCTGTGAGGAAAAACACTATCGGCTTTAGCGACACATTCAGCCAAACCTCGTCTCCGAAATTTGCATGTACTTCGTTCGGATATTGACACTGGAAAGCCCAAAAGAATGGTAAAACTAGGCACGCAAATAGCGCTACACTTTTCCTTCAATCTCGTTTCTTGGAGGTGGTTTTTTTTTTTAGTTTTTAAGGTTTATTTATATAGGTTTTTTTTGTTCTTTCTGAAGTTTTAGGAATGGTATGCTGATTGTTTCAAGGGGAATCTTCACCCGTTGAGCATCAGGCACGCTATGCACGTAGGGTTCTGAGGACGGTAGAAATTCACGGATATAGTTCGACAAAGATTTAACTCATAATTAAATTAAAGTTGGGGAAACTGAGAAGCAATTATGATTAGTGCAAAACATTAATTATTATTTTGGTGATTAGTGAGTAATATACCTTATATATTGCGATAATAGATAATATTCCCAATTTCATTGACTAAATTGTTTATTGATATGACTATTTTTTTATGTATGATATTTTATTGATACTTGCAAATATTTGTAATAGTTTGATGTCGTATTAAGTATATTACTTCGTACCAGTGATTTAGAAATATGTTTTAATCATTTTCTTAACCGCAGTACTATATTACTGGGCTAATTTCTTATTCACTTATATAACGGCTTATTTGTTTAATCCCAGTGAATTCTGGGATTTAGTCTCGTTATATCGCAGTTTATTATCGTAAGTGGTGTACTTGTTGACAGATAATCAGGTAACGCTTTGGATTAGAAGATAGAAAGCCCACTTTGTAGGTAACTTAAACAATTTTAAGAAACGTTTGCCCAGAGTTTATGTAATTTCCAAAAGAAACAGATTCTTCAAAATAAATAAAATTTAAAGAAATATAAAATTGATTTTCAATATTTTAAAAATGCTGTTTATATAAATACAAATCTACTACTAGAAAGAAAAATTTTAACCCTTTAACGAATGAATTTTTGTTTCATCCGGAAAAAATATATGTGTAGCTTTATTACTCATACATTATGAGAAAAATACCGAAAAAATTTAATTTCATTGGAATTTAAATAGTTTAAATTTTTTTTTCATATGACAAAAACCAACTACAAAATTTCCAATTTTGATAGTAATGACTAAAAAACTACTAAATATATTTCAAAATAACCCTCTTTAACTATAATTAATTTTTCAAAACAACTTATTTGTATTTATAGTACTAATATTATTATACTTTGAATACTGCCAAAAACGTAATTTCACAACAGTTAATAACCTCACTCTTTAATTTTGAAGACACTTTTACTACTGTCATCTATGAGGATTATTAGTAAATAAAACTTCAAAATGGATTGTTATAGATGAAAAACACACATATTTGTCTAGAGGGAGCTCGACTTTAATAGAATAAAGTGGATTAGGTTACTTTTTGCCAAACGGCAACAGTATGCATTAGAGAGTTAAGGCCTAATCCGAGAAAAAACATCCCCGTTGGTGGAAAAAAAAGTGTTAGTTAGAAACATGTCTAACTAACCTATCTATCTACTGTACCGTGTTTGAATACGTAATGGGTGCTTCAAACGTGGGACTTGCATCTAGTTGCTGTGAAGGGGGCAGGTCGCCGATTGTTTGGTATTTCGGACACGTAACCGGCCTTAGACTTTGAAGGTTCGAGTGCGTATTGTGACGATGATAATTAAATGTTCCGAGGGATAAAACCCCGAGGTTTTTGATAATAATTCTGAGCGAGTGAAAGAATGCTTGATGAGTTGGAAGCGAAGGATAAATTTTAATATTTTGGGGATAAGACAATGGCAAATATGTATTATCTCGTATATGTAGTTTCGTTGTAACTTAACTTGGAATGCGTCCTCTAGAAGAGGGGAGCATTAGTTTCGTTGTAAATACATTTTGGTAAATAATAATTCCATTGCTAGCAAATACTAAATAATTCCTTTTTGAAAAAAAATGTTAAAATTTTTGCCTAAATCGATCGGGATCCCCCTTTGTCGAATATAAGAAATGTTATTACACATTTAACATGGTAAAATATCAACTACTACAAAAAAAAAATCACGCTCCGCTTTTCTACGTTAATCTTATACAAGAAGTGAAGAGTTCTTTCCCCAAGTGTTTCCGCACTTATACTTACTTAACCAACCTTACAAGAGTCAAGTATGGCCAGAGTTCCTATTTATGTTGAGAACTTAATGTTCGGATGTTTCGAGGTTTCTTATAAGGATTTCATGTTTAAGATATAATAAACTTTCGTATTGGGAAGGAAAAAGGTCATTCAAAATAAGAGCACATATATTTTCAAAAAGAGTTTTTATCCAAAAAACAATTATCTGACTCTTTAAACAAATATTACAATGCTTAATTCTTAATATATTTACCATTAAAGAAATGTAAGGTTATGTAACAGTGACAGATAATGCCAGTGATAATATAATGCCAAAAAAATGCAAAACATTGCAATCTCATTCATTTAAAGCAAAATCAAATTTCAAAATAATTAACAGTAATCAACATTATTAATACTTATTTTAAATTACGGCTGAAAACAAACTGAATAATTACTGCACAGTAAATAAAACAAAAACAAAAAAAAACTATCATCGTTCCAATCCATTTACTACCAAAAATCCAAAAGAACTGTCCAAGAATGAATTAATAATATCCCGAATTACCTAAAGGATAAAAAAGAAACGTACATTAAGGCAATCTTCACTGTGACTGTTGCTGTTGCTTCTCTGAATCAAATCAAAATAAATCACACAGGTCCCTTAACTGTCCTTTCAATTAGTTTGGCAGCGCACAATTAGCTTGTATCATCAATTACCTCCATTTTGAATTTCTTTTCCATTAGATGTTTAATTATTTGTCCCTTGAAATCTTAGTTTTTGGAGCCTGAAAGGACTTGGGCTGTTGACATTTGAGGCTTACATTTGGCTTATAAATAGATTTATTATTGTTTCAGAATTTCTATTTTTTAAGCTATTATTATTTGTAGTCGAGCTCTAATTATCCAAATCAATTGGGAAAAGTTTCCCGGTTAGGAAAATCAAAAATTCGGAAAATCGGATTTTTTCCGAAGAAAAGGGTTAATTTGCATTAATTTCTATATACAGTGGCCGCCGCTTTTTGGAATCACTGGTTAATTGAATCAGCCGCTTAATTGGAATAAATTTCGTAGAACAGAACGGAATCACTTTTTACATTGAAAATCCGCCGCTTATCGGAATCAAATCACCTTTTTACCGCCGTTTTAAGGACTCAAAAAAAGCTATAAAAGTTCCTTTTTTCTACGATTCGTGGTATTTTTTTTTTACCCCAAATGATCTCTAACTACAAGTGCGAACCAAAGAGGCGCCGACGAATAAATCTTTAAAAAAATATAAATCGCAGAAATTGTATTATTAAGGCAAGGAGGGAGAGGGAGAACTATATGGGGGGCAGGGGGTAGAGGGGAAGGAATTTGTAATCGGCACGTGTGCATGAAGGTGTACACAGTAGACTCATTTTGATTTTTGATCGATTAAATTAAGTACGTGTTTTTCGGAGTGTTATCGCGATGTTTAAACGGAAAGATTTTAGCTTAGTCAAAAAATATGAAACTATAAAAAATATGAAAATGCAGCCAAAGAGAAGCTGCAATTAAATTAGGACTTTCTCAAGCAACTTTATGTAGGATTTTGAAGAGAAGAAATGAAATTATAGAAAGTTGCAAAACAGAGCCCACAGCCCTAAATAATAGGAAAATCAGCGAGTTGGCAAAGCAGAGAGAAGAAAGAAAACGCTTTATTAGAATGGTTTAAGGCCGCGAGGAGTAAAAATATGCCGGGTGCCGGGCTCTTCAAATATTAAGAACTTTAGAGCAACGGGGTGTTATGTGTGATGATTATAATTCCTCTTATGACATTGAAAGGAAGTTAAACAAACTTATCAGTTATACGACAAGACAACGCAGGCGAAAACAACGAAGTATTCATTCAAGTAAGCAAAATTTAACTAAATTTTAGTTCTATAGTAGACATAGTTGTTTATGCTTTTAAATTTTGTTTTAAAATTATACATAATATCGTTCAAATTATTAAATTTTTCTAGGTATTCGTATATTACCTATTAATTTGTATAACTCTGGATTCTATTAAACATAACATAACGTGTTTTTCTTAATAATATGTAGTTCTAGTATTACTCAGTAACAAGTATTAAAAAAATCCTATTATGTCTCATGATGACAACTTTTCTTTATAATTTCATGACTTTCGGTAAAATGGTTCAGCCGCTTTATTGGTTCAAAACGTACTGGGACGGATGTGATTCATTTAAGCGGCGGCTACTGTAGTATGTTGCAAACTGGATAAATATGATTGGTTTTAATGATAAGAAAACTTTATTTTTTATGAAAATTCGTCACTTTTATAAACAAGCTGCTAATATTACTTTATTATTTGTATGTGTATAAGCTATTATTATTATTATTTTATTATTGGTAGTCGAGCTCCAAATATTTAAATCAATTGGGACCAGTTTCCCAGTTAGCAAATTCAAAAATTTGGAAAATCGGATTTTTTTCCGAAGAAAAGGTTGGTTAATTTTCATTAACTTCTTTAGAGTATGTCGCTAACGGGATAAATATGATTGGTTTTAATGATAAGAAAACTTTATTTATTTGAAAATTCGTCATGTTTATTAGTAACAAACGGTAAGATTAATGAATCGAGCATAGTTAAACCAATTTTTTTAGGATGGAACGAATATTAACGGGTGTAATTAAATAATTGGTACTAGAAAAACTACTGTAAGTGTGGTTATCATAGATTCAATTGTAATGTTTATTGATTATTTGACATGTGGGTACTTAGTTTAAAAAAGTTTAAGTTGCTGCTGTTCCAGTTTACCTTAGCTACTTTTTTTAATATACATGCTCAATTAGTCGTGTATTGCTTTTCTTGTAATAAGTAAAACGCACAATCTGTTTCCATATCTTGAAATTCTCTTAGAACTATACTTCTTTAAAACTTAGTTCGACACATAATTCATTCATTACCCTTACTAGACGTTAAAATGTTACACAATTGTCTACGCAGTTACTAATTACTAAAAAATGAGTTCATGGAACACATTTGCTGTAGATGATTATGTCATCTTACATGGCTTTGATAAATAATTTTTTTAAAAACATTTTACATAAAAATCAATTCTAACTTAACATTTAATACTGTAAATTACCAAAAAGTATACATCCTAATATCTTACCCGACTCAACCTTAACATAACCTTCTTTCTCACCCAAACCTTTACCTGACCCCTGACCTTATCCTAGTGAAACCATAACATGATCTTGCAAAACCATTATACCCATGGTATTTCCTACATCCCAAAGGCAATTAACTGTGTGATCGTACAATGAATAAAGAAAAGAGCTTATGAACAATTAAGTTTTATTGAAATAAAGTTTACAGGGGTATTTAAGAAGCCACTGAGAAAGAATTTTCTACCTATGTGTTTGGCATCTCATGCAAAGAGAGTGAAGGAGGTTGTAACACAAACTATTAAATTTTCCAATTGTCATTATTTATCGAAAATCAAATAACTAAACTCCTTAACCTAACTTGGGAAAATAGAAATATTCTATGAAGAAGATCCTTCCGCGGATGTAAAGAGTTTCATAAATTATTTGTGAATCCACCCAGAAATCATGTTTAATACATTAATTTCATTCACGGTCTAACAGATTTGAATATTATTTGAGATAATTTTTCAATTTTATCAGAATGAAAGGTGTATTTTGGTTAAATTGTATTCAGATCATTTTGTATGTAAAGATTACCTTACAAGAGTTTCCAGATATAGCGTTTTCCCTCTGCCCTTTTACTCTTTGTTTTTACCCAAGTCAGGTTGGCATTTAGTGTATAACATTTCAAGAATGCTATGTGATATATTTTCGAAATAACGGTATCAAAGAAAAAATATATGACAAAAATTACTAAACAGGGGTTAAAGTTGTCACTTTTTTTATATATCCCATGTTTACGTGAATGTATATTTTCTAAGACAATGTATTCAAAATTTGGGTATAAAAACTTCATAATAACGACTTTCCTTTTACCCAATAAAACAACACAATACCTCACACATCATCATTACACAAGTAACCATACCTAACACAACACAGAAAATGCCGTAACAAGTACAAAACAAGAACCCACAATCAATATAACCAAAAACAACAAATTACTCGTGTATCGGTCTTGCCACAATACTTCTATACCATAATCACTATTTTGTGTTTTTGGGAGGCCTGTGTGAAGGCTGAGAAAGAGGCAGGTGTCCCAATAGCGGCTAAAGGCAGACAAAACATTCTTTGTATGACGTAAGACTTGGGGAAGTTTGGCTGTGTTATAGATAAAAGTTTCTTCATGTAAGACGATAGTTTGGCTGGCGTGCTCCAAGCGATGGGAAGCGTTAAGGACAAGTGATGTTTTGTTCCCGGTTCGATCGTAATTTAATTATCCTTCTAAGTGAAAAAGAAGAATCTAATTTGCTATTAATAATATTGTGTTACCTTGGAAACCGTTATTACGTCGGGGGTATTCATATTTCAATGTATTAAAGATTACACGTTCTTAAGCCTAACCCTAATGTTACATAGTTTTTTTTTGTGTTCAGAATTCAATTTATTTTTAAGATATAATAATACTGTCAATGTAGATTTGTATATTCAAGTTATTGATAGAAAAATTACACAAACAGAATCCAATTAGATAATTATATGCATGGTCATTTTCATATTTTATAAACTAAAAAGCGATTTAATACATAATGTTAATTATTCGAAACTAAAGCATTCATGACTGCAATAAAAAAATCAAAATTAACAAAAACACAATATTTAATGCAATATACTTTCGCAATCACTACCGCATCATCTACTGCGAATATTCCATTCTTTCTACACAAAATCGCAATGAACTCTACAAACACAATAAAATTCCGCCCCCACTAACTCCATTAACTAATTAACTCAATCAATAGAAAGCGAAGACCGAGAAACGTAGCGTTGTCCTCGCGTCCGAAGTATTCCCGGGTACTTTCGATCTTTTCCCCCGGAAAACTTACCCCGCAAACAACGCTACACACCCCATAACAAGTTACTGAACTAGTTTGATGAAATTGTATCTTGTATATTAATAGAAACAACCCACTAAAGGCTATTTTGCGAATATCATTGCACTGTTAAAGAATCTGTAAAATTGAAACACGTTTTGTGGATACTGTTTAGAATCATAGTATTCCTATGTCTGTTTTACAGTAAAATAATGTACGCAACCAACTTAGTACAATAGTGTTCAAACAGAGAATATGGGTGCAATGATTACTGTCGGTGAAGCGAAAGTTTATGCAGATATCGTGATGACATAATGTGACATATATATATCATAAATGTGACATCATATATAAATTCACAGCACAGGGTGATCGTAAATTAGACGTTCTTTTAGAGTAATGTTTGCTTAAGTTTTCAAAATTCATTTTTCTCGTAACCATATGCATCCCACTTAAATAGTTCAGTATTTAGTTAGTTTATTCTTTGTTTAGTTAAACAAACTTAAACAGAAAGCTTATTTGTTCATGGTTCCTACGTCGTTGAAAAGTTATGTTTTAACTTGCACATCATAAATAGTTAAAGGTGTTTTTTTTATTCATTGCCTAAATTCATTGCCTTTATTTTCACAGCCTAAACTATGGACCCAATTTTTATAAAATTTATTTTCATAGAAAACCTGATAATTGGGAAATAATATTTAATTTTCGGTGCACATTACCAAATATTTCTATAATAAATTAACTAGATAAATTATAGATATTTTGTAAACTGTTATTTATTTAGAAATATTTGGGATTCGCTTCTCCGGAACCGGAATTATGTTAGGACGTTTCAGGCTTTCACTCTAACAACGTAACGGATAAGAGATAATTACAGTTTGTAATCAATGAATTAATTAAGACTATGATAAACTCTCTAGTTGCAAAACTGCTGGACCGTATGATGTGTCTCTAGTTGCGAAACTAGAGACACAGCTTCCGGTCTAATCATTGCCGACTTTTAATAATCGTAAAATTAATGGGATTATGTAGTCATCAAACATACTAGACCCTATATTTTAGTTTCACTTTGGAAATGCGAGTCTTGAATCTACATCCTTCACATGCATAATTTATTTCTGATTCATAAAATTAAACTCAAAACAAAAGCTAGTTAAACCATTATGGGGGTAATACCCGAAAATATACCGATACTATTTCTGCTGTTTAAACTAAAATTATTTGTTATTAAATACTATTATATTAAATATAAAATAATAATTAGGTAAAAAATGATATTTTAATTATAAGTTTCAGTAACTAAGGGTGAAAAACACGAGCTGGTATAAATTGCATTGGTATGTAGGTGCTATTAGCTTGAAGGAAGACGAGCTTTCGTTTATTAGCAACACAATATTTCTACTTTAGAATGACCGAAAATGAATACAATTTTGAACTTTAAAAAAAAACTGTAAATAATAAGTTGAGGTGTATCTAGGTACTGAAGTTTCAATGCCTTTTTCAACTTCCGCCATAGTTCCTGTCCCAGATTGTTAGACAGCCTTAGGTTTGAATCACAACAATATGTTAGTTAGAATCCTGTCAGACAAACGCTATGAGTTCTCCGGGAATGCATAATGAACTTGGATACTATGGAATTGGATTGGAAAGCAATAGAACCCGCATGAGGTAAAGATTTGTTTTGCTTCTCGGGGACTTTCAGCACAGATAATTAAACTTTCTCTCCTCCAGTACAGTTCTAATTGTCTGTTACATTCATTAGCTAGAGGCCAATGTGGAGGGACTTACTTTTCTGTTAAAGTTGTTAGTGGGAAATTGGCAACAACATTCCTTTATAATAAATGCAAGAGTGCATGGAAATGCCTTTGATGGTGCCTTAATAATGTAAAAGGATACATGATGCACTTGTATGCTTAAGTAAGCCTTATTGTGATGTAATCGCCTGTGTATTTGGATAATGGAATAGAAATTCAAAACTTTAAGCATAAAAGATTTATGCAAAGTTAAAATACCAATGCAATTTTAAATAAGCTCTTAAACCAATACATTTGAAAAATATATTATCGAGGTTTTATAGTTAGTTTAGTCTAATGCTCATTAAACAAATAGGAATATCTAATTTAACAATGCTTTAATATATGTGTACAAGATTTTCACAGAAATGTTATATTAATAATTAACAATACTACGTAATTTAAATACAGTTTAGGTTGTAAATATTTTATTCATACAATGATGAAATAATTTTTTAAAAAAATGACCTTTTCTAAAGTTATCGATTCCAAATGATTTCTTTTTTTTCTTTATACTTATTAAGACTTAAATTTAAGCCATCGTTAGTAATGACTTTCCCATAATTAAGGGGGTCCAGTACCCAAAAATCATGAAAAATGCATTATTTTTATTATTTTTTAAAAATATTATTTGAACATTTCTTAACATTTTGCAAAAAACCGCTTCAAATTTTATGCATTAGCTTTTGAGTTGTTAACTTTTGAATGAGACTCACTCTTCAAGAATCCTATCACGGATCTAAACTTTAAATGCTCGTATCTCTGTTCGTGTTTTTTTAAATTTTAGGATAGCGAAAAACACTACTCCTCTTTTAATATTATACATAAAAAGTTTCTGTAAATTTCTATAGCATCTTTAAAGTATAATGAACAAAACTATGCATTAAAACTCTTCATTTATGTTGTCAGTATTTTTAAAAAAATTTTCAAAGTTTAAATTTTACGTTTTTAGTGAATTTTTTTGATAAAATTTCGAAAATTATTTCTTAAAAAAAAGTTGAATCTTGAATAAAACTTGGATGCATAGTTTTGTTAAGATATTATTGGGGAACCCATATAAAAAATTTGGTAATAAAAAGTCGAAAAATAAGGGAGGAGTAGGGATTTTAAAATTGTGAAAAAATTGAACAAAAATTTAATTTTTTGAAAATATTGAGTCATTTTCAAAATTTTTTTTTGCTGATAGGTTTTATTAATGCATGATGCACCTGTGTATAAAATTTGAGTAGTATAACTTCATAAATAAAAAAAAAGTTGGGGAAGGTACTGGACCCCCTTAAGAAACCTTCAGAAACTTACACGGTATTAACTTTAACCCGCAAAGAAACTTAAAAAAAAAGAATGATAAAACTCTCAAAACACATACTTTCCAGGTAATACTTTCCGCCTCATGTAAATAGAAATCGCTAAATGCTTCAGTAACTAAATACATTGTTTCATCGGCATGAAAGAAGAACTCATATTTTTTCTATTATAACTATATCTCCCATGTTCTGCAGCGAGCAACTTTGTACAGGCCAGACATAGCGGAGCCTTACTGAGTTTGGTTGATGAGGTATAACATTTAGTTGCTTCTCGAAAGATGTTCAAGCTTGACTGCGTTCTTCTGGTAGAAAGAGGAGGGGGTTGCGTTCTTAAAGATGAGAATGACAAAAACCACCTGTTGTTTTCACCAGTTACTTTGATTTATTCGTTAAATACATAGTACTAGTTTCTTTATAAATGTTCAGATCAGTCTTTATATATTCATCAGACTTAAACTTTAGCCCTCAGTTAAGTGACGGGGCTGACATTTTAGTTTTGAAATCTCATTAAAAAATCTATATTTTTCATTGCTATTGACATAATTGTTAGTTAAATAATATTATATTAGGTAAGATGCACAAGTAATAAGATTTCTTAACCATGTTTATTCATGAGGTTCAGTATGGCAGAAAGAACGAACTAGTGTGAACTACACATGTATATAACGTTTTTTTTTTATTTGAACCATGCATTATAATTAACGAAGATTATGCGATAATTTATCATCAGTAACCACATAAACACATTTCTTTGATTTGAAACGCACTTTTTTTATTTAATCAAATATAGCCTTTATATAATTATTCAATTATTCGTAATCAAATTAACGCAAAATGATTCTTTCAATTGTTATTTGTTTAAATTTAAGCAAATGATAATATAAATGTTTCATTGTGGATGGCTGAGACTAATTTCATTAGAGACAAATATTTGTGCGTTGTCTAGCGACGAAGTTTACCATCTATTAGAGGAAACAATTTAAGCGCGTTTTAGAATTGGTTTGTAAATCAACATGCACTTTAATCCTTTGAGGGATAAGCAAAGGTCAAATGGATGAATTTGTTATCACTACAATAGTTTTTAAATTAAATTCTTAGCTTAAAACTTGATTTTTTCAAAAAATAGTTTGTGTATTAGATGGTTATAAATGATTGTTCTGAAATTTAAATTTAAAAATAATAAGTAAATATTTTATGTTTAAAAAAATGGCGTGTTATGCTAGAACAGCGGATTGTCAGAACCATCGTCTTTAACCATTTAGTGGTTAAATACAACTTGTAAATGTGTTGTTGACGTTGATTCATAACACTTATATTCGTAAAACGACAAAATTTTCAAAAACAAAAATTATCCTAGTGATATTAAACACAAAACTTGGTCTGAAGTTATGCTACTTAATTGTTACTTCTATTGAACAATCACTTAAATAATAATCATACAAAAACCATTAAAAAATAACCTAAAGCCATACAAACTGCTAACAGTAAGTACCATTACCAATCTTCTGTTGATCTTTCCTTCATTTTGTTCGTTCATCTAATGAGCCTTGAAGGAGACCTTCTTGAGAGAGAAGGAGGGTTCTTGGACCGAACCACCAATGGTCCCTATGCTTCCGGCCATCGTTTTTCAAGGAATGCTGTTGATACTTAAAGGTACTTTTATAGAGTGTACTTAGTGTTCTGCTTAAAAGGCTCCTCCATCTCATAAGAATTTCAACGTTTTTTAAAGTTTTTTTGGCGAGGATAAATAAGTAAGGGGTCAAGTCCTGCGTATAATTTTCCGCTATGATTCTCCTTTTGAACATTTAAGTAAGAGAAGAAGAGTGTACGGAAATCTTTCGTAGGCTTGTTCATCTCTTATGCTCTCTTTTTGGCGAGGATAAATAAATAAGGGTCAAGTCCTGCGTATAATTTCCCTCTATGATTCACCTTTTGAACATTTAAGTAAGAGAATAAGAGTATACGGAAATCTTTCGTAGGCTTGCTCATCTCTTATGCTCTCTTTTTGGCGAGGATGAATAAGTAAGGGTCAAGTCCCGCGTATAATTTCCCTCTATGATTCCCCTTTTGAACATTTAAGTGAGAGAAGAAGAGTATACGGAAATCTTTCGTAGGCCTGCTCATCTCTTACGCTCTCTTTTTGACGAGGATAAATAAGTAAGGGTCAACTCCTGCGTATAATTTCCCTCTATGATTCCCCTTTTGAACATTTAAGCAAGAGAAGAAGAGTGTACGGAAATCTTTCGTAGGCTTGCTCATCTGTTATTTGCGGTTTTAATAAAATAGGTATTTACTTGGTGAGAAAGGGTACAGGATATTGGCAGTGAATCAAATATAGGTTAGACTGGATCTGTTTATTATTCTAGTCGGTATGTTGGCTCGTTGCCAGCAAGGATGAAAAATGCTGTTTTGGATGGTTCATGTTTTGGTGCTTGTTAAATCTTAATATACATTTTCCAGGTGGTTAAGATTTTCGATCGAAACTCGTTTGTTCAGTTAAGTGTTCCTTAATTATATATAATATTATGAAATTTTAACAATTTCCTGTATAAGTACTAAATTGGTGTGATGTATTGAAATTATGTTATGTATAATTTCCTAATATTTGAAAAAAGATTTGATATTTTAATTGGGTTCTATATTTATTTTACCTATTTATGATTATGGTTTTTGACTGTGTATTTATAATTCATCGTTTGTGTTTTGCAGTGGTTTTTTTTACATAAATCGCGCATTACTTCTTTTTCATTACATATAGTATCATGGAGGGAGCTTAAAACTATAGCTTGACAATTTGTTATTTCTACGAAAAAGTTATTCGATGCTACAATCTGGGCATAATTATTTTTCCCCATTTGGTATTATGCAGATTAAATGGACAAAATGCAGTTCATTTTATTTTTCGGAAACAATATAGATGTTTGATATCTGGGAAATAAATAAAAATAATTTGTAAACATTTTTCTTTACCAGGATTTTCTGACAGCCAGTTTAAAACTTATTATAAATTGTATTTTACAAGTGTGGGGGTAGCAGGGTGTACAAATATGGATTGCATTCTAGACTAAAACGGGTTATACAAAGAAGAAAAATTGAATAAAATTTTAGCTATAGCTCATATGCTTAGATATAAGCATTAAGTTGCATTAAATAGTAGTATAATAAGACTGCTAATTCCAATTTTTAAACCGAATTCCTTTTCATTAAAAAAATAAATATGTCCTGGAAGTCCTTTTTATACTTAAATTTTAGGAAGTATAATGCTAATTAAAGTATAAAAGTTTTGTAAGTGCTTGCCGAGAAAATGACATGACTCACTTTTGCAGGCCTAAAAAATAAGTTTTCTTCAATTTTTCGAATATCTTATATTAAAAAATTGTTAAACCCACTATACTACCACACTCACTCCCTTAATCGCCTAATTCCAAGCCCCAACAATCACAATGGAATCCGACACACGCGTTAAATGTAGCATGCATACGAACCATGCCCGGACTGTCCTACAGATTAAGGATAATCAACAACGGTGGATCTGCACCTACCACTAAACAGGCCTTCTGGAACGCGAGTGTTAACACACAGTGTTGTTCCATTCGGAATAAACGTTCGTAGTTTCCAGTTCTGACTTTGCTGGGGCTTTTGAGTCCTTGTTTGGTAGCGGGTAAATGGAATGGCGTCTGGATTTATGGTCCGGTGTAGGCGCTAGGATTGGGTATTTTGGGTTCGGATAGGTGCAGAGACAATCATCATGAATCAGAGTTAGGTAAGCAGTTCAGCCGCCCTGCAAGGGGTTTAATTGGAACCCGTAACAAAGAGTCGCGGTAAAGTTTTGTGAGCAAAGTTATTCGTGTTATGATATATTCTTCGATGAGTGACGCTGTGTGATAAACATATGTGATCCTTAAAGGAATTACATAATTCTTAGTTTTATAAAGTGCGATTAATACAAAATTACAGGAATGTAGTTATTTTAAACAAGAGACAAACATTGGAATTTTATCTTTAGAACATCCTGTTTACTATTAATTGCACAATCGGAAACCATAACTCGCATTCATAATAATATCCATAAATTATTTATGGGCGCATAATATTTAACAATGTGTTATATTCTTTTATAAAATAAAGACACAGTAAATGCCTTGTCAAAACATATTACTTAATATTTAATCCCACAACAAACTTCCGGGTATTTTCCTGAATGGCATGAATCAGAGTTAGGTGTTAAGAGGTATCCCAAGATGTCAGGCAAGGCAGGTTCAGTCATATGATCAGTATATCATTAATACTAAACTAACATTATGACTAATACTAAATAGTTTAGTCATATATCATTTCCTTTAATTGGAAAACTAAACAAATAGTTTCTGCAACGTTTTGTAAGCACAATTATTCACACAATTATATATGTTTCAAGGAATGGCGCTAAAAATGAATATTCTTTAAAAATAGTAATAATTTTAATATTTTTAGAGTGTGATCAATCGAAAATATCAGAAATGTAGCCACTTAAAACAAGTTGATCATTTCAATTTATTCATAGAAAAGTTAGTTAGGTTGGTTTTTGGTGTGGTTTCTTTGTGGAGTACGAAAGCGTTTCATGTATAGTTGATCGTGATCGTTATAAATCTCAAATTCATTACCTAAAATTTTAATTATAATCAATTAATTTATAACATCAATAATTTTTCATGCGCATATTATATTTAACCATATGCGATATTAAAAAAAATAAAATAATAACTTACAGCATTTTTTTCTAAAAAACATATATATCGCAAAATATTTGATCCCAGAACAAACACCCGGGTATTATTCTTGACCGCACCTAATACCAACCTAACACACAAACCAAATCCCCTTAACTAATGACTGGAAAATTCCTCGACTTTTGATGCAACCGGGATGAGAAATACCAGAAACTGTAATCTATCACGCTCTCTCGGCGAAAAAAAATGTCGGAAACAATGCCGCGGAGTATTTCTTTATAGATAAGATTCATTCGGTAGATCCCATCTCTTTGCAGGTTTTTGTGCCGCTTTGTGGATGCGCCGCGTTTTTCTTTGGGCTTTGTCTCGCGGCGTGGCTAATGATGATCTACCGATAGTTTTGGATGTGGAGGAAAATAAGCGACCTTTTGGATCTTATTTGTTCCAAGGGGGATGGTCTGCCCAGTTGAAAAGCTAGGTTAGGTTTGAATTATCGTCGCACTAGAGATACACGAGGGCTATTGATGACGGGAGTCGCATTTTAGAATAACATTCAAGTGACGAGCCGAATAGGCAACCGTCTCGTTCTCGCTAGCTGAAATGAGCACAACAGGATATGACTTTCTATAGGTTGTCGTGTTACTGAGTCAAGTTAGTCATATATGCGGTGTTCTTAGTCTATATTATTAGTTATTTGCTGATACATTATTAATCGGATAACGCAATAAATAGTTATGAGAGCTTTTTTTTTTTAATCAATTCTGTAAATTATGTTTAGTTTTTGTAAGGATTACAAAAACTAAACATAATTTAAAATAATCATCAAACGTATTTTTTTATTTTTGATACCTTTGTGTGCTTTTATTGTAAGACTGTAAGGATTACAGTCTTACAATAAAAGCACACAAAGGTATCAAAAATAAAAAAATACGTTTGATGATTATTTTGAGATACATTTAAACGTATAAGTCGATTTGGAGTTTTTGCCATCCAGACTGGCTTTCATATTACATGAACTGTTGGCAAACGCTATTTCCGACGTCTGCTATTCAAAAATGTATTCGGACACCGAAACAACTATAAAACAATTTTAATTATTTCTTCAGAATAAGCATAAACATTTAGACACTGTTTGCTTGAAAGCATTGCTTTTTTTGTTCCTGAACTAAGCTAACGATAAACACTAAGTATTGTTAAAAAATATAAAGAAAGGGGTTTTCCTTAAGCTTTAAAGATAACTGTGTGGTATTAACCACTGTGTGGAGATTTTGCTTGTGAAAAATAGGCCAAAAAGTTATCTTTTGTAACGATGAGGATTTTTTAATATTAGTCTTGTGATTAGTTACTTTGGATTCTATGTGGATTTGGAAATATGTTTTAGAATTGTTGGAACACATTTATATTAATCAATTCTTTTTTCATACACCAACTAAACAAAAAAATTTCTGAATTCATTTATTTTTCTGTAATTTTTTTATGCAATTTTGTAGATACTTTTATTGAATTATATTCACACACTTTATCAAAATAACTTATGTAACTTGAATTATTAATATTTAAACTGATTATTGGTAAATTGGTTGTTTATATGCATTGATTTTTTTTAAATTAAAGCTGAAAACTTTTACTAGTTCTTAAATTATTAAATTAAAATTTCTATTGGATTGTATTTGTTGAATGTTTATTATTTCTATTTGGTTGTATTTCGTGAATGCATAACTATATTTTTCTTTAAAATTATATTTATTGCGTATTTACATAAAAGTTGTAAAATATAAAATAGTTAAACAATGGCTTTACATACTTCTATTAAAACATGTCATGTTATTTTTTTATCCTTTGCGTTTCAATGCTGAAGAAACAAATGACACGAAATTCCTAATAAACATTGAAATATATGTAATTATAAATTTACAAGTTATTAAAATTCAATTATTTTTATTCAACCAAAAGTAAATGTAGCACATTTTATACTTTATGTCTAATTTAACGGTATTTATATTTGCAACTGTATGTGTACCATTTTTCATTTACCAAAAACTACGTTTCATAAAAATGAAACGTAGTTTTTTTTCCGAATATAAAGTATAAAGAAATTATAAATTCAGGATTATGTCAAAAACCATTTTATTTATGAAAAATTTATACTAATTATCTTACAAAAGCTCGTATGGTTTTATATTTCTTTCGATGTTTTTGTAAATGTTTACTAAGAAAAAAGGCACATTAATCTGCTTTCTTGGTTGAAAATTAAAAAGGTATAAAGTCCAATAAAAGAATGAGTATTAAAAACGAGAAGCTTTTCATGGAAATTATTAAAATATGAGTTAAAAAAAATTATATTCGAT
This sequence comes from Hylyphantes graminicola, assembly GCA_023701765.1. Classification (NCBI taxonomy): domain Eukaryota; kingdom Metazoa; phylum Arthropoda; class Arachnida; order Araneae; family Linyphiidae; genus Hylyphantes; species Hylyphantes graminicola. Next base: position 47,339,130 of record CM043115.1, on the reverse strand, counting down.
TAAATTATTATTATATGAACATAACTTCAAAGGAAATTAAAGAGCTTTTCTTTAAAAGTCATTTATTTAGTACAGTTCAAAAGAGTTTTAAACTTGATTTATTTTTTATAAGTTGTAATACCTATTTACCAAACAGAATAAAATTACGTCATTGACTTTAAAAAAAAATTACAAAAAACTTAAATGCATTTATTTGTTATATACGTAGATTAGAACTTATTTTGTAGGCACAAGGCAGCAACGTAAAGGGAAGGAGGGGAGTAGTGGCAGGAAAAATAAAACGGCAGTAGACGAAATAAATAACAGACGGGGAGCAGTGGCTTCCGTTTGCACAAGGCTTGAGCACCTTTGAGGGTGAAAGTCTGATTTCTGTACCGTGCTTTTCATCATCTCCTCACGTTGATGGAGAAGGAGGTGGGGCATTTTTTTCTCCAGACAATTCCATATTCAAAGTATTTATGCGATAACCGTATACATGGCTTTAGGACACACATATTTTACGAGCACATCCTTCGCATATAATAAGTACAACACAAATAGCCATGCTTTATCCAAGGTTCTGACCCAAAACCATTATCTGAGCAGTTGAAAGTCAAATAATGAATTTGTTGAATCGTATTGCACTAAAAGTCAATTTTATTAGAAGTATTATAAACTTCTCTAAAGAGAAGCAAATAAATAAATTTTGTAGAAATTTCTCGATAAATAGTTTTCTATAGAAATGAAATAAGCCACAATAACAAAAACGCCATATATTATATAACGCCAAATATTAAACATTACATATATAATAAAATAAGCATCATTGATACCAAAATAAAATATTAACTTTTATGTCTTACCCAGGAGTCGACCCATTAACTGTAACTCCTAAACTCAGAACCGGAAGGACACATTAACCATCAATTTACCAAACTAATTTAATATGCTAGTTATTATCTCATCCATTATCTGAGCACATAGAAACACCTTTAATGCATCTTACCCTCTCCCAATAATCACAGGCATGATACCTTCTTCAATAGCCGCATAATTATAAGCCGGTATCGCATCTTCTTTTCAATGATGAGCAATTACAAACCATAAAGGGACTGTATTGATGTTAATACGTAATCTCCTAGCTGTGATACATTTGAAAGTATTTCGGTTGGCTTTATTTGCGCGTGAAATTATTATGAGGTTTATAGGGAAAGTATTAAGTTTGTTTTACGAAACATTATGATGATACTACTACGATGTTTCCTACGAATAATGACGCCTTTATATATGTTGCGAAATTGATATGCTGTATGTGAACAAAATGTATACACAAGTTGTCTAAAAATATCTTTCGAGATGCGTTTTATATTTTAATTGCTTATTGGTGTTTGGTGGTTAGATTAATTAATTGTCTCTCTAAGGGATAAGCAATGGACAAAATTGTATGCCTGTTTTCGCTATACGACTTTTATATTTAATGATTAAAAATATTAATTATTTCTAAAATATTTAATTCTGATTTACCTAAATTCAAATCATGAAATAAAGTATTTGAACAAGAATCTATAATAATAAAAATGTAGTTTTGTGTGTATGTATGTCTCTCCGAAACTCACAAACTAGACATTTGTTTGACTCGTAACTTGGCACAAATGCGTAGTTCATACTTGAGTTGCAAAATAAGAACTTTCAGAGCTCAAAATGCTCTATTTTCAGAGAAAATTCGAATTTTCTGGAAAAACTACACCACTTTGGCTCAAATCCGATCATTTATTTACTTTCCTGATGCCATCTGCTGAAAAAATTTAAAAAAAAACTTTCAACGAAAATAAAATTGAAAATGTTTATTTTTGTGTTGAAATTACTTTCAGAAACTAAATTCTTTATTTGAAAATAATTGATATGTTTCAAGTGACGTATTTCCGACCAGTCTTCATTCTATCGATCAGTGTGGGTTTAGTTGATGATTTTTTCATTGATGGTTCTATTGATTGCAAATATGTATATCTATAATAATAAAAATGAAGTTTTGTGTGTGTGTGTCTGTGTGTATGTATGAATGTCTCTCTGAAACTCACAAACTAGACATTTGCTTGACTCGTAACTTGGTACAAATACGTAGTTCATACTTGAGTTGCAAAATAAGAACTTTCAGAGCTGTTCTATTTTTAGAGAAAATTCGAATTTTCTGGAAAAACTACACCACTTTGGCTCAAATCCGATCATTTTTTTACTTTCTTGATGCCATCTGCTGAAAGAATTAAATAAATTTTCAACGAAAATAAATAAATAGAAAATGTTTATGTTTGTGTTGCCATTACTTTCAAAAACTAAATTCATCATTAGAAAATAATTGATATGTCTCAAGTGACGTATTTCTTACCAGTCTTCATTATTTTGGGTTTAGTTGATGATTTCTACATTAATGGTTCTGTTGATTGCAAATATACAGATTTAAATAATAAATGTATGGTTAAGGTATTACTGAAATGGGATGGTTAATAAAGGCCGTCGCACTGGAGCTGCATATAAGGGTTTTATGTCTTTATTTTTTCGCCAAATATGCTGCCAATCTCGCCAAATTATTAATTAAAACACGCCAAATTTGCAAAATGTTTGTTAAGCTATTACTGAAATATGATGGTTAATAAAGGCCATCGCACTACAACTGCATGTTAGGATTTTATGTATTTATTTTTTCGCCAAATACGTTGCCAATCTCGCCAAATGGGCAAAATTATTGTTAAGCTCTGAAATGTGGTTAATAAAGGCCATCGCACTACAACTGCATGTTAGGATTTTATGTATTTATTTTTTCGCCAAATACGTTGAAAATCTCGCCAAATGGGCAAAATGATTGTTAAGCTCTGAAATGTGGTTAATAAAGGCCATCACACTAGAGCCGCATATAAGGGTTTTCTGCCTTTATTTTTGCGCCAATTATGTTGCCAATCTCGCCAAATTATTTAAAATTCGCCAAATGGGCAAAATGTTTGTTAAGCTATTACTGAACCATGATGGTTAATAAAGGCCATCGCACTAGACCTGCAAATTAGGATTTTATGTCTTTATTTTTTCGGCAAATACGTTGCCAATCTCGCCAAATGGGCAAAATGTTGGTTTAGCTATTACTGAGCTATGATGATTTATGAAGACCATCGCACTAGAGCTGCATATCAGTGTTTTATTCTTTTTTTCGCCAAATATGCTGCCAATCTCGCCAAATTATTTATTAAAACTAGCCAAATGGGCAAAATGTTTGCTAAAAATAATTTATAAGCTGGTTGATTGTGCTAAGGTCATTGTGTTAGAGCTGTATAATGGGTGTTTTGTAGCTATATCTATTTTCTCGCCAAATTATTTCCCCAAACGTGCCAAAAGAGTTAAAAGTTTTTATGTATTTATGAGGGAATTGTGATGGCATTTATGAGTACATTTTACTCCGTATTTTTGATTTTGGAATTTTAAAGCAATGAAACGGGATTTCATACTTGAAAACGAGCGGGAAAAATAACTTAAGTTTATGATCTTATAACAGGTTGCATGGCACACATACTTGGATAAATTTGATATTTTTTTAATCCGTGCGAAGTACGGGTAAAAATTTGCTAGTTTAAAATAAATGTATAGTTACAACTGAAGTTAAGCTATTACTAAACTATGATGGTTAATATATGTTTTTATTTTTCGCCAAATACGTTGCCAATCTCGCCAAATTACTAATTATAACTCGCCAAATGGGAATAATGTTTTGAAGCTATTGCTGAATAATGACGGTTAATAAAAGCCATTGCACTAGAGCTGCATATAAGGGTTTTATATCTTTGTTTTTTCACCAAATACGTTGCCAATCTTGCCAAATTACTAATTAAAACTCGCCAAATGGGCAAAATGTTTTTAAAGCTATTGCTGAATAATGATGGTTAATAAAGGCCATCGCACTAGAGCTGCATATAATGGTTTATGTCTTTGTTTGTTCGCCAAATACGTTGCCAATCTTGCCAAGTTATTAATTAAAACTAGCCAAATGGGCAAAATGTTAAGCTATTACTGAACTATGATGGTTAATATAGGCCATCGAACTAGAGCTGTATATAAGGGTTTTATTCTTTATTATTTCGCCAAATACGTTGCCAGTCTCGCCAAATTATTTATTAAAACTCGCCAAATGGGCAAACTGTTTTTTTTTTTAATTTAAATAATTTATAGGATGGTTGGTTGTGCTAAGGTCATTGTGTTAGTGCTGTATGATGGGTGTGTTTGTAGCTATATCTATTTTCTCGTCAAATTATTTCCAAAAACGTGCCAAAAGAGTTTAAAAGATTATGTATTTATGAGGGAATTGTGATGGCATTTATGAGTGCATTTTACAGTGTATTTTTGATTTTAGAATATTAGGGCAATGAATGGGGATTTTATAATTGATAACGAGCGGAAAGAATAACTTAAGTTTATGATCTTATAACAGGTTATATGTTGCACATACTAGGATCTATTTGATTTTTTTAATCCGTGCGAAGTACGGGTATAAATTTGCTAGTTTAAAATATTTCGATAAAATAGTATGATATTAAAAATGGTTTTTTAATAAAAAATATTTACTTGAGTATTTAACTCCAAAATATTGTATTAACTTTTATGTTGTCGGTTTTTTCGTATATTTTATTATGTATTTCTTTTCAACCACCAAAGTTATGAATACCAAAACAAAAAAATAAATAATTTTATATCTTTATGCTTCGAATGGCTCCTTGAGACATACTTTTCTTAAAAATGTTCAATGTTTTTAAACTAGTAAAAGAAACTATCAACCCCATTTCTAAACATTCTTTTAGATGTAGACCATACAAAAATTTCAAAAGTTTTTTAAAAAAATTTTTTTATAAAAATTTACTTTTCTCATAAATATAATACCAGATGAAACATTTTATTTTACGAGTAAAAAACCTCATTTTTTCGGATTTCAAAATATATCTTAAGTAATACATACACTTTCGGAGGTTGCGGACCATAAATATATATGTTTAAGCTCCTTCTACTTCATAAAATGAGTAATAAAATTATTGAATCATTTTGTGTTTTGGAAGTAAACAGATATAAAATGTGTGGATATAATAAATGCATTAAATTTGACATTGCTACAAAATTTTTGTTGGGTTACTAAATGTTTTTGAAATATCGAAGTATTTACTGTTCAAAATGTGGTTATTTAAATGATACCATAAAATGAAAGTACGTTTTTCCTTGAAGTGCTGGACTATAAAATATATGTTTGTGGATATTTGAAATATTTTTGTAATATAAATCCAGACTTTAATTAACCCTTTCTGTCTCAAAAATTTACTACACTACAGAAACATGTGATTATTTTAGGTCAAAAATAAGAGTTCCATCAGAAAAAAAAATCATTTAAATTTTTTATATGGTTTTTGAAATAATGATAAACTTTTTATTTGTGGAAAACAACAAAATAAAAATATATATAAAACCTAAAAACACTTCGAGTTATATATTTTAAGGTATCTGACCATATTATTAAAAACAATTTTAGTAATTATTTTAACCGAATCGTTTAAACTGCGTTTTATATATGTGGAACTGAAGTGAACTTTTCAAAAATCAGGTGAAACGATTGTTAGCTATTTCCTAAATAAAAAATAGTAGTTCTAACTTCTATTGAGATTAATGTAAAATATTTTCTAATAGAACAAAGTGAGAAGAATCGAAGGATATGTGTTTGGATGTCATAATGGACCTAAACATTTGGGAAAAAATATTGAAAGGGATGATGCCAAATGGCATCACTGGAACTGAAAGGGTTAATCATAGATGCATTTTTAGTCCTTTATATATGCGCACCACATACGTACATTTAAATTTATTCAAATAACATTTTTATAAAACTGAACTTCCAACCAAGCATGCTCTATTTGAACCCACAACCAAACATCCCTCCCCCAACGCATAGAAAATTCTATCATCTTTGCGAGCTTTACAATCCACCCTAAAATCAGACGTAAAATTCCGGAAACGGCAGACTATAAATAAACCCTCTCGAATTCCCACCACTACTTTCAAAAGTCACATTTACCCTTCCCCTTTTATCTACAATGCCCGGTTTCTATAAAAGAGAGCAGGAATTACAGATATATTATCGGATTTTTGTATCGTTAAGCGACCATGTTGCCATATTGATTGCTGAGCGTATGCGGTTGAATGGGTTGGTTTTTGTTTGTTGAGCATTCACCCCTGCTTTAAAGAACGATGCTCAGATAAGTTCAATCAGATACGTGAATGACTTTTTTTTGGGGGGGGGGGAAGAAAGTAAGTCATAAATTATAATTTTTCAAAAAAAAAAATAAAAAAAAATGTGAAACTACTGCATAACAAAGAGAGTTTTTAAAATATAATTGAAATGTTAAAGTTTTTGTTTCATATTGTGTTCGAAGCTTGATCGAGAATTTAATATTCGTCAAACAATATAAAAGCTTATCAAACTCATTTCGATTAAAAGTGGCACGCTTTTTTAAAACAGGAATTCATGTCTAGTTTAGATCATCATATTAATATCCCCTGGCCCAGGATGCTAAAATGCTTGTGTTTTTATGCAAGTTAATAGGAATTAAAGTTGATGAACAATACAGATTTTTCAACAAGTTTTTTTAATTAATTTTGATTAATTTTTAATTAATTTCCCCCACTACTTTCAAAAGTCACATTTACCCTTCCCCTTTTATCTACTAGGCCCAGTTTCTATAAAAGAGAGCAGGAATTACAGATATATTATCGGATTTTGGTATCGTTAAGCGACCATGTTGCCATATTGATTGCTGAGCGTATGCGGTTGAATGGGTCGGTTTTTGTTTGTTGAATAACTCAGAGCAGTCAGCCCTGCTTGAAAGAACGATGCTCAGATAAGTTCAATCTGATATAGATGAGTTTTTTTGTGGGAAGACAGTAAGTCATAAATTATAATTTTTTCAAAAAAAATATGTGAAACTACTTCATAACAAAATTTAAAAAAGAAAAGATAATTGGAATGTGAAAGTTATTGTTTCACATTGCGTTCGAAGCTGGATCTACAATTGAATATTCTTCAAACATTATAAAAGCATGTTAAACTCTATTCAATAAAAAAGTGACACGCTGTTTAAAAAAAATCATATCTAGCTTGGATCATTATATTAATATCGCCTGGCCCAGGTTGTTAAACTGCTAATGTTTTTTATGCAAATTAATGGGAATTAAAGTTGATGAACTATACAAATTTTTAAACAAGTTTTTTTTTAATTTTGCTTAAAATTTTAAGTTGATTTTAACTAGTGAAATCATTACTCCTTCGTTAGGTGTAATAATTAGTTCATTTTCGGCATAAAAATTTGGATTTCGAAAAAAAATCCATTTAATTTTATTATTTTTTGCTGTAAAAAAAGTTTAAACCTTAAGACTTCACTCGAATGGAAGTAATCAATAATTATCTGGTTTTTGCCCCAAAATTTAAAAAGGTTGGAAAAAATTGTAAAAGTTTAAATTTATTGATTTATTTCAATAAATGTTTTATGTGTCGAACATTTTTACTTTTAACTCCGTAAGCAGACTTTGAAATCCAAACAATATACAACCATATAGGAAAACAAGATAACTTCGTATCACTTTTTAGTAGACATTTTATCCTGGTCCTAGATTGGTGTAAATAACGTAAATATAAAATGAGTTAATTGTTCAATAAAAGCACGAAAACAAAATGCTCAAAAAACTACTTTAAAATCTTAAAATTCTGCTTGATTCTACATTTCGAAACCCCAGTTAAATATAGTACTTTCAAAAAAAACAGCCATACATCGTATCATCTTCTTGCAAACTCACCCAAAACGGAAATGGGACATTGAAGAAAGTTCCATAAAAAAAATTCCATTTTATCTCTTCCATGTTCTCATTTCTCTTCTTAGCAATAACTTTCGAATGGCCCAATCCAATCGATTCCCATGAAAATACCCCAGTAAAAAGGAACAGTTTCGGGAACAGCCAAGGTACCGATTTCCTTGAACTTTTTCCTGTTTTTTTCCTTCTTGGAGGACCAGAAGTTCCGCATTTGTTATAATGGAATTCTGTTTGCGTGACATCGGGGACCTCATCATAGCCGGTGTCACATTTTTTGGGATTACGTCCTTAGAGAAGGTCTGCAGAAGACTTTTTTTCCTGTATCTCATGTGAGTCGGAGTCAACACTTCGATGGGTGTAAGATATGTTTTAGTAACTTAATAAATAAAGACGCGGAAGTAATGTTAAATGTGAATGTTCTTTAGCCAGTTGCCTTTTCTGTGCTCATGACGTTCTTTCAATTATTTCCTCAATTATTCCTCTAATAAAAAGTGTTAAATCGCGATTTTTTTGTGATATTACCAGAAAGATATAAAAATTTGTGGGAAAAAATAATAAATTTCACCATAAACACTTTGAAATATTAATAGTGGACATGATGTTTACTCATAATATTTCTTTACTGACTTAAAAATTCATCATATTTTTATGGGTACTATCGGTAAAGCTTTTTTATAACACTACAGGTAAACACTTTTGAGAACAGCTAAGGAACCGTTTCACTTAACTTTTCTTGTTTTGTCAAATATCCGACACTTAATATTCTCATAGTTGGAGTGACGCAGAAAGGTCTGCAGAAGATTTTTTTTTTCCTGTATCTCATGTGAGTCGGAGTCAACACTTCGGGGTGTAAGATATGTTTGAGTAACTTAATAAATAAAGACGCAGAAGTAATGTTAAATGTGAATCTTCTTTATCCAGTTGCCTTTTGACTATTTGCTCATGACGCTCTTTCATTTATTTCTTCAACTATTCCACTTGCACAAATTGTTTAATCGTGAGTTCCTTGTAATATTAACAGAACAGCATTATTAAGGAACAATGTAACAATTTTTTTACCATAAATTCTGAAATATTAATCGTTAACGTGATGTTAGCTCGTGATATTTTCATGTGTACTTAAATTCATCACATTTTCATGTGTACTATCCGTTGGGGGGGGGGGGGCATTTTTATATTAAAACAATACAGGTGGTAAACACTTTGAGGAACAGCTAAAGAACCCTTTCACTTAACTTTTCTTGTTTGTATGTCAAATAACAGACGTACCTCGCTTTCATAGCCGGTGTCATATTTTGGAATTACGTCCGCTGAGAAGGTCTGCAGAAAACTTTTTTCCCTGTAGTGAAATAATGCATATGAGACGGAGTCAACTTTCAATGGTTGTAAAATATGTTTGAGTAGCTTAATAAATAACAACGAGGAAGTAATGTTAATTATATCTTCTTTTACCAATTGTATTTTTGTGCCATGATGTTCTTCCAATTATTTCCTCAATTATTCGTTCTATACTGTTAAAACGTGAGATTTTTGTAATATTAACAAAAACGCATTTTTAATGTAACAAGTTTTCACCAAAACGTTTTCAAATACTTATCGTAAACATGATGATAGCTAGCACTATTTCCTTGTCCACTGAAATTCAACAATTTTTCATGTGTACCTTCGGTCAAGTGTTATCTATTAAAGCAATGCAGGTGGTAAACATACATGGAACATATAAGGAATCATTTCAATAAACTTTTCCTGATATTTTCAAATTACAAATTCTCCGCATTCTCATAGAAGGTGTCGCATTTTGGGATAAGTCCCGTATAGAAGGTTTGAAGAAAACTTTCCCCTTTAGTAGAATATCTCATGTGCGTCGGAGTCAACTATTAATGGATATAAGATATATTTGAGTAACTTAATAAATAAAGACGCGGAAGTGATGTTAAATATGTATATTCTTTAACTACTTGCCTTTTTTTGTGCTCATCACACACTTACGTTTTATTCGTCAATCATCTCCCTTACACAAGGTGAGGTTGTTGAATCATGAATTTTTGTGATACAAACAAAATACCATTTTTTAAGGAAAAAATTAACTAGTGTTCACCTTAAACTTTTTGATATATTTATTTGATAATGATGCGATCACGAGCTGTATTAATGAAAAACATGCTGTTCATACTTCGAAGACATAGATAGACAAATTCTAATTATTTAACCGATATTTTAGACGATTCTTTACCCCCTCATAACACTCCTTGCCAGCCTAAGTTGGGTAGATAGAAATATGCTATGGAGAAGATCCTTTCGCGGATGTGAAGAGTTCCATAAATTAATTGTGAATCCATCCAGAAAATATGTTCAATACATTAATTTCATTTAAGGTCTAACATATTTGAATATTATTTGCGAAATTTTTGCAATTTTATCAGAATGAAAAGTGTATTTTGGTTAAATTGTATTAATATCATTTTGTATGTAAATGTAACCTTACAAGAGTTTCCAACTAACGGACCAATCGTGCTTTTCTCCCTGCCTTTTTACTATTTTTTTTACCCAAGTTAGGTTGACACGGAGTGTAGACTTTTTAATTCATATAACAATAAAAAATTTCTTAGACACATTTAGACAAGAACTTATATTAAATTATCTGACTTTGATAAAAGTCAGTAGGAAGAAAATTAAGACTTTGATAGATATTTTATCTAACATCGTATACATGGAATTATTATTCGAAGCACTTCTACGGCATGTTCAACTACGGTATGTTTTGACGCATAACTTAATATAATGCAAACAAATGTAAATGCAAAATAATGTAAGCTTTTGTTTTAAACTCGTTTGAAACCACACACATAAGTTTTATCTTCTATATCACTTTTGCTAGACGTTTGGTTCATAGTTTTAACCGCGGTATGCAAATGTACACGCATAAAATAAATATATTTAATATCAGTCTGAAATATCTAGATTCTACGTGCAATCTTTAAATTTATGCAGTACTTTTCGTAAAAATAACTGAGCGTAAAATACTATGAACACATGGGGAATTTCTCACTCAATTATAATTAGAATCCGTCTAAGTTTTGCTTATAAATAATGTTTAATTAGAATAGTTAACAAAACTTAAGCTTTAATTAAAGCTGGTAATTCAGTAGATTGTTATGTTCACTGGAACTAAATTAGTCGTTAACTTTTGGAAATTGATGATATTAAGCAACGATATCCTTAATTAGTTTTTTGGCTTCTGATAATTAAAAGTTATGAATGAATGTCGAAAAATATTTTGAATTTTTTAAAAATAGAAATTCTTGTTTGTAAGGAGTTAAACTAACCGATTTTTTAATTTTTTTTTCTGAAAAATGTGTTTGTCCTTGGTACTTCAGTTGGTTGAAATATTATTTTTAAATATAAATAAAATATAAAGCAAAAGCAAATTTATTTTAAACGTTTTACTTTGGATTTAAAAGTGAATGAATGCGAAAATCATAAGCGGGATTGATCTGCAGTTAAAAGTTTCCTTTTCAGTTAATAGTTAATATTTGATCCTTCCATCCCTTAAGTGGGTAGATAATATGAGAACCAAGCATGTTTAGGAACTAAACAATGGGAGTTCCGATGGAGGTCAATCACCTAACCTTGCACCCCAGAGCCCTTTGCTATGTAAGCTGAAATGAGCACGGTAGGCCTTGGCTTACTAATGGGCTGTTGATTCGAGGATTTTAGTTTTTTTTATACTACTTTTAATATTAATTAATATTACTGGATTAATAGTATAGTTATTAATAGTATTAATAGATATTATTAATATTACTGGATTAATAGTATAGTTATAATTAGTATTAATAGTATATTAACTAATAATTATATACTGGATTAATAGTATAGTTATTAATAGTATTAATAGTATATTAATTAATAATTAATATACTGGAAAAAGGAAAATATCATAAAAATACATATGATAAGAAAAGTTTTGCTCCACGATTCCAAAACGATAAATTTCTCTTGTATTTGAAATAGTAAAAACGAACATACTTATTTAAAATTATCTCTTTTCCTATTTTCAAGATTAATATCGTCAGATTTCATATCTAATGACAATGTATTATATCATGGTTATTTGTGCTCTTCTGATTATTTTTCATAGTTAAAACGCTAATGTATATAACGTAAGGTAAACAAATTTATAACATTTAGATATTCTTTTGACAAAGTAATTTATGTACCGAATGAAAATATATTTATTGTAATATATATTAAATAACGCAGAAATAATAAACATTGTGGCTTTATAATAATAGAATTAGTAATAAAAGTTATGTGATCTAAATAAATAACCTTTGTTTGAAAATTACCACTCTTTTTTATTCTTTTGAACACTTTATGTCATATTGGGTAAAATTAATGTTTATTACAAACGTAGTGATTAATACAAATAGCTTTTAATATTAAGCACTATATATTGTCAAATATAGAGTTTATTAATGAAATTAGTTTTTGTTTCAACTATAAAACAAACTCCATTATAGTATACATGATGTAAATATGTTGTTTTGCTACTTTTAACGGAATTTAGATGGTGCATGAATTACGTAATTATATAAAATTATATATTAATATTTTTTTTCTGAATGTTCGATCCAATAACAGAAACTTTTTGAATGTCCCCATGCCCAAATTTATACAGGAGTAGTTATTAAAAAGTAAATTATCTGTTAATATTTAAAGAAGTGTTTTATTAACCGTATAATGAATTTAGTAACATATTTACTACTGATGGGATTTAGTAGCAGATAGCAACGTGTAGATTGAGAAAGACTTTTATTTAACATCATTAGAACAATCAATTTAAGTTATGGAATTAATAAAGAAGTTAAGGGCGATTTACTGGACCAACGGTCCCGCCATTAGGGATAGGTTACTACCCAGATAGCACGTACACTTACCGTAAGTGTGCTTTTGGTGTGATTCATCCGATCATTGCAAGTGTGATGTCATATGTTTGAATTTCGTTTGCTTCTCGCTTGCAGAAATAAGTATGCTTCAGAATGTAGTTGCTATGTCTGTCGACAGATGGCACTAAAAACTTCTAACCAAGATATCAGTATCTTTTCAGAATTTTTCCCCTCTTCTCACCATGGGGGGGGGGGAGGGGGAGGAGGCACTGAGGGCATTATTGCATTGTTGTGTGCCTGTGTGTATTCATTTTTAAGTTTGAGGGAAAGCGGGCTACGGATTGAGGAGAGGTTTTTGTTACCCTAGTTTCGGGACGTTCTATGTTCGGGACGAGTGGGGGTGGATGCAAGTGGATGTCAAATGTGCAATTTTTCTTTCATTTACATCAGATAACGTCGGTCTAAGAAGTTTTTTTTTTTTTGCTATCATTAGTTAAGGAAGAAATTATTTGCAACTACGCAATAATTGTAATTTATTCATAGAGGTACGAAAAATTAAAAAAAAAATACGGGGTGGGGGTGGGGGAGGGCTTCCTCTAAAATTAGTTTCTGTACCTCAACAGTATACATTATAAATTGTCATTGCAGTAGTAATTTTCAAACTTAAATTTTAATTAATAAGTCATTATGAATAAATTTAATTTTAATGAAGTAAGTTTCCTTTAGTAAATAATTTTTTATTGCCTTACAATCATTAATATCTTTAAACTTAATAAAGAATTACATTTAAAAATATAAACACGAGGGGTATTTTTCCCCGTTTTTTATGTTAAGTTTCAGCTCACACATAGTATTTACATTGTAAGCACTTCACATTGAATCTTCTTCTATTAAAGATTGTAAGGTACATTCGCTGCCGAACTATTGGTATCCGAAACGTGTAACAAACAACAAAATTATGTGTATCTAAGCTATCCAAAAATACCGATACAGAAGCAGCTAGAAGCTAGAAGGAAACTGTTAATTACAAGTTACTAACATAGAGGTTTTTTTTTTAATTCATAATACAAAAATGCGCATCAAAACCTCAAATTCTACTTAATTAACGGAATGTAAAGAGGTTTTATCAACAAACATTCTGAATAGACGAAGATGGTATTTAAAATCTTGCAAAAACGCCTCTAGGGTGCTTTAAAAAAGCGAGAGATTTTTCTTTTCTCCCCACTTGCTGAATAGGGTACGGGGGGGGGGGGGTAATGGTAAGGGTTTACTGTGCGGTTCTCACCTAAATTAGTTCCAGAGTCCAGACATCCCCCGTCGCGCGACGCCAACGGCATTTGAGTGATAATTCGGTTCGGGAGGGATTTGTGGGGACATCTGTGTTTTTATCAGACGTCCATGGCCCATAGGCAAAATAAGTTGAGGAACCAAACAAAACTGTTTCTTTTGCAGAACAGTTTGTCCAGATGATTTTTAAATGTCTTTCTTTAAACCTTAATTCGGTACCTTTTAATGGAAATATTAGGTTAAAACCAAAATCTGTACCACTTTTTCTTATTTGTTTTAGTGTGACAAGTGCAAAATTACATGTTTTATTGGAAATAAATTGAAATAATCTGCAAAGACACATTGCTAAGACAAACAGAAAAAAATGGCCGTTTAACGACGTAGGGGAGACGGAGACCGCTAGTTTTTCATGTTTTTTTTATTTTTGATTGTATATTTTTTTTTTCATTTATTTTGAAGAAAGTAAGATATCATTGTATTTCTCACGTGGTTAACTACAAACTAGCACTACTACTTTTCTGAAAAGTAAATACACATTTTTGCAGCGAGTGGTTAAATGCAAGTTCGTTGAGTTGGAAAATCTGCACCGTATACAGGGTACATTTTACCAGACTGCCAAAAATGGAAGAGGCAAATTTTGCCACTATTCTTCCGAAATTTTTAACACATTTAACAAAAAACATTGTATTTTTTTTAGGTTTAATTTTTTATTATAAATTAAGCTAGACCGAAAGATAATGCCCAGAATGTAGTAAAATAGTTTTTAAAAAAGACTGCTTTCTATACCAAATTGTTATATAAATGTCATATCACTTTTAAATTAACCAATTGTGCAACTTTTCTTTTCATTTAACTTTAGTTTGGTGCTCTTTTCTAACGATTTGTCTAAAAATTGCTAAAGATTGCCCATCACCTGCTGATTACTTCGATTTTTTTTGGTAGGCACTGTAATATTGAAAAATACACGTAAATATTTTATCGAGGTATGTTTTGGGGCCCCCATATTTGCTGGTGCCCTGGGCCCCTGAAGTTGTAAGTTGGGCCCTGTTCACATGCACTGAAGTTATTAAGATTGCTTTTTTTAGCCAGCTAATTTATTAGTTTTATGAACAACATGGATATTAAGTTTTAAAGTGCAATTATTCACAATCTAGTGGGAATATTTAAATTTTTGGATGCTTCAACGCTACACGTCAGAACTTACAAGCGATTTTAACTCAGTCTGAGTTGATTTTCACTCATTCCAGTGTCGAAAATGCACTTCCCTTATAGGAGTTTATTTCACTCCTTTGTTAAGTTAAATCTCCGACAGGATCACTCCAAACGAGTGAATATAACTCCGTCTGAGTTAATTATAACTCAGTCTGAGTTAATTTTTGCTCCTTTCCAGTGTCGAAAATGCACTTCTCCTATAGGAGGGAAATTCACTCTTTTGTTTTAAGAGTGTAAGAAATCCATTCTTGACAGTTATTAAAACAACACTTCTATCACTTCGAATGGTACGATTTCTGCCAGCTTTCTTTTTATTACTATATAGGCAATTTTTAATCAAAAACAAAAAAAAAATGCATTCTGAACTTAGTGTATGGTTAAATTACTTGGTCATTACAAAAAAAAACCAACTAAAACACATTTATTAAATATTGTAAAGGTTGGAGTTCGTTTATCTACAAGGCATTGTTGGAATTCTTGTAGAGAGGGGATTGTGTAATAATTCGCAGTCTGAATCTGTAAAAAGCAAAAATGTATAAAATAAAGTCCCTTGTGGTTTACATAAGTTTAAAGAGTATTAAAAACATGTTCAGCTTTATCGAAAAATATGCTGAGAAAATTGTATCACCATACACTTCAGCAAAGATTAAAAACAAATTAATAAGAAAAATTAGTTTTCAACACTTAAAAATGAAACTCATTATTTCTTACACTAGAAATGAAAAAAAAAAATATCTACAAAAACTATATATTTAGACAAAAAAAACTTTTAGAATGAACTTTCGCTTTAAAAAATAACGTAGTCTTACAAACAATCTAAGGAAAGAATAAATATTTTAAAAAAGAAAACTGGGATTATCACGACATTGGCGACACGGCACTAATCCAAAGACCAAACCTTCAGACCTTTCATTATATCACCTGACCTTATTAAATTCCGTAAATACACTCTTAAAAGGAACGAGTGATTTTAACTCAGTCTGATTAATTTTCACACCTCTAGTCTGGAAAATGCACTTCTCCTTTTGGAGTGGATCCTTTGTGTGTTAAACCTCCGACAGGATCACTCCAAACGAGTGTTTTTAACTCAGTCTGAGTTAATATTCATTCATTTCCAGTGTCGAAAATGCACTTCTCCAACTGGAGTGGATTTCACTCTTTTATTCTAAGAGTGTATATGCAACAAGCAAGGCCCGACTTACAACTTTAGCGGCCCAGGGCACGAGCAAATTCGGAGGCCCCAAAACATGATAAAATATTTGCGTGTATTTTCCTATCTTACAGTGTTTACCAAAAAAAAAAAAAATGCCGAGGTAATTAGTTGGAAAGCATGCTTAATAACTATTTTTGTGAATTGATTAATTCAGAGTTCATAAACACAACTTTAAGCTTTTGTTCATGAATTTATTTTTTTGTTTACTTCAGATTGAAAAGTTTGGGCAGTTTTTTTTAGCATAAATGTTCATGAAGAAAATTTAGGGGCCCCCTTAAATTGGGGGCCCTGGGCACGCGCTCTGTTTGCCCTGCCGGAAATCAGGTCTTGGAAACAAGCAGAAATTTCTATTATGTATATAATTTTTAATGCCTTAATACAGATAAAATTATTATGGTGTTGATGAAAATTTTTTATGTACATACCTAGGAAGCACTAACGGACCAAAAACCTTTACAACTAGTTGCACTTTCGATTTCTTTTTAAAAAGTTGTTTGGTAAAAAAAAAAATCCGTGGCTTTTCGACAATGTATATAATGTTTTTGCAACGCTGTATTTTGAGATTTGATTATTTGCACTCAACCATCCTAAAATTTTTTTTTATTATTAGCTAACAATCTTTATACCGTCAGACTTTCCGAAGGTCTTGTTTTGAGAAGGTTCCGGGCTCAAAACACGCCAGTATGTGAAGTCCAACAAGTTGCAACGGTGTTTGTTTACGCAGTGCGTCGCTTTTCGGTTGCATAATATGGTAAAAAGCAATAATGAAATAGCAATAATGAAAGGGTATAAAGAATCATATATTTTTACTTCAGCAAAATACCCGCTCAAATTAATCGGATATTTACTAGGATCATTTTTTATTATTGTAAATTTTCGTTTTAACTGGAAAATGCAGTTAAGTTGGATTTGGCTAATTGTGAAAAAAAATACCCTTTCATTAATCTTTTAAAAATTCGCCTTAATAACGAATTAGTTTGGATTTAGGAATACAATAAGTTTTTTTTAATATTTGGTACTTTTGTATACTCTAAACTGTTTGGAAATATGTACAACATATTATTTATAAATCAATGTAATGGTACATGCAAAGTGATTTCTTATTTGTGTGCAAAGATTTTAAATTTAATTTAATATTAATTATAATTTAGTAAGAAATTGTAATTTAAAATTTAGGAACAATTTCAAAAAGTTTAATAATTGAGGCTGTGAATGAAAAAAAAAACCTATTGCATTCTTGTGCGTGAAAAGTGTTACTCATTGAACTCATAATCACGCTAACTAAACAATTAAATTAGTCAAAAATCTGCTACGTTATTTCAATCAAGATTAGCGCTTTCACTTTCAAAAAAGAACCTCTGGAACATGTATAAAGGAATTCGGACTTAAGTGGTTTTCTCTGCGGGCGGTCCTGCAATCTTTTCCCCCCATGGGAATACTGGTTTTAAACATCGGCTTCCAAGAACCGATTGGGGAGAGGCTGGGCTTAGGGGGCCAGCCAAAACACACTTCTTCTACTCTTTCATAATTCATTTCTGTTTCGGTTGGATATGACAGTGACACAGTGTCTGTCCTCTCTCCATGTAGCGCGTGATTTTCAGCTTTTATTTTGGGTAAGTATTATTATTATTTTTGCATTTTAAAGCTAATGTATAAAGTGGCATGAGCTGCAAAATGTGACTTGCTCATTCTAACTTCTTGAGTCGGCCAAGTTTGAAACCTTTTTAAATTACTAGTTACTCTCTTTCGATGAAACTAAATCTCATAAGCGAATTCTTTTTGTATGTTATTAGATTGATTTCTAAACATAGTGTGATACAAATTTTAAATAAACTTTAATAATACTATATTCTTAATTTTTTTTTTACCAATATCTATTTTTTTTACAAATGTATTTTACTTTAAATGTTCCAATATCTTAGTATTTTTACAAACTGCTACTTTTGAAATGTATAACAATATATATAGAGGAAGGTGTTATTTCTTTCACCACTACATACATTTTATTTTTTTAAAACTTGAATATAAAGCTAACTTCAATTTTCTTATTTTATTCCTATCTGAATCGTATTTTTTATCATATATCTATTTTTTTCCATTTAATTATGTTTTATTTCATTCTTAAAAAATAATGGAACTGTGGTCAAAGGTACTACACAGTGTTGTACCTTTGACCAGTTTAAATATCATTTGAAATTCAGGGAATAATCTTGCTAAATTTTAAATTTAAAGAATGTAGGGCCTATTTATAACCAACAACTGCAGAGATATATATTCTTTAAAAAGTTAACGAAATTAATTTTTCATTTTAAAATTTTCATTTAAATTTGATGCAGAAAAAACAAGTTTACACTTCAGCTAATTCCGTTATTCCTCAGAGGGTTAAAATTCATGTGCATTTTTTATTCCTTACGGGCAGGTCAAAAATATTAATTAATTTTACAAAAGTTGTAACAGTAACACGAACGGATAGACTGTAAACATTGTTTTTCCAAAAGCTCTTCTTCATTAAAGTTTAAATCTATTTGAGGATGACATCCATTGTTTTAGGTAAATCTTAGGTACTTTGTCAACCTTATTATTAGAAAAACAACCCCATTTCAAAGTTACTTATTTTATGATAACTTTTCTATTAAGTTAACCGGTTCCCAGCAAGGCGGGACCATACAGCTAGTTAGTTTTAACTCTTATAATATTTTATTTTTGTTAAATAATAGTGGTTTTTATTGTTTCAAAATACTTATGCAATGAAAATATATCGAGCTAATAGAAGGTACATAATTTTTTGTTAAATTAAATAAAAAGACAATTGACTGATAACTACCTCACAGTAAAATAATTTTTTTTTAAAATTATTTATAAACTTAATCTTAATACACATATTTGTCTATATGTATATCTATCTATATTTATATATGTATTGTATATCTGTAGGTTGAAGCATCATGCATGGAGGTCTGCTTCTCAGATTGTGTGCCCACACCAGCCACTCACCCTATTAGAGGACACAGTGAAAACATACCGCTTTTAAATAACGGTCGGTGTTTTAAAAATTTATTAAATACTTAATAATATTTTTAAATTAAAATTATGCATAATGCAAGAAAATTAATTCATATTATTAATATGACGAATTATTTATTAAAAATGCACACTATATACTAATTTTCCTAAGAGTATTAAATTTAACTGTATAAATTAGTTTTTTATATAGTAATATATAATGTTTTATATATTTTAATATTAACCCTCTAATGCATACTGTTGCCATATGGCAACAAGTACCATAATCCACTTTACTCCATTAAAGTGGGTCTCCCTCTCGACAAATCTGTGTTTTTTCATCTATTACATTCCATTTTGAAGCTTTAGTTACTAATAACCCTCATAGATGACAGTAGTAAAAGTGTGTTCAAAATTAAAGAGTGAAGTTATTAACTGCTGTGAAATTACGTCTTTGGCAGTATTCAAAGTACACTGCTCAAAACAATTAGGGGAGCACTTCGAGTATTTTTGCGCTCTCAGTTCCAAAGTTTTATTTTTTATTTTAAAAATCTAAAATTTGTAAAATAGAATCATTTTGTATCCAGAATGATAAGGTAAAAATTAGGGGTACAAATCTAAATTTTTTAAAGCTAAAATTTAAGAGGGAAAAATATTGGATTCATAACGTTTGAATAAATTCTAACAATATATTTTCAAAACTTTATTTGTTCAAAAAGCTAAAATCAACTTTCAAACATCTAAGAATGCAAGCGTTAAGAATTTCGGGTCAATTTATTTCATACAAGTTTTTCGGTGGTAATTTTATTTTACCACGTTTTTCATATTTTCATTTAATTAAAACCAACATTATTTATAGGGTTTAAACTATTAATTCCCCTAATTCTTTTGAGTAGTGTATACTAATATTAGAACTAAATGCAAATAAATCGTTTTGAAAAATAATTATAGTTTAAGGGGTCATAGGAGTCTTAAAAATGCGCAAAGAAAGTACTACAAATTTTGTTTGATCTTTCATGTCATTTTTTAACTACTCAATATATAAGCACAATTTTTTTAAATTCATTATTCTGTAAGATTTATTTAATATAAAACAAATTTTAAAATTTATGAAACTTTGTACAATATAAAGTCATTTTCTTGTCATTTTTTCAATTTTGACCTCAAAATTTGCCGCGCAAGCCTAATCCCAATGTGTCCAAATAGCTTTATGTTTAATATCCTTTATTTTAATTTTGTCTAAAGTTTCATAAATTTTTAACTTTGCTTTATATAAAATAAATCTTATAGAATTACATATAAAAAATTATACTTATATATTGAGTAGTTAAAAAAATTACGTGAAAGATCAAACTATGCTTTGTAGTACCTTCTTTGCACATTTTTAAGACTCCTATTACCCCTTAAGAGGGCTATTTTAAAATATATATAATAGTTTTATAGTCATTCTTACCAAAATTGGAATTTTGTAGATGGTTTTTGCCATATGGCGAAAATTCTAAAATTGAAATTATTTAAATTCCAAAGCAATTAATTTTTTGTTTTTGTTTTTTTCCCATAAAGATACAAACCTATTTTTTCGGGATGAAAAAAAAAATCATGCAATACATTACAGGGTTAATTAACTTTTTACCCCGAATTTTTTGCAAAAATAAATATAATGGAAAATTTGAAAAAAATATATGCATATACATACAAAGTTTGTTAGTTAGGTTTGAATTATCGTCGTACGAAGGCTATTGGCGAATCGGAATTCAGAATCATAATCAAATTACGTCCTATACAAAGAGTTTCGTACTTTTTTCATTAGAAACTTAATTAAAATAAAATGTGGATGTATGATGGTTTATTTCCAATAATTAAACCAATTCAATTGTATAATTTTTATTAAAATTTTGGTTTTATAATTCAATTATTTAAGTATAGTCACATTAAAAAATAGTTATTTATGCAACAAGTGTGAAAAGTAATACTATTTAAAACGAGTGGGTTTTATTTCAAGAGCGATTGAAATAATGACACGTGTTTTAAAAAGTTTACTTTTCGCACGCGATGCAAACTCTATTATAATTGTGTGAAAAAAATGACATTGGTCCAAAAGTATTTCACGCGCATTAATATTTTTAAATAAAAGCAGATCGAAAAAACTGTAGTTTTTTTAATATTATGAAATAGAAATTTAACTTGAAATTTTGGCATCTTATGAAATGAGTGGAAAAAGGTACCCCTTTTCACTGCTTTTGGGTGCAAAAAGTTACTTTTTATAATTGCGTGAAAAAAATCCGACTTTTACATTATAATTTCAATATCAGACTCGTGCAAAAAAGTAAGACTTTTTGAAACAGTGAAAAAAGTACTTTTTTTTCACCCAAAAAGTGCAAGAAAAGACTTTTTTCACTCTTTTCATAAGATGCCAACATTTCAAGTTAAAATTTTGATTTCATAATATTAATAAAATTCAGATATTTATCGATCTACTTTTATTTAAAGATATAAATGCGCGGGAAATATTTTTGGACCAATGATATTTTTTCACACAATTATATAAAAAAAATTTATGAAACACGTGTGAAAAGTAAACTTTTTAAAACACGTGTCATTATTTCACTCGCTCGTACCTTGCTCGTGAAATAAAATACACTAGTTTTAAAAAGCGTTACTTTTCACACTTGTTGCATAAATAACTATTTTATAATTGCGCGAAAAAAATGTGACTCTGACACTATAATTTTAATATCAGACGCGTGCGTAAAGTTATACTTCTTAGAAAAAACAGTGATAAAAAATTACTTTTTTTCACCCAAAAGCAGTGAAAATTTTTTTTAAAAATAAATTTAGACGTTAGATGAGTATGTTGTATAGCTAAAATCCAAATGTATTCAATGGAGACCGGAGCCTCCATTGAAGCCGATGTTAAAATGGTTATTTTTATGTACTTTTTTCTCAGGAACTACTTGTGGACTGATTCAAAATTTTACGCACTTTATATATATTTTAATTAATGTCGTTTCGAAAACTATTTATTACATTAAAAAATCATTGAAATTATTTGTTTTTTAAAAAAATTAGTATTTCCTTAAAAGCCTTTGCCTGTTTGTATAAAGTTTTTAATGTGTAGTGTATGCAAAAAAAAAAAAAAGCAAAATATTGAGTAGTTACTGAGAAGAAGGTACATTTGTCCTAAAATATGCACTTTCAGAAAATAATTAACGAAAGAAAATAACGTTTAAATTAAAAAATTTAGCACTCTTTTATGCGGCGAGTATTTTTTAAAAAATAATTTAAATACTTCAAGGTGTAAACAAGATAAAATTTTAACTTAAAATAATACACAGTTAAGTAATAAACGTTAATATTGATTTTCTAAATTAATATAGTTGCTAAATATCTGATCATTGTTATTGAAATACTACTTCCAGAAATAGTGAAAAAAAATAATGAATTAAAATAGTTAACAAGATACATATACATACATGTATTATGAAAAATACGATGTTTAAATTGCAATTATTTTTTTTTAAAAATTCTTTATTTTCTTTTCAGATTCAGGGGGCTGGAAGCCCATTCGGTTAAGCATTCGCCTAGCTTGCAGAACCCAGGATCGGGTCCGGGCATCATCAAAACAACTGCCCATCTGCAAACAGCCTTTCAACCAAAACCAAAAATGTCCGACGAATAATACCTCGTGTGGAGGAAGTGCACGTTAAATATTCTTCAAAGTTCTAACGCTGCGCACTCGATATCGCCCTCAACTGTTGCTTTGGGTGCCTACTCAGGTGTCGACTTGTCTTTTGACTGTGGCTCTAATATAAGACGCCCATTGTAAATAGCCCTCGTGTAGCTCCAGTACGACGATAATTCAAACTATATTTTCTTTTCAGAGTGAAGAAAAATTCGTCGTGTGTAGCTCTAGTGTGATGTTAATTTAACAAAATGACATCAAATCACATGTATAAAATTATAAAATGCAAAAATTGAAAATGACAGATGGAAGAAAAATTCGTCGTGTGTAGCTCTAGTGTGATGTTAATTTAACAAAATGACATCAAATCACATGTATAAAATACAAAAATTGAAAATTTGCGTAATTGATTTGATGAAAAACTGTGCTTTTGTTTTAGTAAATTTTTTTATACACATGAACATAACTAATTTGTAAAATGATTTGAAGTCACTGGATACTTAGAAGTCAATGGAAAAAAAAAATCAATTGATGAGCATAAATAATTTTTTATTTAAACTTGTTTGTATATTCAATGACAAAATAATGTTCCGTTTTGTGTCATTTCTTTTAAATATCTATTAAATTATTTTGTAATTGTGGTAGTACGTGCAGTGTATATGCAGTCAATGTATAAATGCTAATCATTTAAGAAAAATTACCCTTTTTTATGAATGATTGTTTATATTTGTAACTAATATTAATGCTTTGCTTTAACTGTTTCTAGCTTCTGTGTTATTACTACTTCGAACAAAATAGCTGTGTATAGTTTGAAACATAACTTTTAATCATGTTTGTCATCGGATATAAATAAACTTTATTGTTTCTTTTTTATTTTCTGTGTCCATTTGTTTTGATTGTTATTGTCTGGAACCAAAGATTAAAATTTTAATAGCTTTTTTATAAGACACATATTATGTAGGTAATTATATAATAACTTTATTTAGTTCATGTAGGAGTCTGGAATTCAGCTAAATTTATTTAAACTGAATATGTACTATGCAAAATAAACTGATATGCAGATTAAATTTATATTTTAAATAAAATTTTCACATACATGTGATTAGTTTTTTTACACTTTAGAACTCCAGAGTTGATAAAATTTTAACTTATCTAAAGAATTAATAAATTATAAGTGTATTGGATGGATGGTGGTGGGTCATTGAATTGCATATCTTGTTTTATTTTGTTTGTTTTGTTAAAAAAATGAAAAGTTCATTATTGTACAAAATTTGATACAAAAGAAACTAAACTGATTATTATTTTTGCTAAGAAACCAATAAGTATTCAATTTATTATAATAAATTGATTACTTAACGCTTTCCTGCCTTAAATAATATGCATTATTTGCAGCTTTTTTTTTGTATCAGACTTCTTATTATAATGAACATTTATTATTTTTTTAAAAAGAAAACAAACAAAATGAAACGTGATGGTCAATTCCATGACCCACCACCAGCCATCCAACGCACGCCGTATTCCCCACCCCAATACACCCCTTCCCCTACCCTCCCCCTACCCTCACTTCCCCCTCCCTACATCCATCCCCTCCCGAAGCACCCCCCCCCCCCAACACATCACCCCCCCCCCCGGTACCCCCTCGCTTCCCCATCCCCCACGCTTACGTAACTCCCCCCCCCCCAACTGTCAATCACGACTATGTTTGCATAGCAAGTCTGCATCAAGTTTAAAAGCAAGGAAAATAAACATTTGCAACAAGTTTATTGCAAGTTTGCAGGTTTGTTTCGCTAGTTTGCTTCAAACTTACATAGCAAACTTCCAGCAAGTTTGAATCCTGTCAACTAGGAAGTTTGAATCACGTTTGCTTCACACTTGCAGGCTTGCTTTGCACACTTGCTGCAAGTGTGCAGGCTTGCATTGTAAGTTTTATGCAAGTTTGTTGCAAATGAAAATTGCTATCTGGGTAGCGTGGCTCTTCTTAGAGAGCAGGATTCAAAAGAGAGTAAGTAAGACTGTTCGCTTCGAACGAAGCACAGTTCAGTTTGGCGGAGGGATACTTAGGAGAGTTCACTTCACAGTCAGGGGACAGGCAAGTTATTGGTGATACTCCATCAAACCCCCGCTCAACGATGAGTTGCCTGTCTGTTTATGTAAGTCCCATGAGTTGACAACAATACTTATGCTTGGGTGCACACAATGATTTGGTCAAAACATCAGCTGGCATGTCGTTCGTATTCAAGTAAACAACATTTATATCACCCTTTTCGTAAATTTCGCGCACAAAATGATGACGGACGTCAATATGCTTTGTTCGTGCATGAAACACTGGGTTCCGCACTAGCTTTTGTGCAGACTGATTATCACTGAACACTATTGTTGGATCACAAACACATGAAGGGGATAATTCACTAAAAAATCTTTTTAGATGGACCACTTCTTTCGATGTTTCTGACAGTGCCATGTATTCAGCTTCAGTTGTTGACAAGGCCACTGTTCGCTGCTTTCTTGCTTCCCATGTAATGGCACCACCAACGTACTTGCAGATGAATCCGGTGAAACTTCTTCTATCGGAAGTGCAGGAAGCAAAATTTGCGTCAGCATATGCAGTGAGGGGTTCACCCGTCTTTTTGAATTCGATGCCTTGATCCCTGGTGAGTTTCAGGTATCTGAGGATTCTCTTCGCTGCTTGCCAATGGAGCTTTCCAGGATTGTTGTTGAATTGGCTGAGGAAGTTGACACTGTGGGTGATGTCGGGTCTGGTAGCTACTGAGAGGTACATCAGTGATCCGATCAGGGACTGGTAAGGGATGTCTTTCATCTCAGATCTTTCAGCGTCGGTCTTTGGGCTCATGTCAGCTGTTAATCTTTGATTTGGGTCCAATGGTGTTGACACTGTCTTCGCATCTTCCATGTTGAACTTTCTAAGCAGGTCATCAATGTATTTTGTCTGCGTCATCTTTAATTTTCCTTGGTCTTGTGAAAATTCAATTCCTAGGCAATAATGTAGACGTCCCAAATCTTTCATTTTAAATGATGATGCTAGTTTGTCGCGAATGGAAAGTAGCTGTTTTCTGAATCTGTGAAACACAACAAATCATCTACGTAAACACACACAATGATTTCTTGAGTGGCAGTATTTAATTTATAAATGCAAGGGTCTGATTGAAGAGCACTAAAAACAAGCGAGTTAAGCTTTTCATGTAATTTTTTGTACCACTGTCGACCTGATTGCTTTAGCCCATAAAGCGATCTATTCAACAGGCAAACTTTATTTGGTTCTTCAAAACCTTCAGGTAGCTCCATGTAAACGGTTTCATAAATGTCGCCGTTGATATATGCTGTTACAAAATCCAGTTGATATGCTTTCAGATTGTTTTCGACTGCATAAGATATTACAGCACGAATTGAAGATAGCCGAGAGACCGGGGAATAGCTGTCTTCATAATCACCTGGCTTTTGGAAACAGCCCTTGGCGACAAGTCGGGCCTTCAACTTGTCCACCGTGCCATCTTGTTTAAACTTTGTCTTCAATACCCATTTGGATGGGATTATTTTTTCATTCTTTGGTCTTTCTACGAGCTTCCAAGCTTCTTGTTGTTGAAGCGAGTGATATTCTTCCTCCATGGCTGCAATCCAGTCATCCTTTTGTTTACTTTGTACGGCTTCGGCGAAGCTGGGGGATGTCAACACAACTTCTCCGCTCCTGCTCGCCGGCGATGTAAACATGGCGCTATTGGCGGTCGCCAACTTGGCGTAGTGATACAGCTTCCTTGGTCGCCCTGGGTTCATCGTCCTCTCTTTCCGTGGGCGCCCGGCAACCCTTCGGAGTTTGGCTTCGCCATCCAGAGACATAACATAGAGTGGACTGCGCATTGGCAAACCTAAAGTGTCCTAAACATCTATTTTACACAGTCACATGACTGTGTCGCGTTTGGCTCGCATCTATGGCGAGTTTACCATTTGGCGAGTTTTTCCACAACGACCTGAAACACAGAGGCCGACAATCTAATGCTGCTATGATAAAGAAGCTTGGAAAGGAGCAAGGATGAATCGCTAGTATTTTAAGATCCTCTTAATAGATATCAGATTATTTCTTTGATTTTGTGCGTCTATTTAAGATTACTGGAACAATTGAATGTGGACTCTTTATTAAAAATTAATTTAAAAGAACATTAGTAGGTTTATGTAGAGTGTTGCTGTAAGATAAGTTGGTTATTGACATGGTGAATATTTTATGCCGTCTCTATAACTTTCGTTCTAACGGTCCGATTTAAAAAAAAAAAAATCAAATATATATATATATATATATTTTTGAAATATTGCTTTTTCCTTTATTTCACCTGGAATAATAAATCAACTTTCTAAAACACTCAATATATTCCAAATTCAACAAATGCTCTACTTTTTATATAAATAACTCAAAAACTACGATTGCAAAAACAGGGTTTCGTTTTGACCAAATTGTAAAAAAATTATTCTACTTCTAAGCTGTCAATGTTCAGACCATTTAATTCTAATTTAATTGGCCCAAAGTATTTTTTATAATTAGATTTCTAACAACGTTGATTTAATCATGAATATGATTCTTCAGTATAAAAGAAAGATATTTAGAATAAATTCCCTCGATAGAAATTATAGTTTAAGAAGAACTCACAATTACTAAAAGTATGCAGAACTAAATAAATTTTACCCGTGAAAGTGTGACTAATCCTTTTCTATACCCCTCTTTACAATTAGGAATTCACAAGCATTTGGTATCTTGCACATAACGTTACTGAATTAAGAGTGCAACATTCACGATTGTTAACATGCTCGGAGATTAAAAGAATGTAATTAAATATTTATTATAAAAGCCAAAAGAGAAAAATACCAACAATGCTCAAAAAATCGTCTGCAAAAACATTAAAAAAAATTCAAGCTGCCGGTGATTGGTAGAAACCCACGTGACTTGGACTGTGATGGTAGTCTCCACTTCGGTTTGCTAGCTGATACTCAGGTCTTGCGACAATTTGGAATAGTTCGTAACGAAACAGTAGCGTTAAGTTGCCATATGTAGCAACCTTTCCCCTCTTGGCGATTTATGATGTTTAGGACATAATGCTAATCTGCAACTGATGGCGTTTTTTTTTTAAAAACCGGTTTTCCATTTTCCATCGGTTTTTCCCTAAAAAACCGGTTTTCGGTTCCGAAGGGCCTCATACAAAAAAAACGGTTTTCAGTCAAAACCGGGACCACCGGTTTTTTGAAAACCGGTTTTGGTTTTCCATCCCTAAGCTGCTTTACTATGAATGCGCAGTCCACTCTATGTTATGTCTCTGTCGCCATCCGGTTCTGGTTTCTCCTCCTCTCCTGAAGTGACGTCGTCGTCGCCAAGGGACTGCTCATCTCTCATTGGTTGATGGGCGGCTGGCGGCGGGGACATGGTCTCAGGATTGGGTTCTCCGTGAGTGTCGGCTGCTGGATCTGGATCTTCGATGGGGAAATCGTACCATTGCTCATCTTCTTCTAAAGTTGGATTCATTTCTTCAATGAACTTAGCATCTCGGCTTACGATGACAGTTCTTGTTTTGGGATCGAAAAAGCGATAGGCTTTCGCTTCGTCGGAGTATCCAATAAAGATTACTTCATGTGATCTTGGTTCAAATTTGGACCTTTTAGGTTTGTTTAACACAAATGGTTTTTGTCCGAAAATTTTGAAGTAAGATGCTGATGGCTTTCTGTCGAAGAATAGTTCGTATGGGGTCTTGTTTTCGGCTACGCCTTTGGTTGGACATCGATTTCTGATGTGAGCGCTGGTTCGAACGGCTTCGGCCCAAAAACTTGAATCAAGGTTTGCTTGGGAGAGTAGACATCTCGCTGTGGAGCAAAAAATCTTGTTCTTGACCTCTGCAACTCCGTTTTGTTGTGGACTGTAGGGAGCAGATTTTTCTCGGCGTATACCCTCTTGGCTTAAGAATTGGTCGAATTCTTTACCCACGTATTCCAGGCCGTTGTCTGTTCGTAAAACCTTGATCTTCTTACCCGTACGATTTTCATTGCATACTTTATACTTCAGAAATGCATCTTTTGCTTCATCTTTATTCTTTAGGAAGAATATTTCGGTGTACCTTGATTTGTCATCGATGAATGTCACAAAATATCGCGATCCGCCAAGTGAGGGAATCTTCATAGGACCACACAAGTCCGAATGAACAAGTTCGAGGATATCTTTTGCAACAAATTTAGACTTTTTCGGATAAGGGGTGGCACATTGCTTACTTTGAATGCAGATTTTGCAGTCCTTAATAGAGTCATTGTTGTTTTTGAAAGATAGTCCTTTGATCATATTTTGTGATCGTAACTTCTTCAGATCGTTCATGTTTAGGTGACCGAATTTTTGATGCCAGATTTCTAATTCGGTGACGACAGCTGCCCTTTCTTCGATTGGTTCGACAAAATATAGATTTCCTTTTCTTTCTGCTCGGAGCAATGTAGAACCATCTTCTGAAAGTACTGTAGCTTCGTGAGCGTCGAATACTTCTATTCGGTTGTCACGGGTACACTTCGAAGTTGACAGCAGGTTTGTTTTGAGTTCAGGAACGCATAGGACATTTTCTAGCTTCAATGTCCTTGTACCAAATTCTTCATCTGGAACAGTTATTCTGACGGATCCTTTACGCGTTATTTTAGCGGGTTTTGTCGTCTGCTAACGTTATATAAGAGTCCACTTGTGATGTAAATTCGAAAAACATTGAGCTATCGAAATCATGTGACTGGATTGCCCGCCGCGCTGTCTAGGATAAATGTGTTACTTTGCGCCGCCGGAGCATACAGCGGCGACTGCTTCTTCTGGCGTGGAATTCTTTTTTTCTTGCTCCTTCGTTGCCATGGCGACGGCAGATGTTGAGCTTTCCTTTGATTGGGATAGTTCTTTTTATTCATTCTCGCTGGCGTTTATAGCGACGTCATATTTATGACCCTTTTTCGAGCAATAAGAACACACGATGTTTTTATTTTGCTGTTTTTTATCATTCTGTTTGTGATTCCAAGTGGATTTCGAATGCGATACCTAAACCGACCTTAAGTTTGCAGTACACAAATGTTCTACGAGAAAAAGGGTAAATAGTTCTCATTTTTGAGTGCGAGAATCGAATACAAAAAGGTATTTAACATTCAATAAACAAATTTATTTGTTATTTCAAGACATAAATTTATTATTTTTATTAATTAAGTTTCGTTAGAGTGTTATTTTAATTATTTTTTTCCTTCGATTTTGACGTAACAGGGCGCACGAATATCAGGTCAGGGAAAAGGAACAGCCCAATCAGAGTAGAGTACGCGATTTTGCGGCGCCAGCCGGGTTGTTTACCGAGTTCCCTCCGCTCAGATCATTCCTCTGCTGCAAACTTACGCTCGGTTTTGGTAGAGTTGAATCTTTTTGAAGATAAATAGGCGTTCGGGATATCTTGTTGACTTTCCCCGCCGCGTCGGGATTCCGATTCTTCTAAGATTTTGATTTTTAGTGCGTCGGGAGCTGGGAGAGTGTCTCTGGACTCGATCGCGCACCGGAAGTTTTCGAAACTGTCTGGAATGCTGTACAGTAAAAGTATAGAAAGTAGGTCGTCGACGATTGATATATCCATTTCTTGTAGTTTATCGACCGTCACGAAGAAGCTGTTTATGTGGTCGGACATATTTTCTGACGAGGACATCTTCTTAAACAGAAGTTGTTTCAAGAGCGTCGCTTTCTTCGCAGGACCTTTCGATGAGTAAACATCTTTAAGTTTATCCCAGACTTCTTTGGAAGTGGAGCACTGCTTTATATGACACAATTCGCTCGGGCACATGGACAGGATAATGTCGGCTCTGGCCTTTTGGTCGTCGGAAATCCATTTGGCGATCTTCTCGGCATCGGTTTCCGGTTTTGGTTCCGCTCCAGTAACTAAGTTCCAATGATCGTTTTTAACCAGGATGGCCTCGATTTGTAGTTTCCAAGTATCGTAATTGTCCTTTCCAAGTTTTTGGATGTTTGACTGATTCGATGACATCTTCTATTCGTTGAAGACAGGAAACGGGGGAAAAGTTCGAGAAGCCGGCCTTTCGTTATACAAAGTCTCTAAGCCTCGTGTTAGGCCTCGTACGTCACCGCGCAGTGGTTGGGCCTGCTGGGCCCATAACCTTTGATGGGATTTAGTAGCAGATAGCAACGTGTAGATTGATAAAGACTTTTATTTAACATCATTAGAACAATCAATTTAAGTTATGGAATTAATAAAGAAGTTAAGGGCGATTTACTGGACCAACGGTCCCGCCATTAGGGATAGGTTACTAGCGTGGCTCTTCTTAGAGAGCAGGATTCAAAAGAGAGTAAGTAAGACTGTTCGCTTCGAACGAAGCACAGTTCAGTTTGGCGGAGGGATACTTAGGAGAGTTCACTTCACAGTCAGGGGACAGGCAAGTTATTGGTGATACTCCATCAACTACATATATACTCTGCTCAAAATAATTAGGGGAACACTTTCCGTATTTTTGTCAATCTTTTCAGTTTCAACGTTTTATTTTTAGAATTTTTAATTTTTAGAAATCTGAAATTTGTGAAAAATTTTCGTTATGTATCTAGAATGAAATAGAAAAAAAAAACAGGTAGTGGAAACCATCTAGTGGTACCAAATTGTGAATATTTAAACCAACAATCACTATATGGTATGGTAGGTACATATATATTCCAGCTTGTGTGCTTGTGCAGAGAACCGTCTATAAGCTTTCGTCAGGTGGAACATACACAGAAAGAATTTTTACAGTCACAAAGAAATGAATAACGCATAGACAAATAACAACATTTATTGACGGTCACAAACATCCATGGCAGACCGGGATTCGAACCCGACTTCAGCAGCTCCAAAGGCTTGTACCCTAACGATTGCGCCAGCGGAGCAGCTCAATCACTATAACACATCCAAATATAGTAATAATTCAAACAACTATCTTGCATTCTGGAAATCGGCCCAAAGGGTGTGTCGGGCCCACGACGCCACAACTAATTACGTAATGAGTTTACAATATTCCGAACCGTGTCATAGTTAATGATACAACAGACTGGCAACTTTTCGGTAAGCAAAACTTTCCTGGCCCAGAAAAATGTTGCATTATTAATTGGCATATGCCGGGTAATGAAATTGTTACTCAGAAACTAAGGGCAACATTGGTTAAGTAGCTAATATTTATTCATTGGCGGACCGTCGTTAATTATTTCGTTGTTTCCGAAATCGGTATTAATTTGTCCGGAAAGGGTAATTAAATAATTTGTTAGTTAGTTGCAGCGAAAGTATTCGTTCCTTAATAAATTGATTGTTTAAACTATTTACACACAAAAGATTTATTTTCCATTTCAGATAGTTTTGCGATTTGTTTGCATTTCCAGTATTTGCTTAATTAACTTTCTTTTTTATTGTTCATCTTATTTGCTTTGGAAAAAATTACAGATATTAGTGGATGTTGAAAATAAATATTTTTTTTTTATGTAAACGTTCTATTGTTGCTATAGTTAGATAATATCTTGTTAGAAATAAAAATAAATATATTGTTTGGACTTTGGATAAACATTTATTTTAAATCATCATAATTGTTAAAAAAGTATGATTTTTAATACCGTTGAATGAGGTAGCTTTGGCTCTGAAGGATAACATTGGCCCAAGTATTTTAAGCAAATAACTACTCATTAAGTGCACTCTTGCAAAATATGTTTCAATTAGGGAGTACTCTACACTCCTTGCCAACCTAAGTCGGGTAAATAGAAATATACTACGGAGAAGATTATTCCGCGCATGAAAGGAGTTCCATAAATTATTTGTTAATCCATCCCGAAAACATGTTTAAACATTAATTTCGCTTAAGGTCTTACATATTTGAATATTACTTGAGAAAATTTGGCAATTTTATCAGATTCGGAAGTGTATTTTTAAAAATTGTATTCAGATCATTTTGTATGTAAATATCACCTTACAAGAGTTTCCAACTAACGGGACTTATCGCACTCTTCTCTCTGTCTTTTAACTCTTTGTTTTTATCCAAGTTAGGTTGGCCCGGAGTGTACCTTGATCTATCCCTATGACTAAAAAAAGATTCAAGAAAAGCAGTAATAGGGTGTTATTATTGATTAAATGTAAACCTCCAGAGTCAGACTAACCCTCTTCTATGGTAAAAATTATAAGTTTACTTTCAATTACTCAGTATGAAATTTAAGGTAATGAAAGTTTTCGATGGGATCGAAAATCCGAACGGGAAATGTTCTGGAAGGTGCTGATCCCCAAAAAGTGGGTTTTAAACATTGTTTCATTTGTCTGTCTGAAACCATTCTACAACTCGAACTAAAAGAGTCCGAAGCACAATAAGGTTTCAAGAAAGTCACACATGCTCAAAAAACAGCTGCTAAGTAACTTTTTAGGTTTTAAAATAATTAAAATTACATTTTATCGTGCATATTTACCTTTAAATGCATTGATTCATTGACTGATGGTAAATGAAAGTAATGTAGTGTTAGACACCCCAAGTTTTACAACTGAAATTACATTAAATCTATTATCGATATTGGATCTTTTTACATAGTATAAAACAAAAAAAAAAGTTTGCGTGGCAATACAATTTTAAAAACGACCATTAAAGTAACACAGATATTTACGTTACATGCTAAACATATATAACTAAAAAACGAAACTCAATGCTTTTATTTAAATTTGCGACCTTAAGTATGTTTGCTAATAAAACAATAAAAGTCCAAATTTGTTTAATACTTTAAATCCAAATTCTCCGAAGACTATATTGATTTATTTTATAAGAATGATGGCCTTTTTTGTTTGATGAAAAGAAAAATCACTTTAGATTTTTAAAACGGCAGCACAAAATAACAAAAAAAGATTGGGAAATGTTTGGTTACTGATAAAGGTCACCGCTTTTCCAAACTATAGTCGTAAGAATTTTCTCTTGTGAGGAGCAATAAAATAGGAAAGTACCTCGGGGTAATTTGGCAAATCAGTTAGTTTATTCTCAAACCTGAATTCATGTGCTGCAATTTCGGTTCCGGTCGATTTTTCATTTTGCCGCCAGCATGCAGACTATAACCGAAAAAAATTGAGCAAATATTTTAAGCAAAAAGGTTTCAATTTGGATGCGTTGTTTTGTTTCTGTTGCTTGGATGGAAGATTATTTTATTTACCTTTTAGGAAAATTTAATCACTTGAAGGAACTAACGTAGTGAGCTTTTTGAAAGTTTTAATCAGATTTTAAAGTTGGAAATGTTTAATTATGTTTTTTAGGTTTTGTCTTTTAAAATCAAATTAGTGTGCGCATAGTTTTCTGCCGGCGAATTGTGTTCCAAAATACGTTTTTTGATTTGTGCTTGAAAACAGCTATGATATTCAAGCATATAGAAAATTACTAATTAAATACTAGGAATAGGTAAGCTTTCAATTTATAATTGTGTGTGTGCTTTTAAGTAAAAATTTAAAAGTTTAACCGTCATTAATGTTATATTTTAAAAATAACTATACAAAGTAAAACTGTGTCAAGTTCTTCAATTATAAAACAGCAATTAGGTACCTTTTTGAATAATCAATAGACAGAAATTATTTTCCATTATTTCTTACAATGTTAATTTATAGCTTTTTAATCACTGTTGTTACAACTTTTATGAATAACTTTTCGTATTTTAACAATTAAAGCGTAGTGACTACATATTTGTATTATTAAGTAATTACAAACTATGAATGAATAATAAATGTTAAATTTAAAACTAATTAAAAACTGCCAAACATGTTATTTGTTAAAAAAAATTAGAAATTCCAATTTAAGTATAATAAGGACAGTTTATATATAAAATAAAACCAATCAAGCATAATAAAGTCACCTCTACACACAACTCTAAAACAACACATTTCCAATATTTGAACGGATTTACCACTAAATAAAGCCTATGTAATCTCTGCTAAAAGCTAGCGTAAATGTATATTAAAAGGTGTAGATTATTAAAAGGGGTTTGCTCACTCCAAGCGCATCTTAATACATCATTTTTGATGGAGAGCTCCACTATCCATCAACGTTTCGACACTTTCAGAATGGTCCAGTCTCTGAAAGATTATTCTGACTTCCGACTTTGTCTTCTCTCAGTTTTAGAAGAGTTTATGACCCAGTGTTTCTGGAATACATTGCAGAGAAAGCTCGTTAATATCATGGAAAAAAATATTTACAGGAAAATATTGTTATTTTCTTTTAAGAGTTTTTTTGTTTCAAAAATCAACTAATTTCTGTAAAAAACAGTTTTTCATAATTTTTTTACTGCGTACATAGTAGTAGACTGCAACCATACCAGCATTTCAACTGTTTGAGGAGAAAACTTTTGATTTGTCTTCATAAAAAGAAAACAACCCAGCTTTTGGGTTAAAATTACACATTATTGTTAGGATAAAATACATAAATATTGTCTATAAATTATATGTGATGTTTTTATGGCATACCCGTTGAAATTTTTTTAAATTAAAACAACATACTTAACTTTACAATGTACAAGAAAGCACTGTTGAGCGTTTGGTGAAAAATTACTACATAAAACTAGTGGCAGAAAGTATTGACAGCAGTTTTATGGGATAGCTTAACACCATAAACT
Source organism: Hylyphantes graminicola (assembly GCA_023701765.1). NCBI lineage: Eukaryota > Metazoa > Arthropoda > Arachnida > Araneae > Linyphiidae > Hylyphantes > Hylyphantes graminicola. The sequence goes on along the minus strand of CM043115.1, from coordinate 47,303,347 downwards.
GAAATACAATCACAGTAACAGAAATTAGCTTACAGTAAAAGTACGAGTAAAAAGGCAAATGCCAACATTGATTCATTTTCTGAAATAAATTTCTGAAAATAAGTTTAAATTATTTAAAATTGTTTGAATAAATATTTTAACAAATAAAGTTTTTATGAAAAGATACATAAACTATTTTCATGGAAGTTCAAGCATAAAGTCGTTATTTACTCAGGAAAACTCTTATTTTATTTGCTCAATATTATATTTGTAATAAAACGTATCATTAAATTTAAGCATTGAATTTATTGTAAAATAAAAACTTTTATTTGAAACTTTCATAAATCTTGCACTAACGGAAAATTTGCAATTTCATTTATTCTACACATATTGTTCATGATATATTTTTACAACCCTTTAGATTATTCAATATAAATTATAAGAAAAAAATAAACAGACGCGTTCAACTTTGTAAGTATTATATGGTATTTGTTATAAATAAAATAAAGTCATAGGTTGTTCATAAAATAAATATTTATGACTTTTGAAATATTATTTAAAGCAATCATATTTCTAACTTAAACATTAAATTTTGATAAAGATACATTGTTTTTGTTGAAGAAAATACATACACATGCATTTTCTAAGAAATAATAATCATTGAAGATAAGATATCTGCGAAATAAAGGAATGTTATTTACAATGATTGCCATAAATATACGTGGAGGAGCAAACACAACTCATTTCAAATTATACCCCCTACTTCTTATCTTGTCATAAAATTTAGAATATGAATAGTACGAAAGTGATAAAACATCATTATTATTTTTTTATTGCTGTACAGTAAAATTATGTCCTATGCCCAACTAATACATGCATAAAACATGCTAACACATCATTGACGGAATAATAAATAAATATAAAAATGCAAATTTCTTACAATAACGGATTTAAGCCAACAGTATAAGCCGATCCAGCGGCGTAGTGGTTAGGGCATTGGCCTCTGGAGCTGCTGGGCCCGGGCTCGAATCCCGTTCAGGCATGGATGTTTGTGTTTGTCGAGCATATGCGGAGTACGTGCTCGTAAAATCTGTTGGGTCCGAAAGTCCTGTGGATGGTCATTGCGCAGTTTCCCACGGGTACAGGTCCCTGGAGAAAATTTCCCTCCCCTTCAGGGACATGTCTAAATTGCGGAGGTGGCAACAGATGGTAACATCTGTCATATGTGTTTGTGTGTGTCTTGTGTTGTCCTACTTGACGAGGGTTTATAAGCGGGTCCTTGCGACCAAGCACACAAGCCTGAAAATATATGTCTACCAACCAACCAAGCCTATCAACCAACAGTATTGAGTATACCTGCTTTTCAATTTGAAATCCGTTATTAAATTTACGTGTGTTTAAGAATAAACCGATCTACTTTGAAAATGAACTTGCTTCTCTCTTTCTTCTGCATATTAGAATCATAGGATATACATTTAGTTATCAGACGATACCATAAATAAAAGGGAGTAGGATTTGAACTTCTACGTACTAAAATATAAATAATTTGAGTAATAAATTGTTTAACTATGTTTATAAATTTTAGATTATACTCATTTTAAACCTGCTTTTAAATCACTTTGCTATGAGATTCAAAGCATTGAAAGTAAATTTCGAATTCAAGATGAGTACATATATCTTCTTTTAATAAGAACTTGAAAAATCATAAAATTATTGCTGATATCAATATTTCTATTTTATATATTTTAGTACTTCTTGAGTAAGTTTTAGGAATGCTAAGTTGTTATTTCTTTATTTTAAAATTTTCTGCAAAGCTTGTGTAACTTTAATCCATAAAACTAGTTGCAAGATACAGGCTTGCATGAAAAATATCTAGGTAATCTAAATTATTAAACTCTATAATAATGATTTTATATTTTCACTTCAGAGGCGCACATATGTAGACATAGTAAGATTCAATTCAAAATTTTATTTTGCCACTTTTCTTAATACTAACTTTTCTAATATCAACCAGAATGTTCAAGCTTTCTAAAAATACCATTACCGTAGAAGCTGATTTATTAGTTGTTTTAAAAAATGGCAAAAGGGTAACATACAAGCAGATTTCGATGGTACATTTTTTAGGATATTTTGAATGGAAACACATACTGCAAAGGACTATTTATTTCAAAAGACTAATAAAACGCGCTTGTGAACAAAAAGTATGTATTTTTACTGTTCAAAACCTACCTCAAATTCCACTTGCTTTAATAAATTGCTCCAATTAACTTGCCCCTCAGCAAATAGTGAACGTTATTTTTTTACAAAATTACTAAAACATACTGTTAATTATATAAATAATGAAAAATTTTCTTATTTAATGAATATATTTGTACAATATCGTTTGAGTGAACATGTAAAAAAAATAATGAACATTAAAAATTCTAATCCTGATATTTAATAAATTTACTAAATTGATTTTTAAATTTTAGCTGAACTTTTTACCATTGATATAAAATGTATACTTGCCATTTCAAAAGTATCTACGTTTGAAATATTTTCGTTAAACACGTAACAAAGTTATAATTCAGCAAAGAAAATAAATTACTTGTAATAAAAACTCAATTTTCTATCACGAAACAGCCATACCAATTTAAATTCAAGAAAAACTTCTTCCCATTTCAAACAATCATTCCAAAAACTTTCTCTTCCCCAGAATCTTATATCCCACTTGTTATAATGAGAAAATAAACGTTTTCTTCGCACATATCTTTCTTCAGTAAGATGATTATTCTCAAATTTGACGCCAGGGGCAGGGAGAAATAAAATGAAATCTTATTGTATCAAGTGGAAGGTAAAGATTCCGTTTCCCAATGCTCGATTTAAAACGACAGCACTTAGCCATTGCTTTTATATATTGGTGGGACCTTCTAATAGACCCAGGGGGAAACATGGGGTGTTTTTTTTTTACCACCATTTCCCGCGTGTAATGAAAACTTGTTTTGTCTCGAGATCTTTTATTTTTGATCTAAAAAAAGAGGATAGAAATTGTTGCGATAAAAATACTTTTCTTTTCACCGAAGAAACGTTTCTTTGAAATTTATTTTCCTGAGTTATCTTGTTGTGGCGGAATGCTACGTTGTTTCCGTTGGTAATGTTGGAATTCGGGAAGTATCTGTATCGGTGTAAGTGATTGGTATTAATAAAAAGGATTTCGGTGCTCTTTAAAAAGGTCGGGAACCTGCTGAACATGTTCTTGAAGCTACAATGACGGTGTTTAGATTTTTTACAGAATCTAAGAGGTCAATATAGTGCATTCTTTATTGTTAATTAAATTTTAAAATGAAATTTCATGTCCTAGACATAGTCCTAGACTCCTATATATCTGGAAAACAAATAATAAGGTTTTTAAGATATACATTAGGGTAGGTTCGAAATATGTAAGTTTTATGAATATGCCATTAAAGGGACACAATACCCCAAATCAATAAAAATATTAACTTTTTACTCTCTTTGAATATTGTTTAAACCCTTCAGTATGTTTTCTCAGAGTTTTAAAACAATCAAGTGGAAGGTAAAGATTCCCTTCCCCAATGCCCGATTTAAAACGACAGCACTTAGCCATTGCTTTTATATATAGGTGGGACCTTCTAATAGACCCATGGGGAAACATGGGTGTTTTTTTTTTACCACCATTTCCCGCGTGTAATGAAAACTTGTTTTGTCTCGAGATCTTTTATTTTTGATCTAAAAAAAGAGGATAGAAATTGTTGCGATAAAAATACTTTTCTTTTCACCGAAGAAAACGTTTCTTTGAAATTTATTTTCCTGAGTTATCTTGTTGTGGCGGAATGCTACGTTGTTTCCGTTGGTAATGTTGGAATTCGGGAAGTATCTGTATCGGTGAAAGTGATTGGTTTTAATAAAAAGGATTTCGGTGCTCTTTAAAAAAGGTCGAGAACCTGCTGAACATCTACAATAAAGGTTTCTAAGAATGTAATATAGTGCTTTCTTTATAGTTAATATTTTTTTTTTGAAATTTGATGCTTAGTCCTAGCTTCCTATATATCAGGAAAAGCTAAGGTTTTTAAGGTGTACATTTGGGTCAATGGGTCAATTCGAAATATGTTATTTTTATGAATATAACAGTAAAGGGACTCCGTACCACAAATCAATAAAAATATAGACTTTATACTCTCTTAAAGTATTGTGTAAACCCTCCAATATGTTTTCACGGAGTTTGCAAATAATAAGTAAAATATTTTCCCCACGTAAATCATTTTTTATGTTAACTTCTCATCAATTGTTTCGCTAACATTTTATTCTTCAATCGAATTTTTTTTCAAACCAGTGACATACCCGTATTTAAATTGCTAAAACTCCAATAAATGATTATTTAGTTTTCACATTTTTTAATGTACATAATAATGTTTGGAATAGCATTTGGGATGGATTAGTGAAAATATTTTATAGATTTTTTTTAATAAAAAAAGCTTGAAATTTGTATTTTTTATGAAATTCATCTGTTTATCCACTAACTTTTTTTTACGCAAACTCTACCTCGCTTCGAAACGTAATCCATAATCTTATAAAAAATGATTCATTTCTGCTTAGAAAAAAAGTTACCTGCAAAAAATTAAATCTGAGATAGAATAAAACCTTTTAAATATGCTTCAAAATATAAAAAAATGAGTGATAATCATATTTTTTTACAGTTTTATTCATAGAATATGTTATAGATCAATATATACAGCTATTTATCAAAAATATTTGTAACTATCTCAATTTGAATACACGCAAAAAAAAAACATTTAGGGTAGCTCCTAAGATACATTCTTTGCAGCTGTACTGACCAATTTTAAAGTTATAAATGTATTTAAGCCATACTTTGCTCCTAATTTATTGTGAAAATAATGTTTAGCTTATTTAGTTGAAACGTTTTGCATAATATTTTTCTTTTTTTAACTTAACATTTAAAATATTTAAAATGCTTAGATAAAGGAAAGCAAGTATTATTTTTATATCGTCTGATAAAAAATTTTCATTGGGAGTTTATAAAAATACATAAATATCTTAAATGGCATATTGGCCGCCCCGGTGGCTCAATCGTTACGATGCTATGGCCTTTGGGTCAGGCATGGATGTTTGTGACCGTCAATAAATGTTGTTATTTGTCTATGTGTTTATGTCGTCCTTCTTTGTGTGTCTCTTGTGACTGTCTCTTCTGGCGAGCTAGGTAATGGGCTATAAAGCCTACACTCTCCCTTCTAGAGGGCGCAATCACTGTCATTTGTCATTTTGTCAAATGGCATATTGAGACTTCATAATAAATTCACCAATTACGAATGATTAAAGTGTTATATTTTATTTAGACACGAAGTTGTTATATTGTCAAAGATACATTTAATTACATATTCGATGTGTGATCCCTAGATGACTTATAATCCAATAAAAGCAAACAGTATATATAAGGAAATAATCGAATCCTTAGAAATGCAGAGCTATATTCTTTATTCTTCCATTCACGCTTACATGTATTCTTTATTTTTGCGTTTCCTATCGAAAATAAACGAAGACACATTTTTATGGCTCGCACGCAAGTTATTGCTTAGTGCTGCTGTAAACAAAAGTCAGTCTGTCAATGGCTTTCCCAATGGAACGGCGGAGTAACTTAAACAGCCAAGATTACCAATAGGTTTGAGTTTGGTGAAAGGAAGTTCTTTTCTTAGAGTATTATACGACTTAATAAATGTATTTGCTTCTCAGAAGTAGGCGCATATTTTATCAATAGATATCACGTTTGAAAAATAAAATGTATATATTTAGTAGCAAAGGTATGGCTTATAATGATATAAGCTTATACCATAAATTAATGCTAGTAAAAAGAAGACAAGACCGGGTGCAGTAGAAAAAGTCTTGTTTCAAATAGTTTTTTAAATATTCCTAAATTAACCTAAATTCAAATAACATAAAATTTACTCGTACAGAATACAACGATTTTGGCAAAAACTTAGTTTAAATTGACGAACGCAATTGTTTACATTTCAGAGGCAAGCTTATACAGCATATTTAAGTTTACACTACCGTTTAAGATATTAGATGCCTTAAACTATAAAGAATTCAGGACCTTATTCGATAAAAAGTATTCAGTTATATTCTAAACTTGTTTTCTTAAAAGGAAAGAGATAGGATTATTTACTATTTCTAATTATTTATACATCAGTCTTTTTCTACCCCTAGTAGATTTCTTGAAGTATTTTTTTGTGATTTTGGACGTGTACGTACATGCATGTTTTAGATTTTATTCCAGATAAATAATAGTGCCTATGTCTATAAGACACTAGGAAATATTTAGCTTTAAATGGTTAATGATTATATATATATATATATATATATATATATATATATATATATATATATATATATATATATATATTATATATATATATATATATATATATATATATATATATATATATACTCTTAAAACAAACGAGCGATTTTAACTCAGTCTGGGTTAATTTTCACACCTCCAGTCTTGAAAATGCACTTCCCCGAAATGGTGGATCCTTTGTGTGTTAAACCTCCGACAGAATCACTCCAAACGAGTAATTTTAACTCAGTCTGAGTTAATATTCACGCCTTTCAAGTGTCGAAAATGCACGTCTCCTACTGGTGTGGATTTCACTCGTTTGTTTTAAGAGTGTAGTTTAAAAATAAAGTGATGATATTTTTTTTGCTTTACCATTTCTCAAGTTTGAACGAGATGAATGGCACATCTGACATACACTATACCTAGAAATCATATAAACTCGAGTTGTTGAAATAAAACACTTTATAAAACTAGGCTGTAAAAACATGGATTGATGGCTAATTAATTTATGTTATATCATACTATAGTGAACTTTTTTTTTGCATTTTTTTCAATTTCTAGATACAATATATACCTAATATTTGTGTTAAATTTTTTTTATGTAACATTAATATATTTTTTCTTCTTTCAGAGTACAGCGAACTCACAGCAGTCGTCGGTACCGAGATCAGCATACCATGCAACGTCACAGCATCCCTACCAGATGACCAAGTAACCCTGATCCTGTGGTACAGGGGCGATTCTGGAAACCCTATATACAGTGTGGATACTCGCCAAGTCAACGGAGTATCGCCAAAAAAGAACGCCAACAAGCAGCTGCAAGACAGGGCAACTTTTACTATAGGCCGGACCACAGCCAACTTGAATATAAAGCCCGCCAAAGAAACCGATGGAGGGGAGTATAAGTGTAGAGTGGATTTTAGGAGGTCGAGGACATTGAATTCTGTGATGAAAGTCATCATTGTTGGTGAGTTATTTTTTTAAACTTTTATAAGGGAAGACGATAAAAAATTTTCTTACTTTCTTAAAACAACACGGCCCCAAAACGTAGTGAAGATGCTCATATATGAAGAGTACAGGGGAAGAACCGTTTGATTTCTTTAGAGTCTTTCCGTAATTGTGTCTGCTTGACGGACATTGGAGGTAGGAAACCGTTTTTTCTTTCGGTTCTTCATTCGCCGTACAACCATGCAAATCGTATCCACTGATCTCTCGCGTGAATCAGGATTGCTGCAAAAGATAAACAAATCGAGTAACCGTTTTCTTTTACACCAGTTTTGGCGCTTTCTCGCTATCATCCCCAAATAGGCTATTGAGCAAAGCCTTCTACGAAATTCGGTTCTTGTCCTGTACTCTTCATATGAGTAGGTCTCATGTCAAAATATAGGAGGGTCAAAACGGCTACGAATAAATAGTACAAAAGTTTGAAACTGACACAAAGCCTACACTCTCCCTTCTGGAGGGCGCAACGCAATCACTGTGATCATTTGTCATTTGAAACTGACATATACCATTTCCTGAAGTCATGCGTATACACAAGAACAAAACACCTAGGGCTCAGTTATGACCATGTGCATGTTCCAAAAATGAGTTGAAAATAACTTTAAAGGCCCATTTTTGAACGTGTTTTTTATTCAAACCTAACTTATAATTATTTGTCGATTTTCCAGAACACATGCGATTTACTTGAGGCTTGGTTTTAGGTGGAATACGAAGCTGTCTTCCAAAGAATATTCATCTTGAATGCAATAGCAATAGTCGTTCGGCCTATCCTGGTGAAACGAACTAGATTTAAAGAAATAAAAAACATTGTTTTTGAAACTGATTATGCATGATATTTCAAATTTGAAATCATCGGGTCGTCATATTTGTAACAAAATCTTTGAATTCAAAATGAAATGTAGATTTACTCATATTTGAACGATTCCTTTTGCTCAGTGTAGTTTACAATGTATAAACAACTAAAACCACACAAAATTATCCAACTTTTCAATTAAAAAAAATTAAAGCTGTTTAATGTCAAGACAATGAGTTTTTTCTGACGATCATACTTGCAAGTTTGTAATGTTATGTATGCAAGATAAATACAATTCAAAATATAAGCTCGACAAAGAATAAGTAGAAAGTCGTTGAGTAGAAAGTCGTACGACGTGTTAAGTTAAGACCTATAGTAAAATTCAAACGAATTGGGTGAAATTGCTATATGAATGCTAATATAAATATCTTTCGGGAAATTCTATTGGGTTTAACCTTAATGCTTTCGCATCTTACTCTGTAATTATTCCGAATTAAAAAATATATACCATCAAAGAAAAAAAGAGCTAAACAATCCCAAGGGAACTTGAAACTTTCCAAAACATGTAAAATTTGAACCAAAAACATATTCTTTGCGAAAATAGTCTACGTTGTTTCCTTTATGAATCCTCTCATGTTAAATGCCTTCCTTTATGAATCCTCTCATGTAAATTGAAGATATTTTCTAAATATAAACCCAACATAGTCAACTAAATATATCAAACAACTGCAAGTGTCCGAATACACATCTGACAACTTTCCCAAAAGACAATCGATGTTGCAAGACACACCCACCACCCTTACATCTGTACTTTTCCGTAAAGGATTAAAGTATCGCAGAAACAAAAAAAATATTCCAAGAATAGGTTCAAGGAAGAATCGAAATTGATGTTTGTAATACCAATTGATTGATGCCAGATAGCGGGTATCGGGTGTCTAGAAAGAAAGGCGAAAAAATATCAACCCCCAAAAATTAATGCAATAACTTAGCAAAGAGAATCAGGGGGTGTCAAGGAGGGAACTGATAAAGACCGGTTTCTCTGTTGATAGTAAATGAAGATCTATAGTAAAGGAGGTGATATTTTTCTGATAGTCCTGGGATGAAATCATGTTAAGTTTAAGATACTGTAAATGTGTTTTTTTTTCAGTCTAAAATGTAATGAAAATTATTAAATGTTTATTGAATTTATTAATTGTTTTGATTATATACAGAACACATTCAATCGTTACTCACAAAAAGATTTTAATTTAATTTCTGAGTGTCCAAAAAATGAACAAAAATGCATAATTTTGTTTTATTTGCAAAAAAAGTTTTATTTATTATTATTAATAATATCATTATTATTTTTTTAAAAGCCCACATCTGTTTAGAAAATTAGAATTTGAGCTATTCTTGAAAGTTGGGTCTAAAAGCATTTTTAAATGAAAAAGAAGTAGAAAACCAAAAAACAACTATTATTTAGAAATTTTTTGTAATTCTTTTTGTAGAAAATCGCGAGCTTAAAATACTGAAAAAACAACATGTCTAACACTCAGAAGGTTAACAAAAAGAATATCATATATTGATTGGATTGAATTGTATACTGATTTTGAATAATTACATCAAATAAAGTAACATTAGGTTTAAGAAAATTTAGTATATACTTATTGCAAGACTCTCCTATGCTCAGGTTCAAAATAGTTTAAAATCTTATCTGATTTTTTATCGTCCTGACATGCATTCAAAACTTAAAGAAGAATTCTTGAAAAGCCAAATATGGTTAATTCAGTTATATAACCCCTTGAAATGTCAAAATATTCCAATTTTCCTTCAGTAAAACTGGCCTTTTTAAATTTCAATTAGCAGTCAAAAATTTGCGGAATGTATAGATGCGATTTCTATCCCACTTGACAGAATTTGACTTTTTTTAAAAAGTTTATTTTTTCGGAAGGCAGGCTTCTTTCACAAAATTTTATTTTTTGAAGATACCCGCATATCTGAAATAAATTACTTCTTGGGGAAATAGCCCTATCGTCTAAGAAGTTAGCGCTGTGGTTCTTGCAAATAACTAACTCGATTTATCAATGTCAGTAAAACTCACTGTTGACGCTAAAAAAAATAAAGAAGAATTTCGGCTTTTTTTTTTTTTGCTCAGTGATTTCATTTAAACGTCTACGACAAAAATTCGGGGAATGCGGTTGAAGAAAACTTTTATTGCCTTAAATTGGAAAAAAAAACTTTGAAAACATTTGGTAAATTATAAATTTAACAGTTAACTGGATGGAAGTTTAATTTAAAAAAATAATAAAAAGTTCTTTTTAAATTATCTTGAGTAAAATAGGAATATTTTTATTACATTTTAAGGGGGTCCAGTACCCAAAAATCACGAAAAATGCAATTTTTTTTATTATTTTTTAAAAATATTATTTGAAAATTTCTTAAGACTTTGCAAAAAACTGCTTCAAATTTTATACATTAGCTTCTGAGTTATTAATGTTTGAATGAGACTCATTCTCCAAGTATCCTATCAGGTATCTATATTTTAAATGCTCGTATCTCTGTTCGTGTTTTTTGAATTTTAGGATAGTGAAAAACACTACTCCTCTTTTAATATTATACATAAAAAGTTTCTGTAACTTTCTATAGCATCCTAAAAGTATAATGAACAAAACTATGCATTAAAACTCTTCATTTATGTTGTCAGTATTTTTAAAAAAAATTTCAAAGTTTAAATTTTACGTTTTTAGTGATTTTTTTTGATAAAATTTCGAAAATTATTTCTTAAAAAAAAAGTTGAATCTCGATTAAAACTTGGATGCATAGTTTTGTTAAGATATCATTGGGGTACTCGTATAAAAAATTTGGTAATAAAAAGTGGAAAAATTAGGGAGGAGTAGGGATTTTAAAATTGTAAAAAAATTGAACAAAAAATTAATTTTTTAAAAATATTGAGTCATTTAAAAAATTTTTTTTTGCTAATAGGTTTTATGAATGCATGATGCACCAGTGTATAAAATCTCAGTAGTATAACTTCATAAATAAAAAAAAAGTTGGGGAAGGTACCAGACCCCCTTAAATTTATGTATACAAGGAAATCTACAAAGGGTAAAATAACTAATAAGATTCACTTTCTTTGCCAATAAAACATACCTAATATATTCCCAATAAATGTCATCATACGATTAAATATTTTTAATGTAGTTTAACTACCCAAAAAAATAAATATTTACAACTTTAAACTTACCTTTGCACAAAATGACCTAAGAAAAATAAGATGAGATGATAAACATTTATATATAGGTCTTTTGAAATTGCTCCAACATATTTTTATGACCCAAAATAATAATTGGCTTCAACAAAAGATAGGGATCAAACAAATATAAAACCGCAGGTTAGAGCCAGAAAAATTAAATGACATAGTTGCCAAAATGCGAATAAAGTATTTTATGTTTTTCTCAGCCGAATAAAATACACCACGCGGATTATTATAAATAAATTCTTTGCTTGTTAACATGTGATGTTTATTTATTATTTTTGAAAAAAAAATATTTTAAGTCACATGATTTTTATACAAAAAATCATTTTTATGAAAAAAAAATCTAGGATTTATATTTTATTTTTTAATAATTGTAGTATTTGTTATATTTCCTTTGATAAAATTTTCGATATTATTAGTAAATACTATCTAATACTTGGCTTTTAAGGTTTCAGTTTAAAAAAAACTAATAAAATAACGTTTTATTGAACGTTATAAAATATATGTCTATTTTGTAATGGTTACTCAATACCATAAAAAAATCAATCAAAGAGTACATGTGCACCAGTGCACCTTTAAAAATATTATAAGGTAAACAAATATATGCATATATTATTTTAAATTTTTATATTATACACAAAAGTCGCATTCCCTTTTAACGTAAGCTGTCATCTTTAACTAAAAAAACCCTTTTCTTTCAACTAATCTTCAGTGATGTCTAAAAACCAATATCAATGTAAAGAAGGAAAATATTTTTAAAAATCTCCAAAGTGGCTCATCCAAATAAGAATATATTACAAAACTCCCCCAATCAAGCTTCTTCCACCATTTTTCAAACCCAATAACGAACGGCTCATATTGGACCAGTACACAATGGAATATATTCATCATCTTAAAAGCGCATTCTTGTTTATGTATCGCAACCTCATCTATCTATCTTTTCAATAAACACACGAATCCTTTTCTTCTCATCATCTATGTCTTTAGTTTGGATGTTGGGAATTGTAGTTTTATAAAAGCAATGTATGCTTGTTTCTGTTAAGTAAAGTATATTTGTATTTAGTTTTTGTGAAAAACTAATTGCAAATATAATATAAATATAACTATTTATTAACAATATAATAATAACTTTATTAATATCAATAAAGAAACTCTAAATAAAATACAAAAAAACAACTCATATTAGCTTTAGGGGAACATTCCAGTTCAAGCAGCCTAGAAATTAAAATTAAGTAAGTTTTAAAAAAATACAAATAATAATAAAACATAATAATTTACAGCATCACAGTATTTGGCAAGAAACTGTTTTTTTAAGATACTTATGCTTCTGTGTTAAATAATAAGTTATTTTTGATCAAAAACGGAAACAATTTTAGACCTTTTTTAAGCACTTAACATGTAAAGTAAGATTCGATTAAAATGTTTTCATATTAATTGTATTTTACCGTTTACAAGCGATTGAGATTGCTTTTTTAAGAAAAATATTCAGAATTTTTTTTAACCTTTATCATTATTGTCCCAAATGCCTTAATGGAGAAATATATGTTAATATGTTAACTACGTGAGTATTTTTTACCTCGAATGAAAACAAAAGTTTTGTGTCTATACGATACTAATTTTGTCACGCAAGCTCTTTTTTTTTAATTAAAAGAATTAAATAATTCATAAATTTTGCCCACGGGGAACAATATTTTGCAATATTTTATTGCCAAAATTATATTATTTTCTGGGTAAAATTAAATTAAGTTGGCAAAAAATTGCCAGTTGTTCTTTTCGCAACGTTTACGTTCTTACGTAACGTCGCCGTCGTCACTACATTAAACAACAAGTTAAATCAACATTTTGAAGAAAATTTGTTTTTTTATTTTTTTTACACTGTCTTTCTATTACCAGCATATCATAAATTATTTTTATTTTTAAATTATCGTGTCCTGCCATTAAATGACTGAATGTATACATGTTTTTTAAATGCAAATTACAATTTTTAATTATTTTCGAGTTCAAGATTCAATTGAGAATTGTCCATGATTATTGCCACATTGAAATTGAAAATTTCAAAATTCGTTCAAATTTATTGGTTCCACAGAATTAATCTAATCAATTCTTCAGAACTTTGTTCTCATTTGCTAGAAATTTTATTTAAATTAACTATTTCAAAATATTTTTGGGGAAAGGCAAGTTTTCTTTCAAGAACTAAACTTCTTAAGAACGGGTAGAAATCGGAAACAATGTTAATGTATCCCTATTTCCCGGCCTAATGTTCCCAGAGAGATGAAACCCGATAGTAGTTTCTTCCGCCGATACAGCAGGAGCCCACCGTATCGATAGGCGAATCATCATCGTCTCTCCCGATGACGTATATCGATTGAGTTTCCAGATGAATAACTAAATGTAAAAAGGATCCAAGTTTGCAGGCATATTTCCGTACAAACTTATTCTTTAAATAAATATGAAAAGGAAGAGATGTATAGGGAAATCACCCATTGGACTTGGCAGCATTGTAATCTAGAGAATCAGACGAGATTGCGATGTTGCCGAATCTCCGGGACGGAATTTCGCCTGCTCTATAAATCATCAGTCCAGACGCTGATCATCACTTAGTGGGTCTATTCAATTGCGGAGACTCGCATTGGATGAATATGCGATTCGGAGAAATACCAGAATAAGTTTTGGCAGAGTATGGTAATTGAATGGTCTCAGTGGATGGATGTGATATATATATTTTTTTCTTGATTGAAATGTGAAAAATTAATCTGTAGTATTTTGACAGTAATATTTCTTGTTATGAGTCCATTTTATTAATATGGTTTGGTAATATTGGCTTGAATACTGCTGAAATCCTGTAAAGTGATGGAAAACTGATTATTTGGTAATAAAGATATTACGAAATATAGATACAGAATGAACAAGTTACCTCACTGTACTAATATATAGTTTCCTCGGGTTAAAACATAGTGACGTAGGTAAATTATAAACGTTGAGGATCCGTCTTTCCCAATTTTCTCTTCGTATAAAATGTGATAAAAATACCATCCCGATACAATTCGACAAAATCATCGAAAATTTCAAAATTCACCAACTCAATGCACGTATTCATTTTTTTGTTTATCTTATTATGGAACTGGTCTCAATTGGAATTGTGCAACTAAAATATTGTAACTGTATTAATGTGAAAATAATGGACACATACAGGAACTAAAGGCTATATTTGCATCTAAAATTTAGCTATATATTTGAAAGATGACTAACATTATAAACACGTGTAAATATATTAAATTATTCAACTTACAAGTTGCAGTTTTCATACTTTACAAAAGGTGGAAGTGTTTCCTAAAGTATAAAGAGAGAATCAAACTAAAAATCTATTTTCTTTTTCAACAGAAAAGGTCCAAAGGCAAAATAAAATTGGGGACATTCTGATTGATGTTTGTAACTTTTAGAACAACAGAATACTTAAATCTCTACTTATTTTATGATTAAGGTTATTTTTTTAAAGTAATTCAAACTCTTGACTTAACTTAGATAGTTAGTTATAAAGAATGTATCAGGAAGTGGACAGTAAGTTTATTTATATTGATATATGTTTTCTAAGCAACCACGAATTTGAGTAAATGTGAGTAGTGACGCTGTGCGCAGGGACAGTATTTTGATTAAAAAAATATTGATAGCTTTATATTCAGGAGTATTTTTAAACATCAATAGCTTAAAAATTAGTTAAACATTTATAGCAGATTGCAATTATATTAATTTTTGATAAACATTTAAATTCCGAAATCTTTTTGAACACCTATTATTTCAAAAATATCTAATGTATTTTTTTCGGAAAAAGTTGTCATCAAACACATGTAAGAATATCTTAACTACTAAACTCGAAATTTGTTTCTCTGATTGTCTGCTCCCATAAAGGCCGTATAACTAGTGGACGTAGAGCTTTAAAATTGTGACCAAAAACCTTATAAAAACGTCATGATGAACGTAAACAGTTTGAAGCTTCAGAGTTTGTTCTTTACAAAATTATTATTATTTTTTGTCAATACCATTACCTTAGTATGGGAACCGCTGTGTTTGGTTTGCATCTGTATTTGCTAACATGGCTGTGTCTCTGAATAAATTTAATTTATGTAAGAATACAATATTAACTAAATATTTAAGTCTAATTA
Source organism: Hylyphantes graminicola (assembly GCA_023701765.1). Lineage (NCBI taxonomy): Eukaryota > Metazoa > Arthropoda > Arachnida > Araneae > Linyphiidae > Hylyphantes > Hylyphantes graminicola. The sequence continues at coordinate 47,287,826 of CM043115.1, read as the reverse complement.
TTTAAGCAATGTTTTGAAAACGAATTTACTTAACGTAACGTACGGTAAAAAGAAGGTACTTTTATCTAGTAACTATCTGCACATATATATGTGCTGGGCTGTTTAGATAATTATTTTAATTAACTGTTCATCTCATATAATTAAACTAGAAATCACGCATGGTATTATAAAACTTTATAATTGAGTGTTTTTCAAAACACTTTGCCAACACCACCTAATTTGAATTTTTAACAATAAGTAATTTTGATATGAATTTGATTTCAAACTAAATTTACTAATTTTGTTGTAATTGTCTCAGACAGACAGCACTTGCTTATTTCCCAAATTTTCGTATTTCGTTAATTGTAAATAATTAATTTATTCCTCTACGTAATTATTATTTTTATTTAAACATATTCCCTCTTCTGTAATTATTACTGTTAAAGTTTTAATAATTAATTTCAAATTTAACTATCTTTGTAACAAAATCATTCTATTTGAAATATTCGACAATATGTAACTATTATTAATTTATTCTGTGAAAATGCTCCTAAAGGAAAGGCGAGAATATGCATTTTAAAGTATTGTCAATATATAATGAAATAGTTTCTAGATTGCAAGTTTTCAAGTGTCAACACTGTTTAGAAATTAATTTGAAGCATTGGTTGTGGTAACTAAAAGTTTATAGTTTGTATCGATATTTAATGGAACTAATATGTTGTGTTTATATTTTATATATATACTGCTACGACACTTAAAATGTTGTGCCAAATACACAGGCTCACATTTTAATTAATTATTTTTAATAATGATAAACATTAGTAAGAAAATTTGTTTTATATTTTAGCTATTTTCAATAATAAGCATGTATTAATTAAATACATGTTAGTTAAACTAAATATTTGTATTGTACTTCTACAAATAAAGTTTTAAAAACAATAAAAGTTACCGAGTTATATCTCAAAATTGCATGTATTTTTTTATGAAAATTTTCTACTTACAATAATCAAAAGTACTTTGTTCGCAAAATGTTATGTACATATTATCTCTAAAAGTCATTATCGACCAAAATTCTTAAAGATATCTGTGAATGAAACTTCTATGGAGAAAACCCCTACTGCAAATAAAAACTTCACTCCAAACTTAAATTGTTAAAGTCTTATATCATTAACTTCGGAGGACTTCCTTTGTCGTTTGCCCATTCTCATACTTAGTTAACACCCCCTTCGTTTCAGCGACTAAATGGTGGAGGATTGTTTTAAAACCAGTAATGATGTTTTCAGCTCCTTCGGTCGATTTGACAAAATTGTGAAATGGATATATTGCCAAAAGTTTTGGGCCATACTCTTAATTTATGTCTGCAAATATAAAAATTATTGTATTAATTGTATTTTTTGATAATAAAAATAACTGGATGCGTTTTAACGTTGATTTTATATAAAATATATACATTTTGGTATATTTATATAATGCTAGCAAAAAGATATGCAAACACTAACAGTAGTGTAATGGCACAAAGAAGAGTCATTAGATTCGATTATAAACACGGGTTATTTTGCATGATGCTTATACCGATGGCATTATTTAAGCCTAAGTGTTTATTACTCATTGGACTGGCCAGTATACACAAGAAAGACCTTTATAACAAGTAGGTAACCAATATATCTCGAAAAACTCCCATTGACTGTTCCCGTAGGACTCACATTTTAATTGTACGCTATATGAATGATTTCAAGCAATAATTTAAAATAACATAGCGTTACAATAAGAATAACGTGAAAGCAATAGCCATAAGTTTACAAAGATTTTTGTGTTTGTTTTCCTCGATTGAAATCATTGGAATAAAAAATACACTGATCGGTTTATTTGCTGCAAACCAAAATGTAAACCTCCCACTTTACTTTTATGATCTCTTTGGACAGTGGTGTTCTTGTGAATTGTTTAATCAAAACTTAAATTATAAATCTTTTGTATTTAAACAATCAGGTTAGAGGGTGTATATCAACTGATATTTTTCAATAACTTTTGCTTGTTTTAAAGGGTTTACACTCGCTGTATATTTTTTCTAACAATGTTGACATTCAGAATTTATTCGTTTAATTATTGCAAACCTAATTTAAATCTATCATTTCAATTATCTTATGACTATTCACAATGGAAGCCATTGAAATTTTTAAATAAAAACTTAAATTAAAACTTTTCGTTTTTAAAACCAACTTTACTTATACAAAGTGTTACTTACAGCCCTTTTAAACCAATATCGAGACTTCCTCAAGAGTAGTCGAAGGTGGTTCATTAAAAAGCCCTTATTTAAAAACTCTTCTTTTAAGACGCTTCTGTGTTTGGAAAGACGCTCAATCTTTCTTTTTTTATTTAGAAACAAGGACAAATGATCGCAGGAACTTAACGAATGTATCTCATTCTGGAAATATTCATTAACGGCAATTATTTTTAAGACTCACTGGGCTCCAATTGTTTGCATTGCAGGCGACGAAAAGTCTCGCAGTACTTAAAACAACTCTGAATGGGAGGTTTTTTAAATACAAAATATGCCATAATTGCATTTTCAATGAGTCATTGAAAGATATTTGAACGAAATGTAAATAATGTGAAGTCTAAGGATTTACCTTTTACTTTTATCTACCGGTTTCTGAAGGAGGGATGTGGTTTTATTTTGTCCTTTCAGAATTTAAATAGTATTAACAGAACTTTTAATTATTTATTAAGAAAATAAGCTATTATTTTTCAAAAACACCTTTTCTGCATGCATTATGTCTTTTTAATAAATGCATATCTCTAACTTATTAGCCCTTAATATTTTTAATAATACAGGATTATCGAATAAAAACATTCAACCTAATATAAGCAGCAGATATATACTCACTATTTCCAAAAATTAATTTTAACGAAAACCCTCTGCTGCACTGTTATTAACATCATTACTATGATCATAAGGTGCGGTCAAATGCCCGTTTTCACGTTTAATCATGTGCATTTGTCAACAAAGGTTTATTTGCTACACTTGGGCTAAAATAAGCATTTTCTTTTCTATAAGCATATAATACGCGGTAAAACCCAACTCTACCAACCAACTTTTTTTATTCATGTTGCTTTGTAATTTGGAACTAGGTTCCGCGAAACACTTTTATTTGATTCACCCGTTATTAATGAATGTTACTACTTATTATTTAGTGATATACAATAATGAAGAATATATATAATACATTCCTTTAAAAAACATATTTTCTGAATATTTGTTTAATTTTGAATTCTATGAATAAGTTTTAAATCCTGAAAGGACAATATGAATAACCAAAATGCTAGACTATATTAAAACAATGTTTATTTTAGTTTGCCGATACCTATAAATAAGTAAAAAACATATTTTGGAAATTATTTTCAATTTAGAAACGCATGATAAAATATAATTTATTGCATATTTTATTACTTCGCTATTATTAATAAAATATATATTTAAACCACTTAAACAAACCACTTATGTATTAAAAAGTCTAAAGTCTGAAAAAAGAAAGAGTTTGTAACACATAAAAAATTAAAAACAAACTTAAAAAATATTTTTCTTTACATTCGTTTATATTATTTTCTATAAATACCTTTAGGGAAATAAGGGTCTATGATTCTAGTTTTCCAACTACATAAGTGAAGCATAAAATCTATACAACCTGTCTTTTTACATTATGTACAAATAACGTATTCGAATAAATTGTATGAGGTCTGTGAAAAAGTTAAAAAAAATTGTGTAAACAATGCTTTATAAAATTTAAATGATTAGTATTTTATAAGAACATTCAAAGTAAAAATACAATTAAAATAAAACAAAAAATACAAATTGGTAATCAAAATTACTTTAACTTTTTAGTGTAGTTTAAAGATGTTTTATTTTTGCATTTCCTTAAATAAATGAGTAAATAATCCATCTAAAATTATTCTTTCTAACCCAATTGGAAAGGAGAATGTTATGTTTATCATAATCACATTTATTATAATACAATTAAAAAAGGGGAGAAACATGTGCTGAGCTTTATAAGTTATACACTTTCAAATCACTAATTCTTGTTTAACTTAACCTAATTTTTCTTTATTTTCAGTTCCCCCGAAGAATCTAACAATCAGGGACAGCAAAAACAACACGATTTCTGGAGTTATCGGTCCTTACGAAGAAGGAGCTACTGTTAGTTTAATATGCGAAGCATCGGGAGGTAAGAAACAAGTCTCGTCTTAAAACAAGGAATCTTGATGAAATTAGCATAAATTTTCCTCCTATTAGAATAAAATAATTTGACATCGGTGTAAGTGATGGATGTTTGGGCTTGAGTTTTTTTTCATAGACTGGGTACATATGAATTAAACAAGACATTCATTTGCAAAACAAATACTATATAGATTTTGACACATTTCTTGCCAGACTATGTCTCAGGTATGAATGTGAGTAGGGTTTGTAACTTCCCTTTGGAGATTGGGATCCATTTCAGTTGAAAGTCCGTCTTCTTTTTCCATGGATACATCCATGCCTTATCCGGAATTCAAAGCCAAGCTCACTTGCTGACAAGCGAATGGCATAACGTCAGGCGTGTTGGGTTGGGTGCCAAGTGATAATATGCATAAGCAGATCTGCCAACTGTAGCTCTAGCTTCAACCTATCGCCTTGCAATTTTCCGAATTCCATTCGGTAATGACCAATTTTGGAGGGGCCGGTGGGTCGCCTAGTGGTTAGTAGTGTCTCCGTTACGGATTCGGAAGGTCCCGCGACCGAGTCACGATACCACTGAAGATCCACCGAGTATATGCGGAGTACTTGCTCTTTAAGTCTGTGGGTCCGAAAGTCCTGTAGGCGGTAATTGCGCTGTTTCCCACGGGTTCCTGGAGACTTTTTCCCTCTCCTTCAGGGACATGTCTAAATTCCGGAAGTGGCGATAGATGGCAGCATCTGTCACGTATGTGTGTTAGTGTCTATCTTACATGACGAGGGTTTATAAGCGGATCCGTGACCAAGCACAGAAGAATAAAAATATATGTTTTCCAACCATCTAAAGATCAAGTACCTTGCCATAAAAGATGATTCACAACGACTTTCAGGCTACATATATGATGAAATCCATGAAAAAATTATCATAGCAATACTGTTTACATCCACGACGAAACTAATAGTTATTTAAACCGACAAGACAATATTTCTTTTTCACTCATGCTTTTGCAAATTAACCACTACAAACGTTTTTTATAAATTTCAAAAAGCCAACTTTTCTTCTGAAGTAATGTATGTAAAAATATAAGAATTCCGTTTGTTAAAACTGTCAGTTGCATCTTTATTAAACAAAAGTAGGGAACTGGGGGTTCTTTCCATAGCCATGTTAACTGGTTGAATAAGTTGTTTTAAGTAAATGTTGTAGCAATGTTTATCTTTTAGGTGAACACGTTGTAAATTTGTTTGATGTTTTTAAGTGTAACAATGTTAGGTCGCGAAAGTTTGTTTCGTGTTTAGGTTTAGTAAATTTCTGAACATTTCGGGATGTTTTCTTATACTAGCAAAAATAACATGATTAAAATTAGTTTTATGCTTCGATATAACCCAAATTAACCTACTGTATTGCTCTATACTATGAGATAAATTTATTTTAATTAAATATGTATTTAATATTGAATATACTGGGAACGAGAGAGTAAGAATATGCACTGCAAATATAGCCTAGCAACTTTATACATCTGTAGTATGCGCAAAATCCTTTAATTCTGATTTTTTGCACATTTGTTTATGATGTGGCCTAATGAATTAATCCAAGTTTTCGACCTCGAGCACCGAACGGAACTTTGTCGAAAATCGAATAAACCGCGAAAAAATCAGGATTTTTTCAAATTTTGGCGATTCTAACCCTAAAGGACTTGTTTATGAAGAATCTTTAAAATACGTTTTTAAAGTGCACTAAATTTTCAACAATATGATACTAGTATCGTATCTATAGACCTAGTATTTTCCGATATTGATCCTTTCAAAGTTTGTCATTTTTTCGGAACTTCGCTCTACCGGATTTTGCGCATACTACCCCATTCGTTCAAACGACAAAGTTACCGGAGTAATAGTATATTTTAAAAATAAGTTTGAAATAATTAAATACTTACAAATCAAGCGTGATATAATGTGTGAATATTACAATCTCATAAATAATACTTTCACTTTTGACGATTCATTAATGCTCTAGCCGCAATTCGTTAATTTTGAGGATTATTTCGTCAAACTATCCACAGGACTTTTGATTAAACGCGAATCATCCTCACATTAACGATCTTGATTTGACGATTCTGTATCTTGATTTTGAGGAAACTGGATCTCATTGTTGTACTCACATGCTCAAAAATGGCGAACTATTTCTTTAGCTTAGACGAAATTCGATTCCTCATAAAAATGACGAATCGAATTTCCTCACTTTGAGGAAAAGAAAACTCGGAGCATTTGCCAGTAAACGGCATCGTCAAATGTAAGGAAAATTTCGTCGTTTTTGAGTATTTGTTTCTGAGAGTGTATGCTAACTTAATCAATATTGTAATTTATTTATAATTTCACCACTTAATACAAATCATTAAATGAAAATTTGAACTATGTTTGTTCTAGGACGACCGACACCAGTACTATCATGGTGGAAGGGTTCAACGCTGCTCGATGACTCTTACACGCCTCTTGGTCGAGGTTTGGTGAAGAATGAGCTTGTTTTAATTAATCTGCAGAGAGAAGACCTCCTAGCGACGCTGTCTTGTCAGGCATCAAACACAAATTTAACCATTCCTGTGTCGAGTTCCGTTACGATTGACCTCAGCTGTGAGTAAAGTTTTTCTCACTAAAAATTAAAAAGTAGAAACTTAAAATGAGTTTTTAGTAAAAATACATATTTTTTTCCATTGCAAATTTTTGGGTTGTGATAACTATAAGAAAGTAAATAATGTTCAACAAATGGCTCATTCCAAAAGATATATTTCTACAAAACTTATTTATTACTACCTTGTATTATACATTATATTTTAAGAACCTTTGTTATGCACATGTTAATAATAACTGTTATGATATTTTTTGTTTTAAATTACTAAGTAATCTCTTTTATTATTTAAATTGCGAATTTTAAATTACATGGATTAAAGCAGCTTATTTTACGTACTTGCTAACATGTTACGAAGATTTATGGAGATTTAAAAATATAACCTATCCTATGTACACGCATCTCTTCTATTTATTCAAAATTACCATGTTTCACAACATAAATCTTTATATGCTTCTAATTATACACAGACTTTACTGTGACGTATATTCATATTTGCCTTTTACGTCATTTTAATCTAGTTCTGCAATAATCCTATTCTCCAACCAAAAAATATTTTACCTGAATTGGATTGATTAGATATGAATATGAAAAATTGAATCGCATATTCATGCTACACTGTTAAAAAATTTATGGCTTGCTTTCACCATAATATTGTCTCCTGGTAGCTGCAACGGCTGTGTTGTGAAATGTTTCACTGTATTTTAGGTATTCAGTCAAACCAGTTTTGAAGTTTTGGAAACAAAAACCTGAGAAACGGTTCAACCCAATACCGAAAATGTAGTGAAACATTTCACCACACAGCCGTTGTAGCAACTAGGAACCATTATTATGGTGAAAGCAAGCACACAATTTTTAACATTGTACAGTAAATTCTAAATTATGACACTTGGACTACGCAAATCTTCAAGTTGGAACCATATAATCACAAGCATTTGACGCAGTTAATCAAAACCTAATACCACACTCTGCACTTCAGAGAACCTTCTAAGGTGTCCAATTACACACCCTACGTGCATATAACCGGCTTTCGGATGATCCAAGCTCGCTCCACATTTACCTCCTTTTAAACTTCCAGTCGAGGCAAAGTGGATTTCCCACCAAAGGGATACCATGCTCAATTTGCATGGTTGAACAGAGGTCTCGTAAAATTCTAAAGTCCCACAAATCCCGCTGTGAAGTCCTTCATTTGATGACTTACCCGAGGCAATTAGTAGAGGAGATGTAGCATTAAATAATATTTTCCCGGAACAAGTGTCCTGTTTGTCTGTTGTTTTATTTAACCTGAAAAGAATAATAGTGATATAGGCATATACTTTTAAAGCGGTAAACATACTTTAATATTATAGTTTTTCACACATAAAATTTAAAATAACACAGGACAATTTTTCGCTATGCACGCTGCGCAAGTTCCTAAAGTAAAAGTTTAATGTTCTATAGGTATTTGAATGTGACGAAAAATTTTCAACTACTATTTAGCTAACAGCTTATAAAAGGTAAATAATTTATTAATAGTTTTTCTCTTATTTAAGCAGACAGAAAAAGTGATACACTAGAATTAATTTCAAATTTCAGGCCAAGTACAGCAAAAGTATGAAACCCCTATTTTTACAGAAATTTTATATATTTAGAAGCAGTATAACCGTCAATAACATCAAACCAAAAAGATCGTTATCTCGAATTTCTCTTGTTCACATTGTTTGCATTTATCAGCTTGTAAACCGCCGAATATCCATTAAGAACGGCTTTGAAGTTGTAAACCCCTAATATGGTTAAGCAATAGACCTGCCTTCAAATTGAAGCATTTTCTAAATATAAATTGCTTTACTGATGTTCAATACCATGCCTTTCAATTGAATCAGATTTTCCTAAATATACACTCTTAAAACAAAAGAGTGAAATATACTCCAGTAGAAGAAGTGCATTTTCAACACTGGAAAAGAGTGAATATTTTCTCAGACGGAGTTAAAATCACTCGTTTGGAGTGATCCTGTCGGAGGTTTAACATACAAAGGATCCACTCATCTAGGAGAAGTGCATTTTCTAGACTGGAGGAGGGAAAATTAACTCAGACTGAGTTGAAATTGCTCGTTCATTTTAAGAGTGTACCGAAACATACCGTTCCTGCCAATTGGTATAACAGGTGCAGGAGTTATATCCACATTGATAAGCATCCCCGACTTAGGATTATCTTTAGGGTGTGTGGCTAATGCTTTACAGGCTATTGCCCAACGGGGGTTTTCGCTTGTGATGCCACCTTGCAAGAGGATTCCTCGGCATTTGACATGAGTTTAATTTATGCAGTTTAAGGATGGACCTCCGTTCATTTCGAGTGGTGGAAAATGAATTAGTGGGTCCAAATCTTGAGGGCGAATTTGATGCCCTGCATTTCTCGAATATTTGTCGCTTCGAAGAGGATTGCATTGAATAGCGATAGTATGATGGAAAAGCGAAATGTAGCGTTTCTGCTGCACAAAGAAAATGTTTGCAATTAGATATTTTTGAATAATTAGGTGATATTTTGGTAATTGGTTTTTCTGAAATAGAAAACATGGCGAAAAAACATATATATATATGTTATTTACAAATTTAATGAATCGAATACAAATATCTTACATAAAAGCCTTTGTTGCATTGCATAACTAAATGAAGCGAATATAAATGTGGACTTAATAAATAATAAAATACCCTGCCAGCTTTTACTCAGTAACATAAAACTTAAATCACTAATATATTGACTTTTAAGAAGTTGTTGAATTGTTATTGTAATTATGTTGTAGAATGATTAATTACTGAATTAATACCTTTGAGAAGTAAATTTTTCAAGGAAAGCCATTTTAATTACACAATGATGTACGGGTTTGTGTACAACCAAACAAAAGTGTTTCAATAAATGTTGCCAAACAATTTGACTTTAACCAATATTTCAGGAAATAACCAATATTTAAGAAAATTCCTTACGCCAAGATACGTGAATTAACGTTTCTTAAGCCATCCACCTCACTTCAACCACACCATTACAATTTCAGTATCTCCTCAAGAGGTCAGAATCGCGACACCCCAGCGACCCCTGTCATCAGGGGAGAGTCTGGAGGTCGTCTGTTCAACTTACGGAGCTCGACCCCCGGCCCGACTATCCTGGTGGATTGGGCAGGAGAACCTCAACAGCAAGGCCAAAGAGACGACTGCTGGAGACGGCAATTCGACCATCAGCAGGCTGCAGTTCCGTCCAACGAACGAAGAACACGGGAAAATGCTGGTGTGCAGAGCTCATAACCCGGAGACGCCGGACAGTGCCTTAGAAGACAGATGGGACTTGAATGTGTTGTGTGAGTATGGAAGGTTTTTTTTTTAGTTTTTGAAAGTAAACACATTTGAAAATCTTGGTGGGAGATTGGACCGGAATCCTGGACTTTTCTAGCTGCTACGACAATGTTGCGTGTTGATTTAGCACTTTTATGGTGTACCAAAGTCATGGGTCTACCAAAAATTGGTAAATCTACGCTCGTAACAATGGTGACAGCTAGAAAGCTCCTAGATATTGGTGCAATTTTACACTGTAATTTGTAAAAGTGAATGATTTAAAAGATTTACGGCATTAGAATACTTATTAAACATATTCTGTGGAAATATTTAAAATTAGTGTAAGGTATTTTTTAAAAATAATATCAGGCCAGAAAATATAATTTTTTTTGTAAAAATAAGCAAAGGTGGCTTGCATCACTTGAAGACAAAGATTTATAATCAAAATAGCAAAAGCAAAAAGTAAGTAAAATTTATGCCATCTTACTTGTTGAAAAAACTTCATTCCTCAATAAATCTTCAATAAGAATAGTATTATTTGTAGTGCAAAAAATATTACAGAAAACATCAAAATTAACTTTTACAGATTTTATTCTAGTTATTGAGGAAAATATTTTTACAGCAAGATAACTGCATTAACTTTTTTGATAGAATAAACATAAATACAAAGCACAATTTAACGTACAAAACACATTTTTAATGTATTACCTGTAAAATGACTTGCATCCATCTCTTCCTAGTTTCACCTCAACTCTCCCTCGCCCTGGGTGCCAGCCAGCAATACGAGCACATCCGCGAAGGCAGCGATGTCTACTTCGACTGTAACATCCAGGCCAACCCTCCAGTTACCAGCGTGTCCTGGAGGCTTAATTCCAGGCCGCTGGAGCACCAACCCGCAGCTGGAATCATCATCCGGAACCATTCGCTGCTGCTCCAGAGCGTTGGCAGAAGGCACAGAGGAAGGTACAGATGCATAGCCAGCAATTCAGAGGGCGAAGGTGTTAGCGAAGAGGCAGAGCTCATGATTCAGTGTAAGTGATCCCATACTAGTACAATATATCCAATGATCACTTTTTGATATCGAGCCTATGTTATGATATAAAGATAATATTCGACAGACATCGGATACATATCATATAATATTGTGGCAGAGCTCATGGTTCAGTGTCAGTAAATTCACCAAATGATATAATACGACTACTTCTCAATATCGAACAATATCGTAATATCAGAATGTTATAATATATGCAACGGGAAATATATCACATCAAATTGTGTGCTAGATTGGTTGTGTCTGATTATTCGATATTTCTAAATAAGTATTTTATTTGAAATATTGTTTCATTTATGGGCATTAATATGACCTTTTTTCTTATATTCTACAATTTTTAAGATTTTTGTCTGCTCTTGAATAAACTGTAAAATACTTCCATAAAAATACAGTGCAATTTACACATATTCATGACGCATTTTGCTTTATTCTTACAACTCGTGCTCTAAACACATTTAAGCTACAGCAGCACTATGTAGTTTCGCAGCTTGCCCACACGCAGTGACCTGCCATGACCTTGGCCAATATTTTTCTTTTCTACCAATCTTGATTTCAAACTGTATAATGGTAGAGACATGGGCTTCAAAATTATAGTACATCTTACAGACGTCAGCCTACATAAAACGTGCCGGTAAACTTAACTGATTTTATAACCATAAGTAGTTTCGGAATAACTTTGAAAACACGCGGCCTCATTCGTTTTAATGAAGATATCAATTGAAACATACTAAATGTTAAAATAATTGTGAATGCGTATTACTTTTAGGTTTACTGCGCTTGATGTCTTAGGCTATGTAAGAAATACAAAATAATTATATTAATAAAGGGGATAAACAAACTTAACTCAAAATTATGGACCAAAAAATCAATTCAAATTACTTGTATCGTTATTTTCAGTTTGCATTGCTTTCAATTCTTAATTCGTAGTATCTCCATCAGTTTAAATAAATATCTTACTTTCTTGCTATCTTCAGATGCATATGCGTTTGCAAACTTGAATAAACTTTTAAGTTTACTTATGTGTGGATTTAGAGCATTTTAACGAATATAAAAGATAAATTTATTTAAATAATCATTTTCACTTCAGTAAAAAATAAATAACAAAGTAATATTCTAAGTAAAAAAAGAACTATATCGAGATCGCTTTCTTTCGAAACGATCAAATATTCAATACATTTTCTTTAGATAGGAACAAAAAGCTCTTTTTCGTCTCTTATCCCCCTATCCAAAATTAAACCAAGTCTATTAGTCACATTGATTAGAAGAGCCGTCACTAACTCTTTTCCTGTCTTTTAATCAATACTTCTGATCCAGACATTAACAATGTAAAAGAAAAGAACTTGTGTTATTTTCACCCATTCTCTCAATATAAACCGCCAATGTTTCAATTAAACACAATGCATCTATCAATGTAATACTGACAAAAAACGGTTCTATAATAAATGAAGCAGTAAAGCAGTGCTTGTTTGCAAATATTTCGACAGATAATTCTTTAACTAATAACAGGGTACTCTTAAATGATATGTTAAATATTCTGAAGTCTGTGGCATAGTCAAATATTCTAGAAGAATCATTGTATAGATACTAATATATGAGTGATTTTTTTTATAATTTTTGCAACTATATTATGTATATTTCGTTAAAAACAATTACTTTTGCAAATGTAACTTTAAATACATCATCAAATATTGTCCTGACATAATGCCTGGCATTTAAATTGTCGAATACAATCGTTTTTTTTAATTTAATAACAAATAACGTCTACATTAGCCTTTGCTTATATCTGATTGTATTTTTGTCGAAAATATAATCGAAATGTCAAAAGTAAAGAGGAATTTTAATCTAGAGAATTGATAGAATACTATAACTATTCAGCAGAAAAAGTGAAATATAAAAATTGAAATTGTTGAAATAACCTTCATGGAAATTTGTTTTCTGAGAAAAATCGAGCATTTATTGGAATAATTTTTCTAAGTATCTCATAAACTAAATATTAAAATATATACATATTCAGGACCATGCATGAAGTAGCATATTTAGCTGATGAAAGTTAAATATTTGTCTTTCAATATAACATGTATGTTTATTTAATATGTTTTTTTGTTAAACCGCATTCTCAGAACCACAATACTCATATAAAATTAAGAAATTGAAAAGATATTTAAAATTGAAAAATGTTAGAGTATTATATTTGTTGACGTAAATGATTCTTAATAATGATTATGTTTGAGAGGAGAATTTTGAAAGAAGCATGTATTTTTTAATTCAATTGAAAAGGTGTTTGTTTGTGAATTTCTAAGAAAATAAAATATATTACTAAGTTTAAAGTTTTGATCAAAAGTATTAAGCGTTGCGCTTCATCTTATTTAATCTCAAATTAAATAAATTTTTTTCAGCAACCCTATAAGTCACAATATTTTCAAACTTGAATTTTTGATGTTAAGTAATTCCCCCTATGTAAACACACACTATTTGATGAATTACTTTTACACAACCATAGATAACAAACGAAAATAGGGTTTCGGGGACAAACCCTATAAGTTAACATCCTTGTCTAATTGCTACAAGAGGGTGCGAGACACACATAATTGTTGTATTTTCAGAAACCCTAAATGCAGAAAAATTTAAAATTATTTCTTTAAAGTCTCTCAATTTAATAATGCACCCCGCTCAAAATATTTTCACTAAATATCACATTGTACGCAGAAAAGAAACATAACGCAAAAATAATAGTTTTACAGAGAAATCGCCTAAAGTTTTCCCCCCCCCCCTTTGCATTGCATTATAGAAATATACAAATTCGCTAACTGATTGCAACTATTCTACCTTTTGATTTAATTTTTGATTTAGTTGCCTTATATTTAAATTTTGAACATTATAGCATTTACAACTAGAAAAGTCATATTTGTGTGATAGGTTATTTTTACGCGCTCAGTGCGATATTTTGCTCAGTGATTTCGATGTGAGGTTTCGTTAAAACAGATTTGTTTTTGACTTATGGAACTTCTGATAAAATTGATTCAAGTAAATATAATTGTTAAAAAGTAACGTGATTACATAACAGCTGTTTCTCAATCCTAACTTCTGTTTCAGCCCATCCCTACTAGACAGCGGCTGGTCATTTTGGCTTCAAGCCGAAACAGTAGAGAGTATTTATAGAAATCCAGGCAGAAATTGTCTCAGAAATGAAAAAAAATGTTTTCCTTTTTTCAGGAGCCATAAATAATGTATTTTCCAATTTTTCCCTCTTTTGTGTGCAAGGTTAAAAAATAAGCAGGGGTAGAATTTAAGTTTCAGGTTAAATCTTAAAATGAACACAATGTCTTGAATTGAATCCGAAATGTGTTTTTGATTTTGGCTGTGTGGGAAACGGGTCACTAGCGTTGAAAATACCTTTTTTAAGATACTATTTTGTTATACACTGGAATTTTCTATTTGTTGGGATTGAACCGTTCCGTATAAGAAGTGTAAAGCTCTAGATGGTAAACTGAAGTTTATGAAAAGTAATACTTCACTTTTATATTTGTTATCTACTATAATGTAGACCACAATAAACTAGTATTCATGGATGGTTTTGAAATTTAAAAAAAAAGTTGTTTTATCATAATCCAGCTGCAAAACCAAAATTTTTTAAAATATAAAACAAAGGATCATTTCCATTTATTGGGACTTTGATAATGGTAAATTTAATTGGATGAAGGGGCCAGACCATATTCTAGTTATACTTTATAGAATATAATTTTTTAACTGGATATTGCCCTTTATATACTGTCATTTTTTGAAAGCAAGTTTTTTCTAACGTAAGAGAAGAATTAAGGGTGTTTTTAATGGATACTTGCGTTCTTACATACCTCAGCGATGAATTTTGTATATGAACATTATTTTTAAAAGAGATACTTTTAATGTATATTTTTACAGGTAGAAACACTCTGAGACACTCTGAGTCAATTTGTGAACATAAATTGCAATCTATTATATTTTGACTCTCTTTACTCTTAACTCGTCAACGAAATTTAATAGCCTAAACGCAAGTTTAAAAATTTATAAAACCATTTTCGCTGATCTAAATCCATATTTTTTTATTTGCTTTCGTAAAATATGTATTTTTATGAAGCTAGAAAACATTCTGTGCCCATGCATTATAAAGCATCTTACTTTAATAAAATATTTATGAAACTAAAAAAAAAATACTTGAGCTTGGTTGACAAAATATTAAGTTAAGAAATGGTTCATAAAAATTTGTCGATAAGTTTAAATTATGTAATAAAGAAATACTTCTACACCAATTGATGCTCTATCTTATTTTTCAAGTTTGCGTGAAATGAAATAGTTGTGCTATACGTGCTAGATTTATACACTCTTAAAACAAAAGAGTGAAATCCCCTCCAGTAGGAGAAGTGCATTTTCGACACTGGAAAGGAGTGAATATTATCTCAGACTGAGTTAAACTCACTCGTTTGGAGTGATCCTATCGGAGGTTTAAGACACAAAGGATCCACTCCTCTAGGAGAAGTGCATTTTCTAGACTGGAGGAGTGAAAATTAACCCAGACTGAGTTAAAATCGCTCGTTCGTTTTAAGAGTGTATACAAATTTAATTTTCAATTATTTCGCATTCTCTTATTTTCTTACGCTTACTTCAGTGAAGATTCTCATTCCACTTAAATACTTTTAAACCGATGTAAAACTAGGTGGCTAATCATTGATATACTGCAAAAATTTTGTTTAACAATATTTTAACATTGCTTTAAGTTGTAAGGGGTAATATTTTCCTAAAATTAGAAGTAACGTTACACCAAAAAAATGAGAAAACATTTAATTTTTGTTACTTAAATCCATAATACTGAAATAAAAAAATCAATTTATGATCCAGTTCACACGTCATTAAATAAAATGGAAAGGCCAGTTATTAAAGTTGCGCAGATAGGAAAATACCGCCTTAACCATTTTAGTCCCAATGATGCAATTTGGCATCATCATGTTTCTGATCATTATTTAAAAAATATTGTTGACATCTATTAGGATTAATAAAAATATATTCTATTATAAAGAAAAATCGAATAATATGCTTTTTGTATTATCAATGGTTATAAACGATCAGAAAAAAAATCAGAAATGATGATGCCAAATTTTGATTGGGACTGAAACTTTAGAAGGTTGAATTCTGACAACGGAGCGAAATATTTACCTTGAATTATTTTTAGGCACTTAATTTTTTCTTCAATTTGAGTTAAACAATATTATATTTTTTTCACAGTTTCTCCCGTGTGCATATCAGGCCAGAAACGGGCGTACGGAGTGGCCAGACATGAAGAGATCAACATAACCTGTGAGGTGGACGCCGACCCAGACGACATCCAGTTTCGGTGGATGTTCAACAACACCTCGGAGACCATAGATATCATTACATTCGTCAGTTCCGCTACGCAGAGCATAGCTTCGTATGTCCCGAGATCTAAAATGGACTATGGGACGCTCAGTTGTTGGGGGAGAAACAGTATAGGGGTGCAGAGACATCCGTGTGTTTTTACTATTGTTCCTGCTGGTAAGCCTATTCATCTTAGCACTTTGAAACATATATTTCAATTTATAGTATGTTTATAGCTGTTTTCTTATATCCAGACACTTATTGATTTGCATTTTTTCAGTTCTTATTATGTAGGGTAAACTGGGGAACATTGATGCAATTTTTCTGCGTTTATTATTTTTTTGGTGTCTAAAAAACAAATCTTAAATTTTTTTTGTGGTGTCAGGAAAAACTAGTTAGTGTATTTTTACTAAAATTAAATTGCTGTTTGGTGCATTATTTAAGAATGTAATAAAAAGAAAAAACAATAAGAAGTCTTTTGTAGCGATTTTTTTCATCCCGAAGTAGATGGATACATCTAATCCTCTTTTGAACTACGTTTCACTAGCACTTAATCGTGTAAGAAGTATAAAGAATGTGCCAATATACCCACTACCGCATTGAGTAATCGCCCTTTAAATTTTGTGCTTAACGTCTTGTTCTTGGAAAAGACTTTAATATCATGTTTATTTAAAATATATTGCAATTATCAATTATATAAACATTATTCAAGTAAGTATAATAAGTTTAGTTTTAATAACATTAGTAGTGGTGACCAGTAGGGTTTTTTATTTTAAATGTATCACAATTCCCAATTATATAAACATTATTCAAGTAAGTATATTAAGTTTAGTTTGAATAACAGTAGTAAGCGTGACCAGTATTAGAGATGAAATAAATTAATCTAAGTTAAAACTATAGCGATTAACAAAATATTTGACAGATGGATGTGCTATGATTGTCGTCACATTTCATACTATCACTACTACATTTAATATTGAAAAAAAATTTCAGTTCTTATATAATTAAAATATTCAAAGAAATGGATGTTTACATTAAAAACACACACATTTATTACATAAATTACTATTTTTAGTTATAAATTCACCATAAAATAGCTTGAATAAAAACACAGCGGCATAAAATATTATAGCGTTTACAAATGTACAATCTTCTTAAATTTATGTTTGCCATGGCACTTAAATAAAAACTTAAGGCAAAGCATTTAAGCTACAGAAACACTTTTCATTGGCATTCAAATGCTAATTCAAGAGCCGCCGCATAATTTTCACAAATTTTCCATTCAAGTAACCGGCTTTTGAAAACAAATGTAACAGAAAACTTGACATTATTCAAAGAAGCAATAATTACGAAACATCTCTTTGCATTATTTCTTATCAAAGTTTACTTTTAGAACGTTGTTTTTGTTAAATATAACTTTAACGCTTTTTTCTCCCTACTTGAATTATTCATGCAGAGCTTCATACAGGAATTGAAAATAAAGTGCCATTAACTTCGAGAGGAAATGTATTGTATATTCCCAATACATCTCTAAGCAAACGCATATTGAGTAGAGTTTGAAGGGAGCCATTTCGGTCTCCAGTTACTCATAAAAATGCATTGGGTATTTAGAAAAGGGTGTGGGATACATATTACTTCGAAATAACAGTTGCCTCATTTGTTGTACTTTTATTTATATAAAAAACAGGCTGCTATAAATAATTAATATACTCAATGCTTTTGAGAAAAAAATATTGTAGTGCAACTTTTTATGGAAACAAACCTTATAAGTAAGCATTATTGTTTTAAGAAATGCTAGCAATATTGTTAAATGGGTCACAAAATACTGCCATACCGTTTATCTGTTTCGTTTTTCGTAATAGACATGCATTATTCCACTTAATTCGGTGTATTTCATACAAGTAGGCAGGCATTAGGTATGGACTTTACGTATTTCAGAAACAAAATAACTTACTATTTATAAATATTAACTAGCTTTACATAAAAATTACCATTGGAGATTTTAATCGCTTATTTAAAAACATTATTTTATTTAAGAAAGTTCGAGCGTTTCTTTGAATAGAGGTTAAACAACTTGCATGATGGATAAAACTTACAGCTTGTTTGCGTAGTAGTAGGATAAGTTGTCAAGTCACTTAGGATACCTTCCTAACGGTATCCTATGTGATACCTTCCGAAAGGTATCCTATGTGATACCTTCCTAACGGATCATATAACCGGTTCGTTTTGTTCACCGATTGTATATGTCTAGCTATAATGCGACGTTAATGAACCGAATACATTTTGCTGACTTTTCTAAAATATAGCCAATCCGATATCCTTGACATTTCTACAAACGCCATTAGTAATACAGAACAACTTATATCACAAATGTTTTTTTTAATAATAACATGAGGGTGAGGATGAAGTTTTTTCTTGCTTACCAACAGCATTTAGACGACCCCACACGTTTTGTATGCAATCTCATTCAAAAGTTTCAAAGAAATCGGAATGACTCAGCTTTTTTTTCCAGAAAAGTAGACAAATCACTGTAGAGTGGTTTTGCATTTCGCTGAAGCAGGAATAATTTTTACAAAATAAGAAAGGTGTATGGAATGAGAAGCCGCTTTTTAAAAATTAAATTAGGATGTAGAATATTTTTAACAAAAAAAGTAAAACTTTACATCATTTGAAAAAAAAAATAACGCTTCTCTAGAGTTACTGGGATTTGTTAAGTATGTTTTTTATATTGTTGTTTTTAATAAAAGTTTGAGACATCCACTCAAATATATATATATTTAAACATTCAATTTCATTCTGAAACGTTCCAGCTATTTTAAACTATTTTTACGTCAAAATAATTGTTTTAATCCTTATGTTAGTAAAAATGTATTAATATTTTTGGTATTTGCTCTTTATACAAGCTTGGATATTGTACTTAAATATCATCAATTGTAAATTATTATTTAAATAATGAACCTGTCTATATTTTTGAATAAGTCGAATTCTATAATCGACAAAAAAATGCTCATAATATCAAAAGTGTCAAAAATGTAGATATTTTTTCAAATTTAAAATAGTAATGCATCACAGTTTTAGAGTAATTAAAATTATATAAAAATCATTGTATGCCAAAAACAAATATCCTTTTTATGCCGATTGATATAAAATAATTGAATTAATATTTTATTTAAATGATTAAGAGTCGATTAATAAATAGTTTAAAATAAACGCTGCATTAAAGTTTTATTAAGATACTAGATTTTATCTCTCATATGTACATAAGTGACGGTTTTCTACTTAATATTTTTACTATAATAATCAAATATGATTTTTTTTGTAATTTTAAATGACTATTTTAATTATAAAAATTATATTTCTCATACATGTATTAAAATACAAAATGATGAAGCATATTAATTTGTAATTCAGCCTCGACATTATAAATATTTTTATTTTTGTCTGACTAACTAAAAGTAAAAATACAATATTTCGTTATTAAAACTATTATTTTTAATCGAAGCTAATTATCAATTAGCAATTCCTTTGCTATCATAATTTTACGTAACAAAAATAGAATCAATATTTCTTCAAATAAAAATGGCATTATGATTATTTTGAAAGGTACAATTAAAATGATATATTATAGTAGCGTAAGAAATAGTCGTTTTCGCAAATAATTTCCTTCGATAGTAAAGATAAATTTCCAAAATAACCTTCTTAAGATAATTTACTGAAAATCAATTTCGAGAAAGAACTTCGCTGTTTTATGGTTCTTTGATCTTTTGCATAATAATAAAATTATGATTCTTAATTTTATAAAAATTATGTAATAGTAATTTTAGTAATTGCTTTTCTGGCAAGTCGTAAAGGTTTTTGAAATAAATGTTATACGTTTTCTCATTAAATTAATAAATAACATAAATATAATTTTGCCTTATATATTTTCAAATTCTATCAAAATTTTTCCTGATTCTGGAAGTTATTAAATTCTTCCACGGTCTTGTAAGAAACTTTAAAATTATTTGAAATATTTATTTATTTTAAATAATGTAAAAGGTAATCATAAATCAAAATAAATAATAATTCAAAATAAATTACAATAAAGCTATTTTAATTTCGAAAAAGGAGAATTGTTCTTCCTCCTTACTGTTTCATTTCCGAAATCCAAATTTTTACAAATGGTTCTATCACATCTTAGTAAAAAACGAAGCTATTATATCTAGAGAGTAAGTTTACTTGCGTTCTGTGCATAATTTTTCTTCGAATGTGAATAATTTTTATTTTTTGTATATTTTCAATTTTGATTTGTTATTATTCTCATAATTATATGTTTTCCATATTTGTGTATCATTTTTTAAATTCAATAACTTATAATTACTATTTTTAAACAAACTTTATATTTGAATTTGACTTGATTTCTAAACTCAATTTTTGCAAATTAATTTAAAATATAGCACATATTTTCTTAATTAAACAAGAGTTACTTTTGTAAGCATATTCATATACGGAAGGAATCTCAGTTTTCAAATTCAGGCTATTTTTAACAGAATCGGGGTTAAACTAAAGTGAAATTCGTATAACAATCACATACATTTAATTAAAATTAACTCTGGTTTTAATTTCTTCGCAACCGGACTTTAGTTAAAATGCAGTTTTGCATTTCATCAGGAATTTCACCGTTGTTCCATTTGAAACTCTACTCTCAAACGAAAAACCTGTTTCATATATCAAACTTTTCTTACTCAATATCTGGCAAATAATACCCTTATTACAGTTAGACGGGAAACATTTCACGTATTTACAATACATATCCAGTCTTACACACTCATTTAACACATATTTTTTATTAGTTTATTATTTTTGATTTTTAGGCCCACCAGACCCCTTACAAAACTGCTCACTGATTACATATTCTGCAACAACCTTCTATGTCAACTGCACACCAGGTATAGAGGACGGTGGTCTAAGACCACGATTTCATCTAATGGCTATTAGCCAGCGTGATGTTTTGAAAAATATCACTGTTGTGAGCGATGAACCAGAGTTTCTGGTACGGGGTTTGATCCCGGGTACAGATTACGAATTGTTGATGTATGCTTCCAACGCCAAAGGGCGAAGTACCACTTTCGAGATTTTGGCGACAACTTCGTACGAGGCTGAAAGAAGGACAGGTTAGTTTTTCACAGAATATGCTGAAGGAATGGAATGTAAATTTCCTTGGAATTTTGATTTAATAAGAAATTCGTTTGGTTGAAACAACTAACGGTGAACTTGACTTGAAAATTGAGAATGGAAAATGTTTTCTGAACCCAATGCCGTTGGTTTACAACAAATTTTGATACTTTGAGTCAAGTTGGTCTGGCAGAATTCTGAAGAACGTGATTAAAGTGCTAATTTTTGGTGAGCAAAGTCTGTAGGCTGAAATCGTATCACTGATTGTATATTTGTAGCCAAGTTTTAAGGAATTAGCTAAAACCTTTAGGTAAAGTTTTAATTAAGAATCTTAGAGCACCTGACAGATGCAGAACTCACAAATGAACTAAAATGTGTCCTTTGTTTTTCGCATACCTCGATTTGAACTGATATTAATAATTGTGCTACTAAAACTAAGTTTTTTTTTAAATAGTAGTCAATTAGGCCGGTTTGAAAACTACAAATCGATCATTCTTTTTCGGTCCTGAAAAAAAATGTAAAACTTACTAAAAACATTAATAAGCTTTTTAAAGATAAAATTAATTGATAAAAAGTTGTCAAAACATATTTTCTTGAAAATAAACATTTTAATGGCATTAAAAGTTAAATCTCATCACAACGTTACTTAGTATTTCCGCGTAAAAATAATTTCAATAATAAAGTAGTTAAAGGTTTAAAATAATCAATTATTGTGAACAAAAACATTCACCAAATTAAGAAATCGAACTTTGATGTACAAAGGCTTTTCATTATTATTAATATTTTATACTATTTCATAACTGTTAAGTGTTGTTGACCAACTTGACTTTTGGTATTTCTTTTATCCTGGCTACCAAGTGAAAATTTCTAGACATTTGCATACAACAATTTTATGTTTTGCAGAGTATTTATTTCTTATTTTTTTCAAAATTCCTTTATGATTTTGTTAAATTTGAAATTATTTATATTATTTTATGCTTTTATATGTTTTAAGAAAGTTATATTTCATTTTTTAAGAAAAATATTTGCATTATAGTGTAAAAAAAAATTATTATTTAAAAATATATTCTAATTTATTAAATTTATATACATAGTTTTTTTTACTTTTATTAGTTATTCTTCTATTCATTTTGTTTTAATGATGAATTTAAATGAATTAGCAAACGTAGTGATGCAATATTTTATTTACATTATTGTCATTTAGGGATGTGGTAAATATAATTGTGTCACTACTTATTTACTAGACCAATTAACTTAAATGTCGTTCTCCATTTCCACATTTATAATTAATTAGAAAATTACAATCAAAATTACTGTAACCATAGTAATGTAAGATTTCTGCTACTGCATACAGTAAATGTTTGAATAACAGTTTGTCTTAGAGGCTAAATTGAAATACTGAAAATCAGGAAGGCCAACTATTTGAACAACAGTGTTTAATTCATTATATAATACATAAAATGCGTAAGAGTAATCAAAATAAGTATTCACGAGATTTAAATTTCAAAATTATGTTAAAATAATAAATATAAAAAAAAACTTTCTGCCTAAATATATGCACTAAATACATTGTGAAAACAACCTGTTACATAAAACCACATTTTGCTTTTTCTCGTTAAATTATTATAGTACTTTGATGTTAGTATTATGTCACATTGACGTTTCCACACAATAACAAACATGAACATTTTACTCTGATAGTGTTTAAAGAGATAAATTAGGTACATACATGCAAACGAAACAAAGATTTTCGCCGATAGCACTTTTACCATTACCCTGCGCTGTGTAGAGGCGTATTATGCTTAAACATACACTTATATATATATATATATATATATATATATATATACTGCTCGGTCTAGAAAACGGCCTTTTAGCCTTCTTTAATCTTTAAAATGTATTCCTTATTTAAAAAAATCAGTATTAAATGGGGGGGGGGTGCAATTGTTCACTTCCTAATCACGATTCATTGCTATTGAATATAAATAGAATGCTAAAGATAATGATTTAAATGATTTCCTGCATGCTTGATGAGAAAATTTATTCACATATAATAATTGAATAATTATTCATATATAATTGTCTAGTAATGTACTGAATAAACAAGTCTTATATTGTAAAGGAACATTACGCCATTCATTCCTTAATTTAAAACTACATTATCCCTAAAGCTCGAAGACAAATTTTCAGGACTCATCATCCGTTGTATATAAACACTAATATGTCTGAAAGCAATAGAGACTAGACCTTCAATTGTTTAAGGTAAGGTTAAGGTTATACTAAGGAGGTATATTCAATAAAATACCCTATACATTGTGATATCGGTGTCAATTAGAGTCAATTAATGATTTCTCCACCGATCTTTCGACTACACATATCCAGTTACTTGCCGCTAGAGAAGATTGGCTTTAAGACCAACAGTGACATTAAAGATTCAGTTGTATTTGGACTGTATGGTAGGATGCTATGCACTTGTGTTGTATATTTCAGAATTAAGTACTAGAGGAGAGGTTCAGATAGAGTAGACTGTTTGTGGGGCTATAATTATTGTAATAAAGTTCAAAGCACATCACGAATGGATTAAAAGTTTTTTAAAAATACCATTAAATTGCATCGCAGTTGAATTTAGGAAATATAAATGCCATTCGGTAAATTTTCAAGGATTAAATGCTCATTTCTTGAATTCGCATTATATACATTTTTATTTATTTTAGAAAATTAAAGAACGTTCAATTACATATTTTTTTGTCTTCAATATGCGTTATCCGAGGTTTAAAATACATGATACATGATTACAATAGACTTGTCGCAGTGCTTGGCGATCTTTCAATCCACCAAGGAAGTCATAAGTCATAAAATACATGATTAAATTAGAACCAGCAAAATTTTCTATAAAAGGACTTAAATAGTCTGCTTCTTTATCTGAAATTCTTATCCGAAAAAAATATATTTATAACAGTGCTGTTAGCAGTGTTTTTATCTGGTAACCGTAGACAGGTGTCCGTCTTTACGTGCAGACAGGCAGATGGACATAATTTAGGAAAGATAGGCAGAACAGAATATAGACAGAAAGATAGGCCATAGATTAGAACAGATTGTGGAAAAAGTACGGGCCGAATAATATCATCAGCATGTAAATACCTTTTCGGCATAATTTTTAAATCAGTCGAACAAAAAAAAGTAAATTAAAAATATTTTTCATTAAATAGTCGTAATTTGTTACATTGTCTATATTTTGAAAATTTTCAAGATGAAAATCACATGCCTTATTAAAAGTTTCTTCTAACAAAACATTTTTATAAAGCCTAACTCGAATTTCAATGCATTGTAAAAACTAATTTGCTTTTATGTTGCAATATTCTTAATTACTTTCTAACAAAATAATTTATGAAAGAGATCGTCAGATATCCCAACTTAATGAAGTAAAATTTAAATTTCAGATAAAGAGATAAAAATTGTTTATTATGTTCGGTTTAAATTAAATTGCTAAAGTTTATAAGAATCCCAACTTAATTAAAAATATACTGTGAGATTAAAATCCTTTAATTACCGTTATTTTTTATTAAAAACTTTTAGGTTGGGTAGCTTCAACTTTCTTTTAATTGTGATTTTTAAATGAAGCATTTAATAACATATAAATTATTAAATTAGTTTTTAAAATCAATAAAAATATTGTGATTAGGTTATTTTTTTAAAAAAGCTTTATCATTTATCTGATAATACAAAAAATATTTAAATATTGGTTAGTGGTGCAAACTTTCTTTCTACTTTTTGATGCTACTTTATTTAGCTTTTCAACGATATCTTACATTAGATTAGAAGTTTCGAGTACTGGAAATACTTTTAATATTTTCTAAAAACATCTATTTAACAACTGGTATTCATATTTAGCTTTTGACCATCCAAAGCTTTTGGTTTAAGTCTTAAAGACTCTTTTCGTTTAACATTTTAATGTGATTCTTTTAATCCGGTATTATTTAAACAAACTTAAGTTGGGAGATTAAATTATTTAATTGCGTTGTGATTACTTCTATACTTTAATTACTTTCAGGAAAATTTTGCAAGTATATCCGTTACTGCCTTGAGTAATTAGATTGTATTGTAAAACTAAAAAGCTACCTACAAACGCTGATTTCTTGACAGTACATGCTTGTTAGGAAACATTTTGTAATTATAAAAGTTTAATTAAATGAAATTTCATTTTAAAAATTAAAAGGATCATGGGATTTTCAAATTAGTTTATTTAATATAAGATAAGAAGTTTAATTTTTGACTCGTCCCCTATTTTTGGATAAAAATTATTCAAGAGCTTATAAATAAGATTTAATTCTCATTAGCAAGATTTAAATAGGAAATCGTGCATTTGACTTAAGCATTGTGTAACTTAAAGCATTTAGGAAGATTTGTAGATGTATTACAACACTTATGGGGCTGGGGAACAAATTCAGTTAGGCATTCGCCTTGCATGTGCAAGGTTACAGGTTCGGGTCCGGACATCGCTAAAATACTGCCGACCTATAAATGGCCCGTGCAGCCAAAAATGTCCGACGAACGTTAAATATGCTCCTAAGTCCCAACGCTGCGCAGGATGTCGCTTAACGTTTGCGTATGGTGCCTTTTCAGGTGTCGGCTTATCACTTGACGGTTGTTCTAAATTACGACGTCGGTCGCCATCCCTCGTGCAGCTCTCGTGTGACGATTTTTCTAACCTACCTAAAATATTAAAGAGAAAACAAAACAATTTTATGTATAATGTATTTGTCATATAGAAATTTTCAGTGGATTTCAAATTATGTTGGTATAATATTTAAAACAAATTCATTTATAAATATATTATATTAACTTTTCTTAAAAGAATGGAACCTTTAATGAGCTACAATTATGTAATACCTCATTGCATTGAGTTCACGAGTATTTGCCAGACAGCTTTTTCGTGTCTCAAGATCATTAAATATGATCAACAATTTTTTTTCAAGATAACAAGTATTAAAATAATAAACTCTGTACTTTTTTACGTCGGATAAAATTTCCTTGGTTATGGAATAAGTTTTAAAATGCCGTTGTGTTTGAATATATATATATTTATAAAAAAATATGTAGCATCACATAACATTGTTTATGCAGAAATAATTCAAACTAACCCCAACTATGCCTGAAAATAGTGAAATATATATTTAATGAGCTACAATGATGACATGCTTCATTATCTTGAGATCTCAAGTTTTTGTAAGTAAACAGCCATTATAAATCTCAGATTTATTAAATATAATGAACTAAGTAATATTTATTATAATTCTAAATCATGTATTTTTCAAAGTTTCAGCAAATTTTCTTGATTATAGTATAAGTTTTTAAATATTTGTTTTTTTTATAGTGAATATTTTTTTAAAATGTGCGTAGCATCAGATAATATTGTTTAATAAGCTCTTAGAATATTATTATGGCATTGTGATTTCGGTGAATTTTTTAAAGAGTATCATACTGCATATGGTAGGGCTTCATACACATTTTATTTGGAAATATATTTTGCAATGTTATCTATTCTTATCAATATATATTATAACTTAGAGGCCAAATTATCATATTTAAATTAAAACATATATTTTTCATTGTATTATTTGGTATTCATTACATATTTTTTTTATTTTTAAATTTTCTTAACTTTTTTTACAAATGTGGTTGTCCAAATTAATTTGTATACCAATTATTTATGTAAAAGAATTGCAAACTTTATAATCACAAAATCCTTATCAATAACTATATTCACCTTGTATCACTTTCTAATAAAACGCATTGACCCAAATAACTCAATTTGAAGGCGGAAATCTAAGCTTTGTCTCGAATTAGAAGATCTAAACAGATCCGTTAAGCAAATTAGATTCCACGAGCAATTTAGCTCAATAATTAATGCGATGACATGTAGATGATGCTTTGCCCAACGTATAGCTTGATGAAAAGGGTTATTTTATTAAAATTTACAAGCTCCGATATGCAGTGCAGCTGAATACTAATTCTGTCTGAATGTCAGAAGACTTTAATTAGGTGACATGTAAATTTGGTTTCGCCATCTAGTAATTTTGTCTAATGCCAGACACTTGTAGGTGTATCTGGACTGAATATTAGAATGTGTTTGCGAAACTCATAAATGTTGTTTAGATTTATTTACATGTGTACCAGTCCAATTATAGCGTGGAAATAGAGGAATTTCATTCGTGGGGTTAAAATGTAGGGGCATAATTAAATTTTCCGGTTTGCATAATTATGTGTTTGTACAATGGAGTTTGTGAACTGGTGAAATGAAATTTTTGAAAACGTATTTTGACATTGTTATTAATAGTAATATATTGTGTAACACAGTGATTATATCAGTGAATTGTAAGTAAAATTTTTAGTAACTTTTTATCATTTGTAAAGATCAGTGTTTAAGAGTGGTTTTTAAAGGTTAAATTTTTGAAACTCTTCGTTATTTTCGACAATTCTTTTCGCACAAGCTTGCGTGACTTTTGACTATTCGCAGACACACACATATTTTCAACGAAAATATTTCCGCATTTTTTGCTCGTCATGTAGTTAAATTTAAATTTAACTTAAAATCAGTAATCAAGTAATGAATATCGATTTTAAATAAATAATCTATTAAAAAATATGAGCTTTTTTACCTGGCCAGCCCATAAGTTTCTAAATTTATAAGTTGTTAATATAATCACAATATATTTGCTCCTCAGTTTTATTGCTATCTGTTAGCATGACAAACAATTTAGCATGTGCCATTAGTGTCGCACTCGATTGTGACATATCTATTATCCTAATTCCTACAATAAAATAATAGCTTGTAATTGCTTATTGGCGACTGCGTGAAAAATATATTGCCCACCTAGAATGTTTTACACACGTACACAGTTTAACATTTTGTCTCACATCATCGATACATTGCAGTTGGTGTTCAACCAGCCTAAGAATGAGAGGATTCATGAAGTAAAAATTGTGGATTAGTATTGCAAATATTATATTTGTTGGTATAAATTTACATGTATCAGCAAGACTCAAAACGCTCAACTTTATCAGAGATAAAAACAGTTCAAACCTTTTATTGTGGGTGAATTTGTACTAAAAAATATAATATTAGCGCCAATAATCCACATTGTTTACTTTATGAATCCTCTCGTGTATCATGCAAAAAGTAAAATATATTTTCTGAATATAGCCTAAGAATATTATAATTTTGAAAAGTGAAACGAAATGAAATTTTTCAAAAGTAAAAGGCATGAAACGCAGCCTTAAATATTTAAGACCACTTCTAAACACTTACGTGAAAAAGCGACGTCATTGGTGTAAACTTATTTCCGAAAATCTCGCATTTTGGAGCTACACGTACTGTAAACACTGAACTTTATCTGGGGTTTAGAACAGAACTACTTTTCACCAGGGAGAGAAAACCCTTAAAAATTTATCCCCGCTCTCAAAATTGTATCCTCAAGCAAATCCTATTTGCATGAAACTATACACATTTGCCAAGCGAAAAAGGGAGTAGTGTTCATTTTATGCAAAAATACCGAATATCTTCTAAGGAAGGTTTTTAAGACGATGAAGTAGTAAAAAATATTCCTTAAAACTTAATAAACCTTAATATATGTCATGCGGTAAATATATAGATTCATAAAGATAGAATCGCTATAATGCTTACCTTACCTACGTGCACGTATTAAAAAAGAGGTTATAAATATTGTAGGTTTTAAGAGTATTTTTTTTAATAAAAAAATATTTTACACCATATTACCTAATATTAAGCGTGAGTTTACACATCATAAACTCAAAGAGCAGTTTTGTGTAGCTATTATTAATTAAATAAGGAAATGTAACCATATTACTAGCTTGAACGATAAATTAGTAAAAAAAAACTTATTCGGAACTCTTATAATGAATAGGTATGTACCGGAATATATGTCATGCAGTAAATATATAGATTCATATCGATATAATTGTCA
Organism: Hylyphantes graminicola; assembly: GCA_023701765.1. Lineage (NCBI taxonomy): Eukaryota > Metazoa > Arthropoda > Arachnida > Araneae > Linyphiidae > Hylyphantes > Hylyphantes graminicola. The sequence goes on along the minus strand of CM043115.1, from coordinate 47,258,160 downwards.
TAATACTTGCGTACGTACAAGTATTAACAAATAAAAATGGTTATAAATGTCGTAGGTTTTAAGAGTATTTAATTTTTATAAAAATAATAATTTTTCACTATATCCCCTAATATCTGACTTGCGTTTACACATCATTAACTCAAAGAGCAGTTTAGTGCAGTTATTATTAATTAATTAAAGAAAATGTAACCATATTACTATCTTGAACGATAAATTAGTAAAAAATATTATCTCACAACATTAAATCTACAATTATTAAGTACATGTGATGTTATTTTGTTATACATATACCTTCAATTTTCTTCGTTGAGTATCAGTAAAAATAATTGAAATTATTTTCAGATTTTGTTTTACCTAGAAACGTTCAAGATAAAAAAATATTTTTGTACTGTCGTACATCATTGCGATAGCTAATGTGATGTTAGTTTAGCATAAAATTTTCAAATACAAGGGTTATAAAGTAAACAAATTTAAAAACACATATTTATATTTAATTGATTTTTTAACAGGGGAAGAGCCGCCTATAACTATCAGTGTGGTACTGGCCGGTCTAATTGGAGTTGTTATAGCACTAGTCATTCTTGCCTTTATCATCATTTTTATTGTGAAGTCCAGAAGCTCGAGTGACAGTACAGGTAACAAAATATCTCTTTCTCTTTAAATTTTATCCACATACCTAATTTTATTAGCTATTGTAGTACTTATGATAACAAAAAACATAAAATCTGTATAGTGTTAAGGTGCCTTAACTGGTATCGGGGAAATATTAATAGGGTGTTTGAAAGTCGATAACTTCTAAAATTACGACAAAGGAAAATTTCGAAAACGTGTTAATTGAGGCATGTAGTTGGTTACATAGGAATGTGTTTTTGATACACTCTTTGTATTTTCAAGGAGTCCGATGGTTAGTGTTATAGATATAACTTTTTTTGTTTACATCATGTAAGTTTGGAAAAAACTGACAACACTGCCATAGCTTACCCTGCTTTGTTAAAAATTATTAACTTTTGCATTTATTTAGAATGTAGTGTTGCCGGAGATATTACGACAGCCTCTATCTACCGAAGAGTACATCAAACAGAATACTGAGTTTCTTCGGCTTATATGTTACAATAATTGTTAGAATCTAGAGGACTTTAAATAATCGATTGTAAATGAGTCTCATCCATCGTTGAACATTAGTTGAAGTCAGCACGCGTCCTTCAAGCTGTCACAGCGTTCTCCTCCTAGAAAATGAGGCACAAAACTGAACGCTGGCTTTTGCGTTATGCTGCGTTGAGTTAGTTGAATGCATTATCAGAGAATGAGCAACAGTGCTTCAGAACATCGTAGCAGAGGGAATGTTGGAGTGTGTGAAAATCACGTCCTTGTCATTATTGAAGTTTTGCCGAACAAAATATGACAACCCGAATCCAACAAAGGTTTCGAATTGAAAACAGAGCTGTTAAAGCTTATGTACTACAATACTTTTTTTAAAAAAAAAGTACTGGGAGTAATTAATCGAAAATGAGCGTCATCTAGCGTTGAGTTTGACTTGAGGTAGCGAACCGTAACAAGCGTTTGAACTTTTTAAGTTCGTTTGGAGTATACACAAATTTTGGTTTCTTCCAGATTTTATCTATTATTTCATCGGCACTTGCTTAACACGCAAGAATAATCAATAAATTGTGTTAAAAAATGGTGAAAGTAATTTTAATTTCCAAACAGTAAACGTTGGATACTGCTGCTTTGAAATATTATTTTAAGATACGCGTCCTTTACATGATACAAACTCATGTCTTTGAATATACATGTACTGAAATTATGAAGTCCCACAGTTTACATCCCACTTAAACATGGATAGAAAAAAGTTCCAATTCACATTCAGCAATTACTGCACACCCAAAATAGTTTTTACTTAGTAACTGCGTTTGCTTCGATTTCGTTACTAGTGATGACATGCACTATCCCAATGATCGATTTCCATTTTCTGCTACACAGGTGGTGTATCCAATACAGCATACATATAAGAAAAATCACATAGTTATTTTTCTTTTAAAATTTTTGAAAAGAACCGTCTCCCCCTTTCAGCTAAGCCTATATATTTTCGATTTTAAATAAACTTTTCCCAAGTTTCGCCATCATCAAAATATTTTTAAATAATGTATTCTGTATTTCATGCTTTTTCTCACAAAACTCAGCACTTAACGTAATCATCAAAACATTTTTAAATAATATATGCTGTATTCTATACTTTTTCTCACAGAACTCGGCAGAAGTATTTTCAAAGCACCAACTACGGCTAAAAAATGAAAACTCCGAATAAAGTCATTTGGTCAAACTAAGACATCTTCCTTAATTACAGAATAAACCATCCCCATTTCCCAAGTAAACCGTATTAGCATAACATTAAAATTTATAAATGCAAATGTCAGTCCCATTGCGGGACGATTTATTTTCATTTCCCAAAATATTTTAATCAATGCGGATATAAAGCAATCTACCACTTGAAACGACGCTGCGACAAAAGTATAATTAGCCCATCTCTTTCACGGAACTTTGGTCTGAAGATATCAAAAATTCAAAACAGTAACAACCCCGTGAAGATGGTCGTTCTAACCTTATCCGTTTTATGCTAGAGTTTTAATACGAATAAAATTAGGAGATGACTTCGGGGCTTAAGTGTAACTGGCCTTGGGGACTAGGTACCTGAAAGAACCATTGAAAAGCCAGGGGACACCTGTTCCCTTAACCTTTTCCTTACCGAAACGCCCCAAAACGGCCGAACAACTAAGGATTCGATAATGTTATTCCTATCAAATATTACGAGGAAGCAAAAATCCTTCGTAGCGAAAGGGTTAAGAGAGGCTGTCAGTCCCATAGAGCTAAGACAATAGTTTTGAAATCGCAACTTCTGCAAACGAATTAATTTGCCGTGTTATTCCGTTTTCACCAGGCCTGGGAAGCATCACAACATCAATTTAAAACGAAATGGAAAAGAAAATATTATCCGACTATTTAATTATTAATTGATCAAGTGTTAAAATAGCGTCGCCACCTGCTTGTATTTTTTTTCATTTTAAAACTTCAAAAGCATATAATTAAATAACTAGATAACATATTTGTTTCAAATTTATTTCATTTCGATGTTTTGTTGATTTCCATACCTGGGGAGAAAGGTCTGACGCAATACTAATGCGGAAGTTGTTATTCCAAAACTAATGCTTAGCTCTGTATGGAATCCCTCTGCCAGATATCAATACATTGTGAAGTGTTGTGTTGGCAATAAATTATTTCAGTGAAAAGCTCAAGTAGTGCAATTATTACTACCACAGTAATCAAATATAGTTCCATGTATATATATTAGTTTTGTAAAGAGTAACAAGAGTGAATCTGACAGCTTTAAAAAAATTTGAAAATTTAATTTATAAAAGAGACAACCACTTTTGGTTTATTGGAGTTTTAATTTGGGAACTAAAACTCAAAAAATAGAGAAAAAACTAACTCAAAGGAGAGATAACTGAATTTCAAAAACATGTAATTAATAAAATCGTATAAACATATCATTGCACTTTTTTATTCCTATTTACAGACTTTTCCCTATTAACCTGATTATTCTTCCGAAAAATATAGGGATCATGTTACTGTTGTTGTATCCATAGGTATAATTCATGGACAGTAAGTAGGACCAAGAGGAAAAAAGAATTATTTTCTTAACATTCTGGACTTCAAATCTGTAACTTGGTGGATGGTATAAAATGCTTGTTAAATACTAGTAAATATATCCCACATTTCACATAAATACGAACCATTAAATAAAAAAAAAATCCTCAATCAAATTCAAAACACAATAACTCAGACTAGCAACAACTGCTCTTTTTAAGCAGCAAATGCTGCACCCTTAACTGGGGACCACTTAAACGGATTAGACGATATGAATGGGAGGTCTAAAACGAATGGAGTTGAAATTCCTGGATAACGTCCTACGAATGTTTATGAACATTCCGTAAATTGTGACAGGGTCATCTGTTCTTTGTCAACCACAAAATTAGGCAAGCCACAGTTGCCCACTTTCCATTTTAAGCTGGTTTTATAGCGCTCAATCATGAGGAGGGAGGTAATATCACCCTATAAAAAGGATGAGGCATTGTTTATGTGTTTATAAGAGCGTTACTTGAGAAACGTAATTTTGGTGCAATAAATTTTCATTTCGGCAGTGAAATGACACGCAAATTGTTTGTGAGAGGTAATGTTCGGGATTATCAATAATTTGATTTGGATGATAAATTGCACCGAACTTACTTTTCTATTATTAATAATAATATAAATTATTTTGAGATTATCTTTTTTATTAATTGATTAATTGAATTAAACTGCAGCGGCTCAGTGGCTGCGAGGTTTTACGTGTCCGCCTTTAAGAGGCGCATATCGCAGGTTCGAACCCCTTCTGAGTCGTTGGATTTTCTGGATAGGAAAATATTGGGCACACATGTCTTATTATAATGTGGCATGCAAAAGATGCCTGGAGGGCCCATTTGGATTGGGTTCTTTCGGCAAAATTAAATCTTGGCATACTTTAACATCCACAGAGTGTTCAGATTCATTGTAATCTGTGCGTCAAAATTGGTAGCGGGAGCCGCCTAGATGGTGCCACAAAAAAAAAGACTCTCAGTTCTGATGAATTTGTCAAGTCTTCAAAGGCTTGACCGCCAATATTGCAGCCCCATTGGGAAACAAATATTAAATTGCACTCAAATATTATACTAAAAAAATAATATAAACGGTTTACGAATACATTGGTGCATATAAGTGCTCACATACACACAAAAACCTTCTGTCAAGGGTTAAACGGCACTTGGTTTCTTTATAAACAAACGCTAATTATCTTTATAAATCAACTTTTAAATCCATTCTTAATATGTGAGCTTTTTCACTATTATTTTCTTGTTTATGTTTATACGTTCAATCTCTCTCATTATTTGCAAGAAATGAAATGTTTTTCTACCTAATATTACTTTTCTTAGAAAACATATTTATTTAGAGATACTGAACTCCGGTTAATTATTTATATAAACTATATTATTCAAAATTTATGCCTTAAAGAACAATCGTAAAATTTATCACAATAGCATATATTTTTCCCTTATAATAGGCCATACTCGTTCTAAAGTACAAATCGGTGATTACTAAGTACATTGTCAAAATTCAGTAAATTTTCCATTTTTATGTTAGTTTATGAAAATGTCGGCAATTTTAGCGAGGTTTACACAGAAATAAATCTGCATTATAGTAGTAAAACGGAAGAAACGACGATTTTCTTTTTGAGCACAATTTATTTTGCTTGTTTCCTCGTACAACATAAATCTTACGTAAATATATTAGAACAAACCGTATAAGTCTCTACGATATTCAAAATCTGTCAAGTAAACTGATTATATATTGGTTAAGTTGTTTCCATTCTATGTTTACATTCCAGCATAAATAAAAGCAGAGATTTAGGTTACAATGCTATTACTAACGAGAATATATAACTTGATATTTAAACATTTTCTTTTAACTGCTGAGCTGATAAAAAACAGCAAGTGATCAATAGTGTAGAACATATAGAGCATGAATAATTATTAGTGATTACAAAGTAGTTCTTTATTAATACAAAGTATTTCTATATCGATAAAAATTTAAAGTAATATCTGAAAATAAAAAATATATATTTGATTAAACTTTACTTGTGAAATCGCAACATAAAATTAGCTTTAAATTGACAAATGACAAATGCAGTGAATGCGCCCTCTAGAAGGGAGAGTGTAGGCTTTATAGCCCATTACCCAGCTCGCCAGAAGAGACAGTCACAAGAGACACACAAATAAGAACGACACAAACACATAGACAAATAACAACATTTATTGACAAGCACAAACATCCAAGCCTTTATCGTGATTCGAACCCGAGTCCAGCAGTTCCAAAGGCTAGTGCACTAACCACTGCGCCGATGGGCCGGTTATCTTTAAATTACTTTCATTTTATTTTTTAGAGCTGAAAATAATCTAATTGTTTTAACAAAATTTGAAAACAATTTATTTCTTATAACAGAATCTTTATACTAGAATGTTTATGGAGTTTAGCACTTTTCTGGTTTTTGTGGTCGGGTTTTTTCTCACTTCAGATATTTGCGTATAATTGAAATGTTTTTGAGTTATTATATAGCTATTTCGATGCAATATGTTTTTAAATATATATCTCTGCGGTAATCTGAAAGTATTTTTTTTTCATTACTCAAATCGTGTATTAATTTTATTAATCATTTGTAAAATGATATAAAATGCAGCTCTGCGTACTTTTAGAATGAAAAAAAAAAATATTTAAAAATACGAATGAGGCTAATCTCCAATCGTCTTTTATCAAAACAACTGTCTACATTTATATAATAAAATAATTCACTAGCAGCATTATGCTGTTGTAATCGTGCCCATGATAGATGAAACTATATAGGACCAAAAGTACGATATGATAAGAGTCGCCAGGTCTTAGGCCTGCAGACAATAAAGAATAACTAGCAGTATTATCAAATAGTTTAATGCCATAAAAAATCCGAAATCATATCTACACTAAAAGAGATTTTTTTACGGCACAATACTTTCTAATATATCCTACCAATGCATCTCAAGCAACCAAAAACATTTACAATCATAAATTTTCCACTACTGACACCATCAACTGGATGCCGCAATTGTTTTTAATGCAATATGTTTTTAAACATGTATCTGTGCGATAATCTGAAAGTATTTTTTGTCATTTCTCAAATAGTGTATTAATTTTATTAATCATTTGCAAAACTAACATAAAATGCTGCCCTGCGTGATTTTAGAATGAAAAAAAAAATCTTTAAAAATATAAAAGAGGATAATATCCAATCGTCTTTTATCAAAACAATTGTCTACATTTGTTTAATAAAATAATCAACTAGCAGTACTATCAAAAATCTTTTAATGTAAAAAAAAAAATCAAAATCATATCTGCACTAAAATAAATCTTTTTTAAGCACAATGTTTTCCAATATATCCCTCCAATCCATCTCAAGCAACCAAAAACATTTGCAAACATAAATTTTCCACTACTTACACCATCAACTGGATGCCGCGAAATATATCCTGGCCTCAATTCTGCAAATGAAAATGTGTACCGGTTTCCTTTCACCTTCAGCGAGCACTTGGGCTACATTCATTGCTAGAAAAAAAGAATGGAAACCTATAATGACCACATAAAACCAAGAAAAACAGTGGCATTATAACCACGCTTTACCCTCGACTAGGACCCTTCTGTCCGCCGAACAAAGGACTCGTAGTTGGAATAAAAGAAGAGGAAATCTGGTATATGTACATTCCATAAAACAGTTTTTGGCTGTCTCTGTTTTTTTTTTTTGATACAGTTATAAATACGTCAATATTTGGTTCGTTAATTTTCAACTCATGGTGTTGGGGTCAGAGCGTCTGCCTATTTTGCCGTCGATTGGGTTCATATATAGGGTCGAATAACTTTTTTTTAAAAATCCGTGTCCCACAAAAAATATATGTTATAAATGAATATTTTGTGCATAGCTTTGTTATAGAAGAATTCTGTCCACACATTTTTCATGCAACAGTATGGAAAGTTTTCATCAAAGACATTCATTTGCTGCTTATGGCTAGTCTAATGATAAGTTAATGATTCACTTGAATTAGAACAATTTGGTTCATAGCTAAAATTCATTCTGGCAAAATAAAAAAAAAATCGTAGTAATGATGTCTTACAATGTAGCTCTAAACTTCAAGTTATCTCTATCAATGGGATGTGAAATTTGTCACTACTAAGTAATAATCAGGCAATTTTTCTACGGGCCCATTGCTGCTTCTAGTAACACCTTAGGTATTATCATTATTTCTGTACTGGTGGTCCTTCTGTATAGCATTTGCCTATGACAGCAGTTTAATAAGCGTTAAACTTTACTGGCCTTATCAAGCAAGCTCGGTATATATTTATTAATCGTGTTAGGATGGAGAGACCAGGGCATGCCATATATACAGACTAATATTTAACTAAATAGGTTGCATTATGCAAACTGTATGGTCTTCTGAAATGCGGCTCGTAGTATGAGGCAATTCGTTATTCATTTGTTGTCAGTGATTAGTTTAACGATTAGGCTTTCTCGCTTGGTGTTAGTTAGGGTTTTAGAGCTGAATTAGATAATTTGGCTTATAAATGTGTCTTATAAATGAAATTCATTGTAATAGAATATTGGAGGTTTCGAAGTATTCCATCTTTATTGCAATGTTTCATCCATTTCATTACATTTTATCTCTAAACAAAATTGAATGACGTCGAAGCTTATATTATTGCACATTTTTACTAAATAATCCAAACAAGCTCAGAATTTTTTTGTGATGGATATGAAGTCGTAGTAAATAGTAGCAAAGAAAACTTTTTGTTGAAAAGGGTCATTTGGCAAGGAAAAAAATATACTGAAAAATAAACGATTAATTTTTTTAATACATGCTAGGGTACGCACATGAGTTTGACCTTGAATTATAAGTCAAATCTATAAACTATTCGGTTAAACCAACATCTTATAAGAAATATTGCTACGAATTGTAGAATAGTTTATTTTAGTTTGTTAACTGGTTAAAAAACAGAGTGTTCTTTTTGTAACATCTTACGAGGAACAAAAAAAAGGACAAACTGCTCTTATAACGTCTTTGGATAATGAAGATGAATGACTTGGGATTTAGGCTAAGTTTCTCCCTTAAGTTTTATTTGGATATCGGTTCCAGTTTCATTGGTATTTACCGGTATCTTGTCAGCTTTAGCTTAGAAACTGATACATTGTAGCTTTTATATGTAATTTTTGGAAAAAAAATGTTGGTATGCCTGAATAAGTATTGCGTTTTTTTTTTTTGTGGTTAACACTTTTGTTTATTGTGAATAACACATTTTTTATTTGCTTATGATGCTACTACAAAAGTTAATATTTCTACGCATTTCAACAATAAAAGAAATAATAATGAAAAACACCATTAAAAATACTTCATTTATAAAAAATAATAAAACTAAACAGGCAAAAATAAACTAATTTTACGTAAAAAACATTTATTCGTGTACATTTAATTTTAATAAAAAATTCTGCATAATAAACTGTTATTTATTCCTGTTGGCGCAATTGAATACTAAATGATGTTCTAAAATTTCATTAATTGTGATGAAAAACTAAAAAAAAAGTTCTGAAAAAACTAGGATAGCCAACGTTAAAGTTATTTTAACAGATCGACAGACTGATGGAAAATAATACAGACAGACGGACAAAAAATACGAAAGTTTGGTCTTAGATATCATACCATTTTTGCACATAATTTTTTTTTTTTAAATCGGAGGTTAGAACAGAATTTGAAAAGGAGGTACGGACAGGCAGATGGTTGGACATCTAGCAAGAAATCAACACTATGTCATTACTTACTTTCTTCTTTTAATTCTTTCGATGTAAAAAATTAAAAGTAGGCTAAAAAGGAACTTAGTGTGCCGCTTTCATAATAAACATATAATGAATCATCAAATAATAAAATAGTGGAATAAAATAGTAGTCAAATAATAATATTGTGACGGTTATACCAAACTGTATAAATTTATGTGACACAAAATCTTTCGGTTTGATTAAAAAGTTTTTCATGCGATTGTTGATGGTGCAGCATATTTTTAATTGAGTAAAAATATCTTGATGCCACTTAAATAAGCAGACTGTCGAGCGGGGTCGATATAATGTCAGTCTAGACGCATTGACAATGTGTATGGGACTTAAGTCATTGATATCATTTCTTTCTAACAAAAAAGCAATTAATCTCACAGAAAAATTAGAATTTGATAGGGAGCAACCTTTGTATTTTTGATTTTATTCTTTCAAATAAAAAAGAGTAAAGTAGGCTTCAAATGCTGATGTATTTAAATAACACAAATACAATTTTAAAAAATATTACAATATTCAGTTAACTATTATCAACTAATATAATCTAATCAACTAATCTACACCCACTTCCAAATCATAGCACATGATTTACTATTTAATTAACGTAGTCAATCAAACTTAAATGCAATTTAATCAGACGGTATATTAAATGTCAGATTCGAGCAGCCCTTTCCCACACAAATAGTACAGATGAATATTCGATCTCATCACAGAAATTGCACGAGAGGTTCAGCCACCGCCGTACATATATTGCGAATTTCTAAAGCGGGCCGTATTGACAAAGGCTTCCCAACACACACTAATATTAAAGAACACGTGCTTCTCCACTGTTGTACTTTCTCAGGTAGTCTTTATATGCTTTATTATAAGATGCACTGTTTTTGTTAGAACTAAACCATCGTACCCTGTTTTGTATATTAGAAATGCTTCATGTGTTTAAGGTTGTTTGCATATGTTTGCAGCATGTGTTTCATAAGTTAATATGAAAGTTTTCTATGCATGTTCCTGGATTTTAACATACATGTTAAGAAATTCGCTGGTATTGGAATTATAAGGTACACAATATGATATTCATATTTTAATGCTAAAACTTAGAACGATTATTGCATTTAACAAGGGAAAAAAGGGTCGAACTCTCAAATGGTTAAAAAGTTTTGCTTATATATCGTCATTATAATATTTATTGTTAATATATAAATAGTTTATTTTTTAACATTTGGTACAGAATAATATTACACATGTATATCTTTTTAGAATGTAACTGTGCTCCTAGGTTGCATTATTACAAGTGTGATGCAATATTAAGTGCATCACAGGGTAGCATATTAATCCAACCGTATTCAGCATATACAGGCCACGACTCATAGTATCTACGCAGATTAGTTTATCACAAGAACTTCTGACTATACAAGTATCTTTTTGCCACTTTTTATCTTTCGCTGGAGTCATTCCCATCATATATTGGTAATTTGAGCACTCACACACAAAATAATCCATGAAGATGTGTTAATTTTACTTCCCTCTTACACTAATTTTCCAAGTAGTAAGACTTACAAGTATTTGCAAGGTTCAACAAAATTCATAAAATATATCGTTTCCCTACCAAATTCCTACTATAACTTATGATATACTATACCCATTTAAAAGAATCCTTATGTTATAAAAGAACTACCCATTTTAAACGTTGGGTATTCGAATAAAAAATATATAATCGAAACTAAGTTCACTATTATGCAAATATCCAATATTAACTTCCTAAATCTTTGGAGCATCTAAAGCTGAACTGACCGTTATTGTCCTCCACGTCCCCAGTATTTACCTCTAGCTTTAAATTTGCATGATTGATTGTGCAAAGGCGACTTGATTGAAGACAGGGCACTAAAACTAGGGTTAAAGGGGAAAGGCTAAGCGCTGATCACGATGTCAAGCGTATTATGTCGCGCTTGTGTATCTTTGGCTAAAGTGGATTGCCGCTGTAAAGTATGTTAAAAGGGACACGTATGGTGTACTTCATGCGGCTTAGTGTTGCATTAATTTAAAATGCATTGTTTATTATTGCATTTTGTCATGGGACATAATGTAATGTATCGCAAACGTATCGTAGACCGAAAAGGATTGCTGTTGTAAACAGATACTGTGGAGTTTTTAAGAATAATTAGTATAATGGAGTTTTCACGGTCAAGTGATGTTTTTACTATTAAATAATTAAGTACTCGAAATAACTGCTCGCTAATAGATTTTTGTTAAAACAAATTTCCTTTTACATACCGTCAGTGCGGGTAACTTTGGCCAAAATCATAGTTTTTTTTCACAAATGAAGAAAAATTTAACTTCAAAAACGATTTAAACACTTAAAAATCCTTATGCATTCTAAGTATTGTACATTTAGGAATAATTTTCAGGCATTTTCGTTACATTTTATAAATTAATAAAAAATTGGTATTAATTTTAAAAAATAAGACACTCTTAGGAGCCGGGCGGCGGTAACTTTGGCCACCCAAGAAATACATAAGAAACATACTTTTTAACATCCTTAAAAGCTGTGTTAACGATTTAAATAGCAATATTAAAACTTTAAACCCAAAAATAACAAAGTTATAAGACATATAGTTATTTAAAATGGTATATAACTTAACATATACATTGCAGTGCATCGTGGAATGGCATTACACGTTGAATAATAGTATTGTTTGTCGCTTAAAAGAAAGAAAAATAAACTTCTATTTGAATAAGGAAAAAAGAACTTTTTTGAAGCAAGATTTAATAACAAATATATTCGTAAAAAGCAAACGATTTTATTATAAAAGGTGAAAAATAATATATTTATAATTAGGAATTTGAAAATGTTTACCTTTCGACATTTGCGATTTTGAGTGAAATACGTATCTTGCATTCTATCTTTATCATTTTAATGTTTAAAATCATGAGATTTAAAAAAAAAATCTAAAAAATAAGTAATCATAAAAATAAGAATTTTTTCAAAAATAGTTAAACTTAATACACTTTTACATACATTTTTTAAAGTGCAAAGTTCCATAAAGAAATATTTACATCTATGGCCAAAGTTACCCGCATTCATCGGCAAAAGCTTCCCAATTACAAATATTTATATACAGCATAAAAAGTAGTCAACTTAGAATAAAGCAAATGATGTAATACTCTTCCTCATTAATAAAAGAATCGAATAGAGTGTTTTATTTAAATATTTTCAACATTTTTTTAAGTGTTCCAGACAAAAGTTGGAAGAGATAGATTTTTGTCATTTTATGCTCGTAAGAATGAAAACAGCATTTGTAGTATTGCCAGATATAGAATGAAATTTCTTTTATACATGAAATGAAAGGCGATATTTCTACCTTTCCAAAAATGTAAAACAATTTAAGATGAGATCATTTTATGAAGAGAAATTAAGAAACAAATCTTTTTCCGACGCGTGGCCAAAGTTACCCTCCGTGGCCAAAGATACCCGCTTTGACGGTAACACTTTTTTTGCTAACTACTCGTTAAATAATAGTTGAGGTATGTGTACACGATCAGAGAATTGTTTTAAACAACATTGGTAGTATTTTGTGTAAGTGTGAAATAAATAACTATATAACAAGCAAAATTTGTCATACATACCAAATTTTTTAAAGTATATAGTCCTTTTATGCAAGTTTTTTTTTTGCCGTGTTTTGTAAAAAACTTCAATTAGTCTGAAAAACAAAAACTGTTTGACCTGTTAAGAAAATAAAACCCCAAAGTTAAACTGCAAATTTAAGTCCAGGTACTGTATTTAAATTCAAAAGATTTCATTTAATAATTAAATTTTTATTGGCAGTCGAACAAAGACTGTCTGATTTTCAAAATTTTTACGGCGTGTCAAAATGATTAATAGGTCAAAATAAAATAAATAAAAAAACATAATTCTTCCATATTTTTTTCATACATATTTCTTTAGGTGTATTTCCCAGTTAATAATTTCTTAAGTTAATAGAAAAAATAATTTTTAAAATTCCCCAATAACTTTTTGAGTAATATTTTTTCAAAGATTCAACATCTGGTTGATTCCAGTGCTACTGATCTCTAATAAATTAATCGCTACGCTCGTTCTACTTGCGGCACAGTTAAAACGATGACAGTTTTCGAAACACGATAATCTGGGTAATAATATAAATAAACAATTATCATTTTTCTTTTCGAAAAGAAATTTACAAAGTGTACAGATACCTTAGTAATATAATTCTTTAATAATAAGTTTTATAGAAATTTTCATTTAGATTGTTTATAACTATAGAAAAAATATTTATGCTAAGTTTATTCGTTTGTTTGGAAAGGGTTTGGTTAAATATATTAATTGCAAAACGAATAAAATAAAAAAAAAGTTTTTACGCAGCTACCTTTACACAAATTCTTAAGTTTTTAAAACAAGTTTTAGGAATAAAGCGATTAATTTAACGAATGTTTAAGTTAATAAGCGCAATATTTTCCAAATTCCTTAAAATAAAAATAATTCTATATATGTTTATTCAAAAAATAAACATGATAAAAAATAATTTCAACGTTTAAAACTACATGCAACGAAGAATAATCTCAACCAACAATACTCAGCAGAAGCAGCCAAGTACACTCCCGAGAAGAGTATTATTTAAATTGACTCAGCTAATTAAACCAAGTGGCTTTTGCATAATTAAATTGTGGCACCCTTCTTTCTGTGAGGCTTGTAGCGTAAAAAAAGGATACACATAAAAACCCTCGCTAAGCATTCTTGTAATTGCGTATATTTAACCTTAGGATAAAGCAGTTTTTTATATCAGTGTTGGAAAACGTACATTTAGTAGAATCTGGGATTAGCAGTGATTAAATTAGGGAATGGTGCTCCATTGTGCAAAGTGCGCTCGGGCTAAGTTATACGGTACAGTGATCCATTTGTAGTGGCTTCCAAGAGGACAGAGCGTGTGCTTGACTTAAGTGTAACTGCAAATTTCATTAAAATGAGTTCGACATTACACATTCGGAACTCCAAGCTAAAGGGGGTTTTAAACTACTTTGGATAACGCATTAGTAGTATTCACCCATTGTCAAAATTGAATATACGTAATATGCATGTATATATTACGAGAGGATGTTTAAAAATAAAATTTAAGTAATTAGTTATAGATTTCTTTATTTATACACATCTAATGTTTCATAATATGTTAGTCGTAACTTTTATACGTTTAGATATGAAAAACTTTTTAAATATCTAATGAAATATTGTTGTACAAACAGTATTGTATTTTTTCTATTCTTACCGATTTCAATTTTTTAAAAGTATTCAAAATTATTTGGTGGACGAAGGTTTGATTGATGTATAAGGTTATGTTGGGTAAGGTTAAAAGCTTTTGGCTATTGTTTACTCACAATTTTGTGTTCCAGGTATGGGGTTATTGTTATTTTTCTTAAGTTAGTGTTATAGTTATATAAGTACTTAAGTCTTTTATAATTTAAATTGTATCTTTTGTTGTTTATGGTAACTTTTTTGATTGTAATTCCCCCTATTATAATTGATCTCAAATTGTAGTTATTCCGCAAGAATCTATTTCTATTACAATATTATCTCTAAAAAGTGTTATAAATTCGACCATGTCTATTTTTAATTGCATAAATTTAGCTTCATTTTAGCATTAATAAGGGTTAACAAAATCCATGTTACAACTATTTCAAACAAATTTAAAAGGATGCCTAATTGACTTTTACGATTCCCTGTTGAGTAAAGTGCTGCTTTTTAAAACAAGCTACTTGTTAATTTTTCGCCATGCCTTTTTTAGATTAAAAGTGTGTAAGGGTGATTATGCTTGTAATTCGGCATTACGTGCCTTGTATTTAGTGTTTGGAAAAATTATCGTAAAAATGCTTGGATAATTGTTTAAAGGCATTTTAATGAGGGTGTTGAAAAACTAGGAATTAATTACATGGATGATGCTGTAGTTAAGAATTGGATTCAGAGAAATTTATTCCAGTGCTCACTTTGTTCATAAATAAAGATCTTGGAGTAACTGTTAAGAGTGTTTGTTCATGAAAACACTTTTTATTTTTAATTGAAAACTTCTGAAGCATAAGTTAACATTTTATTAGTTTTTTTTTTCTTATACCATTTCGCAGACCATATTCAATAGGTTCTCGATACCAGAAAAATAATTATTTTAAATTAAGTTGTCGAAGTTAAAATATTCTTTTACATTTATTTGTCTTTTTTTTAAGAATGGAAACTATATTCTTTCCTTTCTTTGATTAAATAGTATAGTATATTAGATAAAATACAATAATTTTCTGCTTACAGTGAAATATTGTAATTATGATTTTTCTTAAATAGCATGCATGAAATAATATGAATGACTTATCTAATAGATTTTTCAATTTTTTTTCAGAAGAGCAAGAAGAAAGTAACGAAAAGTAAGTACATTAATTATTTCATATTTTTACATAAACACACTCTCAGAAATAACACTTTCATTTTTGACGATTCATGAATCCTCAAGCCTCATTTCGTTAATTTTGAGGATTGTTTCGTTAAATTTTTGAGTAAACGCGAATCCTCACTTTTACGATCGTGATTTGACGATTCTGTATCTTGATTTTGAGGAAACTGAATCTCATTGTTGTACTCACATGCTCAAAAATGACGAAATATTACTTTAGATTAGACGAGTAAGCAAGTCCGCATAAAAATTACGATTCAAATGTCCTCACTTAGAAGAAACGAAAACTTGGAGCATTTGCCAGTAAACGAATCGTCAAAATTAAGGAAAATATCGTCGTTTTTGAGCATTCATTTTTTAGAGTGCATAACATTTAAATATGTTTATAAAATATTTTGTTTTTATTTTTACAGAATGCAGACACCCAAGCTGAAACATTTTGAAGACGATAGTCCAGATGTCATACCTTCAAAACCTTTCTGCACAGGTAATAAAAATTTTATCAATTCATGATTTGAACTTCTTTTTATGGCAAAACTGTATGAAAGTAATATTTTAACTGAAGCAAATAAATGTGTATTTAAGGTAGGCGAATACCTAAAATTTTAAAATTCTTACTATTACTTTAATCTTTTCCAAATTTGGCATAGTGATTTCAAATATAATTTACAATGCTTTTTTGGCAATTTTTTTTATTTAAATATGATTGATTTATTTTAAACGGTGTTTTTCTACTAAAAAAGGGGGTTTACGCTAACACTTCTAGCATAAAAAGTTTTACACTAATTTACCTGAAATTTTTTACAGATGCTATTTTAATATACATCTGTGCCATGAACCTCTAACATCTGGTGTAAATATAGTAGTTTTTGTTTAAAAAAATTTCAAAGTGTAAGTTTATCGAAAAAAAAATTTGTTGATTGGTAGCTGCGAGTACGGTAGTTCCTTAAACCCATTGCACTTACGGCACCATCTGCGCATGCTCAGCATCTGCCGGAAATCCAGCTATCTTACGGAAAACCACTGCGCGTGCGCAGACGGATACTGAAAGGGAAAGATAGTTTGTCACGTTGGCTTATTATCGCCCAAAGTTGATAAGGTTTTGGGAATAAAAATAACATGTTGATTGAGATGAAAATCGATCCTCGTTGCGGAAGAATGGAATAAAAAAAAAGATAGAATCCTAAAAATAATCATTAAAAAATAATCATAAAAAACAAACTCGTCTCTTGACCAGGGTTCTAAATTACGAGGCATCGTCAATTATGGCCAATTACGGCCAACAATTACGCCTCGTAATTTAGAACTCTGGTCAAGGGACGAGGGTTTTTTTTTCGAAAAAGATTGAAATCATAAATAAGAAACTCGTCTCTTGACAAAGGTTCTAAATTACGATGGTACAGCCAATAATGGCTAATTACGGCCGACACATCCAATTACGCCTCGTAATTTAGAACCCTGGTCAAGAGACGAGTTGGTTTTTTTATATACCATTCTTTTCCCCCCCTTCTTGATTAGTAAGTATCTCAAAGTTTTTTGCATTTGGAATATTCATTACAGTACATACCACTCTGAATAGCGATCGTTATTTTATAACCACCCTGTATAGTTTAAAATGTATTATGGATCTGGAAGTTGCTTTTTTAACTGATAACCATAATTTCTAAAGCCATGCTAATTGACTGGTGTTCGTTAAATCCGTCGTGGTCACTAAGTCTTCAAGTTACCATACCAAATCAATACATGTGACAAGTCAATTCTGGGGATCCTTAGTTGGCCTCTGTCTCTAAAAATTAGATGGATCCATTTAAGTGTGTGTGTTGTATCTCTCTTGCTTGACGAAGGTTTATAAGCGGGTTTTGATTATGTAAAGTCTTACATCAATTGATCCCAGAATAAAATAGGCTTAGAATTGGACAGTGTTATAATCCAATAATTCTATTATAATCCATAAACGCACGCGTTCGGCGAGGGTAAACGCTTGATATTCAATAACAACCTAAACCTTCACTACAACCCTAACTAACAACTTGGCGATATTTTAGCTGCTCACAAAAACGTTTCGCTCTCAAGTCGAGATATCCGCTTGCGCAGATTTCCGGCACTGCCGTAAGATTAGCCACATTGTGTTTGTTTCAAGTTAATTCATAAAATTTGTCGTAAAACACATTCTTGTGATTTGTTTTGTAACTCTAGAGGGTCATTGCACAGATCGGTTCAAAACGAAGAATTTAACACATAATTCATGTTTATCGGAGGAAAATTCAATGTGGTAGGCTTGTTGGCGTGAACCTCTTTTGGTGGTTTTTAGTTGAAAAACACCGTTTAAAATAAATAAATTATATTTAAATTTAAAAAACTGCCTAAATAGCATTATTCATTATATTTGAAATCACCTGAAAAATTTGGAAAAGATTAAAGTAAAAGTAAAAATTTTAGAATTTGGGGGAATTTTGGGTGTTCGCCTACCTTAACAGGTCATTGATTCTCTGATACAAATATACGAATATCTTAAATACGCATTTTAAACAAATTGACATTAGTCAAATAACATTAGTGACAAATTTAACATTAGTCAGTACTTCTAATAACTTTATTATCTCTTGCAACAAAAATTGGGAATTTCGGAAAATTCATTATTTTTTTTAGACGTTATGCAGAAAATTATATCTGATTTCAATTTAACGACGATTGTGCTTTAAAAATGGATGAAGTTATTTTAATGTTAAATATTGTACTGTGTAATATATTAGTATTTTTTCTTGTTTTTGCCTTTTAAAAATTTTTTTTTTATTATTATGAAGCATTTTTATTTCCATTGACTTTTTTTTGTTAGCGATATAATATCAATAATCCCACAAATGTACTTTTAATTCGCTATTAAGTATAGTATTTCGTTTACAGATCATACGGTTTATAATTTTTTTTTTAAACGGCAACCTAATTTGTTACGTAGCTTTCAAATAAATTGAAATCACACAATACAATAAATTTATAAACTTAAGCCAAATGTTTATCCTTTACTTAAATGATTACAACACAACCAACCACCCATTACTCAAATAGATAATAAAACTTTATAACTCCTAAAATGACATAAAAATAAATGAGGTAACAACTAAATGTGTTTTTTCCTTTTAACTTTCTCTCAACTTTAGGCAAGACGACCAAACATACACACAAAAATGAACTACTTTTGTGAACGGAAAAATGCGCGCCGGCTGCATAAAAATTGGGGTGTGTGGCTTTCTAAAATCCTAAAAAAATGAAATCCTTCGCAAAAAGAAGGGTCAACAAAAAAAATAATGTCGCATAACGACTAAATCCAATCCCAAAAGAAAGACTCGAGCCGTGGACCAAAGTCACGTATAGCTTTAAGGTCGGGCTACTTACTTGCTGTGGTCTAAATAAGATCTCCAAAAAGCGCCGGTTTTTATGTCTCTGGCGTATGAATGGCGACAAAAAGTTTGGCCACCAATCCCACTTGGAATTCATATCAATAAAATATGTTTTCAAAGAACCAATACAAACCATAACAGCCCCCTCCCCCCCACCCCCCCCCCCCCAAGGGACATGTCTAAATTGTGGAGGTGGCGCGCGATAGATGGCAACATCTGTCACGTATTGTGTGTGTCAGCCAAACCATAACAAAATATATCAACTGTATGTTTTTATTCAATATCCATATGAATTATGTATATTCCATCAATTGCTAATAAAAATGAATATAAATTATGCAAAATTATCAAATCTTTTTAATCCGAAATTACAGACCATGCTTACAGACCAAATTTACAGAAGTTAATACTTAATAATAGGAGTTATAGCGTATACTCAAGCTTAATCAACATGCTACTGATAGGTTACATATAAAAACTTATATGTATTTTTAATTTTTATCATTATTATATTTTGTTATGCTCTGTTAATATAAAGTTTACAATAAATTTCGTTAAAAAGACAGTAGTTAGTCCAGTTTTAAATGGCACTGGATTTCTAATGGCTTAGCATTTTTTTTCTAATTAAGAAAAAAAAAATGCTTGAATTGCTTTACGTTTAATAACTAACAAAATACTAATACATAAAATTTGAAAAACCTCAAACCCCAAACCTATAAAATCCCGCAAAACCATAAATTGTATTTATACGGCTTTCCACAAGCATTTTCATCATATTGTTTTCTATAGTGGATTGTAAGTTTCTGTATTTGGCATTTCATTGTATGTAGTCAAGTATTGCTCCAGTCAATAAAACTTTATCTTTTATTATAAGAAACGTTTATGTCGACTGTTGCACCATCTGTTTGCACACATTTGAAAGTTTGGAAAGTGCTGTTTTTAGGCTTAGTATAGTAATGGCATGGTTTTCTTCTTTTTTGCGTGGTAAAAAGTAGAAAGTTTTCGATTTTTTTTGTTACTGTTAGGCTAGCTCTTAAAGCATTTTTAATCCATATTTCATCAGATAGGTTTCTACAGAAAATCTTATATATTATAACCAATATTGTAGTTCGTTTGTAACTTTAAGATAAATAAAGATTTTTGACTCAAATCAGGACGTCATTAAAATGATAAAAAAAAAAATTACTTTACTCAAGTAAATATTTTGAACTTAATTATATAACATAATATTATTTAATAAAAAAATCTATAATCTTAACGAATATAAGTTTAAAAATAGCTCACATAACTTTAGTTTTATGATAATTACAAAACAAATTTTTCAGAACAAAAGATATCAACTAAAAACTTTTCTCTATTACTTAAAACTATTACACAAAAAAAGATTAATTTACATCCAAAAAAATCTTAAAAACTTTTCTCTATACTTAAACTATTACACAAAAAAAGATTAATTTACACCCAAAAAAATCTTTAGCCAATTAAGATTGTCGGTAATTTGCCAACCATTAACTAAGAAGCCGTAAAAACAAACTACACAAACACCCTGCTTAAAAAAAAAATTGAATAATATGCCTGGCATACCCGAAAGAGAAAACCATCTTTCAAACACCAAAAACTACCCATAAAAAATCCGTCTTGATTTTAAGAAGCCTTTTCAAGAATAATTACTGCCTGAGGAAACATTGAGCGCTGAATATAGTGAAACTATTCTTGGCTCGTCCAATAAACTTCATTTGCATAAGAATCCCATAAATGGTGTAGCTGCTTCCGCTAGTTTCCCTTTGATGCTGGATAAGTGATAAAATGGCTTGTTATTTTTCCCAGTTTTATATAAGCTGAAACCGTGGACATATTTAGTGGTTAGATTCATATAAATAATAATATTTAGTGTTATTGTTGAGTTAAATTATCGTCGCATTATAGAGATATCTGGGGGACTATTGGTGACGGCCATCGTAATTTAGAAACATTGTCAATAGTGCAGTTTTATGAGCATTGGTTTAGAATATTGAAGAATATCATAAAATGACTCACATTTAAGTTTTTTTTATTAAATATTGTCGTCGCATTTTCATTCAAATAATCAAAGTATGCCTTTTATCTAAATAAAAAGAAGCTGTAAATTATGTTTCTCCATTTCAAAGGAGCGTTATATTATAAAGCGAAATTCTTCTCTGGTCAATGGTTTTACAGTGCGGTTACTATTATAAAGGAAAAACAACTTTTACAGAACGCGTTTTACGACTTCGGAAAAATGACTTAATATTATTGATTCTATCAACTGTTAACCCGTTCAGTCCAGTGATGCCATTTGGCATCATCATGTTTTCTGGTCATATTAAAAAAAAGATAGGGCTGACATCGTTGGTTATTTGGGTTAATAACAAATATTTCATTTTTGGAAAAAAAATTGAAAAATCGAATTATGTGCTTTTTGATATCTTGAATTGTTATAGACGATCAAAAAAAATTTGGAGAAGTGAAATGTTTGGATGTACATTTGGATCCGCGTTTATTTATTGATGATCTAATAAATACGTAAAAAAAAATAATAAAGTAAAGCGTTATTATCTGTACCCAAACATTACAAATACCAAACCATGAAAAATTATACAAAGTTTTTTTTTCTTTTATTATTACGGACTATTAGTAAATCAGAAACTAACGCCATATTTAAGCCATTTGTTTTCGATCAACATCATATATATGAAATCAATAACGAAACAAGCCTTTTCTTGCTAATTTTTTATATTTTAAGAATAAAAATTCGGCTGGTTAACGCCGATTAAACGGATTGCAGTTAAGGGAAAGTCACTAAACTATTTTAAATAATAAAACGGCACTACGGTATACCTACAGTTTGACCATCTTTCTTCAATTGTTATTTAAAAACACAAATGCAGCGATAACTTGTCCTTTAAAAAAGAGCCAAAACTAAAAAGCGAACACACTTCCGATTACTTCATTAATCGATGTTTTTCGTCATTTTTTTACCGTTGAAAAAAAATTAATCTATCCCTATCAGCGATGAAGCTTACTTTTATAGCTATTCCAAAGTAAAGCATTGCGTAAAATTGAATTGCGAGAATATGGAAATGTGCAATCATTATCTTTGCAGCGGGAAGATTAAAAACGAAGGGTTTTCTGGGTAAGGTGAAATAGTTTGCTGCTGTGACCTTCTATGAATTGCAGAGATTTGTTTAAAGTCTCCTTTAAGGTAAATTATCGCGAAAATTCAATTTGGAATAATTTTTTTTCTGTGTGTATTACCCACGCACTTTTATTTAATTTTCGCATGCGTGTTTTTAAGCTGTGCTTTTTCCTTGAAAGTTTTTCTTTCAGTTTTGTAAATTTGGTATTGCTGGGGCCAATTAGCCCTAATTGACAGAAGAAACCATCATGAGTCCTGAAGAATTACCATTTCCAATGATTTATGCTATGTTAAATGCATTGTCTCAGAAACAAGGCATTTACTTGGCATTTATTTTATGTAAATGAGCAATAGTTATAGTTAAATTTGCGTTCCAAAGTAACTCAAAGAAGAAATGTTGATAAGGTTTGTACCAAATAATATTTGCATAATTACTCTTAAAGAAATGGAAGTAAGTTATAACCAAACATAACTAAAAGTTCTCATTTAGATAACTATGGGGAAAGTAGTAGAACATTAGTTATCTTTTATGGGTCTATGAAATGAAAGGAATATTTTTTGTTTTCATTTTTAATTTTTATCTAACTATTATTTTAATACTTTGAAAAATACTTCACTTTACTTACTACGTAGTTAAAATTATTTACGAAATATTTTATCTACACAACATTGTATTTGATATATTATAACGATATTTATAGTCTAAAATTAAATAGTTGAAATATCATAACTTGGTACAAAATATAGTTATTCCCTTTTGTCTTGCTTATTTGTAAAAAAAAATATAAAATAATAAATTCTTTAATTAACAAACTTTATCCTTTATTATTTTCTTTTTTTGTTTTAGATTATTCAAGTATAGCACCAAATTCAAACAGTTGAAATCATATACGAAAATGTATCACAAAAA
This sequence comes from Hylyphantes graminicola, assembly GCA_023701765.1. NCBI lineage: Eukaryota > Metazoa > Arthropoda > Arachnida > Araneae > Linyphiidae > Hylyphantes > Hylyphantes graminicola. Next base: position 47,234,792 of record CM043115.1, on the reverse strand, counting down.
GAAAATACATACGTAAATATGATGAACAGAGTACATTTTGTGCCAAGTGAGGTATACCATAAATAAAATTTACTTTTTTATATTTTTTTAACAAGAATTACTTCTAAAACCTTAACCATTTGAAAAAATTGATAGATAATAGGTGGATATTTATAGCTTTGTTTTTGCAAATTTATTATTAATAAAGATTGCGTAATTTACAAAATTGTGTATTATTTCATATTTAAAAAATAGTTTTATTAATGTTTTTATTATTATTTTATTATATTTTTTAATGGTTCATGGTATTAACCACTTCATGTACCCTATAACTGTTTACAAATGTTTGAATTCCATTATAATTACATAATTAACTACTATTTAAAATCTTCAGCATTTTTTTTGCTCTAAATCTTAGTACTATTTATTACAAAAAACCGCAGTTAGCCTACATATTTGCATTTTAATCTAACAAAGGAAAAATATATGTAATGTATCTTATGATAATAGTTTCATCTCGTTTAACCCTTACAAACCCGATTACAAAATCATTTCATGACACTCAAAACATTATAACCTTGTTTTTTTTTGTATTTTGATTTTTGTTTCATTACTTAACATCATCCTCTTAAAAAAAACGATAAATAAACTCCGGCATAGATTTTATTTTATGCAATGCTTAAATTTTTATTTCTTCGATGCTTTTACTTCTAATTGTATTAAATTTTTGTTTTTATCAAGAACAAACATGATCTGGCAAGCGCTGTTTATTCCCAATCTCTATTAAGTTATGATTAATTTTGGGGATATGTAAGATTTTCGCATTCAATTTTATGCTTATCCTGAATCATTTTCCTACACAGATGACTTCCTACGATGACATAACCTACGCAGAGCTAGCCCTATCCCGATCACAGCCAGCAACCATTCGTGCGGCATCCGCCTGGAGCCCCCCACAGAATACGCCGATATTCGGACTTCCAGAACAGCCGGGGCACATTCCCCCAAGCCCTACGACGCCCCCTGCTCGAAGACCGAATCGGCCCCCAGGAAGTCCGCTCGTCATCGCGCTCCATGCCTGTCAGGGTGGTAAGCATTTCATGTTTGTACTTCTTTAAATAAAAGTTACACGGGAAAAATCAAATACGATTGATTATGTAGTAGAGAAGTTTCCATAAGAAGGCCACTTTGGCGAGCGATTGAAAGGCGAGTGATCGCCCAAACTTGTGCAAAAGAAATCAGTTCCTCCCACAGAGATCATAGTTTAGCAGTAAATAGAGTAATAGAGTTGGCAGATAATCGGACGTCTGACCTCCCAATGCTGAACGAGTCGGGAATCGCGCAAATAGCTCCCAGAAGAGCAAAAAGCAGTGAAGGTCAGTGGGGGGGGGGGTTTGTAGGTCACGTGATCCTCCACTTTCAATACTGTAACTACTTATCTCTGTGGGGGATTCCGTGGAGCTACCAAGATTTGGCAGGCGATTGACGATCCCGACCATCCAGCGAAGAAGAAAGAGAGAAACGGTTTTCTTGGTCGCCAATGTTCGCCAAGCAGACAATTGCAGGCGTCCGCTAATAAATCAATCGGTTCTTCCCGTGTAGCATCTTTCGTATATGAAGAAGCTTAGTGGAGAACGTGGCTATGTAGTGACAATTTTGGGGTTGGGTAAAAAAAAAATGAGATATTTATTGTACAATGAACAGGTTATGTCCTATGTAAAGCTAAAAAGGTTCCCATCTTTTCCTAAACATGAAGTTACTTATATGTTGTAGGGTACCATTTGTATTGACGTTTTTTAACGTATATAAGTGCAAGCGAAAAAACTTCAGAAAAAAGCTCATTTTCTGGTTTTTACTTTTCGATCACTTAGCACGTTATTCGCACTAAGCTATGTCATTTGTTAACCCTTTGATTCCACATGTGTAAGGATTCTTTGTATGTCTTATTGGCGTTCGTAAAGATTGATCGGTAATGATAATGAATATATATTTTTGTTTTGTGCTTTTTTGAAGTAAATAAATATGTATAAGCATCATAAGTTTCTTGTGAGGGTAAGTGTAGAAATTCAAACATTTTAAACAATAGTGTTTTTATTTATTATGCATAAAAATGGGAGCAAAGCATTTTTTCTTCATGTAAGAGACAATAGAAAAGTTCTGATTTTTTTTTTAAAAAACATATATAAAACTGGTAATCTTAGAATTGTTTAATTTTCGCTTAGATATGATGAGCATAGATAATCACGAAATGTTTTTATTTTTTCCTCTACTAAACAATATATTATTTGATTTTGCATGCCTCATGATATGAGAATTACTACAATATAAGTGTTTCATTTCTTAATTAAAGGGAAATATTGAGTGTGTCATGATTGACAAATATGTGTGGAGTATAAATAATGTTATAAAAATAGCTTAATTAATCAACCAAGTTAGATATCAGTGCAAAGGCGTTTATGTGCGTTCACCTGCACCAAGCAATTGTATTAACCACAACTTAGTTTTCCAGTTTTAGTGATGCACCACATCCTTATTACCTTGGCTAGACATGCAAACGAGCACTTTTCATTCTTTTTATAAATTGGAAAAAAAGTCAGCATAAGTATCCTATGTTTCATAAAACTTCCAGTGAATAATGCAGCTCCCGGAGAGTGTTTTCATAAGGAATAGGGAGAGATACGCAGAAAATGAATTGTGTTAAAAACCTTTTTTGGACCATTACCTGATGTGTTGACATTTTCTAGTCCAGCTTGTATTGTTATTTCCGAATATGATACAATTGGGGTCTACGCACGGGCGCGTTCTACTGTTCACTACTTGTTTTAGGTTTTTTGACCTTTTCGCAAAAACCTTTGGTCTTTTTTTTTATTCATTTGGAATGACTTTTTTTTCAGCCCCAATATGTTTATTTGCATTGTATCCTAAGAATTTCGCATCCCAAGCTTTCACCGTTTGGACGACGTTTTTCACGATGGGCTAAGTGACGGTTTGTGGAGGAAGCATGTCTAACACACTCTCTGCGCCACAAAGCATCCAGCTAATTCTTTGTCCGCGCTGGCTAGGCGTTTTTTTTGCTAAAAAGGTCCTTAGGAGAAAATTAAATAGGGTAAAGTCTATCCCTTCTCCACAAGAAATAACCTAAGATATGACAACCGTCGTTAACGATAGCAAACGAGCTTTTTTAACTCAATCTGAGATAATTTTCACTTATTTCGGTGTCGAAAATGCACTTGCCCTATAGGAGTAAATTTCACTCTTTTGTTTTATTAAACATCTCACAATATTAACTATAAACGAGCGATTTTAAGGTGATTATAGGTGCGATTTAGGGCAATTACGAGCTATATAGGAGTTAATTTCACTCCTTTCCAGTGTCGAAAATGTACTTCTTCTATAGGAGTGGGTTTCACTCTTTTGTTTTAAGAGTGTTGATGGTCGACTGGCTACTCTTGATAATGGCAATTGCTCGCGCCCTTGAAAGAGTCATTCTTATATATTAGTTGTAGGTACTTTGGAGATTTTATTTTTGGTGTGTCTATAGCTTTGCCGAAATGTGAATGTTAAGTTAAATGAAACCATGTGTTCGATAGATAACCTCGTTTGCAATTTCTTGGAAATTACTGTCATCAAGATCTATTAATGGTGGCAGAACTCCAATGACTCTCAAATTGGCACTCATTGCCGGGCATTCAAAAAAATTGGTTTGGTGTAAGCTGCGTATCTGGACAGTTGTCACAGTTTCTATACACCTTCCTGCCTTCTTTATCTATTTTATTGCAGCCGTGGTGATTGGTTCTTAGTCTGGCAATGGTTTTTTTATGTAACTATCTGCATTTAAATTACAAAGAAGGTGGTTTGTTTGAATAGACTATTATCTTAATTTAGATTTAGAGATTGCATTTGCATCTTGGAGATAAACTTTATTATTATTATGATTAATGTTAAGATTTCTGGCTTCCTTGGCTTTGGAGAACTGAAGTTTTGCAATAACACCCTTTATATAAAAAATTAAAGCTTTATGATAATTATTCAACCAGGACCCGAGCCATCACCCTACTTCACAATCATAGTATAGAATAGTATTCACAAAATGCTGACCTTTATTCCCTCTGGAATTTACCGCATCAAAATATCCCTCACCAAAAAAAAAAAAACAATCACAAACAAAAACAGGGAAGAAAAAATAGTTTGTCTGCTGCGAAAATCAAATCAAATTCTTCTCCATTATCTCTGGGAACACCTAATCTGGAGGAATTCCTCGGCCATGAGAAAAATGCCAAAAATAATAATCCACTCTCCCTAAAAAAGATCCTAAAAAAAGAGAGAAAGTATTAGATTCCACAACCATGATTGATTTCATACCGGCATCTGTAAAAGAAAGATGATTTGGTTTTGTGCACCCCCTACCCTTCCGTTTTCCCTGGGTAGTAGCTCAATTTCTGTGGATTTTTATATTTATTTCTATTGCAAAGCTCTATTTCCCATCATATGGTCATTCAGAAGAAATTGCTGCAATGGCGACACAATGAGTTTGATGTACATTTTTTTGTCTTTTTGGTTTCCTGTACTGCTTTTTTTGGTGTTGATGCTGATGGTATATGAATACAGGGCTCGGTTTTGGTTTTGATAGGATTTAGTTGTGTATATTAATTTCAGTTATGTATTGTAAGTTATCAATAAATCAAAATAAGTTACGATACATTTATAAAAATATTTTTTTAAATTTAATCAGGTGATTAAGCATAACATTTTTGTAACAAGTTTATTTCCAATGGAAATGAATTGCTACAATATAACTATCGAATTCATTTTTAGGTCAAATTTGAAACTGTCATTAAACATAAAGTCTATAAAATTTTAAGAGCGTTATTTTGTAAGAAAACATTTTCCCTATAAAATAACTAATAACTTTATAAATATATCATATCATCTTAACATCTATAACTATATGATAAAAGTTTGGCATCCATGAGTGTGCATTATAGTCGTTTATATTAAAATCTACAGGGTGTACTAATATATGTTTCTACTAAAACTTTAAAAATGTCTATTGAATAAAATATTGGTAACATTTACTTACATAAATTGTTATTGAAATTGAATTTTTGAGTGCAGAAACCACTTCAGTCAAAAAAATCCGAAAACTCGTTTTCAATAAAAATAAGCGTAGAAAGGCAAGATGCGTGTTGGGTGCAAAAACTACGTTAGTCTGTTGAGTAGTTCCGTAAATACAGGACGTTTGTTTTGAGTGTTGAGTGCAGAAGTAGAGGAAGAGTTATTACGTTTTTTCTAACTCTTGAAAAATTTGAAATTTGTGACTGACGTTGTTTCTGCACTCACCGAATCAATTCTTCGGTAGACAAATCAAATGTGTGGTCCTACTTATAATAACAGACCGAAGAAAGTATCTATGTAAAAGAAATGCCAACATGTTAAATATATTCTCGACAGTGTGTACGATGTCAATTTTAAAAAGTTGTGTAGGAAGTTTACTCATATGTCGGCTCGTCACTTGAATGTAGTTCTGAATTATGACGTCCGTCTCAATAGCCCTCGTCAACTCTAGTGCGACATAATTCAACTTAACCCTAACACTACCTGTACTATAAGGACACTTGCTTTAAACTTGATTTAATCTCTAGTTCAAACTAGTGCTTTGGGGCCCGGATGGGCGAGCCGAGTGGTTTGGACCATTACCTTAGCAGTCTGTGCGCTGTAACGGGTGCGGGTCCGATACCCGCCTTCGCCCTTCCTTTCTCTGTGTCTGTAAAAATTCTTCTTTGTCGGCCTCACTTGACGAAGGCTTATAAAGCGGTTCTCTGATAAAACACAAAAGCTGGAATATATATGTATCTACCCTTACCGCCAGCTAGTGCGTAAAATATTAACGTCATGTATTTATTTTCAGATACCAGAAGAGTGCCAGCCGAACATCGGTTCTGTATGACGCTAAATCATCTTCACGCTATCACCACTGCCTTTTAAGATTTACTTATACAAAAAGTGAGATACTTACTCAAACTCTCCAGCTGAAGTTTCAGCATATTGCTGAATGTGCTTTTTTTACAGTGAATCAAAAAAGGACAAAACTGCAGAACTCATAACATCACTTTCACTGAACTGTAAAAAATACTTTAATGTGCCTCTTACTATAAAAAAAACTTTTTTGAAATGATGGGGCAAACGACCATTTTTTGCACCAAAATACATGTAAGTGTATGCTAAGATTGTACATTTAAAAAGAGAGTTAGGGAAAGAGCATATTTTATGGCTGGGCACACATTTTTATTTTTGTTTACAGGATGTATAATGTGATTATAGAATTATATATATGATGAATTGTTTTATCAATTGTAAAGTTTCAAAATTGTATTATACAGTTTTTAATTTCATCGTGAGAATGGAGTATAGTTTTAATGGAAAAGAGTTGACATATTTTTAATTAAAAATCTAAAAAAATAATTATTGGGGACTCGCTAACGATTCCTGGTCAATGTAATTTAACTAAGGTTTTTCAAGTATTCACCTTGATTAGAAAAATGTGTAATTTTGGTTGTCATGTTTATCTTTTCATCTTATGCATAAGATGGCAATTATTTCTATTTTATTTATCTTCTAAATTTGTAAGTGTTATTGCAGTTAATTTTTTTGGATGTTTTACCAAAAAAAAGCCCAGAAATAATATCGGGAAATGTGTTTTGTTGGATATTTACGAACAGTATTATCATTTCTCTTTGTATTGCTCACTATATATTTAATGTTATCCAAGATGGAGATTCATTATATTATTGTATATACATCAATGTCAAATAATTTTCTCACAATAAATAGTTCTTTCTAAGCCTTGTTTGTACTGTTTGTTATTAGTTTACATTTCCGAATTCGTCATAACTTAGAAATGATAGTACAGTATTGTGCATCCAATCGAATATAAGACGTAGGATAAGGCAGTAAAAATTTCACTTTATTTTTAATTAACGATATTTCATGATTCGGCATTTTAAATATTGTTTTTGTTTTATATTAGTAAGTTAAAGAACATGTGGGAAAAAATTGGGAACTTTTGTTTTACCTAGTAGAAGATTCTTAAAATTAAGTTTGCCATCATATATATGTTATAGCGTTATGTTTTCATGAGATTGAATTTAATTAACATTGAATGAGATTTTAATTTAAACTGAAAACATAAATTCTTATAAGTTTAAACTTTATTTCTATAGAAGATGCGGTTAAAACATCTGATACATACTTTACATTTTAATCAAAAATAAAGTTATTGATATTATAAATTTCTAAAAAGTATGTGCATGTCTGGAAAACCTGACAGCCAAGTGACGAGTTTATAAAAAAGGTAAGGTTTTTGGATGTTTTTTACTAATGTATTAGTCAATAATAGATACTATAGTGACATATATTGCATCATACGGGTAGAGTTTTCATCAGCTTTTTTATTAATATATAGACATCTTTTTTTTTTAATTTGGAACAACTTCTCGTTAGTTTTACAATTTTATGTTTGTTTATATTGTTTGGTCAAATATTAAAAATTATTATATTACTGACACAATGAGCTAAGTTTGCAAAGTTCGGTTCATGTTTTTTACGAAGCATGGATAGAACTCATGTCGCGTATAAGTTTGAATAATCTGCCTTGTGACCCCAGTTTGACTTCAATAGTATACTGAAAAGTGAAAGTTTATATTAAAAAAAAACAAATACATAGTCACGTACACTAAAAAGACACCGTTTAGTACCAGATATTATAAATCAGGTTATAATAAAGTGCATTAATAGTATAATTTTTCGATTTAAATAAATTTAAAAGCATTGAAATTTACCCAACTATTCCAAAATCATAAAAATATTTTCAAAGGCAATAAAATGAAATATCAGTTGAATAAAAATTATTGTTCCTCGCATATAACGTGTTGCTTCTTTTACCAAGTCACTAGTTGGCGACACTTCTTATAGATCATTTCCAATGTAAGGCAAAAGCAAAAAGCTATTATCATAAGAAAACGAATCACAGTCTTACTATCATTATTGTTTGTATTCTTCTATCGAGTAAGGACTTCATATTAAAAAAAAAAACAAGAAGAAAACATCCTAAAAATAGTATGAGGTCCAGTGGCTTAGTCTTTTTCTTCACATTGCCAGGCTACAAGTCCAGGGATCGAGTCCCAGATTAGGTGAGATTGACTTCATTAATATTTCAGTGGTTAGATAAAAATTGAGGATGAAGCATGCATGCCCACCTAACCGGGCCATATGCCTAGCACCCAGATTCCTTGGTTAGCAAGCTGAAATATAGCTGCAAAGTAAATATCGATCGATGTTCAGATGTCATAAAATAAAGTATTAGATCACATACTCACATTTGGTAGTGCTAATAATGTACACTTTATTATAAATATTACAAAGATATATAAAATTTTTTGGGTCTATTTGTACACTAAGGGTTCTATAGTCTGTTTAGTAATCATATTTAAAATTATATTCATCTTTTAACACATTTGTAAAACTGTAGATAATTTAGTACCTATGATTAGGTACTGAAGTACTAGTTTATCAACGAATTTTTTTTTTATTAAATGTCATCAATCAATTTGTTTTATATTGTAAAGAAACATTTAATAAATCTAACCAACATATTATGTCCCGAGTAACAAATTTAAATTTAAAAAAATCCTCTTACTTCAACAAGTCAAGATGAGTGGAAAACAGAAATACATCTTGGATAAAAAACAATAATTTTGGAGCTTTTATCTTTACTCCACTTGTGAAATAAAACAGAATTGTCAGGTTAGCTTTGGTAAGTGATGGATTTCAAGTATTAGATTTTTTTTTAAGTTGTCCTAAAAGTTAAACAATTTTTGTACTATGTTACGGTAGGAAATTATAGAAGCCAGCCGAATATTATGATTTATCTATGGTTATATGACACTATGATGGATATGTTAAGATGAAGATGGATTGACTATTGAAACCTTAGCACCACAGAATATATATATAAAATGGAAGATATCGAAATATATAAACTGTAGTCCAAATGATTTCTTTCTTTCTATAAAGTAGTTCATACGGACAACTTTTAGTTCTCAATAATGGTCATTTTTTACTGCCTTATTTTTATTAATTTTAAATATTTATATTTAATGCAAAATAATTATACGCAAAATAAATTTGTAACATTTTTTCTGCTGTATTTGTGATGAAACAATTCATAGCTTCACGTTTGCTTGTTTTTTTAAAAGTGGCTGGTGGATCAAGCATTTTTGTAGACCCGGTGTATTGCCCAGAACTGAATATCAGTAATTATCCACATTTTTAACACTATTTAGGTGGCTTTCACTACCAATTTTAGCTCTCAGATTCTAATGAAGATTATTTCCGTTTGTAAAATTATGGAATGCGGTGCAGTATGTTTTATTTTGAGCATAGTATGTTGTGATAAAATGCTATTGCAAAACTTGGCACAATTTTTACGTCACTCAATATATGTCAAACGTATGATCCATTTTGAAAGTAAAAGCTTTTATCTATAAAGGAAACTTGAAGTAAAATAATTGTTTAAACAATCGTAGAAGAACATGAATAGTTCTAGTTGAATTTTTTACAATAATTTGTTGGGTTGATTTACTGTTTTTTATGTTTTTAACTTATAAAATGTTAATATTCTCATTACAATATGTATTTTAAACGAAAAAAACTTAGGAACAATTAAAACATATTAGAAGCTTAAGTTTAGAAAATTTATATTGAAACATGAAAATACCTAAGAACTTTGAGCTTAATTATAACTGCATAAAAATATCTTTTAATCTACATTCGAGTTTTGGAAACTTTAATTTTTCTCTAAATGTACAATAATTCCAGCTGTCTTCACACTTAGTTAAACAGGTGATGGGGAAAAAATAAAACAAATAATTATTCGAATGATCTATAAATTACTAGATTAAAACTATTTCATAAATTTTAAAAAAATTACTTGCATTTCCCATATTGACCTCAACCTTAAAAAATAACAATCATGAATTATTAAATAACATATAAATGCCCATTTCACATCCTCTTATACATTTTAACCAAATATATATATAATAAATAAACTCTTTCTTAATACTTAATATTGTTTCTTTTTAATACCATGCATGAAAAACGGTTTTTGGTTTACTATTTTGTGATAAATAGTTCGAAAATAAGTTAAATTATTTTTTCTTAAAAATATTGTTCAAAAATGTAAAAGATTAGAGCAACCTAAATTATCCACAATTTGTTTCAGACAAAGCTTTCCATAAAATAATACATAATTACTAAACCCTATTTAGTAACTAAGTAACTGTACCATAAAATAATTTTTTTAACCTCAAAGCTTATTTATCTATTATAACTTGACAAGAAAATCATGCTTAACGTTTTAATCAGAATATGATTAAGATTAAACGGCTTGTTATCTGACATAAAACCATGGGCTGATATAAAAATGCATCACTATTTTTCATCTTTATTTTTCATTACCTCGTAGATTCCGTCTAACTCATAGGATCCAAGGGTTTTAAATTACCTTAAGTAATTAATGGGGCACTGTATTTTGAGTAAGGTTTAAATAAAAAGCAAGATAAATCGGTTTTAATTTTTCTTCAGGGCAACTTTTTTTTTTTCTTTCAGCAGCGAAAAAGAGCAATTTCCTCTTTTTTGTTAAAAGGAAAAATAATTTCGTGGCATTCTGCAGATTCCACCACTTGGGAAGTTTAGGAGTTGGAAAGAGAAATGCTATGTATAAAGAGTGTATCATGAAACAAGATTTAAGGATACTTAGAAATGAAATTCTATAAAACAAGTTGTCTCTACCGACCAAAATTCTTCGGATATGTCGGAATAGGTAAGAAATTAGACTTAAAAAATGCTTATTTAAAAAAAAAGCACAAAGCAACTATTGAGATAAAAAAAGGTAATGCTCATACTTATCTTCAATTCTTTTAAATAATAAAGACCACCTTGTAAATTTTAGTTTTTAATTATTATATTGGTCAATATATTTTTTTAATCAAAAAATTGTGTTTCAATGGACCGGAACGTTTACTTACAAAAACTGTTTATTAACGGTTGCGTTGGGTGCCTATTCAGGTGTGGCTCGTCACTTGACTGTGGTTCTAAAATACGACGCCCGTCGCCAATAGCCCTCGTGTAGCTCTAGTGCGACGATAATTCAAACCTAACCTAACCAAAAACTGTTTGAAGGATAGTTGAAATGTAAACCGAATATTTTTAACCATTGAATAATTCTAGAATTTTATCGGCAGATTTATTACAAAATTTTTTAAATCATTATCGTCAAATGGGGGAACTTCGATTTTGGAGGAGATCTAAGACACAAGTTTTTTTCTATAAAGCTTAAATAATTGTGCACCTTCGTAGGTTTAATGTATATTAATAAAAACTGAAAAGTTTAAAACAAGCGATGAAGAAGTTAATTTTCCAATTTTCTTCATTATTGTAGGCTCTTACATCTTGAGAAATTCTATATATAATGAAAAAAGTTTTCGTAGCTCTGTTACATGACATCTCATTTGCGATCTAAAGTAATCAATCAAACTCAAAACTATTCATTCACTCTCCGCTAGAATTAGTTTGATTAATTGCGGAAATAAATGAAGGTGGGAAGCGATTACCATTTACATAAAACGGAAATCATGAACCGAAACTATCGAAATCCACAACCAATTAAGGATTTTACAAAAACGTAATAAAAGAAAAATAAAAACAATTTATGTTCAATTTATAGTTGAAATGCATTGTAATTTTACTTGCTCTATTGAAATTTGAATAACTTATTTGATAAACGTGATGAGTGAGAAAAATGTGAAATCGAGAAAACGGAGTTTCAATTTTTCGTTTGCACTTAAAAATGATTAAAACGGCAATTATAAAAGGTAAAAATATATACTTACCTTAAAGTTGGTAAATTGGTAGCAACAAAGCAACTATTGAGATAAAAAAAAAAAAGGTAATGCTCATACTTATCTTCAATTCTTTTAAATAATAAAGACCACCTTGTAAATTTTAGTTTTTAATTATTATGTTGGTCAATATTTTTTTTAAATCAAAAATTTGTGTTTCAATGGACCGGAACGTTTACTTACAAAAACTGTTTATTAACGGTTGCGTTGGGTGCCTATTCAGGTGTGGCTCGTCACTTGACTGTGGTTCTAAAATACGACGCCCGTCGCCAATAGCCCTCGTGTAGCTCTAGTGCGACGATAATTCAAACCTAACCTAACCAAAAACTGTTTGAAGGATAGTTGAAATGTAAACCGAATATTTTTAACCATTGAATAATTCTAGAATTTTATCGGAAGATTTATTACAAAAAAAATGAAAATCATTATCGTCAAATGGGGGAACTTCGGTTTTGGAGGAAAACTAAGACACAAGTTTTTTCTATAAAGCTTAAAGAATTGTGCACCTTTCGTAGGTTTAATGTATATTAATAACCACTGAAAAGTTTAAAACAAGCGATGAAGAAGTTAATTTTCCCATTTTCTTCATTATTGTAGGCTGTTACATCTTGAGAAATGCTATATATAATGAACAAAGTTTTCGTAGCTCTGTTACATGACATCTCATTTGCGATCCAATGTAATCAATCAAACTCAAAACTATTCATTCACTCTCCGATAGAATTAGTTTGATTAATTGCGGAAATAAATGAAGGTGGGAAGCGATTACCATTTACATAAAACGGAAATCATGAACCGAAACCTTCGAAATCCACAACCAATTAAGGATTTTACAAAAACCTAATAAAAGAAGAATAAATACAATTTATGTTCAATTTATAGTTGAAATGTATTGTAAATTACTTGCTCTATTGAATTTTAATAGATTAGTTAATAAACGTATGGTATGGTATGGTAGCTGCGGAAATAAAAAAAGTACCACTAGTGATTATTTCAGCCATTAGTCATCCTGTAGAATCGGACCTTTTTGAGATTGTGAACAATTAACGTTCTGAGTTAATTGCATGACACAAAATTTGCATAAGGGGCCGTCTTCATATTAAAAATGTTACGAACTTTGAAATTTCCAATAGCAACACCCAATTTTAATAACTTAGAAATGTTAAGGACTCTCGAAAACCCTTAAATATAAGTTTTTGTTGCATTTGAATGAATATTAGATGAGTTATTCAATCGAATCACTTGTGTGTATCTTTTGGGGACCATCTCTAAATGACAAGCAAGCATACATGCAAGGCCGTCTTTATTTATCAATTACACATGTAATCTTATACACAGTCCCCTAAAGGGTAATTAAAAAATGTTTTGTGATTTACTCAGCAAATTATGAATAATTTTTTTTAAAAAAAATTGGGATTTCGCTTAAACTTCTTGTCTTGTATTTATTTCTGTAAAAATATTAAGGGGTTTCTATTCATATTTTTTAAAAAAAAAATAATGTAATAATTATTAAAAAATATAAAAATCGTTTTAAATACCCCAATATTGAATGCATTTTGTTTGGGTTATTATAATTTCTTTTCAGTAAAAAAATCGTTTCATTATCTTAATTATTTATAGATTGGGATAGTTTTTTATGTGCAACTCATTTAACATTATGGGACTTAAACTTTGCACGTCTCTAACTCCCCTAATAATGCTTAAAAACTAACAAAATTTGGCATTTCGTATTAATATAGGTCATAGATTTGAAATATGGACTCAAAAAGGGGTGTTACCATTGGAAATTTTAAAGTTAGTAACATTTTTAATATGAAGATGACCCCTTATGTAAAATTTGTGTCATGCAATTTACTCAGAATGTCAATTGTTTACAATTTCAAAAAGGTCCGATTCTATAGGGTGACTAACGGCAGAAATAATCACTAGTGGTACTTTTTTTATTTCCGCAGCTGTACATATGTATTTCAGCTTATGTGCTCGTTCAGAGAACCGCTTATAAGCTTTCGTCAAGTGGGAAAGACACAGAGAAAGTTTTTTTACAAGCGCACGAGACACACAAAGAAAGGACAACAAAAACACATATACAATAACAACATTTATTGACGGTCACAAACATACATGCCTTACCGGGATTCAAACCGACCTCATTCAGCTTCAAAGGCTAGCATCCTAACGATTTCGCCACCAGGGCGGCAGGATAAACGTGATAACTGACAAAAATGTAAAATCGAGAAAACGGAGTTTCAAGGTTTTTCGTTTGCACTTAACAATGTTTAAGGCAATTATAAAAGGAAAAAAGAATACAGGGGAAGCCTTTTATCTTTTAATCAGGGGCTAACATGTTGAAAAATATCACTTCTTCTATTCTTCAACTAAGCCAATTGCCTTACAATGTAAATACAAATTCAAACTGAATTTGATTATTAAGCAACTAGGTATCCATGTGTCTGACATAATATCTCGTAATTTAGAATATATTTCTTGAAAAAATTTAATTACCATAATAAAAATAATTTAATTTATTTTAAGTTTAAGATATCAACAGAAGAAAAAAATATATTTTTCCTGTATTTTGTGAAGTTTAATTCCCTTATGAAACAGTTAAACTGTCTTATTCTGGGAGCTTTTTTCCCATTAAATTTTTTTTCATTAAATGCATACGGAACGGAAATTAAGACCAGTATCTAAACGCTAATTTTGTCCGCTAAGATGACCATACAAAAAATACGGAATTCAAAAATGAAGAGAACAGGATATTTATTAACAACTTGCAGACTAGCAATTGTTGTCATTTCCTTCCGAATATTCAAAGTTTTTTTTCTATTCTTTTGTAAATTCCTTGAAATGAAATTGAATTTAAGATGGTTGGAAGTTTTAATACAGGTGTTCTAATAAAGGAAGAAGCATGTAACTAATTTTATTAAAAAAAGTTTTTACTTATTTTTCGTATTGTGAAAGTCAAATAAATTGAAGTAATTAATTCGTAAGACTTTTACTTAAAAATAAAAATTTAATTAGATACAAGACAAATGGAATTTTGTGGTTTATAATTGTTTTCTTTTTGTTAGGTACTGGAATCGAGAACAATTCTAATTTAATTATTGTTTAAAAAATATATATATTTATAAATTGAATTTTTCAAATGTTTGTTAAAAAAATTCTTTTGCTATTAAATATTCAATTATGACTTTATTTATTTATTTCACTTACATATTTCACTTTAGAAATTAATCTTTTTTACATATTTTCAAAACTGAAAGTATTTTCAAAGTAAATGTATGTTTAAATCATAATTTCTGACCGTAATTTACTTACATTATACCACACATTAAAGTTTAAAATGAACAACATAAAATATAAGTAGGAATAAACATTGTAACTAATTCCACAAACAATAACATATAATTTAAAGATTTTTCATAATACTTTTTTTATAAAATGCTAAACAACTTTTTTTAACGAAAGGATAATAGTAAACAGAGGCATATTTTCCACTTCTTTAATAAAGATCATTGAATTTTTCCATAACAAACAGAATTTCTCAATATTTGAATTAAATGTAACCCAAAATGCAGATTAAAACCTTTCACACAAGCACATAAATTTTCATGATTGGGCAAAAAACTTCAAAAATGAAATATTCATACCCTAATTATAAACACATACATATATATTGCAGAATTCCACTCAAAACACATTGGCACCTTTCGTAATTAGAAACGGTCAAAATATTTATTGGAGTAATAAGTGCTTAATTATTCTCAAATGTTTTTAATGTTTCTGATTAGCCTCAAGATATGCAAAAAAGCCGTTTGGAGCTTTTTCACTGTCTGGCTTTCTTATTAAGAGAGAAGTTGCTGGAAATTTCGATATTGGAAAAGCTTTTGGCTGGAAGGACAAAAGTAAAGCAACGTAATGAATGTTGTTTTTAAAGAGCATTTATGCGTTGTTATTAGCTTTTTATTCCAGTATTTATATACAGATTTGACTGAATTTAAGGGACTTGTAATTAACAACTTTAAGAAAAATTAATTTTAAATAAAAATTTACAAACACAACAAAAGTTTTTTTTAACAAAAGCAAAATGGTTGATGCAATTTTTTAGTTTGAAAGAAGCTGTGACCTGTTGTGTGTGTGATAAGTTTAAATGTTAAAATTATTTAAAGCCCTGCAGCCCTATTTCATAATCTGTAAGTCAATCATATAAAAAATAATTATGGTGGCCCGTCTGTATTGTAAAAGTAATTGTAGTTTCCTAATTATACAAAAAAGTATATTCAGTATATAAATTTTCAACAAACATATAGTAGATTTTACAACGCAAGCTCGATATTAAATACTTATGAAGGTTGCAATAAACTCACCAGAATTTCTTACACAAAATTTGTAAAAACTTCTGCTTACAGTATTTAAAATTATTTAAGGCATATAAATAGGCCTGTTTGAGGGTGAATTTAAAAAAAAAACACACCTTAGATTCAAAATTAACATACGCTGCAAAGCGCAGTTGGCAAGATACTGACTCAAAGATATGAAGATTCCAATATCGAACTTTTGAATTTAAAAAGTTAAAGTTACATTTCAAACTTAAGCAAAAATGCAAAAAATACGTATTTTCGGTAATGATTCACACATATTTTGGTTATGATTATAATCCTAAAAAATGAAGCGTTGCCATATAGAAAACAGTAATACACAAAAATTTTGCTACAAATTCAGCATAAGAGTTAAGCAGCTAAAAAGCATGCGATGGGGGAACATAATGTTTAATTTTATCATTTCCTCATTCATATTACAAACAAAATATCTCTTAACAATATTGAGAAAGAAATAAGTTTGATCGATTTTCAATGGCCTTAGGAGTTGTTAGCAAAATTAGCCATAATATTGTGTGCCTATTTAGCGTTTGATGAAGCTAGTTAGTTATAACTTCTAAGCAAAAATTCATTATTACAAAATAAGTAGTTATATTTTTTAGTAATATTAAGAACGAATATGAATAGGGTTTTTTGTGTCCGTTACTTATCTTTATCAACTGATTGAAACTTTTGAAGGTTTTAATTATTTCCAGTTAAAACCTTTGAGACCTCGATCTTTGAGAATTTTAATAAACATCAACAATCACAAACAAAATAACGTATCAATTTTTTTTATTTAGTAAGATAACGCGTATTTATATTTCAAACTAATTATATGTTGGGTGGAATAGTTATATTCGAAGCTTTAACTTATTACATAGATAAAATTTTTAGCTGTTAGCTTTTTTTAATTATGTAGAAGTAAATATTTATGAAAGCTTTACTATCAGAGTATTCCGAAAACTTTCAAACTTGAATTTGGATCTTTTGCTTAAAATTGAAATTTAAATTTAAATTGAAAGGGATATTTATTATTTGGAATCATAAATCGACTAACATTAGAAACAATGAAATTAAGCATTTGAAAAAAAAAAATCTAGACAATTTCTTATAATTACATGATTAGCCATTTTTAGTCGAGTTATTTTTAAATTTCACAAACAATTCATTGTTTATTTAAATATCCCTGGTCTTTAAACCTCAACAATGCAATTGCTGAGCCTAAAACGTATTTGAAATAACTCTAGTGAAGAGAGGATTGTTCAGTTTCTGTGAAAAGGTCCACAAACTTAAATACTCTAAATAGATTATGTGGACTTTTAAATTACTTTTGGGGAACTTTAATGAAGGATGAACCATGGCATAATTTAATTATTTCTTGCAATGCAGATGTTAACCTATTTAGTGTAAAACTAATAACAATGAAATGGTACAATGAAATTAAGCATTTGAAAAAAAAATCTAGACAATTTCTTATAATTACATGATTAGCCATTTTTAGTCGAGTTATTTTTAAATTTCACAAACAATTCATTGTTTATTTAAATATCCCTGGTCTTTAAACCTCAACAATGCAATTGCTGAGCCTAAAACGTATTTGAAATAACTCTAGTGAAGAGAGGATTGTTCAGTTTCTGTGAAAAGGTCCACAAACTTAAATACTCTAAATAGATTATGTGGACTTTTAAATTACTTTTGGGGAACTTTAATGAAGGATGAACCATGGCATAATTTAATTATTTCTTGCAATGCAGATGTTAACCTATTTAGTGTAAAACTATTATCTAAATGCAATTATGTTTGCAGGCCTTTTAAATATTAAAGCCCGACTGAATATAAACGGAGTTTGAATTATTCGGGTAAACAAAATAATGCTGTCTATTTCGATGAAATTTGTATTATTTAAAAAAAAATGCATTGTTTTCTTAATATTTAATCAATTAATGTACTTGAAATGTTAAATTAAATACAAATATATTAATGAGCGTATTTGAAAAATGGCTTACAAATTAATGTAAGTAATTGGAATAAAAATTTAATGGGAATTTTGCTATTTAATTCTAAAAAATATATAAAGGGCAAAAATGAGCATTAAAATGATATTCAAACGAAATATCTCGTCAATGCAGTAATGTAAATTAGTTACAAATATATTATTTAAGAAAAAGTGCACACACTTTATCTCTCTCTCTCTCTCTTTTTGTTATGAAATACCTTCAGAAAAACGTTATTCTGAATCTTTTAGACTTGTTTTGTTTAAACTGTATACCTCAGCTTACTAATTTGAAAATAATGAAAAAATCATAATACGTAATTGAGAACGCAAAAGCATGTTTGAGAACACTTCCACGCCTAAAACATAAATGTATTAATTCGATAAAACTTCAAAAATTAAGCACAATCAGCCTTTACATCCTTCCATTAACTTTACTAATCAAAATCAACCCAATTAACAAACCTTTGTTTCAGCACACCATTATCGATCGAAATTGAAATGCTAATCAAAAACAAGAATATCCATTTATGCCTGGATTGATCATTACCATTAATTCCTAACCTGTTTCGAGTTAAAAGCCGGCGGGTGGGTGATGGCAACGTCGGTCCTTTACTTGTTGTAAAAGTTGTTTTGGAAAGAATTGACTGTTATTTTTATCTGCTCACTGGCAGTATGGTCCCGCCTTACTGGGAACCCGTTAACTTAGCATTGCTTCCTTTTAGAGGCATGCTTACTTGTGAAAATACACTCAAAATCAAAACAAAATTAAATTTGTGTTGGCGCATGCGCACTTGAAAAAGCAAACACTAATAGAGGATGAAGCAGAATTAGGGCGAGCGCATATCTCAACCAAACTCAATCAATCAAACTAATAGAGGATGGCGTCAAGCATCCGTTTCGGCCCGGTCGCATATTTCTATTCCTTACATTCAAGCGACACTATGACAGTGACGTCAGGCTACTGGGCGGGGAAATGAAAAGTCTTTATGAAAGTGTCTCCTGAAGCGAATAAAGGGCAATCAAAAAATTGTGATTGCACTGCGAAAATTTACTTAAACATTAAATTAGATATTGCCAAAGAAGACTGACAAATTTGTAAGGGTTCGTATTGATTTTTTTTAACAACATGACTACTATTAACTATCATACAATGGAACAGAACATTTATTATATCTAATAGACACATATAGCTAATTCATAGAAACATGTATTCAGTAATTTTTAAATCATTAAATAGGACAATGAGAAACAAAGTGTTTTATATTATTAATATCAATAATATATTGCACACAAAATAATTTCTAGTTAAAAAAAATATTTATTGAATCCCCAATTAAGGGAATGTAATTACATTATCACAGGCTTTGTGAAATATATAGGAATACATTTCGAATATAGGCATAGATTTCGAATCCGGTGTATTATTTGCGAACATGTTATTGTTTTAGCAGGGTAAAAATGAAGAGCAGGGTAAAAATGAAGCTTAACTATTTTTAGGTACATGATACATTAGGCGGAAGCCTTTGAAACCTGCATATTAATTGCACATTCGATTAAAAACATTAATTAAAATAGGAGGGGAGTTCTTATTTAATTCTGATGTATTCGGAAAAAGGAATATTTTTTAAAGCTATTTTAGTAAAATTCAAGAATGTTTTTTTTTAATGTTTGCTATAGTATGTAAGATTTAGTTGCTGTACTTGAATATTAGGGTGGGGCGAAATTTTTTTTTTATTTTATTTCGGATCGCTATAGCGCGGAAAAGTTGCCATTGGTAAAGACATGAAAAATGCACTAATTTTTTTTTATGACTATATCTTCCGTTCGCGCAATGCCATCAAAGTTGGCAAAAATTGTCAAAAACCATAATTTTTCATAATTTTTTTAAACCCGATATATGATTTTAATTGCTTTCCTATATCATGTTGTACGATTAAAATTTACAAAAACTTAAAATTTTGAAATTTAGCAGAAAATACGAATTTTCCTAATTTTATACTACGTTGAGTGGTCGGAAGATCTGACACAAATGTATAATAACTTATTATACTATATATTATAGCATTTATTATTAATAAGTACTATAATATTCTGATTTTACATACTTTTAGTAGTTAATTCATGATATAGGAACGTAATTAAAAATATAATTATAAAAAATTACGGTTTTTAACAATTGTTCGCCAACTTTGAAGGCACTGCGCGAACGGAAGATATGGCAATAAAAAAAATAATAATTAGTGAATTCTTCATGTTTTTACCAATGGCAACTTTTCCGCACTATAGCGATCCGAAATAAAGTAAAAAGTTTTTTTCGGCCCACCCTATTGAATATAGATGGCAGCACGAGCAAAAAATCGAGATCTAAAATCTGCCATTTGGCGCTCAGAACATCTAAAATTATCAAGCTATAATAATCATCACTTCAATTTTACAGATAAACACCATTCAATATTTTTTTCAGCTAATTTTAGTATTTTTTGTGTGAATAATTAAAATCTCGAAATAATGATAAACCCTACAAGTACAAGACAATAATTCTTAGACAGACAACGCTCATTCGCTCATTGCACCAAGACGGCCAATGATTGGTTACATTTATTTCGTTCCCGCCCAGCAAGTCTGACGTCACAGTCATAGTGTCAGTTGAATGTAAGGAATAGAAATATGCGGTCCGGTCAATGTATTTTCAAGCCCTGTTATGGTCCCCCACGTGGATGACGGTTTTTTTTTTAAACTAATTATATTAATTAAAAATCACAATCAAATATGAAAAACTGAGCCTCTGGTGCACACGTACATATTAAAGGAAT
Source organism: Hylyphantes graminicola (assembly GCA_023701765.1). Classification (NCBI taxonomy): domain Eukaryota; kingdom Metazoa; phylum Arthropoda; class Arachnida; order Araneae; family Linyphiidae; genus Hylyphantes; species Hylyphantes graminicola. The sequence goes on along the minus strand of CM043115.1, from coordinate 47,213,683 downwards.
CTAGATTGAAAATTTCGAATTTTTTAGAGCAGTCTAAGTAGGTCTTTTGCGATCCACAGACAGACAGACTCTTTCTTTTATTACTATATATTTGTAACCCTATGCTTAGAACTGACAGATGTGATCGCAAATGCATAACATCCCTATTGCAAGACTATACAGGGTGTCCCAAAAGGTCGTTTACAAACTTAACATGCTGGTCTTTCATATCATGATAAACAAGATTTACATATTAACTTGTATCTGGAAATTAAAACTGCGTATGCAAGCAATCGTCAAGTGTAGGTTTGTGTGAAGAGAAAAACGTTTTATCAAAAGCGATGTTAATATGATTTTTATTACAAAACATCATTACATCACAGCAAATGTTAGAAATTCCTTCCAGTCTCCACAATGCACGTTTCATAGCATCGGCGCATGGATTCACGAACCCGTTCAAATTGACCAGGAGCTTCACGGACACGTGCTGCCATGATCTTGGTGATAAGATCCATGTACGATGGTGTATCGTACGCAATGGACTTCATGTGTCCTTACAGGTAGAAATCCAGGGAAATCAGGTCAGGGGATCAGTATTTGACTGATCCGCCTCTACCGATGTATCAATGCAATTTTAATTTTCGAACATAAGTTCCTATGTAAATATTGTTCATCATAATATGACAGATCAGCGCATGTTAAATTTGTAAACGACCTTTTGGGACACTCTGTCCTTAAGGCTATAAGTCAAGCTTGGCTTCCTCTGCCCCATCGTGAAACGATGACATGAAGGTTTCTAGGCATGATTAGTTATCTTTTAGTTTCCCCTTACACCCTTTATGCTTGTAGATCATTTAAGATTAACCTCACAGCCAATCCTCAAACAAGGTAGGTTTAGAAAAACGAAGCTCAGATTGTTTTCTGTAATACTCCATGAGGCGGTAAGGAACTACAAGCTTATATTGCAATCGTAAGCAGTAAATTGTATTCGTAAAGTGGCGTTGACTGTGCTGTGTATCTCGGTCATATTAATGCAGTGTTAAAGCACGGTTTAAAATTTAGCTGACAAAGTAGGTTTGATTTTTGTCCTGACAACAGCTATCCTGGTTTGAAACCCTTCAGTTTGCATCCAGGTGTGCTTCTAAACTGGATTTGCAGAATATAAATGATATCGTTTAAGATGAAATTAGAATATTTATAAATCACAGGTATGCGCACACTATTTCGTCTTATCATTTGTTACGATTCCGATCTCTTTACAAGAAAAGTAAAAAAAAAAAAAATACTAAAAAGTATAAAATATTCACTTCGATGAAGCGCAACTCAGGAACTTTGTTAATGCTATTAGTGTTATCACTAAACGAAATACCGACTATGGTATTTTAAAAGACTATTAAAACGGATCTTAATTATTTAAATAACTTTCAAAAAATTCTTAGTTCATTAAGTTTTTGCATATAAGCTCTGAAAGTAGAAATATACACTTCAAATTAACTTCTTAATTCTCAAATCCAACAAGTTCATCGATGACCAAGAAGATGTAAACAACAGCAGCATTAACAACAATTATTATAAACTATTAAAAAATAAACTAGCACACTCAAATAAATATATGAATCATTAAATATTCGAAGAACCCAAGGAATAATTCTTACAAAATAACACAAACACTCAATCAACCCCTCTTTCGCATAAATTTCAGAGTTTTCCAGCTTCCTCGCAAAATCAGAAATTCTTCGACTCATTAGTGAGACACACCTTTTAATTGTCCACAGAGATTTTAATGCATCCCATTCCTCCGATCCAATTAATCGAAACCCTTTTGCGAGAGGAAGGGACGGTGTCTCGAATTTGAATTATTAATTACAGCCTGATCGCTTTAAAGCCCTCGAAGATTAAATATTTTGCCCTCTTGCTCGTAAATCTTCCTCGGAGGTATTCTTCTGAAGAAAGAAAACGTAAGAAATTTATTTAAAAGATGGTTTAATTTTAGTTCATTTTGTTAAGTATTTTTTGTTAGGGAATTGTCTTTGTTGTAGAGAGGATATATTTAGAATTATTCTTTATGGTAAAAATTTTAATGTGTACACTGTTAATTAGGCAAATTGTTTAGTTAGCAGATGCACTTTCACTTAGCGAAAATTGTGTATTTATTCCGTCTTATTACGCTTAAAGTAATAATTAATTATTCACATGTGACTTAATATATTATTTACATTTTGAATAGCACATTGCTGCATAATATGTATACCTCATTGCTTTTAGCACCGTTTATCTGGGCAAAGCTTGTAATGTACTGTCAAAAGGAGCAAGCAGAACGTTTTGTAGAATTATCAAAAATATATTATTCTACTCAGAAAAATGGGTCAAAAAGCTTTGCCCAATAGCTATTTATTATTGTATCCTTTGTATCTGAAGATATCGTGCAAAAGCCATGAAAACGAGTTAAAACAATTATAGAAAATAAGGGCTAAAATGTGTACATCCATATCCTTAAAATATAAAAAATAACAAAAGCTATTTGTTTTATACTTTAACTGAAGCTTCATTAATATTTTTAATTGTAAATGGAACTGATTAAGTTTTTCTATTCTTATCGCGGAAGCTCTTTGCTTTTGAAATGAAGCAAGCACATGTTAAAGTTTAATTGGGCAAGTCATAATTTCTAATAGTTTACATTCTAGCTGTTGAATTGCGTATAAATTTAATCAATTCCACTCATGCAAAACATACCAAAATGGCTCCTATTAAAATTTTCAGCTTTATCGCTTTAAGAATTTATTCACAAAACTTAAAACGCGTCATTTATAACAACAAAATATCCCTCAGCATACGCCGACGTTGCATTTTAAACGATTTACCCCGCTACAAAAGCATTAATCACCAATTAATAACCATTCTTCACCCTCGCTTGACTTTGGAGCGGCATCCTACACAATTAACCTCCGGTGCAGAAATTAATTTCTTACACCCGTCCGAACCTGTCCCCCGAAAGAATCTCCTCGCTAATGATTGTCATTTTATGCATGTAATGTGGAGTTTATCAGGGCCAGGCCTTGCCTGCTATCTCTTGCGTTTAACCGGAGTTTTACGCACGATATGTCGTCGAATCTATGGGATTTGAATGTGGGACAGCGATGCTCTAATTACACTGGGGAATGGATTATCAGAATGGTGCCGGGGTCTGATAAAGGTGATGGTCTATTTGCTGGAAAAATTTCTGGTGGTTTAGTTTTGTGGTGTAAAATGCAAATTAAAAATGCTATCCTAAAGTTTTTCTTAGTAAAACTGAGTTATTTAGTTATTTATTTTTCGCTCTGTTTTGTTAAGATATATTAAAATACTTTAATAAATTATTTTGGTATTGTTTAGCCCAATTGGTGGAAACTGAAAAAAAAGCTCGGCGTTACTTTAACAAATGTCTGGGCAAAGTTTGTGAAGACGCGAAACTGACATCAAATATGCGTCATCCTTTGAAGTACAATCATGAAAATGCATTAAACTAGTTAACCCCCTTCTTTCGAAAGCTTAGTTGGTGGTTTAGTTTTGTGGTGCAAGATGCAAATTAAAAATGCTACCCTAAATTTTGTCTTCGTAAAACTGTGTTATTTAGTTAACTTAGCTTGGAATGCGCCCTCTATAAGGGAGGGTCATTGGCTTTATAGCCCGTTACATCACTCGCCAGAAGTGACACAGATACAAGAGACACACATAGAAAGGACAACACATATACAAATAACATTTATTGACAAACACAAACATACAAACGCCTTACCGTGAGCCCGAACCCAGAAGCTCAGGTCGGCGTGTTATTTAGTTAGTCATATGTCGTTCTGTTCTGAAAGAAACATATTAAAATAGTGTATTGTATGATTATGGTATTGAAATGCATAATTAGCGGAAAATGAGAAAACGGCAGTGTATTGCATAGGCCTGGGAAAAAGAAAAAGATAAAAGCGAATGACTTTAAATAAGCATAACTACATGACGAATTTTGTATATGTGTTGCCCTATTCTATGTGTTATGTGTTCTAGTTTATTGTATGATTATGGTATTGAAATGCATAATTAGCGGAAAATGAGAAAAAGGCTATTGCATAGGCCTGGGAAAAAGAAAAAGATGAAAGCGAATGACTTCAAATAAGCATAAAGCTTTATACTATCATGGAGAAGCTAGAAACTAGTCTACCCACTTCTTTCGAAAGTCTAAGTGAGTTTAATTTTCTAAAAATAAACACACTTAGTCTCTATCAGTAATTAAAAAGCTTATTTCATACTTGTTGAAGTTGGGGCTTTTGGTGTTCAGTTTGGTTGTGGATTCGATTATCTTAATTATTCCACCAGGGTCTGATAAAGGAGACGCTAAGACTGGAAAAAATTTCGGTTGTTTAAATTTGTGGTAGAAGCTACACATTAAAAATGCTTCTCTACCATTTTCGTTGTGTAAACATTGTTATTTAGATACCTATATTTGATTATATATCCTAAAGAACGCATTGGATATTTAAATGTATTAGTTTGGTATTAGTGTGTTTAATTTTTGGAGAGTGAGAAAACGGCCATTTTATGAAGGTCTGTTAAAACATCTATGGTAAAACGCGGATTATTTTATTTTTGTTAATACCACTATGATATAAGTGTAATTTGGGCTACCATCATCATCTAAATGCATTGTGAAGGCATAATATTTTGTAATGAACATTATATTCGTAACATAAAAAAATATATCTGCTGGAATGTAAGATAGAGATAACTAATGGCCAATTACCATGCTATGAACAAGACTCTTTGTTCTAACATCCTCCATTATGGATTGTTCAGATCGCCATCTTTAATTAACGTAGTATATTATTGTAAACAGTCACTTAATTAAGAAATACAATAGTCGGATGCATGTTATTAACTATGTTTTGATTAAAAGTTAGGACTGTAATGTTTTATAAAATAGAAGAATCGGTGATAAACATATAACAGAATCACTAACAGAGGTTAACAACTACAATAAACAAGTAACCCTATTTAGGATTAATGCATGAGTTTTTCATGAGTAAGGTGGATAAAACGTACTTAAGACTTAAAAATTTGAAAGGTACAATACATATTTGTTAATATGCATCCTCCTAAATCATATACGGTATTGAAATGATCCGAGTCCTAAGGAAGATTAACAATCAATGAAATAATGAATTTGAATGTAGAACAGATATGAGGTAAGATATTAGTAATGGTAGTTATCAAGGTTTATGAAAGTAGATTATCAGAAATTGACGGCATCCTGATATATATGATAAGCGTCTGTTACAGCGATTCAAAGTAATATATGCTTGTTAGTGATAAAATATTAATTTAACAAATTAGTAATTTTAACTTTAGATTAGAATTAAAGCTTGCTAATTAATTGTAAGAAGCAAATTAAGTTCAAAAAGATACGTTAAGATTGCTCAAAGTACGTATCAAAACGTAAAGTTTCACTGTTAAAACTGGAGGTGGCATTTGGCACCTGTAGGGGTGAAAGGACGTGTCCCGTCAGCGACACCCCAACAGGCGTCATAAGGCACCCTTAACTAGGGTGAAGGGATAGCACCCCTAGTCCAGAGTGACCCAGGAAATGAAATGATGGCACCATGAGGGAGAATAAAGGCACCCCTGATTCGGGGTGCCCAGAGGTGCCACAGCAAATATCAATAGCGACCAAGGATTTTATGCCCTTAGATCCTCTATAAAACTGTACATTGAATAATAATGAAACAGAATTAATTGAATAAAAAAAATGATTGTTTAATAATACCTACATCCAGACTCACTCACATATCGGAATTTTTATCCGGATCAAAGGCCGATAACCCCCTGATCTAGTACTTCCAGAGGTATTGATGTGGTATGAGAACATGAAGAACTTTTTGAAGACTACATATTTAACGTTACCCAGCCATCATTAGTCAACACGGTGGTCTTTAGACCGAATACAAGTGCCAATCCTGCAACCATTAGACCCAGAACCAACCCAGCACCGCCGAGGACAGATCCCACAACCCTTCCGATGTGAACACGACGCTTCACACCACTAAGCTACTGCGGCTCAAGATGCATATACCTACTTTTGCTAATTAAAGGCTTCTGAAAATACAGATAATTTTGTTTTGGAAAATTTGTTTTAGAGTTTAGAGTGGTAAAATATTTTGACGAGGAATTAGGATTTAAATTGATTTTTCTAACTTTAAAATAATGTAAATAGGAATGTTTATACCATTCACACAGCGCGGTCAATTGTAAATACGTCAAGTCAACGTCAAAGACATGCGCAAGTTTACAAGTTACCCAGCGGGTGAAACGTTTGGAGATATTGCACCCCAAAGACGTTGAGGTGCCAATTGGTACCGCCTATGCACCCCGAATAAGATTCAAAACTTTGAGGTGCCGATTGGTACCGCCTATTCACCCCGGCACGCCAAACGGCACCTATTTGTCACCTTCAGTTTTAACATCAGAGTTGGCTTCCCATAAAAAGGAAAATAATTTTAACACTAGTTTAGGAAGGATGGCCAAACCCATAGAACAAAGTAATTAGTTCTGAAATATTATGCTAAAAATTGTATTTTAAAAAAAAATATTATATTTAATCAATGTAAAATAGTTATTTTTAAATATTGTTTAAGGTAATGTGCTATATTTTTTTTCAAATGCATCATTTTTACATCACAAAATTATCCATGCGTTTTTCTCCTTCAGTTTTTGAGAAATGCTTATTTTAGTAAGCATAACATCCTGAAACAATTATCCTGTAAAAATTTTAGGATTATACATGAAATATTTTTCAATAAAAATTTACCTTAACCTGATTAATTACTATTCTGAGAAAAATGAGATTTAAAGTTGAAAACTTACATCATGAAAATACCGCTGATGTATATTACCAAATTAAATTTTACCTAGTTTAAATTTGTCTGAAGGACATACAACGGGTATCTTTGGAAAGCACTTGAAAATTATTTTACACATATACTTAAATCAATAAAATGGATTTTTGAAAATTGCATGTGGTACTGACTTGCCTTAAGTCATTTCTTAATTCTTACTGTTTTTTCTTTGTATTTTTGTTATACTATATCCATTGGTTATGCCTGGATAACTTTTATTGCACATAGAGTTTGTATGTAAAGACTATTCAATCATATTTTTAGTTCTTCTCAAATTTATTACCTATTTCAACCAAAAATAATAAACAAAAGAATATCTCCAATCCCTTTTCAAATTGACCCAAAATGAAATGCGATAAAAGCATTATATTTCAAAATATGGGTGCTGGATAAAGTTTGCTTTGAAGCACTTTTTTTTTACCAGAAGAGGCTGGAATTTTCGAAACTTAAGCTGTCAGGGGCAACTGTTGATGGGGTAATATATGGCTGAAAGATAATGTAGTTGGCTTTTGAAAGCATTCCATTTATCAAATATCACATTTCACCATCAAAAGAGAAATGCTCCGGTGAGTTTTTATGTGGAAAAATATAGAAATGATGTATTTTATTTTTTGGTCTGAGCTAGAATTCGGAAGACATCGTCAAAAATCCCTTTTCTGGCATATTATTCTTGGTGGGAATCCCATTTTTCTTTTTTAAAAAGTGGTCAAGTACACTTTTTCGATTTTCATTTACAAGTATTGGCGTATTATCCTCTCTGCACATCTTATTACGTTGCAGATCCTCTTCATTCTTAATAATAAGTGCCCATCCAGAGCTAGTAAAACTAGACAGCAAAAATAGAAAGGTAAAGTTTAAAAAAAAAAAAACTTTTTTTTTGTATGTCTAAAAAGACTAACATTTTATTTAAATATATTTGGGTTTCTATTGAATAGTAATAAGATATGTTTTTTACGTAAGCAAGTTAATGCTTATGTCTTTTTTTTTACTTTTGCCAATGCCACTTACATTAACATCATTGATTGATATCCATTGAGAGACACAGAGTCTGGGAATTGGCTTCATGAAAAAAAGGATGGGCACTTATTATTAAGAATGAAGAGGATCTGCAACGTAATAAGATGTGCAAAGAGGATAATACTTGTTAAGTGTATCTTTTCAATCCCATGGACCAAAAAGAGTCATGATAGCACGGACATTATACAATGATCAAAGGACATTATCTAATGCCAATGGTAAAATATGTAAAATATCAAAAATAATTTCCAAGAATTATCTAGTATCCTTGTTCTAAACAAAAATTATGGTCAATTTCACATAGGCAATATATAAATTTTAAACCCATGGTACTTTTATCACAAGTATTTTTTATAGTTTAGTTGAATCGGTAAAAAGTATTCTTTTTATCTCTTTAAAATCATTTGTTTTGACAAAACATTGTTGAAAAACGCATAGCGATCATTTTTTCCTAGCACTATCTCTTCTCTCTAAACAAGCAAATTCTATTTTAGAAAATGAAGCAAAACCTATCCAATTTTGTAGAATTTAAAAATATCACAAAAAATGTTCTTATCCAGTTTACGAAATATATGTAATCCTTATTCCATTTTGTGAGATTTCGGACCTATAGGTAGGACCGGCCCACTTGATCTACTTTAGTGAAAATGCAATCTTTTTCGATTTCCCTTATACACAGATTCTTTTTCAAAGGGAACGCGATAAAATGCATTTATGGACCCCGACTTCTTTGGAATTTGAATTTTGTTTGTAGTTATCGCTCGAACAGCTTTTTAAAGGGTTTTATTTATGAAGCTTAGCAAAAAAAAAGGCCGATGTACAATAATGTAACTCAGAACTTTATACCGTTTTGCTTTGTTAGTAAGAATTTAAAAGAATTTTTGTTTTGAGGTTTTGGCATTTAAACGCAGTAAATCTTAGTTCCGTATAGTTTTTTTTTATGTGCTCATGAATGTATTTTATAATAAATTCTAAATTTCAACTTACAATTTAAATGTTAAAAAAGACAATTTATGACAATTGCCAGTTAGGAGATTGCAGTTATCTAAACTATTTATAAAACTAATTCAATGTAATACTGCTTCTCTATGTTAATCTTTGGGTCTCATACATTGCGCAAAATATTGCTCTTAAAATTTCCAGTTTTAAACTACATGCCTAACTACCAACTACCTTTATAACCCTAAAGTATACGGTTTAAAATTGTAATATTAATCCCTAGATAATTAACCATTAACTCTTCTTTTACAGTTAATTTGAAAATTGTCATAAAGGTACGTAGAATCATTACTTTTTTCTAATTTAATGGTTTATTTTCATAAATATCCAGATAATTTTAAGGAAAACCATAATTTAAGATAATCGGGTAAACTTCATTTTCTTTAATTTGCATAATCAATCTTTAAAAAGCCTAACAAATTCAAAAATATTGCAGAAATAAGTCATATGAAATAATACCGAATTTATTCTCTGATATTGTTTTAAGAATAAACAGTAGGCGTGAGCTCAGAATGAAAAGAATATTCTTCTTTATTTTAAATAGTTTAGAAACATAATGCATCTCTTTAGAATTTAATTTACTTACTGGTTTCTTGAAAATTTTCTAGTTTTGTCCAAGTTTTATGTTATCCGATAAATATTTATTTAATAAATCTAGTAATCTTATGATAAATAATAAACATTTCAATTCGACAAATTTATATTTAGTTCAGAAATCTTAACATATAAACTGCATTTCAAAGTAGATAAAGAAAAATTACCGGCCCAACTTATTACAAATATGAATTTTTTTTAATTGGTTGCACAATAATTTAATCAGGGTAAATAACAATATAATTGACAATAAATTGATTTATAAACAAACAATTTAAAAAGTTTTTTTTTTAATTTTTAGATGAACTTTGCTTAATACGTGTTTTGCTAAAGGTATGATTTAGGTTTATTTTAACATGCAAAAATTTCGGAACTGGAGTTCATGAGAATTGTTCATGTTTTGCTCCATTTAACAATGATCCGGAGTTACCAATAAATTATTAATAGTGCATTAACTCTTATAAGATTGAAAGTATGAATTTATTTAATTAAAACATCATTAAGACGAGAGCTTAATCGCAATAAATCTTTTATATGATACTGTTAATCTAGAACCAAGTTTACACGTTTTATTCATTTTATGTTTAACTTCCCAACTTTCCACTTCAAATTAAAATAACCGCCAAGAGTGGGGATCCAGCCCAGATAAATAAAAGAAATTTCCAAGCACTCAACAAATTCCGCTTAAGCCAACACTGTCTATATTAATTAAATGATGTTTCTAGTGAATAAATTGCATTGGATTTGTTGCCAATTACTATTTTTTTAATATATATTTATTACTTAAATGACCGAACAACAATATGCAGCTCCATAGTTTAATCAAAATTTATTTGTTATAGCTTTAAAATGTTAGGTGCAAGATTGCGCCAGATGCTAGAATTTTATGGCTTTCCCTACAGTTTCGAGTATGGATTTACCAATTTTTTGGTAAAACCATAGCTTTCATACACCCATCGCGTTGGTACACAAGATTCGATTATTGGGTAGTTGGCGTATGATTATTGATTAGCCGCGTGGTGTAATCTGTCTCCATTGTAGAAAAGTACAGGTTCACCACTTATCGCGTTGGTACACAAGATTCACTCTTGTGTGTGAGTGATTTAAGTAGAGATTTATTGACATTATAAAAATTCAACTAACTTTTTTTCAATGTTACATCAGATGGGTAATTCATAGAAGCGATGCCGTCAGAGAAGGGCAGTCGGCAAGCGAGATTCACAACATGAGAGAAACAGTCCGAGTTGAGTAGTTGTTAGCTGCTGTTGCACACCCATTCCAAAAGTGGAAAGTAAATGCTCCATTACAGAGGTAGAAGCTACAAAATTCAATTATAATGTTGCAAACTTGCACACTTTTTCTAGCTTTGTATGATAGTACATAGTTCACCAACATACTTAAACGTTTTCTTCAAGAATTGTTTCTGTGAAATAAAGATTTTAATGGTGTATGGGTATAATGACTGAAGTGGCGAATTTTTTGCAAATACTATTTTTATATGTCACACTTCAATAAATTAGCCGCCAAACTCGGAGGATCTATTCTAGAAAAATAAAAGAAATTCCCAAGCACTGAGCGTTTTCCTTCGAACTGGCACAACCTGTATTTTAATAAATATATTTTTCTAGTGAATAATTACTTATACGATTGAACATAGTAATGCATAGCCATCGGGTTGTTTCCTGTGACGAAATATCATCCAGATTTCTTCATGCGCTTCTTGGATCTGTGCTCGTATTTTTCCTCATGGCATCGATTCACCAACCAAAACTCTAGAAATAATTTATTTTCATAACAATGTATGTTGCCACGAAAGACTTGCAACATGTATATTACCATTCTTTAATATTTCCTAGCACAAGAGTTGAATCACAATCTATATTATCTATCTGGTACTCTTAAAGAAAAAAGAGCAAGCATGTTTACACGTTTTCTTCATTTTAAACTCAACAGCCCCACTTTCCACTTCAAATTAAATTATTCGCCAAACTCGGAGGATCCATCGCAGAAAAATAAAAGAAATTTCCAAGCACTGAGCAATTCCTTTTGAACCAGCACCGCCCATATTAATCAAGGGGATGCCACAGACTTGAGTCGGCGCCTCCAGACAATTCATTTGTTTCTCGCAGCAGATGCACATTATAGAAAGTGATTAATCGCCAACTCCCGAATAATGGGCCCGCAAATTCACAAGCGTCGCATTAGCAAGTGTTAAAACGCACGATCATCGAGGAATTTAAATAAGAGAGGGTCGTTCTAGCGTTTTCTTAGCTGGGACTTATCTCTCTAGAGGGATGGGATGGAATGTTTTTGTTTTCGAAGAAAAACAAGTGTTGCTCTGGGATTTTGATAGATGAATTTTTGGTTTAGGAGAAGAGAATAAAATGTTTTGTTTAGTTTGCTGTATAAATTTTCGGTGAATCATCAGTGAGTTAGGCTTAAAGTATATGTTGCGTTGGTGTTATAAAGTAAACAGTCCATAATTGTAGTGTTCAGAAAAGTTAATCTTACTATATTTGAATGGGCTAATGGAGTAGAAACCGATCGTAACATTTGAATAATTCCTGGGAAAATAGAGTTTTTTGATAAAATTAGATTACGATACGGGTTTAAAAAAATACAAAATATCGATGTTTCATTCTTTCATTATCATTTCTTATCATGTTTTCAATTCATTTCACTTTTGAGACAAGTAAAAAAAACGTCATACTTAAATAAACAAGTATTGCTCAGACATTTTTAAATCTATGAAATTAAAGTTCCGATATACTTTATCTATAAATTATTTCTAATGATCAATGTTTATTTGGTTAATGCACAGCAACGGTTCAGATAGTTTCTTGGCTAACTTCACGCCAAAGCCTTAAAAACACGTTATACAGCATGAAATACAATTATAGCAAAATTCTCAACAAAAATATCTTACTAAATGTTTCTTAATGTAAAAACTATACATTTTATATTGTGGAACGGATGTTATTTTTATTAAAGAAGACGTCATTTTGTTTGTGTCTTTGCCCACTACAAAAGGTCTACGTTAAATAATTTAATTACTACTTCTAAGATTTCTTTAAGCGGAATAAGACAAGAACTGAAGTTAAAAAAATACGCATGCCGGTTTTATTTCCAAAAAGAACATAGTAATTATTTAAAAACTTTCAATTGAAAGGGTAGGTTTTTGTTTAAAGAGAAGACAACCTTCCTCAGAAAGTACAAATTTAATTTAGTGCTCATTTAATATGTATGCCATCCAAAACACTGTCCTGACTTATACCTACATCAGCCTTTAGTTTAAGTCCTTTTAAGTCCAGATGAAGTGACACATCCTCGGAGTTGCGACAGTGAATCGTTTACTATACTCTAAAGCCTCGATGACTAATATGGGTGCTACATTCACTTAATCGCTGGTTAAATAAACCAGCAGATTATTTAGGTTAATTTGATAGCTTTGAGAATTTCCAATTGCATGCGTTGAAATAATTAGAATTAAAATCTTATAACAGTTAAGCAGTTAATTGAGACGTACGATAATACAATTAAATGTTAGTAATATACCGGATGGCCTTAATTAATTAATCAAACTGATGTTATGCAGGGCTTTCTGAAGGGTAATTTAATGATAGCAATTAGAAAGTTGTATTCTATTCACTAGGAAAATAAAAATGGTGATTTTTAAACAATGGCTTCAAAATATTTGATTTTTTTCAAGTGTTATCTTTTTTTCACCGTGGCTTGAAGTAACATCAATGACGTCGAATAGTATTCCTAATTAGAAAATATCATAATAAATTAATTTCAATTATTATCTCTCTTACTGTAAATAGACTACTATCCGATGGATAGTAATACTATACATTACTTCGCCCTCCAGAAAGTCCTGAATAACTCTAGTTTAACAGTTTAACTGTGAGCATCAAGCATATTTACTCCAGTAAATGGTCATCAAATTAAGCAAAAAAATATAACTCAATCGTTCAGTTTGCCTTAAAACCTACTAAATTTTTACACTGATACGAACCTCAAAAAAATCTTGATAAATCTTTTGTAAAAATGAATTATTTTACAAAATTTAAATACGTAAAACAGTTTTTATTGAATAATTAATACCAAAATTTCTAAATTCATGCAATTTTCATCAGAACCAGTAAGATATAATGACTTTGAGTTTTGGCAAAAGTTTTAGTAGTCGGCGATAAGTGACATTTTATTAATTTACATTAGGAAACGCACTTTTACGAATTTTTAAAGTAAACGAATTCATTGAAAATTTTTGAAACATGCGAAAGCTGTTAAATACATTGGCTTAATGGCCATTTCACAGCTTGCCCCAATTCAAAAATAAATTGTATGTATTACTTTTATTTAATTAGTTTTAATATAATCTAATAATCTATTCACTTCAATATATTACTAATTAATATATTTCTCTGCAATTTTCCTTGTAATGGCCAGTATTATGTTTAAAATTTCAAAATTTTTGCTGAATTGGCACACCAAAAACATATTTAATAATCCAAAAAGGAATCAATACTCCTAATATAATACCATTGTTTTCCTAATTTAGTATGTTAGAGTTATGTGGGGGAATATGAATAGTTTAATATGAATAGTTTAACAATTTAACTGTTTCAGTCCATACTATTTTTTAAACTAAAGCATTACAACATATTATTACCCTTTTCAATATTTTACTAGTTAAATAAGCTCTTTTTAGGCTGCATAAAACTCATAGCACTCTTTAAAGTGAAAAACTCGTTATCTTAAAGCTTTGAAAACACTTTTGTATAATAGAAGCCTGGCCTGCTCCTTGTCCGCCAAAGAACTGATCATCATAAAAGTAAGAAAATCTAATTAAATTCCAAAACCCTTAATCCATATCATTAACAATATTCAATACAATTTTTTTTTAAATTTTTACAAATACATTCAAACAAAACAAAAAAAAGAAGGCACCAAAATTACAGTAGAAATAGATTATTTTCTCAGTTTCCAACGAGTAACATCTAACTATTTCGAAAATCTGATCCCAAGTTTTTAATAAACAAGTTTAGTCCATAATCTTTCTTAACTTAAAACATTACAGCACTTTACGATTTAAATTTCACTTAAATATGTCCTTGTCAAGCTGCAGCTATATCTCACAGCACTTCAAAGTGAAAGGCTCGTTACCGTAAATCAACGAAACAATTTTTCGGAATCGAGAACTGTCTCGCCCCATGTCCGCCGAAGAACTATTCATCATAAAAATAAGTAATTCTAATTACTTTTCGATTCCAATTACTTAATATCATTAACAGCAAGTAAAACAATAAATCTTTAAATTTGTTTGGAATACGTACAAAACAAGAAATGATGATACTATTATAATAATATAAATAACTTAGATACCCAGGTAAAAAAATCAGCGAAAAACCTTTAAAAAAAACCTTAAGGAAAACTGAAGGTATTTCGGACTAAAAAAACCTGCGCTTTCCCTTAAAGTGAAAATACAGGTAAAAAACCTGCATATTCCCTTCATTTTTAGTCCGAAATACCTTCAGTTTCCCTTAAGGTAAAAAACCTGCGCTTTCCCTTAAAGGGAAAATGCAGGCAAAAAACCTGCATATTCCCTTCACTTTTAGTCCGAAATACCTTCAGTATTCCTTAAGGTAAAAAACCTGCGCTTTCCCTTAAAGGGAAAATGCAGGTAAAAAACCTGCATATTCCCTTCACTTTTAGTCCGAAATACCTTCAGTATTCCTTAAGGTTAAAAAACCTGCGCTTTCCCTTAAAGGGAAAATGCAGGTAAAAAACTCTTCATTCCTGCAAATTTTTGTCCAAAGTACCTCCCTTGAACTGAATTGTGTCGAGGCATAAACTAGCAATTTTTTAACCAAAATGCATAACTTTATATTAACTCTCAGGTAACTTTTAAGTAAAGGAGAAAAAAATTATGTACTTTGTTTAAACAAACTTATATCACCTTATATTTACAAACTTTTATCAAACTTATATTTAAACAAACCGATATCTTATGCACAAATCATAAATAAACTATAATTAATTGATTAATTTTTGACAAATGAATTGGTAAATAAATTCAAAACGAATGTCAATAAACACCGAGTCAATTAAGAGCCGAGTTTGTGCGGGTTCGAACGTTCCCCCCTCCTCCCCTTGACTTCAAAGCCGCTGTAACCCCCCAAATTGAAAAGCTAGAAATTCTTTTTAGATGTATCCCAAAGAAATGAAGTTTTCAATATTTCATTATTTTTTTTGCCAAGTTTCTGCTACAATTTAATTATTAAAATGCCACTTTTCTCATTTAAAAGTACCCTCATTTGTAATAAATAAAACTATTCAATTAACACTATAAAATGTACTTGAAGAAAATTAAATGTATTACATGCCCTAGGTCATGAAATGGGCACAGCAGGCCATGGCCAAATAGGCTGTTGGGCCAGGGAGTTTTTCTTTAGTATTACATTTTATTTACTAGACAGCAACTCTAAACAGAGATACTATTAAAAATATAGGGCCTGAAACCATCGTCATTATGAAAACATCAGTCAAAATATTTGAAAAATGAAAATTCACATAAATTCCTCCATAAAAGAAATTACACTATTTTACGAGTAAACATAATAAAATCTCAAATCTTACAAGAAGGATGGTGCATTGTTCCTGGCCCTTCTCCTAAATTCAACACTCAAAAATATATACTGTAGACAAAGATAAACAGACCTACTTTTTCTCATAATATAATTACTTCAAAGAATTGTGTTTTAGAGTGTAACATCATTGAATTTAAAACACTATTTCTTTACGCTATTTCTGTAACTGCTGAAGGAAATAACTTAATAAAAATGTTAACTTGAAGGATATGTGACTTACCAACTTGGAAGTTTATCTTTAGTAGCTAAGTTTACACCTGTAGCTGTAAGTTTACACCTCATTTTTTTTATTATTATTTAAGTTCATCATATAAAGATCTTTAAAAATACATAGCTTGTTAGAAGAACTATTTTACAGGCATTTAAATATGTGTTTCATACTATATGTTTCAAGTATGACAATATTTTTTTATGCATTTTTAAGATTTTCCTTAGATTTAAGTTCATCGTTTTCAACAGGGTTCGCACATAAGATAATTTAATCATGCAATTACTTTTTTTTTTTTACAAAATCCGGTCTTAATTTGTTAATATCATGACTCAAAAGTTATAAGAAAGTAATTATTAGTAAAAAAAGGAACTGCCCGAATGGCCAAGGACCTGTCAAGAAATTAAAGTTAATTTTGCTGTAGTTATATAATTGATAAATTATACTTTTTAAGATCCATGAAATTGTTGTTCGGCACTCATTTCTTTTACCCACTCCTCTTATGGTGTTCAGAGAAAACCAATTGACGCTTCGATGAAACTGCAACTTTAACACAAAATGTCAAATGAGAACAGTTTTAAGAACTGCAAACCCATTTGCCATTTATGGCTAAAATCACCTAATACAGGATCCTTCCATCAACCTTTAATTTAAAACAAAAAACATTTTAATGAAACAAAATAAATACTCAATGTTAAAACAAACTACTTAAATATTTGAATGCTAAGCTTTCAATCACTCTGACAGTGCATTGAGGAAACTTTCTAAAACCCTAAAATGTTGGTACAGTAGACGCCGCTTAATGTGATCAATCGTTTAATGTTATCAAAATCGCTTAGTCCCATCCGCGTGTATCAAAATACATTGAGAAATCATCGTTTATTGTAATCAAATGTTCGTTTATTGTTATCAGTTTATATGTAAATTTCAAAAAAAAACTTGATATGAATGCTGAAGATTTTGAAGTATGGATGGAGATGCCGCCTCGGTGGCACACTCGTTAGGATTCTGGTCTTTGGAGCTGCTGAGGTCGGGTTCGAATCCCGGTCCGGCATGGATGTTTGTGATTGTCAATAAATGTTGTTATTTGTCGATGTGTTTGTGTCGTCTCTTTCTTTGTGTGTCTCTTGTGCTTGTGTCATTTCTGGGGTTAAGTACAATAGACTTATAGTCGCAGTGCTTGGCGATCTTGCCCCCCACCAAGAAAGTCATAAGTCATGGATGGAGATAGACGAGAAGGTTGCGACTTCTACTTAGGAACTGATGAGGACATTTGCGAAGCCGATTGTGTCAAAGATCAAGCTTCGTCACAAGATTCTGATACCAAAAGTATATCGGGGACAAAATTCCGACGCCTGCTCAGATGAGGGAGGCACTTCGAATCTTATATCTAGGTGTGCAAAACAAAGCCGACGCGGAACACTTTCATAAACATTATGATTATGAGCGATTCGTAAATGACTTGCTTCGAAAGAATGCTAAACATCGGGATGATAATTTATGACTTATTTTTCTGTTAATAATTAACCTTTTGCATTGTTTTCTGCAGTTCATCATTAAATAAGTAAGCATACTCACTAGTAATTCTTTTTCTTTAGTGTGCAGTAATTTCTATTAAATACTACTATAGAGTTTTACAGCAACAACTCCTATTTTAAAATTAATTTTTATTTTAATGCATACGTTAAAAAGTCATTTTTTAGTTCAAACTTTTTTTCGTGTATTGTAATCAATCGGTTATTGTTATCAAATCACTTTCGTCCCGATGTGATCACACTAAGCGGCGTCTACTGTAATATCATAATAGGTAATCAAAATAACTAATTTTGCGGTCATATTAAAGGTTTTAATACTGGTTAAGGGTTGTTAAGCAAGTACAAATTAAATACAATTTATTTGAGTAAATACAGGGTACAAATATATTTCGAACAGTTTATATTATTCAAATGAAAAAGTTTTTTTGGGTAAACACAATGGTCAGTTGAAGTTGAAACTGATTCATTTAACAAAAAGCATTGGTATATATTTAATCAAATTGGTAACTTCAAATTCAGTTAAGCGCAATGCTTACACTATCCATAAACTAGATCTCCAAATATTAAATATGTTGAATAAGACTGCACTTGAATAATGCATTTGCACTCGTGAATCATGTGCAGTGCTACGAACTGCAATAGCATAGCGGCTACTATGGTGATCAAAAATTAAACATGCCTACTACGTAAATAATACGTTCAGAGTTTAAAAAAAAATCTACATAACTTACCTTGTAAACGATATTCCGGCTTTGAAGAATTAATTAAGTTTCTCATTATTTTAATAAATAAGTTACACGCGGTAAAAATAATTCCAAAATGTAAACAAATAGAAGAAAACATAACAGTTACAGTGAAACATCTAAACGATTTATTTATTTGCAGATTAATCTATTTTTCTTCCTGTTAAAAAACCTTTTAACCTATTTAAAAAGTATCAGATAAATTAGTTATAGCTTTCTTTTGATCTCTTACGTAATTATTTTCATAGGTTTATGCTAAATAAGGAAGACAACACAATTTGTTTGGTTTGGTGAGTTTAGTAACCCACTTTCTAAATTAAAGGTCTACGATGTTAAACGTTCCTAGTTTTATTGCAAAGTACTTTTTAAATTAGTTTCTGATCATTATTTTATTAAATTAAGAAATATATAGCAACGAATTGTAGTAACAAATTATTTTCTTCCCCCTTATTTGTCATTTATCCCGTGTAAGGCATGACACATGGCAAAGAAACAATTTATTTTATAATATAAACCCTACGCCGAGATAATAAAATGTTTACACATGAAAGAAAAATCGTAGTTAAAGTGTAAAATTTTGCTTGTAATATAACTTTTTAAACACATTGTAATTGTGAAAAGCAAAGAAAAAGTTAACAGCAGTACAACAGGTAGTGCACTGCACAGCATTTTTCTCATTCGAGTGTTGTCAAGTTTGATATGAAAGTGCTTCATTCCATATATATACATAAACACCTGAAAATCGATATTTTAAGCGTATATAATAGAAAAAATGAAACTTGTTTTAATAAGCAGTTACCTTCTTATTGAGGGATTTTAAGGATATAATTTTTTAAACGATCAATAATAATCTCAATTCTCAAAATTAAATAAACACAAAATCTTATAAATTAATAATATCGTAACTTTCTTAAGTGAATAAATAAAATATTTTTTCATTGCAGTATTATATTTAATTATGGTTAGAGGGGGGGGGGGGGCTGCATAAAATTGCCATGTCAGTTTTCAACGTTTTTACTGATTTTAATAGTGGCGCCATCTAGTAAAAATATAATGAACCACGTCAATTGGTATTTTACAAAAGTTTTAATTTTGTAATTAAGATAAAATTAATTAATAAAATATTTTAATTCCATAAATTATCAAGTAGAAATAGTTAGAATTAACAAAATATTGAATTATAATTTTTTTTTTACCAATAGCTCATTCCGGGGATTGAACCCGTCACTTCAGCACAAGAAGCTGTTATTTTAACCACTAGGCCATTTAATAATATATTGTGGTTAAGTTAGTTTAGGTTTGAATTGTCGTCGCACTAGGCTTTTTTTTATTTGGGCAATTTATTAATAAACCTGCTTCTTTGCAACTTTTTCAAATATTTGTGTTCACTTTTTGGGAAGGAATTTGCAAATATTTCAATAAAATTTATTGTTTATAAAATCTATAACGACATTTTCATTCAAATAAGATTTATTACAGACGGAAATCAAAAATAGATTTTTCCAATTCTATGAGAATCATAGATTTCTGCTTTAATAATTTCGATTTTTGTGAAACAAATGCTTAATTCTTTACCAGTCTAAAACCAGACCATTTATTCATGAAAAAAACAATGTTTTTTTTCTTTTTTTTCATTTTGAAAAATTTACAGATATCTGCAGAATGTAAGTAATAGGCTTCCAAGTTAAAAAAAAGCACAAGTCCAAAAATCTTCAACACATCTGAAGAAATTCGCAGCTGGTCAAATCTGAAGTTTTATCCTGCAAATTATTTGAAGATTTTTAAAGAAAACCAGCAGATCTTCATTTTTCTGATGATTTTTTGTAGAAAATGTTTAGCGATGATAAGGGATAATACGGATTAACAATTTTTTTTTTGCATATTTAATTTTGTTTATAACAAGCTTGACTTGCTGAAATAAACCTGTATAAAACCTTTGAAAAAACTTTCGAAATTCCTTTATAAAAGAAGTTTTCGTTTTCCTTTAAAATACCTTCGATGATTTAACTAAGATCTGCTAAGTCACTGAAGGTAATTTGCAGGCTGTAAAATTGCTGAAACAAACCTGTATAAAACCTTTGAAAAAACCTTCGAAATTCCTTTATAAAAAGCAGTTTTCGTTTCCCTTTAAAATACCTTCGATTATTTAACTAAGATCTGCTAAGTCACTGAAGGTAATTTGCAGGCTGTAAGAGTACTGAAACAAACCTGTATAAAACCTTTGAAAAAACCTTCGAAATTCCTTTATAAAAAGCAGTTTTCGTTTCCCTTTAAAACACCTTCGATGATTTAACTAAGATCTGCTAAGTCACTGAAGGTAATTTGCAGGTTGTAAGAGTACTGAAACAAACCTGTATAAAACCTTTGAAAAAACCTTCGAAATCCCTTTATAAAAAGCAGTTTTCGTTTTCCTTTAAAATACCTTCGATGATTTAACTAAGATCTGCTAAGTCACTAAAGGTAATTTGCAGGCTGTAAAATTGCTGAAATAAACCTGCATAAAACCTTTAAAAAACCTGTAATATTTCCTTAAGGATACCTGCAGTTTTCATTTTCCTTCAAAATACCTGATAAAAACCTTCAAAAAACCTTCAAAATCGAAATTTTTTTAAAGGTTTTTTGCTGATTTTTTTACCTGGGTAGTTAGTTTCAAACATGTAGCATACATCTCTTAAGCACTCCTAATTCCTAGTTTTTAATGAACTACGTCCGTATTATTTTTAAATTAAAAGCATTACAACACTTTACAATTTACGTTTCAATTAAATACGTTCTTGTCAAGTTGCAGCAATCTCGTAGCACTCTTCAAAGTGAAAAGCTCGTTATACCGTAAAGCGACGAAACACTTTTGCCGAATAGAGGCCTGTCCCGCCCCATGTCCGCCGAAGAACTATTCATAATAAAAATAAGAAATTCTAATTACATTTCTAGTTATTAATCCACGATATTAAAGTTAAGTTAAACAAAAAAAATAAATTTTTACGAAAACATTCAAGACAAATCAAAAAATGAAGACATCAAAATTACAGTATGAATAACTTATTTGATTAATAACAACGAGTAAACGGTATCGGATCTTAACTTTTGATTCAAAGTTTTTAATTAACAATTATGCCCATAATTAATTCTTAATTTAAAAGATTATAACATTTTACAATCACGACGTCCTTCTCAAGTTGTAGCAATCTCGCAGCACTCTTCAAAATGAAAACCTCGTTACCCAAAAGCGACGAAACACTTTTGCCAAATAGAGGCTTGCCCCACCCCATGTCCGCCGAAGAACTATTCATCATTAAAATAAGACATTCCAATTAATTTTCGATTACAATTACTTAATCTATATCATTAACAACAATAAAACAATACAACTTTCAACTTTTAGGAAAACGCTCGAAACAAAACAAAAAATAAAGTATTCTATTATAACGATAGAAATAACTTAATGTATTAGTTTCAAACGTGTAGCATACATCTCTTTCGCATTTCTGATTCCAAGTTTTTAATTAACTGTGTCCATAATATTTTTAAATTAAAAGCATTACAACACTTTACAATTTACGTTTCAATTAAATACGTTCTTGTCAAGTTGCAGCACAATCTCGTAGCACTCTTCAAAGTGAAAAGCTCGTTATACCGTAAAGCGACGAAACACTTTTGCCGAATAGAGGCCTGTCCCGCCCCATGTCCGCCGAAGAACTATTCATCATAAAAATGTGATTTATTAGCGGGACACCAAAAGAGGAATGCGAGTTGTCAGAACCATTGACACGATGACGTCATCAGCAGGGGCTGTTTACAAAATTAAACTTTTTGAGAGAAACTGTAAATTCTGTGGGCTTCAGATCCATAGGGGTGTAACTTTTTAGTTACATCGATGTAGATTGTTCCGTTTTGGCTGTAAGTCAAGGACATGAAGCAATTATTTTGGTAGAAAAGGAATTAATTTGTTTAAAAGGAAACTTTTCGTTTCCAGTAGTGTACTTATAGATTTGGCGTAAATAAGTCACTTGCACTTTTTTGTGTTTCAGTATAGCTTTAAAGTTAGCTTCTATAAGAAATTTAATAGTCATTTTAAATTTATATTTAATTTTTTAATAATATTTTCATTTCAAAGTTTGAATGTATTCAGAAATCGTTTTAACTATAAGTCGAGGACATGAAGCAATTATTTTGGTTGAAAAGGAACTATTTTGTAAAAAAGGAAAATTTTCGTTTCCAGTTGTATACTAGATTTAGCGTTAATAAGTCACTTGCACTTTGTGTGTGTTACACTGTTAAAAAAAGCCTGAATTTTACGTGCATATTTCTGTGATTATTTTCGGGAATTTACGGAAAGATTGCGTTTCTTCAACAAACAGACGGTTTGTCTGAAATGAACAGATCGTTTCCGTTTTCCTTAAACGCTTGACAAGCGAAAACGGAAAAACACCGTATTTCTGCCTGCAGAATTTCACTTAAGACCCGTATTTACGTAATTTCTCCATATAACCTCGCACCCAACAGCTTTTAGCCTCGACACATCCGCCGACCGACTCAGCCACCATATTTTTTGTTTGTTTGTTTTGACTACATCTGAAGCAAGAAAGATAAATATACAGGTATGTTCATTTCTTTTAATAAAATAAGATTTTATTTAAAAATTATATTTTCTATCTTTCTTTTCTATATATAGAATCCAGTTCAACTCTTTCTTATTTGTTTAGGTAATCTCTATAGTCCTGTAATTGACCATGGGATGATTCCTGAAATTAATAATTCCTTTTGTTTACCAACACGCTTAACTAAGTAAATTTAATTTAAAATTTTGAAAAAGCTGTCAAATGTATGAAATAAACAATTTTCACCTTCAAACAAGTGCAGATTATTAAAAAAAAAATAATGAAATGATTTGAAATTATTACATTTAAATTCGATTGAAAAGCAATTGCCCTCGTGTAGCTCTAGTGCGACGATTATTCAAAACCTAACCTCGATTGAAAAGCACGGTTACGCTATCGCTATCAGCACAGCATGGTTTATTTTAAAAACTATGCAAGTATACATACGTAAAGTTTCTCTTTAATAAATAATACTCTTTTGTTTAATTTAACGAATCAATTAGTGATTACGGATGTATGCAGATCACATGCTTTGATTCGATTCAGATGTTACATACACTATTGTCAATGCTCTTTGTTTTGAAAAATCTGCACTATGAAAAACACAATTTCCAATTAAATGCAAATTTTCTAACGAATTCAAAATTTAGTAATTGCAAGTGTCAGCAGAAAGCTATTTTAGCGTTCATTTAGATATAGCTGCTTAGTGATATCTCATTTTCGGCCCACCGTCTACAACTACAGCAATAATTATTAGCTTTCACTAGAATACTAATTATAAGATTGTATTTTATTACTAAATACTATATAAAATTGTATTTATTACTAAATGCTTTTATAAAATTGTATTTTTAATTTTGATATACATTATTCAAGAACTGTTCTGTTTTCTGTTCTGTTTCTACCCCCTCCTATTAAAAAATATTTTCAGTGTTATAATTCTCAAAACTATATTGTAAGATATGGATAAATCAATTAATTAAAGGTACTCTAAGATTCATGCCTTGTCTTCCCCATCCCCCCTCTTCACAAAAAAAGAGAAAAAGCGTTTTTAACTCTGATATTAAATTATTACGGTGCAGATACTATGGAATACTTGCTCGAAAAAAAGCCTAAAATTGACAAATTGTTTAATTTTAGAAGGGGCTTAAGAAGATTTTGTCTGATTAACGCCTGATTACCACTTGCTTCTTTACATTAGATCTACTTATTCAAAATTGGATTTGTATATATTAATATATTATTTTTTTAGGTGCTTGTTTATCATAAATTTCCAAAGAGGGTCGAAAGTTCAGAAAAAGAAGAAAACTAAATCTGTAGTTCCTGCACAAATTTTTTAATTAGTTGAGGATTTGAAATACCATAACAGTCCTTTTCAATTAAGAAAGAAAAATAAAACTTGATTATATTCTGTAATTCTTTTGTTATTCACATATTGTTAAATTGTATCAGTGGTGTATCCAGGATGGAGGGGGGGGGGGGATAATAACTCTCGTCCCTATATACTATTTTTTTTTACTATCAGTGGCTATACAAATTCATGTATGTATTCCACAGATGAAGACACTTAAAAATTTAACGTTTTTGAATACAAAGTTTACTGTCTTAAAGAGTCTCTCTGTTTAGGGGTGTTCAACCCCTAAGACACTAGACTCATTATCCCCCTACCGATGATTTTGCCCTGGATATGCTAACTGTAAAGTACGACACCATTTAGCCACAGAACAATACTAAATATATACATTGTAAAAAAATATGACGGAAAAATTATCAAAATTCTTAAAAATTTTCTGCCATATTAAAATTGTTTTAAATATATGAAGAGTGGATTTTTTTAAATTTCAAAAATGTGGACCATGTCCTTTTTATTCAGATAATATACCAAACATGGTTACAAATTATTAAAGGATTAGAATGTATTAGTTTTGCATAGATTTAAGGTTAAAGTATGAAGACGTTATATGCTTACGTTTTATATAACAAACAGGATGCATGTTTAAAATTCCCTATGCTTAACTTATATTTATAACACCATATATAAATGGATATATTTAGAATGATTGATCTTTAAATAGTATATAGAAACAAAATTGACAAGAAAAAAGCAAAAGTGTCTTGGAATTAACTAGAAAATACTATGCAAGTTTTCTGAATTTAAGAGAGAAATGCCAATTAGAAATTCATGAAATTAACAGGAAACAGCTAAATGGAAAATCCTAAAATTAACGGAGAAATTCCGAAATGGAAGATCCTGAAATTAACGGAGAAATTCCGAAATGGAAGATCCTGAAATTAACGGAAAAATTCCAAAATGGACGACCCTGAAATTAACGGAAAAATTCTGAAATGGAAGTTCCTGAAAATAACGGAAAAGTTTCAAAACGGAAGATTCTGAAATTAACGGAAAAATCCCGGCAACTTGCTGCCAGTAGTTTTTCCGTTAATTCAGGGAATTTTTTTTAACAGTGTAGTATAGGTTTTAAGTTAGCTTCCATAAAAATTTAATTGTAATTACTTTTCGATTTTAAAATTAAAATTTATATTAAATTTTTTAATAATATTTTCATTTCAAAGTTTGAATGTATTCAGAAATCGTGGTTAAGTAGTAGTTTAATGGTTCATTAATAATGAATTTAGAAATCTGCAAACTCTATGTTTTCAAATTCATAGGGGTGTAACATTCTTGTTTGATCGTTGGGAAATGATCCAGTTTGGAGATTACTTTGTTCAAAAAATAATTGAGTCGTCTTAAAAGAAACTTTCCGTTTCCATTTGTGAACCAAACTTGGTGTTAAGTCACTTGCACTTTTGGGTATAAGTAGTTTAAATGATGCTAAGTTTCAATTTAAATAGCTTATTAATTTATTAATACTGAATTGCTAGTTGCTTGACTTGAGATCAGTAACTCTGTATATTATTTACTTAATAATTAACCATGTTTTTAACTGCTAAATAAAATAAACATTTCATATGAAAAAGATTAACGAATAAGATATACAATATAACAGACATATGCACGAAATTTACTGATTATAAAAATTTTAATAAATAAATCACTACAATTGTATGTTGAATAGACAGTTCAGTTATTCAGTTAATCTATCATTGGCTACCAATCTCACAACATTTATCATGCTTATTCGAATTTATTATTGAATTTGATTGAAGTTCCTCCCACCATTTGCTTTTAACAATAGTGCCCATTCTGTCGTGTTAAGACCGTAATAGTGAATGTAACGGGCTATTCTTGTTTCATTACGGTCATTACAGACAGCGCCATTACCTTTAATGTGAATAACGGGCTACTAAAGGGTGTTCCTGGCAATGTACGCTGCTTCGATTAAGCCTTATATAATTGAATCAAAGCGTAATTGTTCATTATCACCAAGGTGTTTAAAGGGGTTAGATTTAAATTAATTATCGGTATAAGGATATTTACTTTGTAGATAATATGTTATCAAAAAATTATAATATATTGAATATTAAATATTTTTAACGTTTATATTGAATACATGCATACAAATAAATACTCTGTATTCATTAACTGTATTTACCATTCACAAAGGGAAAACAGTTTTAATATCAGCCATTTACAAACGATAACACACCTAGTTGTAAAAGTCAGCAGGTATAAAAGGGAATTTGGGGTACAAAGCTATTGAGTTATTGAAATATTTTGCTATTTTGAAAAATAAGTTGGTATTTTATAAAATAGAATTTTCGCTGACTTGTAAATGTGTGTTCGTAAGAAAAAAAAGCTTGCCGTTTTTGTTAATGAATTGAAATATCTTCATCAGGAGAACCGGTGGTTCATTTGAAGGTTAGCTTCCGGTCGATATAATACCTTAAATTACATTGGGAGCATTTTAAGCATGCACTCCCTCTAAATGGAGTATTAATTGTTAAACTTTTTTGGCTTCACAGACTACTTATAGGTAGGCAATTGTTCTGGTAAAACCCCTGCACGAACTTGGGATCTATCGCATGCAAGTTGGTGGTGTACCGACCGGGCTCTAAAGCGTCTAGGTGTGGTATATAGATTTAATAAATATTTTACATTTAAAAGCTCTTGAGCTTCTTTGTAATAGAGGCAAACAAATTATCAGTAACTATAAATTATTCGCAATATTTATTTTATGGATGTGGCAATTTATTAGGTTCATTATAAAAAATACCTAAAAATATATTACTATAATAAATACCTAATAATATATTTCGATAATATCGTAAATTACATTAGGAGCACATTAGTATGCACTCCTTCTAAACAGAGTATTAATTGTTAGAAATTTTGGCTGCATAGACAACATATAGGTTAGCAATTGTTTACATTAGTTAAAACATTAATTAATCAGCTAAATGTATATTTAACATTTTCCTAAGCGACACAAAATAAAACACTACGCAACAACTCCTCCATGTTTTCACACAAAAAATACCCCATGTTTACCAACAGATCCAACTATCCAACATTCCCTTATCCAATATCCAATAGTCAGAGATCCGTGAGAATCCATTGAAAATAGCAGGTCACGGCAGGGATCTTTTACATTGCAAGACCACCTGCAAATATTACCCTCTCACAAAATGGGATTTACTGTGGACAGATGGAGGGTATAGATGAAAGATTGGTTATTTTGCGGCTGGTTGTTTACTTATCATACATGGGCATTTGTTGTTTTGTGTTGGTACTTGTTGGTAGTGTCATTGAGTGTTGTGACGTGATAAATGGATTTTATATTAGTAAGAATTCCTAATATTAATTTAATTAGTGATTTTTTTTCGGTTGAATTGTTAAGTGGAATTTAATAAAAACATATTGGAATATTATCATAATCTCTCGCAACTTGAATGTTTGAAAATAAAAATTTTAGCAAATTTAAATTTGAGAAATAATTATAGGCAGTTAGTTTTAAAATAGGAAGTTATTTTTAAAAAATCTTTGAAAATATCATTTTTAGTTTGCTGTGTAACTAAAAAATCTTTCGGAAACTCAGATGCCATGTGAAATGTTCAATACCCAATGCAGTTACTTTTCTTCTTTCAACCTAGAAAAGAACACATACGTTCCCATATTAACCGTACTAAAAAATATTAGTATATACAGTTGTTTGCAATTTAAGCGAGACAAAAAATCCTTGGAAGCTTTACAGATGATTTTTTGTATGATTAAATGGAGATTTAAGTTTCAATGGTTTTTTCTTCTACATCCCTTCATTTTTTCAGGTATTTATTCAAATAATCATTTGTATTCCATTTCTGTTCAGGTTTTTCTAAATATGGTGGGATTCCTTTTATTAAGCTTTGGTTTTTCAATTACTTTTGTATTAGTTGAAGAATGTAAGCTCTATTTATTTTCAGCTTGTTAATTAGAAAAAAATCTATATAAAAAACCATATTTCTTAGGTACACCAAAATATAATTTTCCTTAAAAAAATGGAACAGAAACCAAGAGATTAATCTCTGTATTCTTAATGTATATATGGAAAATCTTGATTTATTGAAATGGAAAAATCGGAAAAACTCAGCCCAAAAAAAATCCCGCATTATTATTTTAGTAAATTCGGAAAAGAGGATGGAAAACTAAAGCTTAATTAAAAATTTGTGGAAGACAGAAACATCTAAAACTTCTATACTTAAATTTGACATTTATAAAAGATATTTATTTTATAAAAGAATTTATAAAAGAACCTAAAAGCATTTATAAAAGAACCTTTTTCAAATCACGGCTTTAATTTTATTCTTAACTGCGCATCCCTATAAATATGGCTAGGGCGCGATTGAAGCGGTACAACAATTTACTTAGCTTGATCAAAACATTTTGATTCATTAATATTACTGGACGAAGGCCTATAAGCGGGTCTCTGATCAAGCAAAAAAAAAGCCAGAATATCTATGTACCTACCCTGGTTATAACAGTAACTGCCCAAAATGTTTTACAAAATATTTAAACAAAAACATAATTTCCATTCAGAACAACTATTATAAAGATGCAGTATAGCTCAAAAAACCCAACATACATTTATTCCCACTACAATAACAACAACACACAATATTTCATGGCATGTATCCAAAATAAATATATATTTCAACGGACGAATATTTCATGTTGTTGTCGATTTCGGCACCTGCATAATGTGCCAAGGTGTCAAGGGAGAAATTAACTATGGCTGCGGCCATAGCCAAAGGATGTCATCCCCTTGTTGAATAGAGCTGTGTGACAAAGCTATATCTAACATTAAACCGGTTTCAAGAAAACTGAATTATTAAGGGGCCTATACGGAGGGGAAAATGTCGTTAGAGTAAAGTCTCATATTTTTAATGCAAATTGCAATAAAAGTTATTTTATTTGAAATATCAGGTTGGGGTTTAAGTCATATTTTCCTTTAAAGCTCACTTATTATTTAAAAAAGTATTTTAATCAGTTTATACAGCCTGTAAGTCAGGAAACTTAGCCAAACAGGTATAGAAAGTTAAATCGATCTAGTCGAGTTTGTTGGCTAACCGAACTTGTCTGTTTGATTATTTTTGGTAATTCAAACCCTAAAACCGTTATGGATCTTTTAAATCTATAAAGATGGTGCTGCAGTAAAGGTTATAGGTAGATGAGATTTTACATGTTTCCTCTTTGTTCATTGCTGTAAGAAAATTATGTTGTGTAGTGAGAATTTATTTAACTGATGGTTAATAATGTAGAGTTGTCATAAATATTACAACCCGTATCCATCAAAAGTTTCACAGGGAGAAGACATGTTGCTTTGCCTAATCTACTACAATTATTATTATAACGTAGATGACTGTGAGTACCTTAGTAGTAAACCAGAGCCATCTGGAGTGAAAGTTATGCAAAGTTAAGAGTGCGTCCTTAGTTACCACTACACTAAGTCATCTTCTGTAATAGTTAATTTACTCATTAGTTAAAAACTTGTCGTTTAATGGTTTGGCGAAAAAACAAAAAAATATATACGGTAGACTAACCAGTGAGTGAACAGGCCCCAGTGAATAAACAATTGTAAATACATTAAAAAAAAGATTAAAAATCATTCCACCGAATGGATTAACAACACTGACTTCCTCCCATCTCGTAGGAACACTCTTAAAACAAAAGAGTGAAATCCTCTCCAGTTGGAGAAGTGCATTTTCAACACTGGAAAGGAATGACTATGAACTCAGACTGAGTTAAAATCACTCGTTTGGAGTGATCCTGTCGGAGATTTAACGCACAACGGATCCACTCCAAAAGGAGAAGTGCATTTTCCAGACTGGAGGAGTGAAAATTAATCAGACTGAGCTAAAATCGCTCGTTCGTTTTAAGAGTGAAGCTATGTGACATCTGATTAGTTGTTCTGGTCATTAATTAAAATCTAACTTGTTTATCGACTGGACATTTTTGTGTTCATTCACTTGTAAAAGAACCGTTCATTCGCTTGGCTTTTGTAGCACTTTTTATTTGGACCCCCAAAAGACCCAAAGCAATGCAATAAAAATTCACCTCCTTTTTTTGTAGAGTTTATATATAATGACAGATGTGTTCACATTGTCATAAAACCAGAATATATACTTTCTTAAAATGTATGAATTTTCTTAAAACAAATTGTGCTTAAGCGTTCATTAACTGGTTAGTCTACCATATTTGACCTTAATTGTAAATTACTATATTATCAAAATAACAGGACAAGTTATGGATGCGCCATTAAGTCCGTTGAGATTTTCAGGCCCGATTGCTTCGAAGCAAGATTTGCATTTTAAGGCAGAAGATTCGCCGGAGCTTGGCGTTTATCATCATTTCTGGGGGATAGCTAAAATGAATCGTTTATACCAGAAACCTGTTAGACATAATGGTAATGCAATGCATTTTGATAGACTTCTGAAATAAATGGTTCAGATATGAGTTCTTTTTCTGTAACGGTTTTAGCTTATGCTAATGACTTGGCTACTAAATTAGGGGTTATTCTGAATTAATTTAATTTCCTGGGAAAATTTCTGCTCCCACTCTTTTGCTTTTGGTGGAAGGCAAATATTTAAACTAAGCTAAATAATTTTATAGTTTTTTTTAATGGTGGTTATATATTGAATAATACTGTTAATTTGGAAATGTAGTATTTGTTTAGAAATGGATTTTTTTTAATTTTATGCCTTTTCACTCATAAAAAATAATTTAGCATGAAAAAATCTCATAAAAACACAATACGAGAGTTTTTATTATATTAAAATATAATTTGCAAATTTTCTGTAATTAAAATTCAATATGAAGTTATGTTATTTTACTTTAAAAACGAAATGATGTGTCGTTTAAAATATTAATTTTCACTAGATAAATAATTACCATTAATACTTACATTTACCTCAATCAATTTAAACAGAGGGGCGCCAAATTTTACTACTTTAAAAAAATAATCGTGACTTTCGAAATCAATGTTAAAGAAAATACCGTAAATCTATGCATGGATTTAATGTACTACTTGCCCGCTCGTACTATTATCTATCCGGTTTCTATTTGTTTAACTGTTTGTTCATCCAACTTCCCGTAAATCTGATATATCCATCTAATATTCCATCTATCAATAGCGTCCATCCGTTCATAAACCCAAATGCCTAATTTGTCCGTCCTTCTATATACATCCAACAGTCTTCTATCTAACCCTTCTTAACTATTCAATTCTCAACCATTTCACCAATACATTCAAA
The DNA here is from genome assembly GCA_023701765.1 of Hylyphantes graminicola. Taxonomy (NCBI): domain Eukaryota; kingdom Metazoa; phylum Arthropoda; class Arachnida; order Araneae; family Linyphiidae; genus Hylyphantes; species Hylyphantes graminicola. The sequence continues at coordinate 47,181,752 of CM043115.1, read as the reverse complement.
CACATGCCTTTTTATACAGAGTGTCCCTAAAAGAATGTCCGAGTTTTAATGGTATATATTACAGGAGTTTATTTTATACGAATTATAACAAAATCATACATGAAATTGAAGGAAAACTAAACTAGTTTCTCCTATAAGTACTCAATGTGCGCTCCTTTAGTGATACGGCACGCATCCAAACGAAAATACAATTCTTCCCATACTGTCTGAAGAAAGCCCGGAGTAATGGAATATATGACACTGCAACTGGGAAAACGATGTAGCGGTACAAGCCCATGCGCCTATCTGAAACTGATGGAGTTATTCTTTATTCGTCACTTTTAACCACAATTGTCGAACAATTACAGATGATACCATTACAATTTGAAACTTGGACACTCTTTTACGGACACCCTGTATATATTTACCATTTATATGTAGGGCTTTAGTTCCAACCACAGATAAATTTATCGGTAAAACCCCTTCAAGAAAAGTAGTTTAAAGGTTCTTCCTTCAGAGTATTAAAATAAAAAAAAAATCTTAGGAAGTGCCTAATTAAGCAATGACACGCGGTCTATATAAAAGCTTATTTTAAGATTCAATTACTAATGTAAAAAAAGTACTTTGTTATTGCTGCAAAGTACTTTGGGCCATATAATTAAGGTTCATTGTAAGTAAGAGTTCTTATTGGCATTTTAAAACTATTAGATTGGAATATAAAGTTTTCCAAGTACTTAATGGTTCATATCACGTAAATTAAATGATAATATAACGAGAATGCTTTTAATTAAATTTCGAAATACGTATCGAGTGCTTTGATTGTCGTACTCAAAAATTTTAATTATTTGTTTGTTAAAGCATGCTTTCATATTTTATTCACGAATTTAAGAAACAATATTTATGTTAATATTACAGTTTCATGCTTTGATTGAGAATGGTTTTAAAGTGTTTATTTTGCAAATGGGATTTCAAAAGTTGAAGGGAATTGATTTTTTCTTTAATTTTCTTAAAATGCTAAGAATTAAACGTGAAATTAATTATTATTCATTATTTATTTGTTAATTAGGGAAATTAAAAAAAATTTCATGATGATAGAGAAAACTCATACTTTGATGATTATGATTGGCAATGATATACCTTTATTTATACAAAGTTAATATATGAAGAGTACACGGGAAGAACCGCTTTATTTCGTAGAAAGCTTTTCTGAATAGCCTCTTTGGGGATGAGAGCGAGAAATCGCCTAAACTGTAAAGAAACCGGTTACTCGCTTTTTTTACCTTTCGCGGCAACCCTGTTTCACGCCAGAGATCAGTGGAACGATTCTCACGTTTGTGCCGCGAATGAAGAACCAAATGAAAAACCGGTTTCCGGTCACCAATGTCCACCAACCAGACACAATTACGGAAAGACTCTAAAGAAATCAAGCGGTTCTTCCCGTGTACTCTTCATATGAGTATCAAGCCTCGGTTTCCTCGGAGTCCATCAACAGATTTAAGCGGTCGGACAAGTGCGGTGAGTGACGTCATACAAACTACTGACGTTGATTACGCTAGAGTGGTTTCCTAGGGAGCGTTGCTGGACAACTCAACACGACCTCCAGATTGAGTTGCTGTTGAGTGCGTGGGGGAAATTCTGATGACCACGTTTTTTACGTTCCACGTCTGATGACCAGATTTTAATTTGTTATTGAAACTAGAACCAAAAACACAAATACTTTTTTGTGATAAAACATAATTATAAATAAGTTGCTAGCTTTTTACAATTTTTATTTGGAAGATAAATTTTCAATGAAAGTCAATAAAATAATCATCCAATAGCAAGACAGGATTTTCATGGAAATGTCCTGTCACCAAATCTCATTTTGCCATTTATAAAACCAGACAGAAATTTGGACGATAGCTTGATTTTTGATGACGAAAGCAATTAGTGATATAACAATTTATTAGTTTATCAACATATATTTTACAATAACTCTTATAATATTCGTTAGACGATGAGTCCCATTATATTGTAATTTCATAGCCAAATACTATATGCCTGTTAAAGTTAAGCCTAACTTGCACATGCAATTTTCCCTTAGCCAAAATTTTATAAAAAAAACCCACCACGTTGTACGAAACTTGTATATGTGCATTCTTTTTTTTTAATGAAACTATTAGTAATTTTTCAACGACACGAAATAATGTTTTGTTTTTATAAATTGTATGTTAACTTATAAGCAATATAAAAATAATTTATATTAGTTGATTTTTAATTACAAAATAAAATGCAATCATTTGTTAATTTTCATTAAATTTCAAATAGTTGTCAGCCTTTAAAAATTATCGATATAAAAGTTTAAAAAAAATCGAATTTTATTTTGTGGGAACCCAGCCCTAGATTAATGATGGTAGTCTGGGTACTATTATAGATTCGTAATTCGACGATTAACTGGTTAACAACTTTTTTTCATTGCATATAATATTTCTGCGAACAAGAATAAAGTAAACATTCTTTCATATTAGGGCTCTCGACTTAAAGAAAGTCCATCCCACTATAAGATGGTACAGATTAAAAGCCTTAAGAAATTAGTTTTGGCGAGGAAGCACACAACTACAATAAACCAATTAATGGTAATATTATAACTATCAATTAGTAATTGTGCCCTACATTATTCCCCCATTTGAGGGGGGGGGGAGGGGGTTAACTTAATTTTGTGTTTTGAAGAATTTGCCTCATTGTATTTAAAATGATTAGTTGGATTATTGTATTGGATAGGGATTTATAGATTTTTAAAACATTTTGTTCGTATTTCCAAACTTGGGGGGAAAATACTTCATCGACACCAAGATCTACAGATTTCAATAGGGATCATAACCCTACAGATTGTTTTTTAATAGTGTCAGAAAGGCTCCATTGATATAATTTGAGAACATTATTCTATACTGATAAAAGTTTTATGGATATCAGAATAGGCCTATAAATATCAATCGAGATCAGTAGCCTTATGGTTAAATTTTTATGAATATCAGTACAGGCCTACTAATGTCAATTGAGATTAGTAGCCTACTAATAAGATTTTTATGAATATCAGTACAGGCCTATTATTGTCAATTGAGGTCAGTAGCCTATTGGTAGGATTTCTATGAATATCAGTACAGATCTATTAATGTCAATTGAGGTCAGTAGCCTACTGGTAAGATTTTTATGGATATCAGTACAGACCTATTAATGTCAATTGAGGTCAGTAGCCTACTGATATTTTTTTTACTGATGTCAGTAGATCTTTATTGATATCAATGGGAAATATTATCAGTAGGTTACTGACATCAATAGCGTCTACTGATAACAATAAGGACATCCATAGAAATCGGTACATATCAATAAAGCTGTACTAATGTCAATAGATTTTTGTATTGATCTCTATGGATCATTTTTAGTAGGGTCTGTTGTGTGGTGTGCTTGCCAAATATTCAAAATTTGAGGAAATGACGGAATTCGGGAGTTGTTTTACTCTTGCCGAGGAAGAAATGTTAATTGATTTTGGGAGAAATCACGAAGAAGATAAATTTTTAAATTTTGACATGCAAAGACGAAAAACAAAACAACAACAGAGTTGAGTTGAGTGAGTTCGCTAGGTTTCCAGTTTCGTGTCAAAATAACGTTCCGATGAAGCGGTGGCCGGTTTACCATTCGGAGAGTGACGTCATCCACATTTAATAGCGATTGCATTTTTCTGGCGACAGACTCCGAGGAAACCAAATCTTCATTGTGGTTTCGAATGTAACTGCTGATAGACGAATGTAGCTGCTGATAGTCCTTGGAGACTATTTCCCTCCCCTACAAGGACATGTCTAAATTGTGGAGGTGGCTAGTGATAGATGGAAGCATCTGTCACGTATGTGTGTGAATGTGTTGTGTCTGTCTTACTTGACGAAGGTTTATAAGCGGGTCTCTGACGAAGCACACAAGCCTGAAAAAATATGTATACCAACCTACCAACCAATGTTAGAAGATCATTATTAAGTTAATGGTATCCATTATTCTAAACATAGAAATACCAGAAACCACAACAAAAAACATAATCCACTACCTTATCCACTAGACCACTAGGATCGTCAATTTCAATAGTGTCCCTATTATACGTGCTAAAGTGTCCAAAGAATGTGATCATCCACAAGAGAGCTAAACCGTCCATGAACCACCCGAGACCCATCCTTCAAGACCCGGACACGACCCAAGGGATTCCGATTGCTCTCTCGTTCTTTTCGTGGGATATTTTCGCCATTTTTTTGGTACTTGGAACGTGAAAATGTCTAATTTTATGGGAACATCTGTTGGTTGATGTTGTTAGTCAAATTATATTTGGTTAATGCAGTTTCAGTATACTGTAGTTCATTCCCTTGATTACCCAGACAAAGTCGAAAACAACACTGTGAGCATTGCTATTTAAGATATTAAAAGCACTGCACAGTTTTCTTTCAATTGATTTGTGAATTTTTAGCCAAACAGACGAAATGAGCGAAATTTCTCCTACTCTTGACACTTTGCAGCTTTGCGTTAAGGTTTCAAATTATTTGTAAAAAAAAAAAATATGTATAGTGAAATACTGATGACTTTCACTGTGTAAGTATAAAGGATGGTACGTCGAGATGATGTGAGTTACCTTTATTAACTAGGCTAGAAGTAAGAGCATTAGCTTGAAGCATACTCTGAAAAAAAAATACAAAAGAAGAACAGAAATACTAAAGTGTAAGGATTTGGATAACGTAGTAATAAAAGTGAGGCTATCGGCTTCAAGAAAAAGGTGTAGGGTTCGACTAACCCTCTGGTACACTGTAAAAAAACTGTTGTTTTTAGAGTTAAATACCATATTTTGTATAGTTAAAAACTATTCTTTAGAAAAACAGTTTATAACTGTTTTTATCTTTGTTAACATGAAGTCACACTCACAACCCATCAAATGCACCTGCCCCTCAGAGAAATTTAAAAACGTGCAAAGAGTCACGTGATTGAAATCATCGTTCGGCACAAATACACAACCGAGTAGTTACTTTGTAGCAGACGGTTCGGCATTGGGATAGCGCGCAAGAGGCTCCTGGATCAAAACCGGATACCTCTTCCAGGAACTTCTTGCATGCGAGCCCAATACTGAACCGTCTGCGACTAAGTAGTTACTCAGTCGCGAAGGCTATATACACTCTTAAAACAAAAGAGTGAAATCCACTCCAGTTGGAGAAGTGCATTTTCGACACTGGAAAGGATTGAATATTAGCTCAGGCTGAGTTGAAATCACTCGTTTGGAGTGATCCTGTCGTTGGTTTAACACACAAAGAATCCGCTCCTTCCGGGTAAGTGCATTTTCCAGTCTGGAGGAGTGAAATTAACTCAGACTGAGTTCAAATCCACTCTCTTGTTTTAAGAGTGTTTATTGTGTATTTTATTTTAGCAGCGAGAAACAGTAAAATTAGCGGGGGGGGGAGGAACTATTAAATAAACACTTTTTCCTGCTAAAATAACAGTTTTTCCATGTTAAAATTACAGTTTTCCCTGTTAAAATTATTTTTCTTGTATGAAAATTGCAGTTTTAAACTGTAAAAATCAGTTATTAACTGGCTTCAAAGATGACAGTTGTTAACTGTTAAAACAACAGTTTTTTACAGTATAGCAAAAAGTTAACAAATCGTCGTCCATGCAAAGAAACCAACACTCTTAAAACAAACACTCCGAATTTAACTCAGTCTGAGTGGATTTCACTCCTCCAGACTGGAAAATACACTTCTCCTTTTGGAGTGGATCCTTTGTGTGTTAAACCTCCGACAGGATCGCTCCAAACGAGTGATTTTAACTCAGTCTGAGAAAATATGCATGCCTTTAGGGTGTCGAAAATGCACTTCTCCAACTGGAGTGGATTTCACTCTTTTGTTTTAAGAGTGAATATTTGAATTGATTATGATGACACAACGAGTAAAAACCAATATTTCTTTTTTATTTCACATCTCTAGTTCTTCTGCCATTTTTCTTAGCATAACCCTTACAAGCGGTCTCTGAGGAAACTCACCTTAACGTGTTGACAGATGTCCAGGACTTGGGATAAAAAATTGCTGAATAATTTCTGATGTGATAAGATAAAAAGGGCAATACATTTTTGTAAAAGCTAGAAGGTCACTATATGTCAAATAATTGTTGCAATTTGTAGGGCAGTTTTAGTCCTAGTTTTGCTATATCTTGGCATTTTTGGTTTCTTAGTAAGTAAGATTCATACCACGACTTAAGAATATGAACAAAAGAAAAGAAAAGAAATATGCTTGTCGACTTTGTATCAATTATTTTTTGTTTGTATAGTTTATATTTTTGTTCCTCATTGAGAAAAAAAATATTCTCAAATGTTATATACATTTACATAACAAATTCGAGATTAAAGTGCGGGACGGCCCGGAAATATTGCGTATTAGTGCTGACCGCAACAAAAATATGCACGTTTTAAAATCAATATAAATGTAAAAAGTAAATACAGTACATAACAAGATTTGATAGAAGAAACACCACTCGTTTATGAAGATGCATAAAACAATAGGATTATATCCCATATCCTAGTTATCATGGATTATTGCATCATGAGTTCAAACATGATTGCTAACCAAATGCACTCGTTCTACTAGTTACCCATAGCCAATACACAAAACTAGTACTTTAATTTACTCAATTCTTTTCCTTAATCATTTTAGTAAATGATAACTTAGATGACCTCAAATTTGTGAAACGCATGTTCTCAAATTTGAGAATAATGTAGTATTTGTAGCTATATGAACTATAATGAATCTTAAAAACGAGAATATTATTAGTTATTTTACTAATAATATATAAGCCAATAATACATAAATAAGAAACTTTTTAATATTTTTACAGAAACGTTAGTTTCTCAGTTTTTTTAAAGTTGGCTTTGCACACACCCAAGCATAAAAAAAGTACTTCAAACCTGAAAACAAGACTCGATAATTTATATTTTCTTCAACTATGCCGTACATATTAAAGTTAATTTCGCTCAGTTTCATCACTTAGTAAAGCTTATTAAAGCAGAAACCTAGTATTCCTATCTCTCCCCTCACCTCGAAAAACAAATTAGAAACCAACATCCCTTTTCCATCTAAATTTAGATGAAAATCTCTCAAACAAGAACGCGGCTCAGCATGTTCTTCATCTCTGTGGTAAACTCATGCATAGTTAGTGAGGATAATTAGCACTGAGAAGGACTCTCGACCAAGTACCTATTTCAAAAGATCTTAAAGGAAGAGTGCGCCTCAGAGAATCTTATAAGTTGTATACAAAGAGGTCAATTTTGTGAAGGTTATTATGTACATAAGAATAGGGTGGTTAGGTCTCTTAAAATAATATGAAATAATGCTTATTTTTTAAGCGTAAGTCATTAAAGATGGCTATGCAAAAAAGTTCTCTCTTTTAGTTTATGTAAATAACATAATATAAGAAAAATGAGGGCCACAATACTAAACTAATGATGTAGCTATTATGAACTAATAAATCTCAAAAGCGAGAATGTTATTTGTAATTTAACTAATAATACATAAACTAATAATATATAAACTAATAAGATATAAGCCAAAAATATATAAACTAAGAAACTTTTTAATATTTTTGCAAAAATGTTCGCTTCTCATTTTTTTAAAGTTGTCTTTGCCCACACCCATGCATAAAAAAAAAGTACTTCAACAATGATAACAAGACTAGGTAATTTATATTTTCTTCAACTATGTCTTACATATTTAAGTTAATTTCGTTCAGTTTCATCACTTAGCTAAGCTTATTACAGCGAAAACCTAGATATCTTTCCTCTCACCTCGAAAAACAAATTAGAAACCAACATCCCTTTTCCATCTAAATTTAGATGAAAATCCCCCAAACAAGAACGCGCCTCAGCATAGCATGTTCTTCATCCCTGGTAAAACTCATGCATAGTTAGTGAGGATAATTAGCACTGGGAAGGACTCTCGACCGAGTGCCTATTTCAAGATATCTTAAAGGAAGAGTGCCGCAGAGAGTCTTTATAAGTTGTATACTAAGAGGTCAATATTGAGAAGGTTATTATGGACTTAGGAATAGTGTGGGTAGGTCTCTTAAAATAATATGAAATAATGCTTATTTTTTAAGCGTAAGTTATTAAAGATGGCTATGCAAAAAGTTCTCTCTTTTAGTTTATGTAAATAAACATAATATTAAAAAAATGAGGGCCACAATACTAAACTAATGATGTAGCTATTATGAACTATTAAATATCAAAAACAAGAATGTTATTTGTAATTTAACTAATAATATATAAACTAATAATACATAAACTAATAATATAAAAGCCAATAACATATAAACTAAGAAACTTTTTAATATTTTTACAGAAATGTTGGCTTCTCACTTTTTTTTAAAGTTGGCTTTGCCCACACCCAAGCATGAAAAAAGTACTTCAAAACCCTGAAACAAGACTGGATAATTAATATTTTCTTCAACTATATCTTACATATTTAAGTTAATTTCGTCCAGTTTCATCACTTAACTGAGCTTATTAAAGCGAAAACCTGGTATCGTATCTCTCCTCTCACCTCGAAAAACAAATTAGAAACCAACATCCCTTTTCCATCTAAATTTAGATGAAAATCTCCCAAACAAGAACGCGCCTCAGCATAGCATGTTCTTCATCCCTGGTAAGCTCATGCATAGTTAGTGAGGATAATTAGCACTGAGAAAGGACTCTCGACCGAGTACCTATTTCAAAAGATCTTAAAGGAAGAGTGCGCCTCAGAGAGTCTTATAAGTTGCATACAAAGAGGTCAATTTTGAGAAGGTTATTATGGACATAAGAATAGTGTGGTTAGGTCTCTTAAAAATAATGTGAATTAATGCTTATTTTTTTTAGCTTTAAGTCATTAAAGATAGCCATGCAAAAATAGTTTTATGTTTTAATTCATTTAAACAAACATGATATAAGAAAAATGAAGGCCACACTACTAGACTAAAGATGTAGGACGAATCAAGACCGTAAAATAATGTTTTAATTTGGTAAGAGACGTAATATCAGTATTTTGGGTATGTGATGTGTTACTATATTTGTATTGCAAGAAATTGATTTTTTAATTCAATATAACAAAAACTAATAAAATTTTTTTATTGCAATTAAGTTAATTATCATAAAATATTGTATAGGTATTCCTAAATTTTTTCGTAATTTTTTAAATCTTATTTGCCATAAAAGAAATTTACGCCAACATTTTGCGCAGAATCATGAAGGCGCAAGATGTGTTTGTAAAAATCTATTTTGAGTTAGGTAATTCAGTTAAAAAAAAACATTTTTTCAATAAAGCGGTAGTTCCGAAATTAAATGAAGCAGGTCAAGTAACACGACTTACTACTCTTCTAGCACTAAAGTCTACTATACAGCGACATCGTACGCTGTATCATAACTTTGTCAACTTACACTCACAACAAACTTTTTTTTTTGCTGGGAAAGACATGCTTAGGACTAGCAAGGGTATCATATGTGCTATATAAAATCAGAAAAATGAAAATCTTCACCATCGGAAATACCAATATTAATAATTCTCGGATTACAAGTATTGTTGATATTGCCATTGTTTCTTAACAAGACTAAGCTAAATCTCGAATTTTTCTTGCTCGGTATTTTTTATCCTTACGCTCACAACTCACGAGTCGATATTTCTTGGTGGGATCGATGGTCATCAATAGAACCAGCAAAGGTATTATCTGAGCCAGATAAAATCGCAAATCTAAAAATCTACACCAACGAAAATATCAGTAATAATAACTGGCGGATTACCAATTACTGTTTATATTGCCATTTCTTCGTAACAAGACAAGAGCAAAGCTCCTTCTACACCAAGTTGGGACATAACGCGGGATGTCTATGGGAGAGAGTGGCTCAACTGGTTCGGTGCATTTTCGGCCTTCAGCGTATCGCAGCGCCTCTAGCGGGAAAAAGTCAGTGATCTTTAAAAACTGTCCCATAGACTTAACAAGGAAAGAGAAAAGGGAGAGATGTTAGACTTCCCCTAAAAAAAAATCACCATTTCGGTACTTTTCTGCAGACGATCCTTCCTGGGGATATTCTTGTGCTGTAATTTAAGATCCTCTTCATTATTAAGTGCTTTAAACAAGGAAAATCGACAGTTAATTTAAGTTTTATATCCAGTTTTGCAGCCCGGAACATAACGCTTTTTCGTCATTTTCGGCCTTCAGCATATCGCAGCGCCTCTAGCGGGAAAAACCTTGGCTCCGATTGAATGTATGGTGTGTCCTAACTTGGTGTAGAAGGAGCTTTGACAAGAGGCAAAATCCCAATCTCCACCCAATTATGGCGCCATATGAGCATTCCACCCCATTCAAAAAGCCCATTCAAAATTCCTCCTAATACACCAACCCCCTCTGGAACGTTCTTCTACAGAAGGTTAACAGGCCGCTGCTGCGTCTGACATTTCCATTACAATAGAAGACTTTGAAGACGATTGCTTGCTAAGCCAAAACCCTTCTATCTATTCGAATAAGAAAAAGAATCGAACACGGCGAGATAGGGCATGTTGAAGACAGTAACATTGGGATTCTGTTCAACTGTTTTCCATGGGGAAAAAGGCAGATTTTTTTACTTTATATACTTTTCGTAATTGTGTCTGCTTGGCGGATATTGGCTTTTCTTTCGGATTTTCATTCGCGGTACAAGATTGTGATTCGTATCCACTGATCTCTGGCGTGAATCAGGGTTGCCGCGAAAGATAAACAAAGCGAGTAACCTGTTTTTTACACCAGTTTAGGCAATTTCTCGCAATCATCCCCAAAGAGGCTATTAAGGAATGCCTTCTACGAAATAAAGCGTTTCTTCCCCTGTACTCTTCTCTTAATAAAATGAATCGTCACAATCTATAGTGAACTAACTAACTTTTTACACTTTTTTAATTAGGGCATCACACGAGGCTTTCAAGCTTGACCTATTCAAACCTAAAGAAACAAAATCTCTTTGTGACGTCCCTCTATCCGTCTGGTCCAGATTGTTGGCTTTTCTGAAGAAAAAAAAAATTAGAAACATATATTCGCGCATGGCCGACTATATTTTTTAGGTTCCAAACTGGTGCCGTTTCTCTATTTCGGAAAGACCTACAACCCGGACTAGACGGATAGCGTGGCATCGAAAAGAGCTTCTCTGGCCTTAACAGTTAAGTCAGCCGTGCCCCAAGTCGTGATATAGGTCAAGAAAAGCAAAATATTCTGCTGCGTGGTGTCACTTACATTCAGTAGGACAGAACTGTGAACTAATCAAAAGTATGACTCTAAAATATTAAAACACTTGAGGCTTAGGTAAAAACTTTATCGAATGTCAGGTTTTTTTTACTTATTTCTTTATCATTATAAGCGTTTGAGTATAATGTTTGGTCAACTTGAAATTTTATGTAAAGCCATGTCGTAATGTTAACTTGAGATTTCAAAAAAATATTGTCCTTATTCCACCCTGAGCAAAAACATGAAATTTAAATTTACCATATTAAAAATAATTATTTTGAAATTATTAGATCAGTGAATGAATAATAAAATATTATGGTATTATGAGATATAGGTGTTTGAGTTCTGATATGGTATTATTTAGTGAAATATTTAGGAAAAGTTAATAAACTATAGAATATTTTTTGCTGCATAACTGATTTAAATAACCCATTGTGAAGCTGAAGGTGAAATTCACAAGCGTTCAAAACGGAAGTTATCCAGAAAATGTGATTTTTTATATTTTTATTGAGTAGAACAAAATTATTTTAAATTAATAGCTTTTAATTCCCCCTTTTCACGTAACACGATCGTGTTTTGATTTTCAAAAATATTTACGACGCGATACATATATTTAGCAATATTTCGTTTTCATAAATTTTCAGTCAACCAAGAAACCTTATTATGTGAAAAAAAAAACAAAAATTTTATCACAAAGCAAGCAAAAGAAAATACCAATTTCAAACTTTTAACAGTTTACCATGAAGCGAAAAGCTCCCCTTCATTTTCTTATAAATAACCATATAATTTTCATTTTTCTAATGTTTCACAATGCATTAAAAGACTGACCAAAAAACTCCTTTCAGAAAAGAATCATTTCTTATGCAATACAACATTTCATGTTCATTTATGCGATGCTTCACAATGCATTAAAAGGGTGACCAATGAAACCATTTCCGTAAAGAATCCTTACTTATACAATACGCAGCGTTTTATGTTCATTTATATAATGCTTCACAATGCATTAAAAGGATAACCAATGGATCCATTTCCGTAAAGAATTCTTTCGTATACAATACACAGCATTTTATGTTCATTTATGTAATGCTTCACAATGCATTAAAAAGGACAACCGATGAACACATTTCCCTAAGGAATCCTTTTTTATACAATGCACAGCATTTTATGTTCATTTATGTAATGCTTCACAATGCATTTAAAGGGGACCAATAAACCCATTTCCGTAAATAACCTTTTCTTATGCAATACACAGAATTTTATGTTCATTTATGTAATGCTTCACAATGCATTAAAAGTCCTTTCTCATACAATACACAACATTTCATGTTCATTTATGTAATGCTTCGCAATGAATTAAAAGGGTGACCAATGAACAAATGTCCATAACGAATTCACCCTGAAGAAATTTTCTTTAAAACACGACATCACCTTAAAACTGTTTTCTTCCAAAACCTTATAATGCTGACATATTTCCTCGGAAGAAATTTCGTGTAGTACTCTCCGGATCTCCAGGGACTTTCCCTAAAACATTTGATGGCTCTCGAATTGGATGCCTTCCTGTATGGGACATTGTGCCATGTATTGAAGGCTACTCGATACCGGAAAGTTTGCAATAACGCATATGGTTTCAAGTAATACTCAGAGTGATGCGCCTTTGATCTTTTGTTTGAGTTTTTGGAACTTTGTTCGAAATATCGGGTATTGTGTGTCTGTCCCGATGTCCGGTGTTGGAGCTGTTTTGTAGGAATTATGTTTGATTTATATATGGAGAGGGATAGTAAAAGTGATGATGTTGGAATTTAAGTGTCATAATAGGTGTGTTTTAGTATAATATATTTGTATTCGTTTTCTTCTATTTTATATAGCTTTTAATAGGCATAAACTAAAGAAAAATGTTGAAAGTTATTAAAAATAGCTGTAAATGCTTTCTTTTTAAATACTCACTGAATTTGAATTTCAGTCATTCGCTGAAATCAAGTATATTTTTAACAGTAATTCGCATATGGAACCGCTTCCGCACAATATTTTATGCCCCTCAAACACATCATTTTGTTTTCAATCACTACTTTCCTCTTTTTTTAAAATTTCGTATTTTAAAAAAAATCGGCTACATGTGTTTCACCTTGTCTTTAATAGATATATGTATCTGAAAACAATTAAACTTTTGGAGAGGTGCTTTGTAAGAAAAGTTTCCGTAATAGTTTCTGCGTTTTCTGGGGAATCAATGTCCTTGAGATTGGTATACATTGTTTTGCTTAGGAGTCAATTGAAGACTTGCATTGAATTCAAAAGTTATATGCATAACCCTTTATCCTTTAAATAAGTTTTTTTTGGGGGGGAAGGTATAGCTCGATGGAAGCATAACTATTTGATCGATTGTTGTTTTACAAGAATTTAAAAAATGTATATTTTAGAAATAAACTTAATTGTCTTCTAAGATTTACAATTTTAATTAACTTAAAAAGAATGGAGTGCCAGTTAGAGATTGACAAAGTATGATTTCTTGCTCGAGAAATAGAGGAGAAGAGCATAACCGCAAACCATTCAATCTCTCGTCGATGACTGATTTCAAGCTAAACGAGCTGTAAATACTATTCAGAATTTTTTTTCTAAATACATTTTAAAAAGGCTTAAAAACAATTCATCAAACTGAACATATTTATATCCATTCATAAAAAGTAATTTAATAGTGTAATGGTCGCAGTTTTCTAATATATAATGAAAAGAAATTACAGTGCCAAATAGTTATTTTTTTAAAGCTATTTTATATTGTTACATTTTATTGTTACTTCTCCAACTCTTTATTTCAATTTACCACTATTTTAGTAACTTCAACTCAACCCATTCCATTCACGCCAAATCCAATGACTTTCACTTGCCATTCCTCTTCCAGACGCCATTCGAGATCTTCCAAACCACAGCCCTAACCTCCCTCACAATTTATTAACCCCCCCCCTCCTTCCAAATCCCTGCGAAAACAGATAGATATATCCTTTTACAAACACGTCCCCGATACAGAGCCATTCCCCAATTGCGCATATAAATCTTTCTGCAATCATAAATCCCAAACCTGGCAAAAGTCCGTCTAGCGCATCCAAACCTGCTGCCGAAATGCCTCGTAGTCGTATAAATGGAGATGGTAGAGAAATAATAGTATTTTCCTGTTTACTTGGTTTTTTTTATAAAGAACAATGTGGAAGTGTTACTTTACTATGTAAGTGTTACTCAATGTGGAAGTGTAACTTTTACTGTATGTAATTCCCAACTACACTTCTTGCCAACCTAAGTTGGGTAAATAGAAATAAGCTAGGTAGAAGATCCTTCGGGGTATGTAAGGAGTTCTATAAATAATTTGTGAATTCATCAAGAAAACTTGTTTAAAACATTAATTTCGTTAAAAGTATATAACATATTTGAATATTATTTGGGCAATTTTATCGGAATGAAAAGTGTATTTTGGTGAAATTGTATTTTGATCATTTTGTATGTAAATATTATCGTACAAGAGTTTCCAACTAACGGACAAATCGCGCTTTTCCCTTTGCCGTTTTACTCTTTGTTTTTACCCAAGTAAGGGTGACACGGAGTGTATGCATTCTGTAACTTCTTGACTATTTACTCTTAACATGTGTGGTCGTATTAATTTTTATTAAACTAACTGCTCATTTTAATTTTGAAACTTTTGAGAACGTTGTACGGTTTTTTGTAGTGTATTTTTAGAAAAAAAAAACAATTACTTACACACCTAACAGTCTTGGTAAGTACGGTGGCAAGACATAAAACTAAATGAAATTAATAGTATACAAACTCAAGGCTTACCCTCTAAAGGACCATAAAGCTGTTAATTGATGAATAGCATCGAAGTAGTTTTCGAATGTAAATTTCTCGAAACAAGGAGCAGATAACAATTATTCTTAATTTTCGGTTAGTGTTACTTCAAATTAAAAAGACAAATCTCAGGGATAAACAATTCTTAACCCCACTCTTAAACCCTCAGGACCCAGAACATTATATATCAGGTCATTTTTTTTTTCTGGAAAGTTCATTTTCTCTGGAAGTACTTCATGAAATATTCATGGGCCATATTTTAGCCAACATTCAATAGAGAGTTCAGAAATATAGCAACCCTCAGATAAGGCTGACTACCAAACATTATTTGGTTACTAATACGTTCGTATTATTGAAGTTGTTTTGTCTTTTGATTTTTTTTTGTAATCTTTTACAATACCGAAATCTTACTTATGAGATAATAACATGTGATAATTTGTATCAATTGATAGTTTGTAGTTGATAATGTGTATATGTAGATAATATGTATATGTATATGTAGATAATGTGTATATGTATATGTTGATAATGTAATATATGCAGTTATGAAGACAAGAACATATACTGCTTCAATACAAGAAGTGTAACAGCAATCTCATAGACATCCTTCCAATGTCAGAGATTCTCTTTTAAATAACTCAACTCAATAAACTTATATTTGTTTTAAGTTAAAGGTATATTTTAAAAACACATTCATTTTGTTAAGTGTATCTAATATATAGGGTGCGCCAGTTAGGCAAATTTGGATGATGGTAAATTGAATTTTAGTAAGTCGCAAATGAAAGAGCCTAAAGTACCTACAATCTTCATTTGTTTATGTATTGTTAGAAAACTGAAGAAATAACTTAAGATAAACTATCATAAAAAAGCTTTCTTCTCATATTTTTACCTCAAATCAAACATGTTGAGCTTATTTTGATGTACTTAAATTCTGGGCAGAGTGCATCACAACCAATACTGAAAAATGATCAACGGCTTAACTCGCAATTCCCCGTGAAATCCTTAAATTCATCATACTTAAATTTTTTTAATATTGTTGCCTATTTTCTTTCCAATAAGCACTATATAGAGTATTTCTCATGATGGGGAGGCAGACATATGTATCAACAAAAACATATACATAAGATCTATGTCAATCAAGTTTACACATATAATCAATGGTAAGAATTTTTTTTCATAAGTTTCGGTCATTCAATGACTAAACCATTTTTGTTCATAGGACAGTTTACATATACAGGGTGGTTATAAAATAACGCTCCCTATTCGGAGTGGTCTGTAGCATTAATGAATAATCCAAATGCAAAAAGCTTTGAGACACTTACTAATCAAGAAGGGGGAAAATAATGGCATCATCGGTGGCTCAATGGTTAGGAAGCTAGCCTTTGGAGCAGTTGGGTTCGGGCTCTAATCGTGGTAAGGCATGGATGTTTGTGTCCGTCTATAAATGTTGTTATTTGTCTATGTGTTTGTGTCGTCTCCTTCTTTGTGTCTCTTGTGCTTGTGTCATTTATGGAGTTGAATACAATAGGCCCGAGGTCGCAGTGTTCGGCGAACTTGCCCCCAACCAAGAAAGTTATAGGTATGGTATGTTATGGTATGATACATCTATATTCCAGCTTGTGTGCTTGCTCAGAGAACCGCTTATAAGCTTTCATCAAGTGGTACAGGCACATAAAGAATTTTTACATTCAAAAAGAAGGGAATAACACATAGACAATAACAACATTTATTGACGGTCACAAACATCCATGCCGGACCGGGATTCCAACCCGACCCCAACAGCTCCAAAGGCCAGCTTCCTAACGATTGAGCCACCGGGACGGCAGAAAGTTATAAGTCATACCATAACAACAAAAACTAAGAATCAATGTCTTCGACTGATAACCTTATTTCACAACTCAACACACCGCATCTGCCCTCAGCAGAAATTGCGTGATTTATGGGAACTACTGCTTGGAATTCCGCGTTCCTTCCCGAATACGTGACACTCCACGACAGTTCACGAATTGGGACAAATACTGCTGCAGCCAAATGGAACGTGTACTTGGGGTTGAGATTCTTCTTATACGAATCATTTTAGGAGGATTTCGATTCTTCATCTTCTTCAAAAGTTTGGGATATGATAATAGTTTTTATGGAATGCACATATAGTTCGAGGATTAGGTTTTGGATGCTTATAGCTAAGGAATTTTTACTTTTTTTCGCTATAGTAGGAATTTTTAGTTCCATAAAATTTTCTAGAATGAGATGGCTTATCATTTGACACATAGAATATGTTACTTATGCTACTGTATTAAACGTCAATTTGATGTAAATAGATCAAAAGTATTCAAATTACCATAAAACTACATCTGCCCTTAGCAGAAATTGTGTGATTTATGGGAACTACTGCTTGGAATTCCGCGTTCCTTCCCGAATACGTGACACTCCACGACAGTTCACGAATTGGGACAAATACTGCTGCAGCCAAATGGAACGTGTACTTGGGGTTGAGATTCTTCTTATACGAATCATTTTAGGAGGATTTCGATTCTTCATCTTCTTCAAAAGTTTGGGATATGATAATATTTTTTATGGAATGCACATATAGTTCGAGGATAAGGTTTTGGGTGCTTATAGCTGAAGATTTTTACTTTTTTTTCTCGCTATTGTAGGAATTTTTAGTTAAATAAAATTTTCTAGAATGAGATGGTTTATCATTTGGCACATGGAATATGTTACTTGTGCTACTGTATTAAGCGTCAATTTGAAATAAATTGATCAAAAATATTTAAATTACCGTAAAATAGATGATGATGATGATGATGATGATAATAATAATGATGATAATAATAATAATAATAATAATAATAATAATAATAATAATAATAATAATAATAATAATAATAATAATAATAATAATAATAATAATAATAATAATAATAATAATAATAATAATAATAATGATGATGATTATCATGATGATGATGATGAGGATGATGAGGATGGATGGATGATGATGATGATTTACTGGTATACAATGAAAAGTTTTACAAAATAAAAGACACCTTGATGGGCCTGACAGAGGTATGAAATCTCCTCAACCTAATCTTATGTAACCGGCTAACTAGAGTGATTCTATTAATTTTTTATTAAACAAAATAAATATAAATTTTTAATAAACCTCTAACCATATTAACAAAACCTTATTTCTCTTATCTATTTATCTAAACATCTAAAACTAATTTTACAAAACTCATTTCCCTCAGCATTTTCTACGGTAAGACTAAGAAAACAAATGATTGCTTTGCAGAAACTTGATCAATATAAGAAGAAGGGTTCAAAGACGATCAGAGGCCAGTAAATTTATCGTAACTCCAGAACCTCTGACAGTATAATCTTCCTGTTTACTGGAACAGAATACCTCCGTTCCTCTCCTCAATCTCTTGTTGAATCTTGAATTGATGGAATGATAAGTTTGATGGGGAAAAAAGGAATTTTCTGTTTGCTTCCTTCTACTTCTTTAAATTAATTCTAGATTAAGTCTCCTCATTTTGATTTTAGATCGAGCGTCTTAAGAAAAAGTTTGAGCGTAGGAACTACTTTGAGAAATCTCAAGGAGGACTTCGATCCACTATATCATTAGTTCAGAAGTAGATAAATTGCCTGCTGATCCTCATTCTAGAGGATTTTAGAAAAGACGGGTATTATTAGACGATGCTAAGTGTATACTGAAATATCTTAATTAAGTATTTAAAAATATTAATAATTAAGTATCTAATTTTGGCTAACTCTTTTGCATATAAATTAATGCACACAATTTTAGTTAAAATGTAAAATAAAAATTATAATTGCAAGGTAAGGGCATATTCCTATACAAACTTTTTTCAACATTTTCAGCATACATTTTCATTTCACAAATTAAATGTGATTTTTTTTCTCAATAGCTTGATACCATATATTATTAATTTATTAAAGTAAAGTAATTATTATTATTTTTTAATTTCATAATTATCATACCTAAATTTTCAACTTGATTATGATGCTTTAAAATAAAAAAAATATTATTTTCGAAAGTCATAAATAAAATTTAACTAGTGCACTTGAATATATAAGAAAAATTGATGCAATTTTTTATTATTATTTATATCTTGTTTAAACGTGATGAATTACTTCAGCTAATTAAAACTTAGTTTCATTTACAGCTGCTATTAAAAGTTACTTTTTTTTATTTCGGGTTGATTGTTTAAGTTCTAAAGTTTAAGCATTTGTAAAAGATGCATACGAGTTGCAAAAGGTATAAAATGTTAAAAAGATACTGCATTAAACCTCAAATAAACTTTAAACATGGTAAAAGTATGAATGCATTTATTACAAATTTCTTATTTTAATCATGTCGTGCCTTTTATACAAAAATCAACAAGTGAAAGAAAAAAAAAATCTTCGTTTTTTTACCTATGATGATTGGTCTTTCATCATAGGTAAAATGTGATTATTCTTGTTTTTAATACCTAAACTTACACATACACTATCAAGAGCTTTTCAATTTTAATACCGTTTTAAGTGCTGATCTTTGAATTGATATGGAAAATATGCTGCATTTCATGAAAATGGTATCTATAGCAAAGATAATACAAGAACTATTATACAACACAATCAATTCAATCTCATTTTCTAGAGAACGTACGATAGGCTTTAAAAACCATTAAGTTTCCTGATTATAAAGCCTTGTTTAAATATGCTGCATTTCATGAAAATGGTAGGTATAGCAAAAATAATATAGGAACTATTATACAACGCAAGCAATGAAATCTCCTTTTTCAGAGAACGTACGCAACGCTTTCAAAACCGTCTATTTTTTATTATTATAAAGCCTTAATTGATTTTATAAAAATGTAAAATGTGTATATACTTAAAAGTTTTTTTTGCAAAGCTCTCCAACATATAACTCACTTAATGTAATTAGGATAACTTGGTATAACTAGAACTTTTTCGGCCACTTCATCGGCAATTCCGTCCAATTAAATTTAACATTATCAGAAGTCGCAATGAACAAAACGACTTTATATCTTAAGTAATATCTTTGAATACTGTGCGAGTTTTGAACAATTCTAATTAAACTGAACTAAAACCTTCAATTATTTAAAAAATTAAAAAAAAAACATCTTTCATATATATTTTTTTCTACATCACTTTTATAATAAACACTATTTAAAAAAAATTCTACACTAACTCAAACTAATGATTCTCAAACACCATTCAATAATCCATTATACCAGCGTTATCAAATTTAATGAAATTAAAAACGCACCAATACAAAAGAAAAACATATAAAATATTGCAGTGCTTGAACATTAAAACGAATAAATGAATACACTTAACCATTCTTAACAAGAGAAAAAAAACAAGCTTTTTTTATCAACTCAAAACGATTTACCCTTAAAATATACATTTTTTACGAGAATATTACATTATTTTTTTGCATGTTTATCTAATGCATTCATTGGTATAGGAGAAAAAAAAAAGATTTTTTTCTTCAATCGAAATAAAATACTTTTTTGTATTTTTTTAGAGAGGAAGGAAAGAAAGAGTCAAGTCTAGTAATCAGAAAGACATTAACCGGAACAGCGGACAGCTTTCCGGAGACCCCTAATAAATGAGTTACACTGACATGGGACGGTGTCATTAAGTCCAAAGACGCACACAAAGTCGGCCATTCTTGCATTTGGAACTTCTCGCGTGTGTGTTTATTGGATACACCCTTCGGAATTTTGTTCCTTTTTTCTGAATCTGGAACAGTGTGCACTAGTGGTGTAAGTCACTGTATTCGGACATCTTGGGTTATATCAGGCGTGTTTTCATGAGCCATCGAATCCATGGATTGAAGAGCAAACTCAGCAATTTTCCTTCTTGAGGATTTTCTCCCAGACATAACCGGAATTGCAGGGTTCGTTGGGGGGTTTCGCAAACCCTCCAATGAAGGAGGGTTTGATGTTTCATACAATGGATTCGACCAAAGACTATCATTTGGGTTAGGAATCTTGCCCTAATGGGGCTGGTCTTTTTGCGATAATGGGGATTTTGGCATTCCATGGATTTGATGGCTCATGTAAACACGCATATTGTGGGTTAAGTTTGCAAATGCATGGATTGTGCTAAAATTGAGAGCAATTACTCGCGGCCGTCTGAATACATTCAATGTACACCTGGCAGGGCGACGTTTTCTGAATTTGTAGCAATATCGGATGAAGATCGTCGGTTAAATTTCCAAATAAATTAATTGGGCTAAAATTAAATACTACTGTTCGCAATTCATCTGAATTCACTTATTCAACATTTGCAAATTTGACATTCTCTGCATCGCTGTCCCAATGATGTAGCAAGAGTGATATAAGTAACCGTTTCCGAACCGTTCGTTATATTTTCAAATAAATTAATTGGGCTAAAATGAAGGGTCATTGTTCGCTGGTATAGTCTGAAGTCATTTATTCTACAATGCTGTTTCTACATTTGAAGCAATGTTCCGTAGGGGTGTAAGTCACATTTTTGGAACATCGAAGGTTATGTTCTCAAATAAATAATTTGAGCTAATTTCACGGGCTAACCAAGGTAAACGGGTCTTCAAAAATCGTCAAAAACATATGATCGTGAGACTTTTTTTTGCCTCTGTAGAAATGTCCTAGAGTTATGTTAGTCATTATACTGAAACATCGAGGAATAATACCTAAATACATAAATTGGGTCAACATTAAAAGGAGTTTTCGAAGGTCGTTTGAAATCGTTAATGTTCATATTTCAGTTATTAAGTTTCAGAAGAGATGATGGATGAAAATAATATTCTTTCCATACTCTCGATTAGTGAGAACAGATCAAGAATCAAAGCATCGATCGAAGGAAAAACAGGAATGAAATCTCGTAGGAATATCTTACCTGAAACAAAAGGAAATCTTTCCTGAAATTTATTTAACCTGGAAGGTATAATTTACTTGAAATTTATTTATCTGGTATTTTGGTCCGGCGGTTTTAATTCAACCCACTGCGTAGTCGCAATGTTATTTAAACCCAAAAAAAAATCCCACGTTGCAGCGTCAGGTATTGAAACAAAGCTAACATTATTTTTACAAATGTAATACATTTCATCGTAGAAAACTACAACGTACACATACACTTATACATTTAAAACTAAAAATCAGTAAAAAATCTTCAAATTTGCACTTACGTCCCTTTAGTTCTTAAGCTCAAATATTAGAGAGTACATTCCCAATGAGCCTTCGGAATCTTTATTAGGTGTACGTGAAGTATTGCTAACAGATGACTAGATTTGGATGGATGACCCAGAATGGCTCTAAATGAAATTTTCCGTTGAAGGGTATTGTACTACAGTAGCAATTGATTGAAGTCAAAATATTAACATAGCTCGAAAATGACTATTGATGGTTCGGAGAGATGAATGTTTTTTTATATATAGAAAGAACAGGAAAACAAATGAACTTAAGAACTCCATGATAACATTATTTGTTTAATTAAAATTATATATTGTTTTATATATTTTTTTCTGATTAGAGGTTTTAGTGGTGAGGGAAATCACAATAATATAATAAAAAAGTTATAAGTATAAATTCAGCTAAATTTAAATATACGATTTTTAACTATATATTCTTAAAATGTGGGACTTTTTTTTATTTCTAAATCACGGATCATTGAACTTTAATGATTTGCTATACTGGGAATGACGTTTATAAAATTATAAATTTCAATAGATCAGTTAAAAATACTAAATATGATTAAAATATTTGAAACTCTAGTGAGCTTCATGCACACATTTAAATAAATATTTAGAAGCATGAAAATAAATATTTAATTTTATATACAAAAGTACTAACAGCATACCTTAATGCTTACCGAGTAATGTGTTAAAGGAATATCATTAACAACCGTTAGTTAAAGATGCCTCGAAGCATTATCCACAGCAAGACTATTTTCTGAAGCAACTGAAACTAATTAGTTTAGCGTTAAATCAAGCATAAAAACCTGATTTCAAAATACTTAATTAGGTACTGATAACTATACATACTTAACTATACAAAATATAAATAAAACAGAGTTAAGAGGAAGTGAAGACTCTGCCTGGCAGAAACCAATACAAAAACCTATTTGCCAAATGTAGCCATCGATCGCTTTTTAGTAAGCCTAAACAAATGCTCTTGGCGAAGTATTTACAGCTTTTTTAAAGTAAATTTGCATAGGCTTTCTCCATAGACTTGGGGGGCCCGAAGAACGTAGTGTTTAATCAGATCGCTGACCATTACGCTAACAGTCTTCTAATACTATACCGGGTGCGGTTTCGATTCCCGCTTTCGCCCTGTGTGTAATTTCTCTTGTCAGTACAAATTCGGTCTTTGTCTGTCTTACTTGACGAAGATTTACAAGTGGGTATTTGATCAATTACACAAGACGGGAATAAATGTATCAACCAACCACATACTTAGTTTGACATCTTAATACATACTATAACTGCAACGTATTTGTCTTAATTGTGAAGAAATAGCCCTAGTGTAGCTCAAGTGCAACGATATTCAAACTAAAGTTACGGTGCCTGTGTAGAAAATTACGACTATATTGGAAAAATTCGATTCTCATGTGAAAACCTCAATTTGCGCAAATGAGAGATTGTCAGTCCCATAGAGCCAATGCATTAATTTTGAAATCACAACTTTTGCAAGGAATTGTTTTGACATGTTATCATATTTTCAAAAGGTATAGGAATCATCATAACATGCACTTACATTAAAATTCTCTATAAAATTACATCCGGTTATTTAATTGTTATTTGAAAAAGTTTTGAAATAGTGTCGCCATCTGCTGTATATTTCTGGCATTTCACAACTTCAAAAATATATAATGAAAAACTAAGCTAACATTTTCTTTTCAAATTAGTTTCACTTCGATGCTATGTTGATTCCCATACTTGGGGGAAAAGGGCTAACATGGCAAAGCAATACTTCTGCGAAAATTGTGATTCCAAAGCTAATGCATTAGCTCTACGGGAGTGCTTACAAGTGTTACTTGGCGACTTTCTGCCGGCTTCGCTCCATTTCTCGCCAAAACATCTGAATCTCATTCTTAACTCTATGGTAAATAAGGAACCCAAAGTATATCCTTGCTCTAAATTAATTCTATTCAGGTTCACAGCTTTTCGGATCGTCCCCATGTACCGTCTCATTAAACTAGAGTTGTGATAATCGTCACGAAATTCCTTGATAGGGAAAGTACTAATTTAGGTATTTGTGAAGTACTTTCACAAATCTTTTGGGATGATTAGAATTAGGAAATTGGGAAGTGTTAATTGTTTAGGTTTGGGAGATTAATTGTGATATATGGATTCATTTTTTTTTTGTTTTGTGATAAGATTAAAAATAAGGTAAACTTAATTAAGTTTGCACCGTTGACTTAATTTAGTCCTTGGAAAATATATTGGATTTTAAGTTAACTTATTTTATCAGTACCTAATTATATTTTTAAGAAAATAATTTATTTTTATTGTGACATTTGATTTTTTTAGTTGACTTCTTTGAGTTTTATATGTTTGTTTTTCAATTATTTTTATTTCGACATATTTTATATTTGTAAATATATTTTTTTGGTTTTGATTCGATTCGAACATTTTACTTAGTGGGAATAAATAAGTGACAAAAATGTTAACGGAAAATCTCTAATTCTCAAAAACTAAAAGTTATGTCATGGAACAGTGAAAACTTAACAAATTTATTTATTTTTTAAAGTCTAATACAGATTTTTTAAACTATATCTTTTTAATTCAAAATAATTTTGTAAGTCCGTATCACTAATTATATTAGATAAAGGCAAATAGTGTCGATAAATATTTATAATTAAAATTTTTAATACCCGTCTGACTTTATTTGCTCTCTACCGCTGTTTTCGGAGTACTGGTTATAAATACACAGGAATACAATTAGAAATAAAAAAAGAGTAATAGTTAACAAATCTTTTCAATATAAATTTTAAAAAAATCATGCCTGCAATTTTTTGTCTCATTTAAAAATAACTCTTAATCCAATTAATTAAAGCCTTTAATATTTTATGCAGATTATGTGAATAAAAATTTAATGCAGATTTTCAATGAAAAGGTTTATTTGTAATCCCAGACATAACATAAAGATTCTACATAAGCAAGTTATATGTTCTTTCCCAAAACCTCAAACGCCTCTTCAGTTTTACCAAAGCCAGTAATGATATTCAGTCATTTCTATTCCCTAGCGCAGGAAGGAAAACAACAATGGAATGCTTTTTGTGTTTAGAGTTTTGCACAACAATAAATGCGTTGATTCCACAGAAATAGAAGACGAAAATTTATCGGTAGGAAAAAGATCGTTGTTTCGATTTGACAGAATTGTAAGCGTAGCGTGACTGGTTTTTGAATATATTAAATATAAAAAGTGATTATTAATGTATTTTGTGGAGATTGTTATGGAGACATTGTAAATTGAATTTCTGGAAAATACGCCAGTTATACCAATAACAAGTTATACCAGATATAAAAGTTGTGTACCAGTTAACATTTCTACGTCTATCTAACATTTATTTAAAAAGAAACAGGTTCAGCTTATTTGATCATGCATTTCCATTCAACAAAGTGTAAGTATTTCTTTACTTCCATAGGTGTGATATAAGCTATTTAAATTAAAATTCTCTCTATATATTATATAGCAGAGCATTAGCAAACGCATATAGGAGCAACGGTGGCTAATAGTAAACTTCATGAGTGATTTAGTGTTAGTGCAAAGACTATGAGTTTTTCCAGACCAGACTCTGAAAACTATTGTGAAACAGGTATTTTCAAATCCCAGCGCAACCGTTAAGGCTGCTCATCACCCCCATTCCCCGTAATCCTTCGATCGGGCTTGCTAATGGTAAGTCTACGGGGGGGGGGGGGGATGGTTTTTATTCCAAAAAAAGCAAAGAAATTATAGGAATATTTTAATGCGTTTTTTTAATTCATAAAACTCCATTAAAGTTGTGCTTTTAGAGGTTATTTTTTAATAAACTTTATTATATGTAGATTAAAACAAAGTAAATAACGTGTTTAAAAAAATAACCTCTAAAAGCACAACTTTATCGAAGTTTTATAAATTAAAAAAAAAACGCATCAAAATATTCCTAAAACTTCTTTGCTTTTTTTTGGAATAAAAACCATTTTTTTGCCCATAGACTTACCATTAGTAAGCCCGATCGAAGGAGGACAGGGAATGGGGATGATGAGCAGCCTTAAGGGTGACATCGTACGCAGCGTTGGGACTTAGGAGAATATTTAACGTGCCCTAACTCTACACGGGGTATTATTCGTCGTACAATTTAGCTGCACGGGCCGTTTAAAGGTTGACAGTTATTTTGTCGATACCCCGACCAGAACCTGAGACCTTTTGCTTTTTATCCTTACTTTTTAAATGTATTCACCAACTGTTCATTCACTGGGGCCTGTTCATTCACTGGCCACTGTTCATTCACTGGCCAGTCTAATCTACAATGAAAAACAAGAAAGAAAACTTCAAGCCATAACTCTGCTACAAACCCTCGTTGAAAGAGTAGGAACCATTTCCTGCAAGTAAAGTACTGAGACATTCTGTTTTTTAATTGATTTTTTACGGTGCTTGACTGTCATCAAACGCATGCAATATGATTTCGTAAACAGTTAAATATCTCCTCGAGTAGAAGGCAAACAAATAACGTTACTATAAATATAATATTTATTGATATAGGGATTTTTACAGCTGATGTAACGCTTCTTTTTTTTCCATCGTACTGCGATTTCATTGGTTACTTCGATATAAATCTCAAAATAAACATACTTTTCTTCTGCTTCTGAGTTCTTTACAATATGCAATTTATTTTATCTAGGACTCACGTCACCAGACTGTGATTCTAAAATACGACGCCCATAGCCAATAGCCCTCGTGTAGCTCTAGTGCGATGCTAATTCAAACCTAACCTTACTTATCTAGGACTCAGAATGTGAAAATATACAAAAAGAAAATTTAGGGCATAGCTTTCTTTAAAATCTCTACATAATATAAAATTGTAATTGTCGGATGCTTGAAAGTCACGTGACTTACGCAGCTTCAGCCAATCAGAAACGTCAGAAACGCTGAAAGTAAGTGTGGCGATGTGCTTGTTTTGTGCAGGGGGCTGCTTCAGTTTGCGTCTCGTGGCTTTGGTAGAGAACGTTGCATAGCGCAAGAGCTACGTGATACCCTGGAGCAGTCCTACGGAAACTAGCTAGATTGAATAGATGAGCATTCCTGCATTGGCAGTATCCTCATATTAGTCGTGCATGTTTGTTTGTGGAGCAAACAAATAGGAATTGCGTAGCAATTCACGGGGGTTGGCGAGCAGTAGCGAGCAGGGGGCTTTTCCCCCTAGTATAATATAAACAACTTACAACGCGGCAAGAAGTAGACCTTAAAAAATTACAACTAAAATCTTCTTAGAAAAATCACTTTCGAATGCCAAAATTACAGAAAAAGGAAACAAGACCGCGGATCTAATGCCACCCCCACGCCACGACCGTGAAACAATCTCACTGATAAAAACTATTTTTTGGGAAAAAAAGTTTCTTGCAACTTTGTAAGACCAACATAGACTGAGTCACAAGAGAAAGGAGGATGTCAAATTTATGCATGCAAATCTCTAACGTGTACGGATGACGTCTCGCACCTCCATCGAATCAGCTTAATTTCAGCCCGGACGCATTGCTATTCCGAAGTTTTCGCCGTGAAACGTGAGCATTTCCAGGAATAGGTTAAAATCCTATTTGGAGGGGCATTTCAATGTGGACTGTTTCGTGGTATTAAAGTTTTGTGCAGGGGGTTAAAAAAGTTTTTGAATAAAAGAACAGTTTGTGATAGTTATAGAGTGAAAAGTGTAATAATAGTTTGGATTTTTTGGACGTTCAATTTGGTTAAAAATATATATTATTGTTTTAAACAGAATTGTTTTAAAATAAAATAGTTTCCAACATTTTATTAAAAGTATTATAGGAAGTTAATTGAAGTACAATGTTAAAACTTTGGCGCTTAGTTTCAAAAAAAGTTTGGTTCCTGATAGCTGCAACAGCTGTGTGCGTTAAAATGTTTCACCATACTTTCGGTATTCGGTGGGAAAAAAATCAGATTAAGGACACAAAAATCTAATGAAGGGTTCCACACCATATACCGAAAATATTTTGAAACAATTTACCACACAGCCGTTGATACAAATATATACCATATTTTGAAACCAAGTGCCAAATTTTAACAGTGTACGTGTACTAAATATTTGGGAATGAAATAAGAGTTTAAAAAAAAAAAAAAACTTGCAAGTTTAGCTTAGATTAAGCTAAACTTAAATGACTCAATAGTCTGAAAATATCAAAATGAAATACAATTTAAAGCCTTCATCACGTGCATTAGCTTTGAATTTTATTATTTTTATTAATTTTATTTAGTATATTTTACTCGAAGGATCTTACATAAGTTGGTTTAGTCCTAATAACATTTTTATTTAATTGTGTACAACATCTGCTTCTGGTTTATGTATAGGTTTCATGTTTTGATATGTCCCATCATATGGCTCCTTTAAAACAACTTACAATTACATTTTATAGGTTTGAGGAGTAGATCTCTTAAAACTTTTTACATTGATGCACAGATGCACAATAAGAAAATTCCCGAAAGTTCGACAAAACGCAATAAAACACAGCCACTTCAAACATTTTATTACAAATATGACCAATATCTAATCCCAATTCTCTTTGTCCCATTCTGGCTGGACCCTGGCTTCTTTTAACTACGTAAAAACTCTTACTGGTCTCCTAAAATCGGCTTTTATGCCATAAAAGGCACATCCTGGAGGATTCTCGGAAGAGGAAGTAAAAACAGAAGAAGGGGACCTCCTGCTCTCTAAGAAATGCGATCCAGTGGGGATGTTGAAAAGGAAAATGAAAAGTTCCTGTTTTCTTGTTATTTTGTTTGAAAGAGTGCTTATGTTTGTAAGGTCTTTATCAATTGTCTTACATTTCATAGTCTTACTACACGTCTTACTTTCATACTGTTCATACATTTATTCATTTACTTTTATCCATAAGTCAAACGATCTACGATTGTTAGTATTATCGGAAACATCTTAATTAGCTCTTTATCTAAGTATCTGAAAAATATAAAGGTACGATGCTGTCAACCTTTTTGCAGTCAATTAAGTAATCGCAAAATATGCCAAAAATAATAAATAAAAAACATGGTGAAAAATCTGTGTTTTTAACATTTTCAATCCCGTATAAAAATGTTAACTTTAAGTTTTAAAAATTCGTTTTGGTGTAATTGAACTAACCCTAAGTTAATTGTTCAGAAAAATGATCTTCCTTTGTTTTATATTTTGTTTATTTTGATTTTTGTTTTTTTTTTGTTTTTTTCGTTTCGGTGTAATTAAACTAACCCTAAGTTAATTGTTCAGAAAAATGATCTTCCTTTGTTTTATATTTTGTTTATTTTGATAAACTTAATAAGAAAGCTCCTTTTTGTGTCATAAATTTTCTTTACAACATAAGTTAAGAAGAGCTATAAACGCTAAATTATATACACTTTTGTTCAATTAAAATTTTGATTTCTTCTTAATTTACCCTTAATGATAATAACAAAATTTTAGCCAGTGCGCTAACTACGCTATTAAAAGGTCACTCTTGGCTAAAACCAGTTTCACATAAAACTACAAGATCATAGGATAATGTGTTTTACAAAAATAACTTAAATTTCCCCATCTTAAAATCCAGACACCCTCTTTCCTTTGGACAAGAACTTCCACCATCGAATGTACGAGCCACAATCCTTAAAAATGGGCCAAGTCATTCAGAAAATTTTCCCGCCACCATTATCCTTTCAACATGTTAGTGAAAGAAGGAACGTAAAAGGAAATCTCCCCCTTAAATTAAATCACTTTTTATATTTTTCAATTCAAATATAAAAAAGAAAACCTCGAAAAAAAGCCGGAATATGGCAGCGTCTCTCCAGGAATATAAAATCCTCGGCAGAAGGGATTGATAGGTGACCAAAAGTAAAATAAAAAAAACGGGAAATTTTATATCTTTCCCGGATAGAAAAGAAGGAATAAAGATAGTTTCCGGACTGGCCGGACTGAGAAGTGCCAGGATGCAAACATATAATGGACCCATGAGAGTTTTGGCGGGAAAATGGTGGGTGGGGCTTCAAAGGGGATTAGCTTATGAAAGTGGAGAGTTTAGTAGGAAGAAAGGGGATTTTATTTGAGTTAGAGTTTTGGGTATTGCTCGTATAGCTAAACTATGCTATTTCTTTAGATTATTATTGAAGTGTTGACATACAGTTGATTAAGTTTTCTTTTAAAAAAATAATTAAACAAAACAAGTACGCAGTGTCCAATAACTTTTACAATCAAGTTTTTTTTTTGCCAGATAATGCGTGTTGTAGGATGGTGTAGGGTGATTTAATTCTTATTGTGAATGATTAATGATTTCAAAAAGGTGCTTCATTGCTTGTTGATTGGGACTCAAATGAATTAAATGCAACATCAACTAATAAAAAATACTTGTTTTTATTTAATACTAGATTGAGGAAATTAACCTTAAACTACAAACAGGGGTTGATAGGTAGGTTAATAATATAAAATCAAATACAATATGAGTTAAATTGTTATTTATTTAACTATTTTACAAATTCCTTGGGTGGAAGGTTCCCGCTTTGTATTTCGGGGCTGGATTAAAATGATTCAAAGTCTCAACGATGCGTGCGATGTCACTCTTAGAGGTTGCGTTGGGTGCCTTCCCAGGTGTCAGCTCGTCACTTGATTGGGGTTCTAAATTACGACCCCGTAGCCAACGGCCCCCTTATTAACCTTACTTGTTTTGTTTTTCAAAAATAAAAAATAGGTTTTGATTTATAGAGTTAACGCAACAAAATTATGTAGTTATTAAATCAATTTGTGGCAGTTATAGATGAAAAAAATTAGATATAGACTATTAAGACCTATTTGTTTAGAAAAACGTTTTGACAAATATTTAATACCTTCTACTAACATGCAGTGTGGTAACTAAATACAATTGAAGAGTACACGGGAAAAACCGATTGATTTTGTAGAGAAGTTTCCTTAGCAGGCCACTTTGGCGACCTAGGGGTTTCTTCCAAACAGGTTTATTACTCATTATATAAACCCACGAAAGTGTTGAAACGCTGACAGAACTTTTTACCGTAGCAATTAATTTTGACTTTAATTTACATTCAGAAGAACTTGCGCTCAATCAGCACAAGTGCAACAGAAGTATTGTTCGAAAATGTCCACATAACACTATTATTTGTACTATAACTATTTCAATACAAGAATTAAGGTGATAACATGTAAACATAAATGTTTGTTGTTTCCACACAACTAACAATCGCGAGGTGAGATAATGTTTATATAATTTCCTATAGAAAAAATAACTGTAGGGTCAAGTGGGGTAAGTGTGATAGGGTTTCTGCATTTTTCATTAAAAAAATTCGTTCTCTGCTTCAAGTAAATTCCAAATCCTAAAATTGGTAGTGAATTATTATAAGAAATATACATATGTAGAAAAAAATTTATATGTTTGAATTCCAATTTTAAGTGTACAAAATTTGCATTTCAAAATCCATTGCTGTTTTATCACACTTACCCCACATAGGGGTAAGTGTGATTTTGATGTGGGTAAGTGTGATTTCAGCTAAAATAAGTGTTTTCATGCCATATAAATTATGTAGCATACATTTTTCGTAACAATTTAATATAAACATAAATTTATTAGCATTTTACATCTTATTAGAAATAGAATTATTAGAAATTCCTCTTATTAGAAATAGAATTATTAGAAATCCATCTTATTAGAAATAGAATTATTACAAATTCATCTTATTAGAAATAGAATTATTAGAAATTCATCTTATTAGAAATTAGAATTTGGTTTTCTGGATGTCTTTTGCTTTGCGTTCTTCTTTAACTCCCTTTCATACTTCATAGTTTTCTCTTGTTCTAATATAGTAAGGCATTCATTACATGTGATACATTCAGCAGTTTTTATAACTTTCCTTTTTACCTTCTCTCTAGGTTCAGATTGAACTTTCTTGAGCAATAAGTTTTCGAACGACTCCATTTTAAATTGGGAGGTAGCGATTGATATCATACTTCTCGAGTCTGATACCCCACTAGTATTTGATACTATATCAACCTCTACCTCTGCATCACCTGCCTCTTCATCCATTTCTTGGACTTCTTCTTGTCTCTTCCACTCTAATACTTTAATTAAGGGGTCATAGGAGTCATAAAAAACGAATAAAAGGAAATGGTATATAATTTTTATTCATTCATTATAATCATAGACATCTTAAGGGGTCATAGGAGTCTTAAAAATGTGCAAAGAAGGTACTACAAAGCATAGTTTGATCTTTCATGTAATTTTTTAACGACTCAATACATAAGTATAATTTTTTTATATGTAATTCTACAAGATTTATTTAATATAAAACAAATTTTTAAATTTATGAAACTTTAGCCAAAACTAAAATAAATGATATTAAACATAAAGCTATTTGAACACATTGTGATTAGGCTTGCGCGGCAAATTTTGAGGTCAAAATTGAAAAAATGACCAAGAAAATGAGTTTATATTGTACAAATATGTACAAACAAAGACTTATATCTAAATTATCAGCTCAATTTTTATTAGAAATTATTTTAAGAACTTTTTTCTAAAAAAATTATTAAAAATTTTAAAATTTTGATTTAAAATTTTTTTAAAAATAAATTCTAATTAAAATTGAGCTGAGAATTTAAGTATAAGTCTTTGTTTGTACATATTTGTACAATATAAAGTCATTTTCTTTGTCATTTTTTCAATTTCGACCTCAAAATTCGCCGCGCAAGCCTAATCCCAATGTGTTCAAATAGCTTTATGTTTAATATAATTTATTTTAGTTTTGGCTAAAGTTTCATTAATTTTAAAATTTGTTTTATATTAAATAAATCTTGTAGAATTACATATAAAAAATTATACTTATATATTGAGTAGTTAAAAAATTACATGAAAGCTCAAACTATACTTTGTAGTACCTTCTTTGCACATATTTACGACTCCTATGACCCCTTAAGATCTCTATGATTATAATGAATGAATAAAAATTATATACCATTTCCTTTTATTCGTTTTTTAAATATTTATGTATGTTTTGCACAAGGTAAATAGGGTGTTTTGGATTATCACACTTACCCCATGTCACTTATCACAGTTACCCCCAACTGATATTTTGAGGGGTAACTGTGATTGTACTTCCATACTTCACAACATGTGAAATAATGAACTAAAACAGTTTTATATCTTTACTTTTACTCTCTTTACTAACAGAGAAAGAAAAAACAACATGATTTTTATAAAAATATGACGCTTATGGAATTTGGAAGAAAACCTTTCGAATTTGAAAAAAAAGAAGACAGTTGCACTTAAATTCAAAAGCTCAAAACTTTCTTAAAACAAAAAATAAACTAAAAAGAGATATTGACCTTAATTATAAGTGGTCTAATGTTATATAATGCAAACTTTCAGATTTTTAGAATGATTTCCAAAGTTACAAGAGCTGTTTATCACACTTACCCCCAATCACACTTACTCCACTTGACCCTAATGCTGTATGGTTTTCTTAAACGTTTATAACAAGTTATAAAATTTATTTCGAGTTACACTTATTATACACTTTTTCAAGAATAAGTATGGCTATTTATCTGAAACTTTAAAGAGAAAATACTAAACTACATTTCGGAAATCATCTAACAGGGAAAAACAAAATTTTTTTAATGAAAGCCAACACAAGTTTTATTTTTGTGTACCACTACAACTAACTACAGCAAGGTTATATTCCATAATAAACTATCAAAGTACTTTCATAATTAAAATTCGAAGTAAACTCTTTCCATTCTAAATAAATCTTTCCCTATATCCTTATGTTCATATCGATTGCCAAGCGATCGAAATGTTTAGATTGCAAAACCATTTCTACTTCACCCACCTGTTAATACTTTCTTCACCACTTCAATATCACTTCGAAATCATTAATAATTTAGTTCAACTGAAAATAAGAAGGTGGAATCAATACTGAATTAAATACAGTACTTTTGAAAATAGAGTCCCTTTGACACTTTCCTTAAGAAGTACATTTTCTTTATCAAGATGGATTCCTAATTGGTATGGATATTTTCATTTGCGTATGCAAATTTTGTGAGATTGTTTGAGGAATACATTTGTATATTTTTCGATTTTTATTTGAAGATATATTTTTCAATTAAATCAAAAACTTATTTTTGTTGGGAGGTTGTTTTTGATGAAATTCTTTGTAAATTTTTTTGTCAAACATATTTCTTTACATAAACCACCAAAAGTTGCAATGCATTAGTAATAACAAGGTATTTAATTCTCACATCAGATTCATAGTCAAGATTTCGACTTATCACATCAAAATAAAGCAATCGCATCTAAAATAAAGTAATGTTGCTGTAATGAGGATCATATTTAAAGAACGTTTTTTACAATCTCGACTTTTGTTTCGGAATGCATAATAGATATTTATGCAACTAGTGCGAAAAGTAATGCTTTTTAAAACAAGTGGATTTTATTTCACGAACGAGGTACGAGCGAGTGAAATAAAGACACGTGTTTTAAAAAGTTTACTTTTTGCACGTGTTTCATACACTATTTTTTATAATTGCGTGAAAAAAATCAAATCTCATTGGTTCAAAAATAATTAACGTGCTAATTAGACTAAAATAGACTAAGAGATGTCAAGGAAAACAACCAATGAACTCGCAGTTCGGAGCGCGTGACGCTATAAAAAACCAATAAGCGTGTTTCAACATTTTGTCAAAGAAAGCAACCTATGAACTCGCAGTTCGAAGGGCGTGACTTAAGAAATATTCCCATCGCGAGAAAAAAAATTCATTGATTCAAAAATAATTCACGCGCATAATATTTTTTTTATAATTGCGTGAAAAAAAGCCGACTTTTACATTATAAATTCAATATCAGACGCGTGCACAAAGCTAGACTTTTTGAAACAGTGAAAAAAAGTACTTTTTTTCACCCAAAAGCAGTGAAAAAAAGACTTTGTCGCACTCTTTTTAAAAGATGCCAACATTTCAAGTAAAATTTCAATTTGATAATACTCATAAAATCCAAAGATTTATCGATCTGCTGTATTTAAAAATATTATGCGCGTGAATTATTTTTGAATCAATGAATTTTTTTTCTCGCGATGGGAATATTTCTTAAGTCACGCCCTTCGAACTGAGAGTTCATTGGTTGCTTTCGTTGACAAAATGTTGAAACGCGCTAATTGGTTTTTTATAGCGTCACGCGCTCCGAACTGCGAGATCATTGGTTGTTTTCCTTGACATCTCTTAGTCTATTTTAGTCTAATTAGCACGTGAATTATTTTTGAACCAATGAGATTTGATTTTTTTCACGCAATTATAAAAAATAGTGTATGAAACACGTGCGAAAAGTAAACTTTTTAAAACACGTGTCTTTATTTCACTCGCTCGTACCTCGCTCGTGAAATAAAATCCACTTGTTTTAAAAAGCATTACTTTTCGCACTAGTTGCATAAATATCTATTTTATAATTGCGTGAAAAAAAGCCGACTTTTACATTATAATTTCAATATCAGACGCGTGCACAAAGCTAGACGTTTTGAAACAGTGAAAAAAAGTACTTTTTTTCACCCAAAAGCAGTGAAAAAAAGACTTTGTCGCACTCTTTTTATAAGATGCCAACATTTCAAGTAAAATTTCGATTTGATAATACTCAAAAAATCCAAAGATTTATCGATCTGCTGTATTTAAAAATATTATGCGCGTGAATGATTTTTGAATCAATGAATTTTTTTTCTCGCGATGGGAATATTTCTTAAGTCACGCCCTTCGAACTGCGAGTTCATTGGTTGCTTTCTTTGACAAAATGTTGAAACACGCTTATTGGTTTTTTATAGCGTCACGCGCTCAGAACTGCGAGTTCATTGGTTGTTTTCCTTGACATCTCTTAGTCTATTTTAGTCTAATTAGCATGTGAATTATTTTTGAACCAATGATATTTGATTTTTTTCACGCAATTATAAAAAATAGTGTATGAAACACGTGCGAAAAGTAAACTTTTTAAAACTCGTGTCTTTATTTCACTCGCTCGTACCTCGCTCGTGAAATAAAATCCACTTGTTTTAAAAAGCATTACTTTTCGCACTAGTTGCATAAATATCTATAAATACAGCAGATCGATAAATCTTTGGATTTTATGAGTATTATCAAATCGAAATTTTACTTGAAATGTTGGCATCTTATAAAAAGAGTGCGACAAAGTCTTTTTTTCACTGCTTTTGGGTGAAAAAAAGTACTTTTTTTCACTGTTTCAAAAAGTCTAGCTTTGTGCACGCGTCTGATATTGAAATTATAATGTAAAAGTCGGCTTTTTTTCACGCAATTATAAAAAATAATTTTTTTTAAATTTATTTTTCTTAGATAAATTTTTTAACGTTCGGTTAAAAATGTAAGAACTTCATACTTACATTTAGTATATTCTCATAAATACTCATATAACGTGTGTTTAAACATTTAAAATATAAAAAAACATTATAATCACGATAAAAATTGGGAATTGTATACAGAAAATTGTCCAGCCAGTCGGGGTAGGGTAGGTAGGGTATTTTACATATATATTCCGACTTGTGTGCTTGCTCAGTCCAGCCAGTCTCATTATTTTTACTTTTAAAAATGATTCAAATTGCTTTTTGACAAACAAATAGATGGCGCCACTACATAACATTCCATTAAAATCTGAGACGTTGACGAAATATGCTTTTCAAAGCCTTTAATTAAGATGTAAATTACATGAAAGCAACAGCTGAGAGTACTTTGGAGCTAATACTTTTAGGATTAAGTTAATGTCATTTGGAGCTTAAGTATTTTACATAGCAGATTAAACTCAATTTATCAATTGATCGATGATGTCTTTGTGGTGTTAATGTAATCCGATTAGAACGTGTCGGATTTGATGAAGTGGGTGAATTTGTGATACATAAATAAAGATAAGAATTTGACATCGTCTATGAAATAATAACTGCTCTTTAATAAATAATTTGGGATTCTTATTTGTTCAATACATTAAATTGGAAGTTTATTGCAATTATAATTTTAAACTTTCTTAAATGATTTTTTTTTACTAAAATTGAATTCACATCTGGACTGTAAATGGGAAAAAGTGAATGGTTGTTTTCCCTGCTTAAACTTTTTATATATGTTTTTAAATCTTAAAAAATTGTATTTTTGGAACAAATATAACATTAAAAAATGTATATTTAAAGTTTATGCAGGGAAAACAACTATTAATTTTTACCCATTTATATATAGAATCCGATTATCTCAAAATATAAAAAAAAAGAAACAAAACTCATTTAACAATATAGAATTGCTATTTACTAAATTTCAAATTCCATTTTTATTGCAAAAACCTGGTTCCTTAATTACGGGAAAAATTGATTGTTCTTGCATGAAATTGTTTAAGGAAATAAGCTGTTGGAAGTTTTTGCAATATTGGAAGGTGAATTGGTCATCTTTGTAACCAGGACCGCTTAAGCAGCCGGGTTTACCAAATATGAAATTTATTAAGCAAGTATTTAGCAGTGAATTTGCTTTCTTGATAGTTAACTCAGTTTACCATGACATTTAAATTATACTTTACTGTTCTGTATTCTATATTTAAATTAATCTAACGACATCTTGTTATTGATATTTTTGTGTTAAATTAACGTGCTAAATTAACGTAGTTTTGTGTTAATTTAACGACAAACGTACTAGAGTTAAACGCGAGGCCATAGGTGATGAGTGTCACAATTTGAAACCAAAGTCAAGAGACGAGCCGATACCTCAAAATGAACCAACGCACTTTTAAGGGGAACATTTAACGTGGCAAAGGAACTTTAGAGCCAATTTAACGCGCACCCCCTTAACACGATATATTATTCGTCGGACGTTGTAGCAGCACAGACTGATTAACGATTGGCAGCTATTTTGGTAATGCTCGGGACCGAATATAAGACCTTTTGCATATAAGGCTTACCAACTTGACTCTCCAGCTATTTTATTTATTTTGTAAGAAACAAAGGGTTACGATATATTTTTAGATGCATGCAAAAGCTAAACAATCCTAGAATAATGCAGTTTAAGGACGGAAATATAATGATAAGTCGAACTTGTAATAGATCTGAAGAATGCACTATACACTCTTAAAACAAAATAGTGAATTCCACTCCAGTTGGAGAAGTGCATTTTCGACACTGGAAAGGAGTGAATATTATCTAAGACTGAGTTAAAATCACTCGCGTTTGGAGTGATCCTGTCGGAGGTTTAACACACAAAGGATCCACTCCAAAAGGAGAAGTGCATTTTCCAGATTGGAGGAGTGAAAATCAATCAGTCTGAGTTAAAATTGCTCGTTCGTTTTAAGAGTGTATGTACCACGGAAAAATGAATCACGATGACAAGTGATATGAATCATCAGGGCCAAATCGAAATATTTTCGACCTCATCCATATGCCATTACAGCATCGCTATTATTCCCTTGCTGGTTGGTTGGCTGGTAGACATGCATTTTCAGGCTTGTGTACTTGGTCAGAGACCCGCTCCTAAACCTTCGCCAAGTAAGACAGACACAACACACACATACTCCCCTGCTTTAATTCAATATTTTGACAAACGTACTTCTGTTGTTTCCAGCTAAGAATTATTTTTTAACATCCCAAAAGTATTTGGGCTGGGGAGCCCAGTCGGTTAGGCACTCGCCTGGCATGCGGAAGGTCAAGTTTCGCCCTCAGGCATCGTCAAAATAACTGCCGACCTATAAAGGGCCCTTGCAGCCAAAAATGTCCGACGAATAATACCCTTTGTAGATGGAGTGTACGTGAAATATGCTCCTAAGTCCCAACGCTGCGTACGAAGTCACCCTTAACTGTTGCACCCTTAACTGTTAAACTTTATTCAATTCTTCAAATTTCATGATTCTTCCACTTAAACTATAAAAAAAAAACGCGAGCTCAACTTAGTGAGGAAAAAAAAAATTGCGAGCTCAACTTAGTGAGGAAAAAAAAATCGCAAACTGATTATTCGAAATGGAATCA
Organism: Hylyphantes graminicola; assembly: GCA_023701765.1. Classification (NCBI taxonomy): domain Eukaryota; kingdom Metazoa; phylum Arthropoda; class Arachnida; order Araneae; family Linyphiidae; genus Hylyphantes; species Hylyphantes graminicola. The sequence goes on along the minus strand of CM043115.1, from coordinate 47,142,447 downwards.
TTGAGGGTGAAATGGTTTAAACCATGAGTTCCCCTAATTGTTTTGAGCAGTGTAACACTGTATATTACTCATACACAGAAGTGCATTACTCATATTCTCTAATAAAGAAAAACAAATATTTTAAAAGCCTTTCTTTCAATCGAGAGATTAAAGATTAAAAAGAAACAGATTATTTAAAAAAAATCTTTTTAACTTTTACATTTGTGTTTTTAGATGTTTTAACGTATCAACAGACAAGGGAATATAAAAATTCTCTGTGTTATCTAAATTCAAGAGAAATTAGAGACTTCAAAACTGCTGTTACCCACTATCCCAATATTTGAATGTACTCAAATTCTGTAATACCTGTTCTAATAGTGAGAAAAAGTTGAGTGATAGTTTGCTTTACAAACAAACTACTATTTCAACGTTTTTAGCAGTTTATATCTTTATTTATGATGTAACTTTACAACAAACTGCATAATCTTTTTGGGGTGCAAATACCGGAAATGTTGGCTGCGTACAGGTTATAAAGCGAATTGTACTCAGGTTGAAAACATGCTTCTAGTCGCCTTCAGCAACACACCTACAATGGATTGAAAATCTAATTAACTCCAAAAATATCCTCAAGATGAACATCTGTAGATGAATAATTAGATAAAAAGGGTTGCTACTTATAACAAATTATCACTGCAATTTGGTTAGAACTAGAAGAATTGTTACTAGGTCATTAAAACTAAGAAAAATATACTTTCCAATCATAAAAAATTAGAGTAACGACAGATCAAATACCTTTTAAAAGGAAATAAAAAGTGACAGTGTTTAAACTTCATTAGTAATAATAATAAAAAAAAATCTTGTAATCTATAAGCAATGACAAACATTAAATTATAATAGATAATAATAAAAAATAGCTTCAATAGATTTTGCCACTAAGTAAACTTTATTTTGAAATAAAACAAAATACTGCGAAATTTTTGTTTTATCTAAGATATAAAATTTTATCTTGGATTAGCTTATTTATTTCATTTTGTCTTGTAGATGGCAGCACCACAACTTCAGAGTAAGTCATTTTTTGGTGCTGCCACCTATTATAACAAAAATAAATACTTAAATATTTTATAGGATCGTGTGTGAACAATTCTTTAAAATGAAAATACCCACTTTTCGTATTAAAAAAATATAATCATTTGCATTTTTCGTTTTTAACAATATAAAAATACAACGTTATAAAGATGAAAAAGAAACAGATTATTTAACAAAACATCTTTTTTAACTTTTGCATTTGTGTTTTTAGATGTTTTAACGTATCAACATTCATAGTTATTGATTAGCGTAAATATGTTAATCGTTTTATTTTAAATATTATAAATATTTAAGATAAAAATACGACATTTTTAAAAAATATTAAAGATAAAAAAGGAAACAGTTATATTTAAAAACCTTTTAAACTTTAACGTTTGTGTTTATAGATATTTTAACGTCTCAACAATTATTCATTATTGTAAATATTTTTTAATCATATAAAATAACAGTTTATGAAAAAGTGCAAAATTAAAGTTACATATTAACAAATACTTATCATATATATATAAAGTAGTGTGTTCATAATAATATGCAGAATTCTAAAATTAAACTTTTTTTTTAATATGTCACCATAAATAAAATATCAGTGGGAAAATGTAAAAAATGTTCTTCGGTACACAATGTATGCTTAGGAAAAATTACAGCAGCAAATTTCACGTTATATGCAATTAAGTCATAAATAACTATAAAGGATGATAAAATAAATTAATCTAAAGTAGGGAAGTGATAGATAAAAATACATTCGTAAATTTGGATGTATGTTTAAACTTGTAATTATATAAAGTTAACTACATTAATTTCATTTTCGATTGTAAAATTAGTTAGCAAAATGGTATTGCATTTCAGAATATTTTGGAAGATCAGTGAAGGAGGTTGGGGGTGAGCGAAGGGGAAAGAAGAACTTTTAGCATTTAAAATTATCTTGAAGCCATAATTGCATCTATTTCTTTTAGGATACTTTGTAAAATTATAGAAATATACAAAGAATAATTTTTCTGAGAAAAAAAATCGGTCACTAGTATAAAGCTTATTTAAATTCCAGATACTGAATTACAAACTTATGTAAAAGTAACCCCACAAAAAATGTTTTGATAAAGTTGTGAAAAAACGAATCATACATTATGAAGTTGAAAGCAAAAATAATTGCAATAATACGCTTGTAATGTTATAAAATAATTTTAATAAATATGTTAGAAATTACAAACTCAAATTTTAATACAAAACGATACCTACAGCAAAACGAACATGCAACAGCTTAAGAAATTTAACGATAAAATACTTATTTAAATTTAATGAATTAGGATCTTTCCGTATTTTATACACCAGTACTTCTAGAAATAAAATTATTAATTTTTTTTTATAAATAATGAACTTTTATTAATCCTTTACTTTTCTAAGTTGGAAATGATTCCGAGGGATCCTATTTTAAAATGAAACCATGTTCTAAGATTCAAAGTAAAGTATTAAAACTAATTTTAAAATTTATGCGGAGAAACGGACCATACATGTTTGCACATTTTCAAGCTGTTCGGAATGTAGATCGTCGTGAACTCCTACTTCATTCTCGAATAATTTAACATATTCGGAAAATATTTTCATCCTTGAGCATGAAATATGAAAAGATTCACCAAGGAACCAACGTAGATTATTGGCGCAAATACACTGTTAAAAGTAATAGTTCAAGGTTGAACCAAAATACGGTTCAAATTTGCTGCAACCATGATTAAATTACGTAACTATGGTGAGAGGTTGAACCATATGCGGGATTTTTCCAATGCGTAACTATAGTGAAATGTTGAACCATAAAAAGGTTCTCTCAATGCATAACAATAGTGAAAAAAAAAACGGTATTTCGTACATCGTAAGCTAACGCCGTCGGGACTTTAAACCACAGATTAAACAAGCACGTCTGTCCCAGTGTATTCGGGCCCATTCGTGATGAATTGAGGAGTTTTTCTCTTCCAGTAAAGCGATTCGGCTTACAGGATAACTGGCAGTAGGTGGGATTCAAATCCATGCTCTCCTGGGTTGTTTGAATCTCTATACCATAACCACTCGGCCACAGACGGATCAATCTCAAGCAGAAGAAGTACTACTTACTCATGGCGCCTGCGTTTGAGTAAACGGTTTAAATGTCGGTTGCAGTTAGTAGAAGCTGAACCGAACTTTCGTGCTATTGGAGTGGAGTTGAAACCATTTTTCGTGAAAGCAGGTCCATTTCCTGAATATGATATTTGGTTGAACCATTTAATGGTGTATCTGCCAGAAGTCATTAATTTTTTTCCAGTATTTGGTTCAACGTTGAACTGAAATTTTTAGCAGTGTAGTGGGTTTCTAGAGTTCTCTCCAATCTTGAAAAGCCTCAAAGCAACAGAATGACGTTCTCCCACAAAAAATTCACCATTCTCCTTCTGTAGTCTGTATCCCCATTTCTGGATACCTGATATCTTTTTTTTTAAGTTAATGCCCTCCCATCTGTTGCAATCTATTTTTAAAGTCGTTTATGTTGAATGCTATTTGCAAGGTGGTATAATATTACTTTATAACAATCAATAAATATGAGAGGCAAACTTACAAGATTCTGGTACATGATTACAGCTGAATAACCATTATTCAATTATTATTTTAAAAGTTTTACTTGTGTGGTTATAGGTCCTTTACTAAATTTAATAAACAAATTGCAAACAACTGTAGTTAAACTCACAAACTTATAGAAACATAAAATACAACAGAAAATAGTACTTACACACTCCCTGAAACCGTTAGAGCTATATTGCACTGCTTATAATAGAAGTTACAATTGTTAAAATAACTCATTAAAACTATAGCCAACTTTGCTGCTACCAGAAATATGGAAAAAGTCACATGCTTAGAGTTGTTCAAATTTACAATTTAACTTGTCTTATATTATTTTGATTCTGTACCCTTCCAAACTAAACAAAATCCTCACAATAGAAATATGTATGTACAATTTAAGTTTTTATTCAAAGAACATTTTATTCCTTGTTTATTCATTGCTTAGTTATTGCTTCAGTTAAGTGTTCAATACAGAGCAAAAGGTCATTTCTGTCCTTTGGAGTAGAACTATGATTAATATGTTCTACTTCTGTCAACCATCTTGAGACCGCTATTAATCAGCGTTTAAGACGAAGCGTCCTATGACTATGTGCTTTAATGGTTTTGACCCAAAAGTTCAAAAGAAATGATAAAATGGTGTTCTCTATCATGTGGATATTTCTTTTTTTTTTTGTAACGATATTTAAAAAAAAAAAATTTTTGGACATTATATTTACATTATTCATCGCTGATAGAACGTTGTTCTTTTGACAGTGATAGTTTACCCATTCAGTTGTAGGATGTATTCATGAATTTATATTTGACATACCAGAAATAAAAGTGGCCGAATTCAATTGGTGGCAGAACCAATTTTTCTTTGAAACTCTAACTCTTAAAAATATTGAATGTTAAATTTTGCTGATCTTTGTAACAGAAAAGGTTAAGCTGAATTGAAACGTGTATAAATTTGTTCCTTAGCATCGTGCTTGTTTATTTTTCCAAGTGTCACATTTCAATATAAATTTTTCCTAGCAAGCATGGATGTACATATTTAAATGAGCAATAACGTTTGTATTTTTATCTCAACTTAAGTAATTTTTATTATTATTTACTTAAGTAGTTTTTTATTACTTATAAATATGTGCAGTTCTACATATGTTTGAACACAAATATATCTTTAAGTTGTAATATTAGATATCTATAATTGTATCTCGATCTTGACATTGCATTTAAAAAATTTAATACATCGAATAATTATAAAAGTAATGAGATTATTTATGCATTTTACATCATTTTTAAGAAATATTTGCATATTATCGTAGAGCACAAACATCACATAGTATCTAAATGAATAACACTAGCGTGTGGATTGCTTCGTAATAGGTCTCCGAGTGTTTTTAAATTATTTGCTTACATCTGTGTAATTTCGAAACACGTTTCGTTACACGCTCCACCTAATTGATTTCCATGCTTATTCTAGAAATATATGTAAAGATCGTATCAAGGAGAAGTATATCAAATAAACACCAAATAAGCAAAATATAATCCTTAAAGAAATGTACGATGTTTAAAGAAATCCAAAAATAATGTGATCATTATACATGCATGTATGCACGTATTTCTTCACAATTGAATGCATAAAATAAATATTTATATGGAAAAATCATTCCATATTTGAATTTATTTTAAGTATTCTCTAAGAAAGCGTAGAGGAAATAAGCAAACAATCTTACGTTGAGCTTCCGTTATATCATAACAAAGATGCATGAGTTCAGAGTAAACAATACAAACAGTAGTTTACGTAATAAGCCTGATTTGTCTTATCTTACATAAGTACAGTGAATAAATTGTCTGACGAAGAAAGATTCTAGATACGTAGTAGTTGGACCATTACAATATTGAGATACTAGAGGAAAAAGGGATGATGTTCGATGTTATAGCATTGCGCAACTGTCCTTTTTCTTCTACGGTAGATATTTCATACAATATGAACATACCTTGTATACATAAATGAATAAAATACATTTTATATTTTTAAATCAAGAAGGAATAGAGATCTGTGTGGAGCTTTGGATAAGACGCTTAATTTTAGTCTTAGAGTTACAAAACAACAGTTTTTTTTGTTTTAACTTACAAATTATGCTCTCATACAGCTTGTCCTTTGAAGAACTTTCAAAACATGCCTCAAACCTCGTTTAATATAAGCTTACATAGAAATATTAAATGCTTTTCTGATTAAGATATTCTAGAGACTCATCAGTTATAGGTTTACATAACCCATAAAAAATATAAATATGTCGTTTATAAAAAAAATTTATCAAGTGGAAAATCAAAGTTCGTGTTAATGGAAACATTAAAATAAAATTAACTATAAAAATACTAATAAATTAACTAAGTTCATATCGGTTAAAAAAGAAAGAGCTTTTATATTTTTTCTACTTAAGTATTATTTTTTGGTGAATGTTAAGCATTATATTTAGAAACTACTTACTGCAACAACACTGCAACACTTTCAAAACTGCAATAAGATTAATTTTCAATTCATAAAAAATAGTTTTATAATACTTGTGTATGTTTTTATTGCAAAACTATCATATTTTTTTACATTTCAGCTAATAAATAAATATGTGTGCCTTTATTACCTAATTCTTGAATAATAATGTTCACGTTAAATTTCTAGACTTTTATTTCCGTTAAACCTAATTTGCTCTGCAGATATTGTTTAGTACAGTGAATAAGTTTATAGTTACGTCTAACTGTTTGCTTAATGATAAACTTAAGTGCATTTTTTATGCGACATTTATACAATTGTTGTTAAGGATTTACAAACTAGTTTTTAAATTTTAGTGCAACATTACTAATACATTTGTAATTAAAAAAAAATACCTTAACTATGTCTTATCTTATAAAACCCTTGTTTTAATGAGTAGTATTATTTTCTTGTTAGTTTATTACACGATTAAGTTTTTATGCTCAATTTGAATAGTAGAATATGAAAAAATGTGTGCTGTTAGTTATAAGGGGACACGTTTATATTCAAAACAGCATAGCAGTTAGTTACAATATTTTTTTTATTTCAAATAAAAAAGTGTTTCATAAGAAAAGAAACTTTTAAATGAGATTATAATGACAAAAGAATGTGTTGAAAAGTTGAGTGAACAAAAAAGTTAATAATATTTTAATTACGGTGTGCATACTTTTATGTTACATATGCAAGTAAATGAAGTGTCCTCTAATAGTTTTAACAAAAAAAGTATTTACAAAAAAATAACATACTAATGACTTTTGATTTAATGACCATGCAAAATTTGCTGTTCGCATAAGGATTGCATACAGTTACGTTGTTTCTTAATCTATCATTAGATCATGAAAAATAGTGTTAATTGCATTAGTTAGCGTATACACTTTTCAGGTATAACATTTAGTTTTTATACACTTGGAAAAATTATTATTTATTACAATATTTATTCTCTTTTACGATGATCTCTTCTCAGTCATTTGAATATATTGCTATACAGCATAAAGCCATTTTTCAATTCAAAAATCTTTTGTTTCTATTGACTTATCGAAAATTATTTTAGAATATATTATTAGAAACAAATCATAAGATTCATAAATAATTTTCATTACTGTAAGAAACTTACACAATATTTCTCATAAGTCATCAATATACTTTTATTTCTTAACTCATCAATATATTTTTTTCTTATTATAATTCCAATGTTTTTCCACTCACCCTAAATCCAATATAGTAAAACTCTCCACAAAATAAATATTTTTCAAATTGTTTACTAACGTTTCGGAAATTCCATATATTACTCTTCTACTTCAGACAAAAATACCCCCGCACTCTCTCGAGCCATATCGTTGATTTACCCTGATTGGATTATATCGCATCCTAATAGTTTATCGATTGAATCTTAGCAATTTAAGATGAACGGGAAAAGAATCTTCGTATCAGTAAGAGAAGAGATGAAAGAAATGTAACTGCCATAATTGGACCGGGTCTGAGACATAACACTGCTAAAAGTTTCAGTTCAACGTTGAACCAAATATTGGTGTAAAATTAAGATTTTCTGGCAGATACACCATAAAGTGGTTGAACGATTCAACCAAATATCACATTCTGGAAATAGACCTGCTTTCACGAAAAACAGGTTGGACTACTTAAGAAAGTTTGGTTCAACTTCTACTAACTGCAACCGACAATTTAACTGTTTACTCAAACGGAGGCGCCATGAGTAGTACTACTTCTGCTTGAGACTTGGCACGTCCGTAACCAGATGGTTTCGGCGCATCAGTCTAGAGATTCAACCAACTCAGGAGAGCGGGTGTTCGAATGCCACCTACTGATTGTCATCGTATAAATCGGATCTATTTACTGGAAATGGTAGAAAAGTCCTCAATGCATCACGGATGGGCCAGTACACTGGGACAGACGTGCTCGATAAAACTGTGTTGCCCAAAGTCCCGAAGCCGTTAGCTTAGGACGTACGTTTTTTTTTCACCTTTTACTATTGTTATACATTGGGAGAACCTTTTTATGGTTCAACTTTTCCTTATAGTTACACGTTGGGAAAATTCCGCAGATGGTTCAACCTCTCACCATAGTTACGAAATTTGAAAAGAATATATTTATGGTTCAACAGTCTACCAAATCATGGTTGCAGCAAGTTTGAACAGTATTTTGTTCGACAAGCTAGAAACTCGACAGCAAAAAATGCAGAAATGCTAATGCAAATATTATTAAATAAATTGCTCTTAATTAAGCATAACGACATTAATTTATTGATTTATCGGAATTTTGAACCTGTTAGAATTTTAGTTCTCAGCATTCTGGCTTGTAGGCAGTTCAGCGGTCTGGAATATGCAAGGCTGTGGATTATGTCCGGAACCCATTTGGACCCAGAATTGATGCATGGAAAATTTTTTAGTATAATGGGACTTTATTTATAAAACTTTGCCTAGTGTGTAAATGTTCGCCCTTTCTCTAGTTGTATCCAAAGAAAATTCCTTTTTTTTCCAAAATAAACCTTTGAAGAACTTAAAATATCCTTCCCGAAATAATGGAATACGTTATTCTTTGATGGTAGACTTCCAGCTTAGCTAGATGGCCCATAAATCGTCCAATGCAAATTGTTGGATCGGTATTGATCCGATGTGTAGCTCAATCTTAAGCAATAAAGTTTTCCATTGATATTTGCAACTTTGATGATTTATAAAAACCAAAAATACATATATTTCACGTCTATATGCATTTTTAGAAACCCAGTTGTTCCACAAATATATATATATAAAAAATTAATGATCTTATAGCAAATTTTCGGGGTCACTAATCAATGATTGCCAGAACCATTTCAGGCAAAATATAGAAAATGTTCAAAACAACTTTAGAAAACTAACTTATTGTTCAGCTTGGCTTTGCGACCCGAGTTCTCAAAAACAAAGATGTGTAGGATATAATGAACTGGTATTTTCATTTGTTTTTTTATTAGCTTGCAAATCACTTTTTATATTAGGACCTGAAACATTCGCACACCAAAACGGCTCTACAACGCCGAATATTGGACTTGTTGGTCACAGGAACTCCCAAAAGGAGCCAAAATATAAATACTTTAAAATTTTCAGAAACTGACAACTGAGATAGACCCATGTTAGAAAGGAATGACTAATAACTCTCGTAATGGTTAGTATTCCGAGATTGGTTGGGTGTAGTTGAAGTTGAATAATGAAAACTTAGACGTGATAAAATAACTAAAAGAGCAATATTTCTAATTCGGAAATAGTTTAAATAACCCAAATATATAATTACTTGTTTTGGGTTTTAATCGTGTTTTGGTCAAAATTCGTTTTTAGGAAAAAGTTTAAATAAAAATCCTTAAAAAATCAAAAATATTAATTTTCCTTTTTCTATCCATTATACAACTTTTCAGTTTAATAAAATGTCATAAAGGCCATAAGAAGTTTATTTTATAAATTTCTAAAAAATAAAGATTAAAATCATAAAGCGTTCATAATTTTTTGAACACTCGACTGTGTAATGCTAGGTTAACAAAAATAGTAATATATCAGCACTTGGTATGGATTTTAATGAAATATTTTTGTAAAATTCTGTGAATAATTCACTATTTTCTTGTGATAGGACAGACCCTGACTGATAACCAACTGAATGCATGTGAAAACAAGTTGCTTTTACGTTGGTTTGCTTTGAAACACAGTACTTACAGTTTATCCTTGCACATTCAACATCTACGATTGAATTGCAAGATCTATCGAAAAATATATAAAAATAGACCTTCCGTACGATATACGTAGGCACATAGAGCTCTTCAATACAAACTGTTCTGAATAAAAAACCTAATTTCCCACTCTTTAATCGGGAACGAGAAAGTTGGGGGTGATATCATTTAATTTAGAAAAATATTTCCGATTTTACCCGGAAAACCCAAACTGTTTTGGGAAAGTATTTTCTTTTATCGCATTACAGATTTCAAGTTGAAAGGAGAATTGAATCTGATAGATTTCAGATGGGGTAAATATTTTTAGCTTAACCGAATGAAATGAGATTTAGGAATTTTTTGTTGAAAGGTATTTAAATAATGCTTTTTACGATATTTGATATGCTTACTTAGATATTCTGCTTTGATAAATTATTGATGCTCAAGAAACAAACTTTTGAGGTGAAATTTCGTCGTTTTATGGATTTATGGAAATTATATATTAATATTTTTAAAGTACTTTTTGATTATATAATAAATATTTTCATTTTTTATGTAGATTTAACTTCCATATTACAAAAAATACTTTACATACTAGATGGACTCTTAGGTATTAAGTAGATGCAATCTGTACAGGGTTACTTGAAGACAACTTGGCTTCTCCAACTTTGGCGATGAGGTTTGGCTCCTTTTCATCGAACTTTTAGAACTTTGTTACCATCATTTAACGAAATATTTTTTTAAAAATTTTAACACCTTCGCCATTTTGCTGGTTACAAAATTGGTCGCACTTTTGAGATGCGTTGCCATTGATGGTAGAGAGAGTATCGGTGCCTGATTTTCCGGAATTACATACACTTCTATAAACTTCAAGATTCAATTATGCTTGTAGTGTTGCCGAATATATTAAAGCAACTTTTGTCCTCCAAATTGTACCTCAAATGAAGAAAAAGTTACTTCGACTTATATGCGGCATAATTTATATAATCCTTAGATTATGTTATACTCAATAGTAAATCAGCGTCATATTGTATTGCAAATTATTTGAAGTTGTCTTTGCTATAACAAGTCGGGAAAAAAGCACATTTTCGAGAAAAAAAATTGAAAATAATGTGCACGTGTATAATTATTAGGTTTGTTTATTTTTGTATAAACAGAATATACATTCGGTTATTTAACTAAGATACTTCTTAAAAGTTCTGCATTTAAAATATGAGTAATGGTTAACATTTGCATTCTACTAATTGTAAAGAAAAAATATTGTGCAAAAAGTTTCAGACTTTTAAATTCATTTCAATATAAGACTGATTAGCAATACCTTTCATTTGATAATGATAGTTCTTCGCTTTAATAGTAACTTATTTTTGGAAATAATCATATTTGCTTTCTCAGGTTTAAGAAATATCATATTATTTAATGAAATCTATAGTAGCAGTTTACATAATATTCATACTTCATCAGGTGATACTTTTTTACACAATGCATTCGTCTACTTCCCATAATATTTTTTTTCGATATTTGACAATTAACATTATACTAAGTTAAAAGGTTGTGTAAAGAAAATGTATAATGAACATCTGGAACAGCCGTGCATACAATGACTTCACAAATACGTCAAATGTTGTCTTATACCCCACAAGCAAATCGTCCGGCAGCTAATTCGTCCGAATTAGCTCAGGGTGACGTCGACCAGTTGCGTCAACCATTGCCTTCTAGATAGCAAACAATCTACAAGTTTGAATCGTCCATAAATGTAAAACGTTTTTAAATTTTTTTATCAAATACTATGAAGGTATTTTTGCAAATTAAGAACTAATGCAAAATAGCCATGAATAGAAAAGAGAATAAGGTGAGATAAAGATTCATGAAACCTTTTTTATAGTTTTCGCAATATCCCTTCAAGAAAAAAAATCACAGCCCTAATGATCCAAATAAAAATCAGTCAACATCATAATCCCTAAAGCGTAATATCTTCCAACTATATGTTCCGATAAACTTCATCACAAAATGTATTTTTCGAAAGAAAAAAAATGATGATTAACTACATCGATAAAAAGTATACGAATCAATGAAGTTCTTGTCGATAAAATATAGGTTGTATTCGATTAAACGTCCCCAAGTTTCTCCTTCTTTATATAAGGGTATTTAATGTGGAACTAATTTAACGTATCTGGATGTAGATCTTCAATTTGTTGGAAGTATTTCTAAAGATAGGGAATCTTAACTCTGTACTATTAGAGTTTGAACGCAAATTTTATTTCTCATTTTTTTGTCGAAACAGTATATTGAAAAAAAATGCTTCCGACGATTATTTTGCCAAATTAATTAAAACATATGCATAATTTTCATATTTATATGGACTTTTCATTTTTCCAAATTGAGTAATAATATCTTGAAGGTAGTCTTTAAAATTTAAAATGTTAACTGAAGCAAGCAACCCAGCATAAAGTCCTACTAATACAACATTCAACTTGATTTATGTCTAACACACAAATAATGACTCAGTTTTGCTACTTATTAGAAGAAACGATCATTTAAGTGTAAGTAATTTAGAGTTATTAAGAAGGAAACGCAGCCTTTAATTAACATAACGATTTTTAAATTGGAACCACGTGATTTAAACCTAACCTATTTCTATAACTATAAATATTGATTGGTAACATATTTTTTTTTTTTAAGTAACAAAATTTCTTAACATGTTGTAAGGTTTTGTTTGTGAAAAAAAATTTCGATTGTTTCAATAAAATGAAATAAAATACATTACATTAAAGCTGATCACAATTTTTTTTATTATTTTTTTACACTGAAAAAAGTGCAGCAAATGTGGTTCATCGCTTAAGTTCTGAGTATGTGAAATAAATAAACGCAAAAAAAATCTATGAACTTTCAATTGTTGTTGATTTGCATTGAATTATAATTTAGTTGAACGTGCATTGTACAATATAAGAGTTGGGTATAGTTTATATAATTAGTTTTTCTTAATTAACCTGCAAGAAAAGTATAATGCGTATGTTTCAGGTGTGTCACAACACAAATGTTGGATGAAAATAAATTTTTTCTCGAGCCTCAATTGGTGAATCAAACTCACGTAGGTACCAATTGACCACACGCAAAAAAATGGCGCTGGTCCTGCAACTCAACCAAGTTCGGTTGAAGGGTGTTTCATTGGCACAGAAAAACTGGTGGTTTCCTTCAAACCTACCAGTTTAGTTACCATAACTATACTCGATCGATTGAACGAGTCTAGTCAACGGGACCAGACTGCCACAATGAGTTCGGTTGAGACAACTAAACTCTGTGTGAGAACTAGACTGCGCAGTATCAGTGTAGTTCTCTCAACCAAACTAGTCGTTTGCTCAATTTTCGTTTGTACGTACCAGACAGTTTTTTGCGTGCACCGATAGAAGAAAATTCAGACTGAAATGAAAGCTGGAAAAAGTACGTCACGTGAAACAAGCCAAATCCATATAGTATACTAAATCTTTTTTTATAATGCATTTTTGTATCAAATGTGTGTAAGAAATCTATAAAAAGTTTCTTCGTAGTTCAGTCAAACGTTTTGGCACGCGAACCAAATAATAGCAAGATATATGTATTTTTAAAAACATATTCTATAAATTTTCGACAAAAACATACTCCCTTTAATAAACACTATAAAGTTATGATTATACATTAATATCAATGCTTTTTTTAAAATAAAGTAAATGGACCTATAGTATTCCACTTATCTTTTTTAAAAATATATTTCGTCGAAGTATTTTTTATATCTTTCGATAAAAACAAAGTTTGGAAGTTGTCCAATCATGGTGAAAGAAACTTCTTCTTAATTAAATTATATTTAAAAAATATTAATATTACACAGTTTTTTTGGTTTCACATATTATTTTATAAAGTAAGTCAGATATGATTTATGCATTTGGGCCAACAACAACATTTCTTAATTTAGTTTGCATTTGAAACTGTATTACTTTTTCTGCAAGTGTTGCAAACTACCATTTTAAAATTTAAAAAATGCAGTTTTTTCTTGTAAAGTAGATTTCAAGAAAGGGAAATATTGAAATTTAAATGATTTGGGGTGAAAATGAATTTTATACCATGTAAAGTAATTGCACTGGTAAACTTAAAACCATTTTTACCATTGATTGTGACCTAAAATATTCAAAAATTTGGATTGAAAAATAAATTTAAAATATTGGTTGGTACCCATATTAAATTGTGCGTATTTTTCAGATTACACTAGTATAAAATAAAATTTTAAGTCTCCTATTCAGCCCTCAACATTAATGTGCAAAATCAGCCTAACAGTCTCCTAATCAGCCCACTGCATTAATGTGCAAAAATATTTGAGAAAAATAAAAACAAGGTTGTGAAAACCATTTTTATTTATACTATCCCTATTTCCTAACATACCCCGTGTTTCCCAATGCAGTGCAAATATAACCTAAACGTACAAAACATAAATCTAGTAGTCCAATTCCCTAAACAATTTCCTCTTTGAGTTGAATGGTTTATTGGATGGATATCCTTAAGTAAAGCAAAGTTCCATATAATTACTTTGGTTAATGTATCTCTTTCAAGAAATGCGTGCTATGGGATTTTATATGCTTCAGCAGATACTAGCACAAATCGTACAGGAATATTTACGGAAACTAATTAGTTTCGTATTTGGCAAAATAAATAAACGCTGCCGTTTCGTCTATTGGTATAAGATTTAATTTAGCAGTCAGAAGACTACAATATTTGTTTTATATCTCTTAATGAAATATTGAATGTTAAAATTAGAAATGTAATACTAGTTGGCATGGAAAAGTTGGTCGAATTTGCCATTTATAGATGAATATATTTTTCTATTTGAATTTTTTTATTAAATAATTATATTTGAAAACTACTTTCAATAAGTCTTTTCTCATCAATTTGCTTATTGTAGTAACACTTTGATGATTTATTTATAAAAAACGAAAAATCAATAATTGAATTTGCATTTAATTTTAGTACCCCTACTTTGTACAAGCTTTATACATAAAAGCAAGAGTTGTTTAAAACGTCGATAATGCAGATTATAAAAAGATTGAATATTTAAAAAAATTTATGGATATTACTGCTTGTCCTTTCAATATAAATTCAATAAAAAAGTTATTTAAAGTTGAGTTAAAAAGTTATTAAAAGTTATTTTTTCAAATAAAAGTTATTATTAGTTAATGAGTTATTTCTATATTTTAAAATTGAATATGACGTCACTCGAATTACAAATATTAAATACTATTTTTGTGAAATCTTTGAGCCATTTTTCATAGTGTTGAAACAATTAATTATGTAACTGAATATTTTTCTTAAAATTTCAACTAGCTTGTGGTAAAAAAATTTTATCTTTTTTTTTCAATGGGTTTGTTTTTGGCGTATTACACTGAAAGTAACCTATTATCCGTTCTATAAAAGGTTTAATAGCAGTAACCATAATACATCAAACCATAATCTATACATCAAAACAGCAGACAAACTATTGACAAATGACATAATGATAAAAAGATGGCATTGAGTCGGTCATGTGTGGAGGAGCCCCCATTCTAACGAAAGGATCTCTTTAAGTTGGTTTTCTGACGGAAAGATTAAGAGAGGACGACCAAGCTGACGTGGAAACGAATCATATTTGAGGAGAGATACAATCCTGGTTGGCCTAGCTGGGCAGTTGCCAGGGAGGCCGCACTGAACCGGAGGAACTGGGTTAAAACAATTGCAGCCTCATGCTCCTATGCGGCGTGACGAGTCTCAAGGTAAGGCAAGGTACACTGTCAAAAATTTGGCGCAGGATTGCACCAGAATTCTGTACCTTTTTAGCTGCCACCACTATTTGGAGAGTGGATTCACCACTTTTACGGTGTATTAAAGTTATGGTTTTACCACAAAATTGGTGAATCAACACTCCAAATAGTGGTGGTAGCTAAAAAGTTAATGAATTCCGGTGAAATCCTGCGCCAAAATTTGTAACAGTGTCACCACAATATAACCAAAATCTTAAATCCGTAAGGTTACGTTTCAAATACATTTGAAACCAAAATGGTTTCTGTTAGAGCTCCCTGTAATATGGTAACATAATACATTTCATTTCGAAAATATATAGCAGCAGCCACAACTGAACTAGAAACCTTAAACTATTTCGAAAACCACATTTAACTACGACATTCCAAAGTAGGAAAGGTAGCAGACGTTTTCAATATCACTTGACCACCGAAGTTTTCGATTTTTTCCTCCTAGACTAGCAAAATGAAGCGAAAAAGTTAACGACTTCAAGTCACAAGAACTTTTCTGTGTAAAAGATTTTATTGATCTTAAAGAAAAGTCGATATTCGAAAGGGCCACGGAAGTAACCCGGCTTTTCCTTATAGAAAACTTATCACGTAGCTAGCGGAAGGAAATATACGGATAGAAATAACCGCAGAAATTGTCGCATTTTGGCGTATTCAATTTGAATTTAAATTGAAGTGCATATTCTATTCTATTGCATAGGAATGAATTAAATGAATTACGTTCATGGCCACTTTTGTAGTTGATTGGGTGTATAATGAAGTTTAGAATTGCAAACTTTCATAAAATTAATATAATGTAAAGGTGCACAAATTTTTTGTTATTCGACCTACTGCCAGTCATCCTATAAATCGGATATCTGTCCTGGAAAAGAGTAGAAAATCCAAATCGTGACGGATGGGTCCGAGTTCATTGGGACAGACGTGCTCGTTAAATCTGTGGAGTCAAAAGTCCCGACGGCGTCAGCGTACGATGTCGCTCGAAGTTCGGTTGGGTGCCCGCTGAGGTGCCAACCTCGTCACTTGACCAGGGTTCTAAATTACGAAGCTCTATTGGCTGTGTTAAAGCTCCTAATGGAGGCTAGAAATAGGCAGCCGGAAACGATTACACTACACTAACAAAATGCTACCAAAGCTAGAAACCCAATTGAGATGTCAATTTAGTTGTAAGAAAAACAAACCACTTAACCACAGCAAAGGAATTCCCCTTACTAGTATCCTTTGGGAAGTTTGACATTCCTGATCCTTTTATTTGAAACCGACTTAAACCGCTTGGGTGTTGAATCCTCTAATTGGGAATTCCTTATCCAAATATCGCACCAAGCTATTACTCCTTAAGTAAACGAAGAGGGACAAATTAAATAACTTTAACGCATTATTTTTTACATGTTTCGATTGGAGAATAAAACATATTGTTCTCGAAGGGAAATTGTCTCAATATGGTTCGGCGTGTGCAATCTTGCATAAGGTAAATAATAGTGGACCAGCCTATCTGAAAAACATGTGTATCACACTGAACAAAAGTTGTCAATGGTGATAAATGTCCAATCACCAACCACTAACTATACGACATGCCAACTTTAAAGTAGATTCTTCTACGAATCTTTAAAATATATGTCGTATTATGAAAACGACACGATAATAAAATTTTCTTTTTGTTTTCATTTTCACTACTTCATTTACAATACTTCTACAGGAGCCATTGAGTTTTAATTTTATTTCTCTAGTCAGTCACGCGTATGCGTTTTTATCTATAAGAAGCGAAACATCTTAAATGCTATATTTGCATTTTCTTGTACCAACAAGTTATTTCTGGGCTTGACACTAACTTCTAGAATGCTGTTAAGTGTTATTTAAAAACCATTTAAGAAACAACTGATTTTATGGTATCACCAAAAGAACGCAGTTCAAATAAATTACGTTTATTAGCAATGTTGTAGATGATTCCCGTGTATATTAAAATGTTGGTATAGTAAACTTTCATAATATTAATCTAATGTAAATGTAATTTTTTTAAGTTATTTGATAAAGTATTTTGTTATGTGATTAAACATCTGGGATTAAAGACCTTTTGACTAACAACAAGCTGCAAAAACTAGAAACACAAGTGAGAGTGTAATTTAGTTGTAAGCAAAAGCTAACCACTCCACCCTACAATGAAGGAATTCCCCTTACTAGTATCCTTTGGGAAGTTTGACATTCATGATCCTTTTATTTGAAACCAACTTAGATCGCTTGGGTGTTGAATCCTCTAATTGTGTAATTCCCCATCCAAATATCGCGCCAAGCTATTTCTCCTCAATTAACCGAAAATGGACAAATTAACTAAGTAAGAGGAGCGTGTTATTTTTTACTTGTTTCGATTGGATAGTAAAACATTTTGTTCTCGAAAGAAAACTGTGCCACTATGGTTCGTCTCGTATATTCTTGCATTATGCCATATTTCTAAGTACGGATTCTTATACGAATCATTAAATCATTAGCTGTATTATGAAGCCAAATCTTAAAAACTTTTGTTTTTTAGAATTTCAATCCTTATACAGACGGTTTGGTCTACAAGAACCATTGACCATTGAGCTTTACCTTATCCCACTACACAGTTAAAAATTTTGGTGCCAGATTGCACCATCATCCTGGATTTTTCCAGCTGCCACTACTATTTGGAGCATGGATTCCCCACTTTGTGGTAAAACCGTAACCTTTATACACCATTTAAGTGGTGAATTCAAACTTCAAACTCCAAATAGTGGGTGGTAGCTAAAAATTTTCAAGTTTCCGGTGCAATCCTTTGCTAAATTTATATTATAAGATTTATTCCGCATTTCCTTAAACTAAATAAGTATTTCTAATTTCTGACATAAAATTCGAAAATACTATTCAGTGTCATTTGAAAACCATTTAAGGAAACAACTTATTTAATGACATCAACAGTTCCTGCAAAAGAGCATCACAAGTAACACACTTAAACCAACCTCCTTTCCAATCCCCGCAAGGCCTCGCCGCTGCAATCTTATCAATTCCAGCCTAAGCGATAAACCTCCAAAATGGGTCTGAAGACAATCGTGAGAGGTCTCGTAGCTATAGGAGGAAATACAACTGCCGCGGAGGAATTCGCCCCCCACACACAACTGCAATCAACGACATGAATTTAACATCTAATCTAATTGTTAAAAAAGTCCACTAGGGATGGGGCCAAGATAAATCTCACCAAATCACTAATTTGGCGAGAAAGAGTGCTACGTTTGGTAACTTATCGCTGCTGTTGTAGTATGAAAGTACTTTTGATTGAGTGACTACTTTTTGTTGTATGTTCTCTTCGCATATGTTAAATACATTTGTTGCAGTGTTAAATAATGTACTAGTCCTTTATAAAATCCTTAAAGTAGAAATCATTGTGATTTCGTAAAATGACACAACTTTGTTTAGACTGGACCACGTGACTTCAGCCCCATATGGGTCACCTTCTAGTTTGGCTAAGGCTCAAACCATTGACAGCAAGTCTCTGAACAACAATTGCAGCTTAATTAAATTTTTACCCCTTTCCCCCTTGTCTGGCAAACCTGAGGCAAGCATGCTTGCAAGTCAGGGGAAAGGGAAGCGAGCAAAAGTATCTAGAGTTAATTGGGTTGGGTTAATTGAATTAGCTTGCCAGATTTCGAGACTCTGTACCGTCTTCAGTTTGAGATACTCAAACGTGGGATACGGGGTGAACTATATCTTTAAAAACTGTTTTTGGATGTTCTCGTTTTTTTAATGAGAAATGTAAGTTAGCTCTTATTTACATTAATGCACAATCAGGAATAAGTCATATAGCCTCACTATAATTATTGTTTTTAAATATTTTCTTGAGCCTTTAATAAAGCTTGCAATCAATTTAAACTGAGTTTTTCTGTTTTATTTTAAAATATATGTCTTTACAAAACAGTGTTATAGTTAATCAAAAAAAAATCCATGTGAAATGAAAAAAAAAGGATTTAAAAAAAATGACGCTTTGACTTTATTTTGTTAACCCTTAAACTAAGAACTTCGTTTTTATTGTTTAATCGAGTAAGGATGACAATTATTCAAAAGGGGGGAATACATATTGGAATCTTCAACAGTTATTTTCCTTATCATCCTTTTCACTTCAACAGGAGATGTGTTAAAATCATCGTATGCTAAATGGGTGTGAGTACAAAACCCCTGGCTAGAAATTTTAATTAAATAATGCTGTTCTTAAGGTTTTCTGATAGTTTGGATCATGTTTTCAGTAATGAACAGTCTGATTTTAATAAATTTTCAAGGAAATTGTTGTCTTCCAAATATGTCATTTGTTAAGGAGCGTCAAATATCTTGCCTTGTTAACATGGGAATAAATTAAATATATTCTACTGGGTTTCCTTAGGTTGAATCATATGGGTGTACATTGTTTTGTCTTCGTAATTATTTTCTATCTTACTAAATTGAAAGGATAGTCGGGGATACAGTTTTCAATTATGTATAGACTAAAAATACATTTCCTATTATTTAGCTATAAACAAGCTAAA
This sequence comes from Hylyphantes graminicola, assembly GCA_023701765.1. Classification (NCBI taxonomy): domain Eukaryota; kingdom Metazoa; phylum Arthropoda; class Arachnida; order Araneae; family Linyphiidae; genus Hylyphantes; species Hylyphantes graminicola. Next base: position 47,122,281 of record CM043115.1, on the reverse strand, counting down.
TTTCTCGAATTATTTACTGTGATGTGTTTAATGGATTTGTCCGTCATACAATCTTGTATATCAACTTTTCTAAAATCCTTAAACAAATCTAGTTTATAATAGGACTTTTATCTTTAGAAATAGGGAAATGAGAAAGAAAATGTCAGTAAAAAGTCAGATTTTACGACAACGCTTACGGGACAAACATTTGTATATAAAAGTGAAATAAATAATTTAACAACTGTTTTATTAATTCCATTTCAGATATAATTATTTTGATAAGTATAAACTATTGATAAAAATTTTTTAGGAAAAGAACTTAAATACTCGGGGAGACGAGTCGACTCATTTCAGATATAATTATTTTGATAAGTACAAACTATTGATAAATGTTTTTTATGTAAAGAACTTAAATACTCTAAGTTAAAATTTTTGGCATACATTGTAAAGAAAAAACCTTTAATATGTTATAAGGAGCTTAAGTTTATGTGATTTTCGGAAACATTTCCGAGTATTTCGGAAACATCTTTCTGTAAAATTTAAAAAAAAAAATTATACTTAAAAACTACATTTTATCTTTTGTTCGATTATTTTTCAATACATACCCAATTTTTAGAACGACTGGAAGTAGGAGGGATAAGAACCTCTCTCCGGAATATTTATGTGAAGGGTAGATCTCAAAACAAACCCCGAGGCCGGTTGTGGAAGTACCACAGCAGTATTGTACCTACCCTGCTGTTGGTTTTGTTATTAAAAATAAGATGGGTTTATTTGCGAATGGATGAGAGATGCATGAAAATAAAGGAAGCATTCCCCAACTGATCGGAAACACGCTTATAGTAGGTCTCTTATATTTACAGAAATATTTTAGTAAAGACAAAACATGTTTTTTTTTTCCAGTGTATAGTTCTCAAACATTTCAATTAAAAGGAAAAGTTATTCAAATATTTTATGAAAAGAAACATCTAAAATAAGTGTCTGTGAAAAAAAACAGTACAAAAAGAAGTTAATAATCAGTATTTATTTCTATGCATTTTCATTCAGATATTTAAAATAAACTATTGTAAACCTTTTGATGATCGAAAACTATTTAATAGACTTTTGATGAAGGTGTTTTATATAGTAATTTAAAAATTAAAATCAATTATAATTAGTTCTTAAACAAAATATTTGTTTCCGTTTTTCACGCAGATTATTCTCTCCATATTCCTACTGGTTTGATATAGTAATTTAAAATAAACTATTGTAAAACTTTTGATGGGCGAAAACTATTTTATAAACTATTGATGAATAAGTTTTATATAGTAATTTAAAAGTTAAAATCACTTATAGGTAGTTCTTAAACAACTATTTGTTTCGCTTTTCACGCAGTTTATTTTTTCCATAATCCTACTGGATGATTTTCACCAGCCAATTCGTCGATACTTCAGTGGCTATCACGAGAAGTTGAAGACAAGAAAAGGAAAAGTTTTGGTGAACTGTTTGGCTACTCAATCACCTCCATCCATCATCTTAATCTAGCTTAGAGACAGCTGTTTACGGACACGAACGGTTCTAGGAAGTATACCAACTCAGATATTATAAGCAAAAACAGAAGGGTGTTTGTCATAGAACTTTTTTGGTTTCAAAAATAGTGTTTAAGAACGAAAAAAAAACTCATATCCGAAAATAAACATCCTATAAATCGGATGTCTGTACTGGGAAAGAGTAGAAAATCCAACTCGTGACCGATGGGCCCGAGCACACTGTGACATACGCGTGCTCATTAAATCTGTGGAGTCCAAAGTCCGGACGGCGTCATCGTACGATGTCGCTCCGTTTGTAGTGTCGACCTCGTCACTTGACCACTGTTCTAAATTACGAGGCGTTATTGGCTGTGTTAAAGCCACTACTGAAGTTTATAAATAGGCAGCCGGAAACGATTACATTACCATTACCTGATTGGGATATACATAGTTACCGATAAATGTATTAGTTTATTGAGTATTAATTGGAAGTTATGTAGTACTACACACATCTATTTTTAAGTTGGCGGTAAATTTAGTTTCATGGCAAGGAATTCATTTTGGTCCAACTTTTTTATGCTTAACATGAGGAACATCGTATGATTTTATAATTCTAAGGATTTGTCACCAGATTGTAGTTTACATTTGATTAATCTTTATCGACTAATATTCTTGTGGGTGTAACCCTGTAAATTCACTTAATAATTCAGCAAATGTAACAAGCGAAAACTACAGACATTTATTTGACATTTTCATAGAACAAAAAGTCATTTGTTTCGAATGATAAAATATTAAAAGAACAACAAAATGCTGAGTCAAACTTTGAAGTCGCGTAGCAGACAGTTAAAAACAGTGATAAATAAAGATAGATTTTGTTCCATTCTTCACGTGCTAAGAAGACTTTAAACAGTTGAATTATTTCAGAATACTGAAATAACTTTTATTTCAAATAACTTACAGACATCTTGCGTCATGAAACATTCATTCAATTTTCTAAATCCAACACAGACATGTATGTTACGACCATTTTTACTTCAAGCAATTTTATTTTTTAGTCAATTTTTTCTAACCCAAAGTACAGTACCTGCGAATAAAACGAATGCATTGTTTTGAAACAGGATTGCAAAAGTTAAGATTTTGCTGCATAACTTTATGACATTAAACACGGCAATAGTTTTTGTACAAGAGTATAAAATTGTATGTTATTAGAAAGTGTGAATTATTTATGAACGAATTTTGTGTGCGAAAAGGCTATAAAATCTAAGCTATTTTTATGAAAGATTACAGACTTTCAATGAGTAAAAAAAATCAAACCTCAAATGTAATGCATTATTTTTAAAATTAACTAATTAAAGACTTAAATATCTTAGTGGAAGAACGGGCTAAGTGACAAAGAGGGAAAACGTTAAAATGAGAATTAAAGTTTTTCGTTTGCGCTTAGACACATTGAACCCCCCCCCCCCACTCGGTATTTGCAAACTGTAAAAAATATACCTAACTTAAAGTTTATAAAAAATAAACTTGCGATCAATAAGATCTATGAAAAAAATATACGTTTGTTGGCATTGAAATTTTTATTTTTTTAAAGATGTCTTTAAGCAAGTTTTCGACAGAGCTCTTCAATTATAAGTTATAAAAAATAAATAAAATTTTAAATAGTTTAAGTACATTATAAAACTTTTGTGTAACGTTACTGAGTAAAACTGGTTTCAAAAGGCTACCTGTAGGTTACAGACAATTTAAGTAATTAATCATTGAGTATCTTTATTTTATCATTGTGTATCTTTCTCTTGTTGATTTGCATTATTTCTATCTGATAAGGTACAAAAACAGCAATAAGAATCATTCCTTTATGACTCACCTGTTTGGCCAGATAAAGTTAACTTTTTTTAAGCATAATTTTTTTTTAAAAATTTGAACTAATGGGTGCACATTTGATTGAAAAATATATGTATTTTGATGGGTCAAATTAAATTTGAACACAGTTGTCAAAAGTTTATAGTGCATAAATTTAATATTGTAAAAAAAGTAATTACAAATCAGTTTTAAGAACATTTATGCGTTTTAATGTCATTGATGTTAAAAAAAAATCTATATATATTTATAAAATCTTATGCATAAACACAATGTTTGAAGCTCTCATGATATTTTAATTTATTTTCGATAAATGGTTCTTATTTCCGAAATTATCTTTGAACTAAAATCACCCGCTAGGAGATATCTTAAACATTATTCAAAAATGATCGCTAAATTTCTTTCATCAAATACTCAAAGCATGAAGTTAACATATTTCAATGTCTTCAATTTAAGTCTTTCCACGTAAATTCAATATTTTAACTAACCCCATACTTTATATTTAACTACACTGAAAACTCTGAAGCTTAAACAAGCATTTTTATATTATATACATTTCAAATACAAGCTGACGACAAAATGGCATTTAATGCAAAATGTTAATAAGCTTACATTTGGCCACTAATAAACTCTACCTTCTCTAAAAGTATATCCCTTTAACCAACATCATTATATAATTCAGTTTAATGCTAATCCTATTTACACACGAACTCCTATCCTCTTCACCAATTAAACACATCCAGTGTCCGCATTAGCAAGTAATCCTGCTACAGTATGGGTGAGGGATCTTCTTTGATCGCCTCTATACAAACCAGGGAAAATCCCTCCCACAGAATCCTCGTCAATCGCTCGTCAGTTGATCACGAATGGCAATTAGGACGAGTGAATTCCGAACGCCTCACCGCTTCCCCTGCATTCGTTGTTAATTGCGTCAGCGGTTGAGATCTGAAAGAAGGTAATGGTATGTTATATTTAAGCGTTTTTTGTTCGTTTATACACGCTCAGAAATGAATAATCAAAAACGACGAAATTTTCCTTAATTTTGACGATGCCGTTTGCTGGCAAATGCTCCGAGTTTTTCTTTTCTCAAAGTGAGGAAATTTGATTCGTCATTTTTATGAGGATTCGAATTTCGTCTAATCTAAAGAAATATTTCGTCATTTTTGAGCATGTGAGTACTTTAATGAGATTCAGTTTCCTCAAAATCAAGATAACAGATTCGTGAAATCAAGATCGTTAAAGTGAGGATTCGCGTTTACTCAAAAGTCACATGATAGTTTGACGAAATAATCCTCAAAAATAACGAAATGGGGCTTGAGGATTAATGAATCGTCAAAAATGAAAGTGTTGTTTCTGAGAGTGTATAAAAAGTTCTTCTTGAATGCTAGTAAAGAAGTCACATGTTTAATGCCATTATGTCGTATAGTGGATTAGGTCCTTGACCAGGAAAATACTCCATTGTGAGAAAATCACTATCATTCATTAAATTTACTAGGTTACACATCATAGAAGATAATTAAATACATAATTTGCGGAAGGCCCAAACAGTAGTAATTAAAGGTCAAAGAAATACGGTATTAGTGAAGGTACCTGAAGCCTTTGTGAAACTCTGGCAATGATGTCATCAGGGTGAAGTCGGGAGTGGTACGATAAACGAGAAGTGGTACGGAGTGGTTACTCGATAGTGGTAAGGGGGAGATGGTGAAACCGTTGCATAGGGACATGGCTCGGTATAATGAGTTTGTGGTCAGCTTCCGGGAGCGGATAATAGGGTTGCGCTTTTTAGCGCATCTGGAATTGGCAGATAGGAATTGTCCCACAAGTAACCTTGTCATTGGTGAGTGACACACATACATGAGAAACAGGCATTATGGGCATCAGTAATGGGCCTGGTGTGATCAACACTTGTCCTAACCAATGCCAAGTCTCCCTGTGAAAGAAGATGTGTATTCCATACCTCTTGACCCCTGGTTGACAAATCTGAGGCCACTAGGGTGACTGGGAATTCCTAATGGGTGACGGTTTAGTGATAGACACTGGAACTCTGACATATTGCCTTTCTGACTCTCACAACTCTCACCTTGGGAAGATTCCTATTTGCTAATTCCAGATGCACTAAGAGGCGTGATCCTGTTCTTCGCTCCCGGAAGCTGACCTCAAACTCAACATCCCGTGGCAGAGCCAAACCTTCTGCAACGGTTTCAAAATCGCCCCCATGCCGCTATCGATAGACAACACCTGCTGACCGGTACTTCTCGCCAGAGTTCCTGCCAGAGTTTCACAAAGGCTTCAGGTACCTATCTACTCCTACCGTACTTCTTCGAAACGGACGGAAAACCGATCGGAAATCGGACAGAAAAGGGAAGACGTTACAAATTGCAATAGTATTAAAATTGTAAATCATTATTTTAATAAATTGTTTTTTCATTGATGTTTCCTTATATATAGTCCAAATTTAAGACTTTTATCATCAATAATTATCTTTTTTTTAAATGCGCCCTCTAGAAGGGAAGCGTAGGCTATGTAGCCCATTACCCCGCTCGCCAGAAGGGACAGTCACAGGAGACACACAAAGAAAGGACGACACAAACACATAGACAAATAACAACATTTATTGACAAGTGCAAATATCCATGCCTGACCGGGATTCGAACCCGATCTCAGCAGCTCCAAAGGCCAGTGCACTAACCATTCAGCCACCGAGGCGGCAATAATTATCTTAATAACGCTAGTTATTATTTAATAGGAGTTTTCCCATGTTTGCTCGATCGGACTATAGCTGTTACAATAGTACGTAAACCGAATACAACTATTTTACGAAAACAGCATGTAATTACAACAATTAAGTGGAAGTGGACTGGCCGTTGAAAGGAGGTGGGAGGCGGAGGTTGCTTTTCGGTAATGAGATTTGTTTATAGGAGGTGGCAGAAAACGATTGAGGGCTATTGTGGGAATTGCTTTCTTGTTGGTATTCATCTCAACATTTGTAAACATCGATTGGTTTTGTTGGTTAAGTTATAGGTATTGTCTCTGTGTATGGTATGAAAGTGTATGATCTAATTGGAAATATATTTATAAAATTTTAGCACAAAACAATGCTCTGCTTTGACTGTATAAGTTAGTATTTTATGAAAGATATTTAAGCCTGTTATATTTATCTCGGAGATTATTTAGTGGTATAGAATGAATACTTATGAAAAACTTTATAATTGTCATAATTTGTTGCTATTATTAGTGGTTTTTATAAAGAAGTCATTTACATTTGTTGTTATTGTGTCAACTAACTTAAAAATATCCAAAGGCTGTAATTGTAATTAAAATTCGTTCTTTTCCTTTTATGTGTGATAAAAATTTCGATTTCATTCAAAACGCTTGTTTTTGAAGCCCAGCTAAAATGCCTTAACAGTTTTAAAAGAATTTTGGTTGGGCAAATTTAATTAAGTCAAAACTAAAAAAAAGTATTGTTAAACACTTTTTTCTATTTTAAGAAATAATAAGTACTAACATAAACATGTAATTGGAACTAGCATTTTATTACAAAATATAATCAGTGATACAACAAAGCAGTCTTCGAATTATATCTTTCTTTTTAACATGATAGGCTTAGAAAACACACAAAAAAAATTCGTTCAAAACTTTTGTGATTGTTATATTATACCAGGAACAGCATATGGATTTAGAGTTTGTTTTATTTTTTTAAGAAAATCCAATTTTGTTATGGGCCTACGCGGCACTCAAATCATGATGGGCAATAAGCAGTATAGTTAGGTTGGGAATGTCCTTCTAGAAGCATGTAGGTTTTGAAGGACTCATAATATTTCCTTTCAAAGAATGCATCAATTCTACTAAGACAAGAAATCTTGAAAACAATTCTTAAAGGTTCCGAAAAAATTGTGGTCTCTACAAAAACAAAAAAAAACTCTATAAAATGTTATGCTTATTTATTAGTTTTAAAAATCCGATTATGTTTTGATGGATTGTGGAATTAATATTTGGATTAAAATATTGCGTTGAAGTTTTAAACAAAGCTTTGAAAATGGAAGTACAGATAATTCGTTTAATTATATAGATTTAATTTGTTTTATTCTACCAAATATTTATGATTATTGTGGCTCATGACATGGAGTTACAGCAGTGCGAAAGGAGCATTCATACACCGCCTCGGCTATTGGTCTGAAGGTTTTTTTCACTAAATCCTAGTTTTGAGTTCTTTCAATTCTAATTCCAAAAGAAGTGATCATATATTTTTTCTTTAGTTTTATTTTTAATCGTATCTTCTCAACGCAGTATCTCTATTCTTATTATTTTCAATAAAAATAAGTAACTCAATAATTTTGATCATTAAAGTTCCTGCATAGTGCTAATAATAACTGTTGATTTTAAAAGGTATTATGCCGACGCGGCAGCACAAGGGTTAGGGAGCTAGCTTTTGGAGCTCCTGGGTTCGGGTTCGAGTCCCGGTAAGGCATGGATGTTTGTGTCCGTCAATAAATGCTGTCATTTGTCTATGTGTTTGTGTCGTCCTTTCTTTGTGTGTCTCCTGTGACTGTGTCACTTCTGGCGAGAAGGGTAACGGGCTATAAAACCTATGTTCCTCCTTTCTAGAGGATGCATTCACTGTCATTTGCCATCTCTTTGTAACACCATAAATTAAAATTTTTATTTACCAAACCCCTTCCTTTTCGGAATTTTATCTTCCTTCCGGGTAAAGTAAAAAAAAATCACGAAACAATACTTGATAAAAGGTTACATTTTTATGAAGAAAAACCTTAGGTTAGAAATAACAACTCTGCTTAATTGAAATTTTATTGCCTTTGAATTCAATTGCCTTTACTTGTATTTGTTTACTTTTGAAAGTATTTATATAAATACATTATCCAAGTTTATATTGTTGCTGAAATTGTAAGATTGGTGTCACAAATGAATATTTTTTAACAATGAAAATCGAAAAAATAAAGCATTGCTTGCTATACATAACAAGTAAAACTGCAATAATTTAAACGACACAAATAATTTACAACAATGAAGTTAAATTCTTATTGGTAATAGTAATTTTCAAACATGTTGGCATGAAAATAGTCTCAAAAGTTTCTTAAAATATCATTACCAAACTATGTTGTTCACAATATTAATACTCTTTTTTAGTCATAGTATGATCTTTTCAACCCAAACTCATCATGACAATACCAATGGATTACAAAGAATAGGTTTACGGTACATTCGAAGATACGGCTTTCATCCACGTAAGGATTTCTATCACTTTACTGAAAATCTTAAAGGTAATCGGGATCTAAAAGCAAAGATCCATCCTCCTAAGCTTTATAATAGAGAAAGAAGAGGGGGCATTGATAAAAACCTCTACCAGACGAACTCAATTATGTCTGAGAAACGAACTAGACGTAATTTTGTAAACATTCCTAAATTGAAATACGCTGCGCCAAGAAAAGCAGTCCTCAATCCGCGACTTGCTGAATGGCGAATGCAAAGAAGAATGTCTCATGTACGAAACCCTCCTCGTCAAACCATCCATTCCATAGGAGACCATCACAGACAGTCTGCTTACCCTGTTCCAGTTGATCTTGAGAGAGAAAAGAAATCAACAAGTGACGCAGTTGATGTTGATTATGCCATGAAAATGATCAAGTTCTTTTTATTTTTCATTCCACTGGCGAGTCTTTCAGCCATAGTTCTGACAATCGTGCACTATTTCTGGAGCAAGCGAAGCAAAAAGAGTCCATCTCGTAAAACGGTCAAACGCGGTAAAGCTACTTCTGAGTCCATTGTGGCTTCTACACTTATGACGGACGATCGCAGCGATTTCAATGGTGATTCGTCGTTAAATAAAGCGATGGCCGATGAGTTCATCAACAAGTTCGTCACCAACGCATTCAACGGTGAAGGAGACGTCTCAGCCAAAAGGATGAAACTGGAAAGGTGGATGTACCAGGAACCGCGATATCTTCCGGAGATGGCTCAGAAAAAGATGAAGGTGAACAAAGAAATCGAGAATCGCTTCCCTAAATGTCACCACGCCCGAAACTCCAGCGAAACATCATCGTCTCAAACAAACAGTTCGCCACAGGTACCTTTCCAACAAAGACCGTCGACAAGTTACCAGAATCGGATTCCTCCTACCAGCATGGATGAAGTTAGAAGACCTGAATCTGAAAGTATGGGAACTTACAATGTGGATATACCCAAGCAACCACAAGCCGTTCTTAAGTCTTATTCTGAGGATCCAGCAGTATCCAGTAAGAAAAGCAAGTGGGAGAAATGCAACAGAGGGTCAATCAACTCCGTCGACAAAAGCACCGATAACAATAATCCCGTGAAAAATATGAGTTTAGTTTCTTTTAATTCTCATTATGTAACCTGTGAAAGAAATCCAACACAAAGATATGACTATACGATGGGAGGAAATATGGAAAGACAAAACCGAAATTACCAGCCTTTCAAAGTCACCAACCGCGTGCCTTAAAAGCATAATATACTTTAATATCATTTTATAAAAAAGTCGAATATCAGCTATTCAAAAAGTGTAATATTTCAAAATTTATTTATAGTTATGTAAAACATGCAAAACAACACATTTTCAATAAAAGATGAATTTATTCGATGTTTTACCTTGTGTGCAATAATTTATATAGATTATATGTTTACTTGAATTATGTAATTGTTTTTTTAAGTATCGAATCTTAAGCCAAATGAAACTAAAAAGCTAATAGGGTTTTAGGGCTATTTTTTGCGCTATATATTAGTTAAGAGAGTGAGAGAGAGAGAGAGTTGTTACTAAAATAAACCATCATTATTTTTTGTCAGATCAACGAAACTTTTTATATCGAATTTTACAATCAAACAAAAGTATACTTAATGCATGAAATAACTTAAGCATATGCGATAAAATTAAGTTGTTTATCCTTAGGCTTCCTCAATAATCCTACGTTACACAGGAGTATTTTTAGTAAATACCACTAAAGGCATATACACTTTTGTTAGAGTAATACATTCTTAATTTCATACAACAAAAGTTTATCCCGAATTTTGAATGCTTCCATTAAATGGAACAATAACCTATACTGCTATAAATATAATTTCCATAATGAAGATAACACACTGCACTTTTTGTTAGGGTTATGTATGTACAAGCCTAAAATTTTACCATTTGCAAAAAAACACCGTTTGCAATTGAATGATTTTGTATTAATTGAATTAGGGGCATCCAGATAAACTTTATTGTGTAATTTACTGAATTATTCCTGGTATTTGTTAGTAATAGAGAAAATAATACGATTGCCTTACTCCTAATCCATGTTTATTTCAATTTTGTGACTTTCATCATATTTTATGTTGAAAAATATATACTTAAAACAAAGATTTTGACATAACTAAAGCGAAAATTTCATTTTCCCGCACATATTTGACGCCCTTCTCAAACTCAAAAGATTTAAAAAGAACATCTCTTGCAAAGCTCTCAAAATGAAAATAACAGGTCGAATTGGATGATGTAACACAAGGAATATTTTCCTGAAGAACACTCTGTAATTGAATAGGTTGAAAGAAAGGATTGGTAGAGCTGTAAGCAGAAAATACCTATTTATTTTTCACCTATTCTAAAATAAAGAATAATAATCAGGGTCTAGTATAATTTATTAAATAAAAAATTAATTTTTATATTGTTTATCTATTGGAATGTTGTATAATTAAATCAAGCTAATGCACGGCCTACTCAACTACTTAGGCCGAAGAAGCTCTCTCAAACACGCTCAGGGACGGACATTTTGACCTCATACTTCCGAGTGCCGTTGTTCCGAAAGAGAAGATAACATGTTTCGAAACTTGTTCGGAATTACTCGGTCACTTCTGACCACATTTTTAGGATTCCGAATACGTCCTAACTAGTTTCTCGATCTTTGGCACTCGGAACAGTGATGTCAAAAACTATGTCTACGGTCATGTTTGGGAGAGCTTCTCTGGCCTTGTTATTGAAGTCGGCCGTGGCTAATGCCTACAAAGCATTATACGGGGAACCATCACAGGTTCTGTTCCCGCCCATTCATCCTTCACGAGAACGAAAATTCCACCGTAAATAATAACTTATATATAGAGCTATTTAACGTTAAATCTTCCATGGTACAAATTCCTGCCACAGATTGCGATGACAACGTTAAGAAGTCTACTAAGGTGTCGGCCTTATCACTTGACCGATGTGCAAAGCCTGAGTCACTTGGTCAATAGCCACTGAGTAGTTTTTATATGACATCAACAAAACCTAACCAAATATACTGAAGTAGTAATGATTAAATCACTATTTATATATCCTGATTATCACGTAGCTAGTATTGTCCGATAGCCGTATCCATGGTACTCTGGGGGAACAGAAAACGAAAATGGTAATACAAATTATTACAATAAGTAATAATAATTTCTCCGATTAAAATGTTTATATCCTTTCTTTTTTTAATGGTTTTCCGCAGTTTTCTGATCAAGCACACAACTCGGAATATATATGTACCTACCCTACCCTACCGATGTATTCTAAACCACCTAGAGTGTCATAAATGCACAATTGGACAAGTAGTCCAGTGAATAAAGGAGTTTTACCATACAAAAGGTCCGGTATCGCTGATTTTTTTATATATTGTGTGTGACCCCTAGGTAGTAATAAATGTGAGTTTTCGTCATCCTCGTCCTATTGCTTTTTCCGCCATCTTGAAAAAACGTTCGAAATTTCGCCGATTTTCCAGTTTTTGGTCTATAACTTTTCCCCTAAGCATTTTTGAATATAACTTTTCGACGCAAAGTTGTAGAAAACAAAATTTTCTTCAAACTTGGTATCAAAAGTTTTTATGTGCGACAGTTAGTTGAGGAGCTACGAATCAGCAAAAAAGGTGTAAAATGGAGTGTTTCGAAAAAATATTACGTTCTAACGATTTTCTATCGCCGTAACTCACGTAAAACTTCATTCTATCAATAAACAATGACTTTAAAAGTCGTAGAAAATTTAATTTCCTATAAAATACACTTATCAAAAACAAGTTTCTCATATATTCCAAAAAGAAAGGTTAAATTTACAGAAATCCAAAAAAAGGTTCTATTTTCACCCGACGATACACTGTTTCATTTTTTTTGAAGGTAGCTCTTTCCCATTGTATTTTTTCACTACTTTTGTGAATACAAAACTTGTAGAAAATAATTTTTCCTATAAAATTGTACTATTTTGTGTTTCCTACGATAGAATGTAACGGAGCTACGTTGTTCGAAAGATGGCGTAAAATCTTGAATTTCGCCAAAAGAGTTTTTTTATCACTTTAAATCCCAATAATTAAAACAAAAAAACTTCATTTTGTGGAACATAATTATTGTGGAACTTGAAGACATCATCATTTATTATATTGGTACGGTCTTAAAAGTTATTTTAGATTCAATACCAAAGAATTTAGTTACAATTTAAAAAAAAGAGTTTTTTATCACTTTAAATCGCACTAATTAAAACAAAAAACTTCATTTGAGTGGAAAATACGTTAATTATTCTAAAACTTGAAGACATCATAATTTATTATATTAGTAAGATCACAAAAAAAATTTAGATTCAGCCAAAGAATTTTGGTATATTTTTCGAAAAGCATGAGTATAAGCCGTTATATGTTTTGCCTAAGACACAGAGAAAAGAAAGGAAATAATTTTAGCCCCAAAAATCTTACGATGTCGATGCTTTTTATAAAAAATACATATTTTAGATATCGTTGCATAGTTGTTATTGATGGTGGATATCTACTCCACAAAATAGTGTGGAGTCGAAAAGTGACATTGTCTGAAATTTACACTGAAGTACATTTTTAAGCATTATGTATCTACAGTAATTAATTTGCATTTGATGGCTACTACGTCCGGTCAAAATAGACATTTTAATTTTTAAAAAAATCGCATGCAGATAAATTGTGGTATAGGTCATTGGTACGCTATTAGAGCGTAAAAAAAGTCCTCACCTATACCATGTTTGCTAAAAATTTTATTCTAGGTCGAATTTCGCAAATGCAGTCTATCCTCGACTTCCTCTAAGTCGAATAATACATTAAAGTAGAAGATCTCCTTTGACAGCAAGTTTCTGAAAATTCTATTCCAACCATGACGTTGAGCGATTTTGTTATTAGTTATGAATATAAAAATAGTTTTAAGAAAGTATTCAGTATTTGTGGAAAATTATAGTAAAAATATGCCTCAACAATCACGCTTACGTAAAACCTGACATATTTACAATTTTTTATTTTTTTCCATCGTTAAAGTTAAATATGCTCAACAAACATTAATATTGGTCATGAACTAAAATCATTAAGATACCAGCGCCCAATTTTATATAGGCAAAAGTTTGAAGCATTGCATCGAAAACACATACAAGAAAGAGAGTAACAAGCATATAAATAGTTATAGGCAATCAACTGAACCCTGAAGACTGGGGTTTGAAATTAATAAATAATATTTTGGAGCCAATTCAAACTTTACTTCCACCTGCTCCAGGAAAACTTCTTAATATACTATATTTTATTTTGTAATTGCAAAAAGGGTTGTAGTGCAAACTGTGGCTTTAACAAAAGTTGGATTATATTGTTCTTTAGTATGTACCATATGCCATGGCCAATCTTGTTTAAATATTGATTCAAATGCAACAGATGAGGATTCTTACATAGGAGATAACCGATGCATCTTTGTGTGAACTATTCCTACCAATTTTATTGAATAGAAAATTATCTAATAAAACTAATAGAAAATACTGCTGAATGCACGAACTCCATTTAATAAAGACTGTTTATTTTTTGAAACCTAGAAATACTCAGGAATAATCAAAAGTATATTCATCGAAGAATTTATCTGCTTATCCAAAATGTTAAAATCATATCTTTTTATTACATGTGTGCAATAACTGGCTGCGATACTACGCCAGCATTCAGCAATGTTCAGAAGGGGTAAAACATCAGTATTTAAATTGGTTGAAAAACGTAAAGAATGTAACGTAATGCAGTGTACAATAGAAAATTAATCATTTTCTATTATACATTTCCCCATATTTTTTTTCATAGTTTAATTGGTAGATGTTCCTTAAACTAAAAATTCTTTTATCAAATCACATGTATTTTTCATTTGAATAAATAAACATCTTCGTGGTTTTTTTTTTAAATTGTAACTAAATTCTTTGGTATTGAATCTAAAATAACTTTTAAGACCGTACCAATATAATAAATGATGATGTCTTCAAGTTCCACAATAATTATGTTCCACAAAATGAAGTTTTTTTGTTTTAATTATTGGGATTTAAAGTGATAAAAAAACTCTTTTGGCGAAATTCAAGATTTTACGCCATCTTTCGAACAACGTAGCTCCGTTACATTCTATCGTATGAAGCACAAAATAGTACCATTTTATAGGAAAAATTATTTTCTACAAGTTTTGTATTCACAAAGACAGTGAAAAAATACAATGGGAAAGAGCTAATTTAAAAAAAATGAAACAGTGTATCGTCGGGTGAAAATAGAACCTTTTTTGGGTTTCTGTAAATTTAACCTTTCTTTTTGGAATATATGAGAAACTTATTGTTGATAAGTGTATTTTGTAGGAAATTAAATTTTCTACGACTTTTAAAATCATTGTTTATTTATAGAATGAAGTTTTACGTGAGTTACGGCGATGGAAAGTCGTTAGAACGTAATATTTTTTCGAAACACTCCATTTTACACCCTTTTTGCTGATTCGTAGCTCCTAATCTAATTGTCGTACATAAAAACTTTTGATACCAGGTTTGAAGAAAATTTTATTTTCTACAACTTTGCGTGGAAAAGTTATATTCAAGAATGCTTAGGGGAAAAGTTATAGGCCAAAAACAGGAAAATGGGCGAAATTTCGAACGTTTTTTCAAGATGGCGGAAAAAGCAATAGAACGAGGATGACGAAAACTCACATTTATTACTACCTAGGGGTCACACACAACATATAAAAAAATCAGCGATACCGGACCTTTTGTATGGTAAACCCCCTTTTTGAGTCTCTATTCACTGGACTAAAGTACCAACTATGATTTGTAAACCCAAATATCACTTTCTATATATACTACTAAGTAAGACGTGAATTTACCAAGTACACAAACAAACAAAAAAGTATGAGAGCACTTCGACATAAATCTCATTGTATTATCAAAGATTGCACAGTCCTTGTCAAAGGTTGATGTACAAACATTGATATAAAATATTTAGAACACAATAAACTGCTATTAGATTTTAACCAACATTTTGATAAAACCTGCCTTTGTAGTGACGAGCCAACCAAAAACCCGACACATGTTGTTTTTCCTTATCCAAGCTCAAATATCAACTGCGTCTTTTCGCTTGTGTTCAGCGTCAAAGCTAAGCTTGTTGTTAAGAAACAATTTTTCGATTCGATGAAGGCCGACAAGGGTCGAAAGTTTTCTCTTTTTTTTGTGTATGTGTTCTCGATAAAATATTTTTTTTTAACATTTTCCTTTTTGTTAAATTATCTTGTTTCTGGCAGCTTAATGTTATGTGAAGGTACTGTAAGAATTGACGAATTGTGTGATTATCGCCTCTAAGAAATTGGGTAATTTATCATATGTTGTCAAAAGTGTTTGGCGGATTTTATATAAAGTATGTCAGGTTATTGTTGGATAGGTAAGGTGAGTCCTTGTTAACCTGGAAAATGTGCGAAAGTACTTATACTCAACTTTTTATATTTTTCCAAAATTTTACTTTGTATTAAGTTGTTAATGTTAAATTGCTTTTTTGAACACCTTTAATACTAATATGTTGAGTAATTCAATAAATTAATTTTTACCATCCTCTTAAATAAAAATTGGTGCGCACAAATGACATAGCTTTTACTACATAATTGCATAGCACTTTTTATTAGAGATTTTTTTTCAAAATCATATATTTAAAATATTAGTAAATGTCCAAAATTATATTTAATGTTAAAATATGGTGGTTGTTAACGTTAACCTTTAAATGTCCAATTTCTTAGTACAAAAATACCTGATACATAACCCATAACATAGACAAAGATGAAATTGTATTAAAAACGATTCGAACTGTTTATATTTTTCAACATATTATTCTCTGATTTCTCTAAATGAAATAATTTAACTTTTTGTCTTACAATAACGTTATTTTTAGCATGATATCTCTAAGGACGAAAAATAAAAAAAAGATTTTTATTGTATAATCAACTCAAATAAATTTTTAAACTTCTAATATAATATTCTTGAGAGCTTTGTCATTAATATCGAAATAAGAAAACATTTTCATTATAATTAATGTACAAAAAATCCAATAAACACTTACTTAACTGATAAAAATTAAAAAATAACATTACTTAATGCATGTTATCACCTTTCTATTTCATAAAAGAAGAACCACCATCCAATTTAGAAAATTGTAAACGCAATTCCAACAGATTGGATGAAATGATAACTTACGGCTGCTGATTTTATCAAATGTCAGCTGAGAATTCGGAATGGAAAAATATATATTTAAATAACATTTTTATAGAATTAAAATTGGTAGCATTCAAGATAGTTATGCAATATTTTGTGTCCTGAGAATCAATTTTCGTTAAAACTGTGCATTTTTAAAAACCATATTCGTTCTTGCATTTTTTCTAAGTGAAGGGTGTATTAAAGCTGCAATCGTTAATTGAATTGCTCTTTATTTTAACTGATTATTTAATATTATTTTACGCAATTTCATTACATTAATAATACGATATATCATTCTGAGGGATTAGCTAATTAACAATAATGAATACTATTTTTCACTAGAGAGTTTTTTATTTAAAATTTTAACTTTTCTATTTTAAAAGTCGAATAATTCCTTAGTGTATGGCTATAAAAGACTTCTCCATATATATATATATATATATATATATATATATATATATATATTAAATTGAATAAAATATTTAAGTAGTTAAGTAGTTTTCATGTATTTGTATGCTCAAATATTGTGTTCTTTTTATCACACATTTAAACATAAATTTTAAAAATCAGAGTTTCTGCGTAGAAAGTCTAATTTATATTATACTCAGTTACATCAATATAATAAAAAAGTCTTTAAAAACTTAAATTTTCAGTTAAAATTTAATTTTTATTCTCTTGCACTTTTAACAATTTTAAACGTAAGAAAAACTTGCTTATCTCTCAAGGGATTAAATTTCCTTACATTTGAGTTGAATACTTACTAGTTTAGTCATTGAAACATATTATCTTAGTATTTAATACAAAAATAAACCCTGGAAAATTAAACATCTTGCAATTACTAGAGTACCTCCAGAAAAATACTCAAATATCACGCAAGAAAATATTTGTCTTTGTACACACTGTTATTCAAATGAGTATAATATATATTTGTAGTAATGCAAATGATCATTATCACCCAGCTCGATAAACGAGTTAACGAATATCTAATTATAGAATATGGAGGTCGAATTATATATCTATTGCCCTGAGAGTTTCTTAATTAGCAAAATTGGGTGATAATGTATTGCCCATTGGGAGAGAACGTGCACGTTCTATTCATTATAAAAGTGAATCCCTTTATTATAAATTATTTGAACAAACTAAATAATTTTTTTTAAAGTTTAAATTGTTAAATTGAGTTTGATACATTATAATGGATAAAAATATATAATGTGATTGCAAAATTCTACATAAGAGGAATTTCTTCATTTCTGAAAAAATCCTTAAACCCCTAACAAGCGCTTTACAAATTATTTGGTGTTACCTGCATAAAATTAGCTTATTCTCTATAATAAGTACAGTCTTGCCATTTAACTTTTAGATTTTTAGCAACTAACATATTTTGATATTTATTTTACATTTTACAGAATTTTAAAATTTGAAATATTCAAGTAAGTTATAATCATCTGCAACTGAAACATAATTTCAATTTTTTTTTTTTTTTTTTGGAAATTGAATTTTAATATATTTCAGTAAAAACTAGTTTACTCTTATATCGTATTATAGTATTTCTCAGAGTGTTTAATAAAGGTCAATTTGAATCTTGAATGAAAGATAGATATGGGATTTTCGTATTACTTCTGGTATAATATGCAATTGCATAAATAGTTAGTTTTAATTTTAATACGAATTTCTTATTAAAAGTTGTTTGATCTCGCTAATTGATTGTTTTTGAAATCCTGACTTCTATAAATGTATTGTTTTTTTTTATGTTATATTTTTTTCCACCAGTAATGAGAATTGTTATAACAGCAAAACTGAACAACATGTTCATTTTCAAAATCTTATAGATAATTTTGCTTTCAAACATGTTTTTATTAAATGTTAGGGTAGCTACATATATATTCCAGCTTGTGTGCTTGATCAGAGACCCGCTTTATAAGCCTTCGTCAAGTAAGACGGATACTGAAAGATTTTTTTTTTGCTTTCACAGAGAAAGGAAGTACACCCAGGGTGAAGGCGGGAATCAAACCGCACCCGTTATGGAGTGCAGACGGCTCGCATAATGATTCAAACAACTCGGCACTCCGGGCCCCAATTAAATTTAAATGACAACTCTCATACTTGGTTAAAAAAGACCAAACATAGAAAAGTAATTCTTAGGATTTAAAAATTGATGCATTAAGTAAGTGAGATAGCTCATCTACACTCTTAAAACAAAAGAGTGAAATCCACTCATATAGGAGAAGTGCATTTTCGACACTGGAAATGAGTGAAAATTAACTCAGGCTGAGTTAAAATCACTCGTTTGGAGTGATCCTGTCGGAGTTTTAACTAAACAAAAGATTGAAATCCACTCCAATAGGATAAGTGCATCTTCGGCACTGAAAAGAGTGAAAATTAACTCAGACTGAGTTAAATTCCCTCGTTTGTTTTAAGAGTGTATATTAAGGAAAAAAAATAAGGCGTTTCGCATCAATGTCTCATTAAGGGGACGGTTTTTGTGTGCATATTACCCAATCATATAAATTTGGTGACTTTCAGATGGCTTCATTGTTTTTAACGCCACTATTATCCATGAAATTCCCAAATTCGTCTTTTAAAATATAAAAATTCTGTTCGGCAAACTTTTCTTTCAATGACTGATCATTACATGGGCAATTTGACTTGCGTTATAGAACATTAACTTAAAAAATGCTGACTATCATTCATTCATAAAAATAGGTCTTAAAGGGTCAATGTTTGGGAAATGGTCAGTTTCCGCCGGTATCGATTTTTTTAATATCATTTTTGAAAACAAGTTTTTAAACTATTTTTCTTAGTTCATAACGACTTTTTAAATCAGATTTATTATAGTTTATTATCAGATTTTAAAGTCGTATCTTAATGAATTTTGAAGAATATCCCTAAATTAAACTTATCTTTTTCATATTAGTTGCCTCTCATATAACAAACTCGTAACAATCATTGGACTACCAATCACACTTTATATCGTAAAATAGACAAAAACATCATCACACATTCAAATACCCAAATAAATCCCGAAACTGAAATAAACTCTTTCTTAATAACGGATAACTAAAACGCCTTCCAATACACATGACTGAAATCCCCAAATGAAAAATAACACTCAAATCCCTAATACGAATTCCCACCACGCACAAGAACTGATCGGTCAGTTGGTCCATCCATGCTCTACCATAACTATCACCACGCTTATTTCTGTCCATAGTTCTGATTAGGAAGTGAGCCCATCTGGCATAACGCGGTAATTGCACCCCTTGCACTTACCCTTTCCCATACGGCACACACTGACCGTTGGCTCTATTTCAAGAGAATAAGAGTGGGTTGTAGTTATTTTAATGGTGACAGTTGAATAGTGTTTACGATATATATTCAGTAGATGAAAAAAAAGACAAAACCATAGAGTTAAAAAATAGAATCGAGCAGTCCATGGTATGTGTGCAGTAACACACAAAAGAAGCAGACTAGAGCATCTTGGGATACCTCGGTGCCAGTTGGCATGTGCAGTAGCTCAAAAATCCGTTAAAGTGATGCATCTTGGGATACCTCAATATGCGCAGTAGCTTGAAAAACCTGACAGCTCTGCCTCAAACCATTTTTACTGATAGACCCCTCTAATCCTCCTTCCTAACTCTATGGACAAAACATGTCAGCGCAGAACCACTGTAAGCCATACTGTTAAGGCCACAGTTTTTAAAATTATCCAGAAAATTTTTATTATCGTGGTCTTGAAATTTGATAAACGTTATGCGTAAATTTGAGCTATGATAAATTAATAATATAATAGTTTAATAATATAATTCTTAAGCTGCACGGCGCAGATAGTTTTATTTAGTGATTTATCTAAAAATATCGATATGAGTCAAGGCTTACATTCATCAGAAATTATGATGAAGACATCGTTCTTCGAAAATATAAACTTTTGACGACGCATAGGTTGAATTGCTTCGTCGAAATTCATTTTTTTCAGTTTAACTTATATATCTATCAAGTATCACCTAATAACCTATATATCTATATGAAGAGTCTAACCTATAAAAGCTAAATCACACAAATTTTTTTATGTTCTGTTGAAACTTGGGCAATAACAAAAAAAATGATAAAGACATTATCTCTGTTTTTGAAAAAAAAAACTTGAGGAGTATTTTTTATATATTAAAATGCAACAACGCCTGGAGAAGAATAACTAACTCAGAACTTTAATCTTTTACAGAACCATATATTGTCAAATACACTGCTCAAAACAATTAGGGGAGCACTTTTTAATTCCAACTTTAACTTCACTCCCAACTTTTTAATTGTTATCCGATAAATCTGAAATTTGTTAAATAAGTTCACTATGCATTCGAAATGAAATAGAAAAAAACAGGAGAAAAAAATCTTAAGTTTTTAATACTTAAATTTAAAGGGGGGAAATGGAATAATAACTTTTTAATAAATTATAGCAATAATTTTTTCAAAACTTTTTTTGTTAAAAATAGTTGAAATATATTTTTAAACATCTAAAAAATGCAATCATGAAAAATTTAGGGTCAATTTATTTTCTAAAACTGGTTTAAAGAGAAATTTATTTTACCATATTTTTCATATTTTCATTAATATGAAAAAAAATATTAAATTCTTCAAAATACGTTATTCTTCCATATAATGATGTATCTAACGATACATAAGTTGCGAATTTAACTTAGTCAGAAAAAAAATCACAAGCTGATGATTCCCAATGGAATCATTGGGAGCGAAAGGGTTTAAAACATGTGCTCCCCTAATTGTTTTGAGCAGTGTACATCAAGATTCAGGGAATACAATGGATAGGTCACGGGTGCAGGATAGATGAAAGCTCCGTATAGCAAAATCTGTCTTCTTATCCAGATCATTCAGCATTCGAAAAATAGGAAGACCTAACCTCAGATGGCTTGACTAAGAGGAAAAAGACTTTAAAACTTTAAAATTTACAAACGGAAGGGCTCAAGTCAGGCATAACTGTTAAAAATTTGTCGCAGGATTGCACCGAAATTATGGAACTTTAAAGCTGCCACCACTGTTCAAAGCGTAGATTCACGACTTTTAAGGTGAATAAAAGTTGGAGTTTTACCACAAAACAGGTACAAACACAAACTTATTTCAAGCTCCAAATTAGTGGTCTTAGCTAGAAAGTTCCAGAATTCCGGTGCAATCCTGCGCACAATTTTTTAACCTTGTATTAGATATTGAAATTCAATACTGCGGAAGGCAAGGGCCCATCCTGAACTGTTAAATTATAGAACCACAAGTAGAAATATATTCTTAACTAAACTAACATTTTTGCATTTTAATAAACAAAGAATAATTTTTTTCTTGTTTATTTTTTTAAATAACAAGTAAGAAATTATTAATATTTCGTCCTCAATATCCCAACCGTCTGCTCAATACTCCGACTTTTCTCCTTCCTTCCTCCTTTGTTATCATTGCGTGTAATATCAGAAGATGTTCTTCAATGGATCTCTTTTTATGTCTTATTTTTTGGGTTGTTCCCATGAGATGATAATAATTAAGGTTTTCTTAGCTGCAAAAGATGCCTTTGTCCCGATCTAATGAAAGGGTTTGTTTCATTAGGGAGTGGGTAAAGTTGGGTATAAAACGCTCGTTCGTTTTTATGGTTTACAATTAAAGGTATGAAAGAAAGTGATTATTTTTTCGGTTATTTTCTGCATTTATGTAATAGCTTTTTACTTCATTGGGCGATTTGGAAATTTATATTCTTTTTTTCACTGATTCAAGTTAAATACTGTAAAATAATTCTTAGTTGCCTTATGATATTTTCCTTTGAATTGAATAAATTACGAAAAGTTTAACTAAACTATTTTCAGTAGAAGCATTGACATGTTTAAAAAGGAGCACCAGGTGCTTCAAATTTACGCATCTGGTTGGTTCCAAAAATGAGTAAAGTTACTCCAAACATTGGCAGCAGCACATTCTGCCACCAGTTTTACGAGTAATGTCCCACCAAATTTACAGAATGTGCTTGATAAACTGTTTAATAAAATGGTATTTTAACTGGCTATAATTTTGTTCGTTTTTTTTTGGAGGCCCTGTATTTAACATGCAAAGTATATTATATGATATGTTTATTTTTCAGCAAATATAGTTTGTATTATATTATGAAGACACGCCACTCCAAGTAACTCAAAAGTTTTACACTGTATAAAAATATGCAACAATTTTATTATATGTTAGGATTTCGTTTACGTTGCATTATATTATATAATAATTGATTCTAATATTAGACATTTAGTAAATTTTCCTAACTGGGCACAAGGGAATATATAGTCTTCTATATGAACCAGAAACCAAACAATTATTTTGCCCCAATTAGAAGATAATTGTTACTTGATACTGTAAGAATATTTCGTTAGTAGTTAGAAAATTATTTCCTGGCGATCTACAAATACTGTAGTTTTCTTAGAAATATGATTTATACTATCATCCCAATTTACGATTTTAACAAAGGGCCACCCAAAAATAAAGTTTCTCTAACTTTAAATTATAATTATATTTGATTGGTACTATTTGTGCAATTTCTTACACTGACAATAATGTCCAGTGATCCAGTTACTAATGTAGAATAAAAATGAAATAATATTTCGATATTTCATTTATAGTTTAAAATTAATGCTATATTCATTGAACATGTCATCAGTATAAGTGAGCCCTATCTTAAACTTATTAAATGGAATGAACTAAAAAGGAAACAGAAAATGCTCTGCAGAAAGTCGTTATCCTAACTATAACAATGTTTTTTTTTAAATATTGTTTTGCAAATCACTGCACAGTTTCAAATCGATTACTTATATTCCAGTATACATTTAACGAAATACTCGATGTATAATGATAAAACAAATTTCACTTATCGATACTTTTATTGCTTCACTGTAGCTCGACTGTAGTAAAGGTTTATTGACTGCAGTAACAAATATTCTTAGGTTTGCTTCTTTGAGATATGTCTTCAGGCACCACTAAAATTTCCTGGCCTGAAGTAATCTAATTGCCCTTTATTGGCGATTGTATGCCATGGAATACTAATCGTTTGATTTTAACGAGTATGCTGTTTATTGTTATAACAAGAACAACTTTAGTTTCGAATTTTCATAGTGAAAATCTCAAGGTTCAGTGGTTTTGAAAAACAGAAATTTTATATTTGTTAGTTTGAGTCGACGCACATTTTTATTTTTATTTCAATGAAACAAGTAGTTTTTCAAAACTAAAGCATTTGAGAAAAGTATACAAGCACAGAGAACAATTATAGCTTAAGTTTATTTAGATACTTAAAATACATAATTATTACAATATATACATGTAAACTGTTAAGTATGAATGCATAGTTTACAAAAAAATCTTTCAAATTTAAATTTTGATTAATAGCAATTGATTTCAAAATTCGATTTCTATAAAAAAATCCATACATTTTTTTAAATAAGATATTTTAAAACTCAATTACAATTGTAAACATTCCCTTCCTTAATAATACCAGGAAAATAATTTATAAACGTTAAGGTTTTAAACCAGTAACACACGATCAATCCATTTAAAATAATTTTGTTTGCTCTCTAGTTTATAAATGATGGCATTCATTATAATTGACATTTAAACCCGTATTGTGTCCAAAATAAAGTTACCCGAAACCTTTAGAAAGAACTTCTTGCTAGCACAAAAGTTTTTAATGACTTTTTCTGAGGTAACATCAATTCTTGTACAATTCATTAACTAAGGATTTCAAAGGACGTATCGTGACGTCGGAATAGATTGGATGACTTAGAGAAAAAGGAAACCTTGCAGTTATTTTTGACATTGTTAATCCCGTTGAAAATGCTTTATGATTATTATAAGAAAAAAGCTTGCTATGAGGTATCCTTTTTTGAAAACTGTTGTACATACACATTTATTTTTTTTAAATATATTTATTTCAATTTTTTTTTGTTTTTATTTATTTTGTAGATTATATTGTCTTATAAATATGTTTTAATACAAAAATCGCATTCAATACCATACATATTATTGTTTTCCAACATTTTCCAGTTTAATTATATTTTCAGTCGAATTTACTCAGAAATACTATCGTGAATGTGAGTAGTATTTTTGTGTGTCCGGCTCAACATATTATATCTACGTAAGTACACTTAGTAGATTACTCATTTACATTTTATAAATATTGTTTATGTTTATTTATGCAAAGTGATCAAAGCCAGCACGTACAGTTGTGCGCATCTTTGAGATGCACTAGCATAAACTTTTAAACATACTTATAAATTTTTAACATAATAATTTTTTTATTGATTTAGGTAAACGTTAAGACACAATTTCACATAATTTTTAAAAATAAAAACACAGACTTAAAAAAAGTGTATGTAGCTTAAAATAAACGATGTTGTAATGCTGAAAAATTTTTGCAGTGCTGATACTATAATGCTGAATTTGCAGATATGCAAGAATAAAACCAGTCGTTACCTATTTATTCAATTAGTACTTTGCTGATAGCACTAAGTGTCTAGAATGCTGTATATAATGAGTTTGAATAAATAACGTATGTGAATGGTGCATTTTTACACATACGTGGACTGCAAATAGCAAAGGTACGCATTTAATTTAGTAACTAAACGCTAGCTGTAAAAGCTTATTGGACACAAATCAAAGTAAGGTAAGATAATAGACGACAGTACCGATTTAATAAAATTGCATATTTTTGCGCGATTCCACTTAATAATTTGCCTATGATGTATCCCCTCAGATAAACGCGTCTTCAAGCTAATTTAATGTATTTTAAGCAGTGACACTAATGTTATCTGTACGAATAAATCTTTTTTCATAGATATACCAATTGTGTTTTTAAAATGCATTTGTTATTGTTTTACAGTACATAACAAGCATACAAATATTAGTGATAAACTGTTATAAACTTTATTGCTTTTTATACTTTTATTTACTTTTTTTATACTTTACGTTGCGTTTTTAATACGTTATTTACTGTTTTATATTTTTAAAGAAAAACTTCATATAAATGTAAATGTAACCATTAAGTAAAAAAAGTTTGTTCTTAGGCATCGAATTATTCATTAAAGGTTAAAGATAGAATTTCACTAAAAGGAAATACGTGGAAAGCATTCCAATTGGTAAATTAATTTTTGCATCAATTACTGACAATGCATTTAACGATATTAAAAGAATTAACGATAAACTTTTGGTTTAATCCATGCTTTTCACATTTTTTCTGTTGTAATTAGTTAGTAAAAGCAGGTATTACTAGTACTTTTTAAATTTTAAGTAATGTACATAATAAAAATGCAATTGTCTTTCATATAAATACTGCTTTAATGGATTAAGTAGAATAAATAATACTTAATACGCCTACATGTTTTGCATAATTATTTTTCAGGTTTATTAAATGGATAATGCAATATAATTACAATATTTTAAAGCTCTAAAATATTTTGATATAATTCTAACAATTAATGAAACATTACTGAGAAAATGTAACTTCCATTTGCGGTATTTATTCGAATTCGCAGAAACTATGCGATTTCATTTAACTTGAGTGCAGGCTCCCGAATGGCTACTTATCTTAAAAAGCTACATATAGCTTTCGTAATAACACGCTAGCATCCTGTTTACATAAATTAAGTATCCGAAATGGAAGAATACTGGTTCGCACACGACTAAAGCTTCGGTTTCCTCGGAGTCCGTCAACAGATTTAAGCGGTCGGACAAGTGCGGTGAATGAAGCCATACAAACTACTGACATTTATTACGCTAGAGTGGTTTCCTCGGAAGCGTTGCCGGACAACTCAACACGACCGCCAGATTGAGCTGCTGTTGAGTTCGTTTGGGAAATCCAGATGACAACGTTTTTTGCTGTTGTCTTTTGTGCGGTGTGCTTGCCCAAAATTAAAAATTTGTATAAATGACGGAAGACGAGAGTTGTTTTACGCTCGCCGAGGAAGAAATGCTAATTGATTTTGTGAGAAATCGCATCGAACGTAAATTTTCCATTGTTGATATTCAAAGACGAAAACCAAAACAACAACAGAGCTAGTTGAGTGAGTTCGCTAGGTTTCCAGTTTCGTGTCAACGTAACATTCCGATGAAGCGGTGGACGTTAGGTTGACGTCATCCAGGTATAATAGCAGAAGCATTTTTCTGGCGACAGACTCGGAGGAAACCAAGGCTCAACTGTACTTTTCGGATTCAAACAGTTTTCGCGAACATTTTTCTTTCTTTTTAAAGGTCGACATAACGGGACCTGTTATGTGACATCACAGAGAGCTTGTAAGGAATAATGAGTATATAGAGCTGTGTTTCAGGGGTGTTGTCCCTCAATGTTTGGGATTTGTTCTTAAAGTATGCATGATATACCTTGGACAACTTTTTCTTAAAATTTTCAGGTGTAATTTCAAAACTTTGTGAGAAGATCAGATACATAAAAACTAACATAAAAACACTTCACTGCTAGGAAAAATATATTAATAAATTAATTAGCAATGAATTAATTTAATTGCGCCAAACTGCGAGCAACTTAACGACATTTCAAATTAGTTGTTTTACATAATTCTTACAAAAAAGAAAGCAGTAAATGTCCAAGCATGCGATCATACTTTATCTGAGCTCTACGAAAAGCAGTTATTTAATTATGATAGTTTGAAATGGCTAACTTTATAATATAGGATTTTTTTAATAATTTAAATTTTTAAAAGTCTGTAAAAAATTCAATATTTGTTACAATTGCTATAAAAAGTATAGCCACATGCCCCGATTCATACTCTTTAAAATATACTTTAATTTTTTTTTTAAATTGAAGAGTATTTTTTTTAATATCTTGCTCGCAGTTCAAGTATGTTCTGAAAAAACTCGTTCTTCCGAAAATGCGTTTAAGGTTTTCATTGTAAGACTGATGACCATAGAATTGCTTTTAAAAGACTGTCAGTAAATTAAAGGCTAATTACAGTACATGAAATCTAATTGTACCATTTGAAAGATAAAGAATCATACAATATTTTAAAGCAAAAACACCAGAACACATATTTTGATCAATTTTCCGTTTTCTAAGGTATATGCATATGTTAAAATAGAATTAAAATTTCTTTCAAAAATATCCATTATGTAGCTTTTAACCATATCCTTAATAATGATTATAAGTTTCAAAACATTATTTTCCTGTAGAGTGTTATTATATGTTCTCATATAAATGGCAATTACTACTATTTAAAACATTAAGCCAAACGATTTTTTAATCTGACTTATTTTAAATTATATCTTTGTAATGTATTACAAATAGTGATGGACAAATATATGAATTCGGGCTACACTACCGTTTGATATTCATGAACTAACATAACTAACTATTATTTACATGCTTATACTCCTGTTTCAAATTGGTATTCAAGTGTCAATTATTCATATGAAAGGCGAAAATATTAAAGAGGATCTGTCATTCTGCATGATGTGTGATATTTAAAATACATTTAAATGTTGAATGCAATAGTGATTTTAAGTGCTTGATATATTTGCACATTTTATGTAAATTTAAACTCAACCGACCGTCGTGATGTCGATCACATAACAATAAATGCACTTGAAAAGCGAGTATAAATGTCGTTTTGAATGCTGATGTTTCTGAATTTAATTAGCTGTAGTGCGTTTAATGAAGTTTATATGTAATCAATGCAATGTGTCTTAAATTATTCCGTCTTAACTATTACGAATTTTCTATAAAAATAGATATATATATATATTGAAGAATTGCCCCAAGTAAAACATATTTTATAATAACTAATAAAAAATAGATTGTAAATTCACTCGTGATTCATATTAAATTTAAAATTCTCATTTTTTTTAACACAAACAACTCTGTAAATTTCACGAAATGTGTTTTTTTTCTTTAAACCATCTTTCTTAACACACCCTAAGATTACATTATTTCACATTAGAACTAGGTTACCGAATTTTTAAGCAGTTATGTAGTTGATGCAATTCGTCTTAAATGATTAAGTCTTAACAATTATGAATTTTAACATAAAAATGAATATATTCCAGAATAGCCGCAGGTAAAACATATTTTATAATAACTATTTTTTTTTTGAAAAAAATGCTTGTACATTCACTCGTGATTCACATTGAATTTAAAATTATCATTTTTGCAAACACAAACAACTCTATAAAGTTCACGAAATGTTTTTCTTTGAAAACCCCCTTCTAAAACCACACTAAGATTACACTATCTCACATTCGAATTAGGTTACCGAATTTTTAAGCAGCTATGTAGTTGATGCAATTTGTCTTAAATGATTACGTCTTAACAATTATGAATTTTCCAAAAAAATTTAATCTATTCCAGAATAACCACAAGTAAAACATATTTTAAAATAACTATTTTTTTAAAAAAAAAAAAGCTTGTACATTCACTCGTGATTCATATAGAATTTAACATTCTCATTTTTGCGAACACAAACAACTCTGTAAAGTTCGCGAAATGTTTTTCTTTAAAAACCCCTTTCTAAACACACACTAAGATTACATTATCTCACATAAGAATTAGGTTACCGAAGTATAAAAATGCTAAAATGAATAATGTGCACTTGATAAATTTGTTTAAAGCGTTCTTATAAAAATATTTTTGTCTCTACACCATTAATCAAAGTAAATGCAAACATATTGTATGATTATTTTTTCATTTTACTGTGAAAGTGTAAACACTTTTTTATCACTCTGAACCACCAATTATTTTTTTTATTTTACAGGATGCCGGGCAAAAAAGAAAATGTAAAAAAACAACAACTTTTTTTTTAATATTTGACTGTAAAAGTTCATCTTGCCACGGCAAAATATATTAAAAGACGTAGTTTGATATTACTGAGCGAAAGAAGAGATAAGTATAATCAATTATGACGAGGATTTTGAGGATATATTCAGAATAAACACAAAAAATGGAATGATTTCAAAAGAGAAGAAAAATTGCTCTAAGTTCAATTAGCAGCTTCAGGTAAAAAAGAAACTGTAATGTGTAGAATAGTTTTTATTTTTCTTTCAATGTTCACATTATTCTTACGAATTTTGATTGGACTTTTTTTTTTATTAAACAAAGATTTATCTTAAGCATTGAAGCATTTCCGTTAATTGAAAAATGTTATACCGTAAGAAAACGAATTAAAATAGCATACGTTAAATATTAATTTAGTGTTTCGAATTTGAAAAAATGCACTGGAGTATGATAAATAATTTGTTTAAAAAAAATTCTGAGTCTTTTTACCCTTTTTTATGCAAACAGTTAGAGCAAGAAAATTTTCTATCGAAGATACACGATTTCTTGCGAAGTTTTAATTGGTGGTTCGACAAGTAATTAATCTTTTCTTTCAACACAAAATCATAACATGTCATTAGCTAAAATAGTGGTATATATGTCTACAGATAATTAAAAAAAACTATCGTAGAAATATTTCTGTTACATTTATATGAATGTATTTTTATGTAATTTATAGTATCGTTGGTGAGTAGTGCAGTTATCATCATAAAAGAATGATTTTAAAAATTGTATTAATTTTACTAAGCAATTAAAATACAAGTTAAAAATAAAACTTTTTCTTTTCTTGTTACATTCTGATGTTTTTATGTTCAACTAGAAGCAACGAGCCAGCGACAATTTGCGATATTGGAATAAAAAGTCACATGCACAAGTACTACCAGGTTCAAATTAGTGCACTTTCTACTTTCAATTTGATGACTTATGGTAGGTTAGATAT
The DNA here is from genome assembly GCA_023701765.1 of Hylyphantes graminicola. Classification (NCBI taxonomy): domain Eukaryota; kingdom Metazoa; phylum Arthropoda; class Arachnida; order Araneae; family Linyphiidae; genus Hylyphantes; species Hylyphantes graminicola. The sequence goes on along the minus strand of CM043115.1, from coordinate 47,091,700 downwards.
TATTTCATGGTTTAATAGAATTGTGTACATTGTTATTCCATATAATAGGTCGAAAAAAATGAATTAACTCTAATTTATATAGTATGGTATGGTACATATATATTCCAGCTTGTGTGCTTGTTCAGAGAACCGCTTATAAGCTTTCGTAATTTATATAGAAATTCGCCAAAACATGTGAGGTGAATAAGATGGGGCTGGGATCTACTCTCTGGTGAAAAGCTGTAAAGTAGCTATACTACTTTCCAGGTTCTCTGATTTTAAGTCTGAGCTAATTTTTGGAATTTGAAAATCGGCACCATCATGTTCTTATGCTTGCATTGTATAGGCTGTATTTATGCAATATCGTATATTATATTTTGTTAAAGATCTGTTTTACGAAGGTTAACTGATGAAACAACAGTAAAAAATATTTACTTCGTAGCAAAATTAAATTATTTTTCATTTAATTTATATTTATAATGATACTACCGAAATATGTGGGTTAGGGATTATAACTACAATGTAATTAGTGTATTTTTTTCGAAAGAGTAACGTTTCTGTAATTTTCCAAAAAAACACATGTTTTGTTAAAATACAGTATTTTTCTATACAGTACTACTTCTTTCTTAAAGCAGTTGACATCAAAATTGCATCTTAATTTATAATTTGTCAAAATACTTATTTTCTCGGTAAATATAATAAATATCGAACCTCCTATACATATTAAACCTGTTGCGAATAGTGTTTTATGTTTCTATTGCAAAATAAAATGTGAGTTATGCAAATCGCCTCCCTGTTAGGGTCAACTAAATAACCAACTTAAAAGCCATCGTCAAGGGTTCGTACACATGATACGGTAAAAAAAGAACTCATTACATCCAAAATTAGAGGTCATTAAAAATCTCAAAAAATTGTCAAATTTGAAGTACTGCAATTGTTTTAAATCAGGGAAAACTGTAATGCCCATTTGAAAAAAAAAACATTATAAAACAATTTACAAATTATTTTAACTCGTGTTGTCACTCAATCTGCGTACAATAATTTTTATTCATTTAAAATAAATAAAAAAAATATGTTTGTGATAAAAATTAGTATGGAATTATGTCATAATATGAATCAAAATAGGATTTTTTGATAGTGTTCATTATTTGTTTAGAAAGATGCACAATGAGCTCTTTTTTTATTTTCAAAGCAAACATAATATCTCATTTACATAAACATTTATTAAAGAATTAAGACGTATTATTGTAATACATTCCTTTTGATGAGGACTTTGTTGCTTTTTGTTGGTTAATAAGTATTTAAAAATTATTGGATGCAGTTAAGCTTGAAAGGTTGGCTACCTTGTTTTAATGTTGTTGTATGTTAATATATAGTTTTTTGATTTAGCTTAAGAACGAGGCAAATTACTTATTTTTTTTCTCGAAATATAAATAAATAGCAAATGATAAAGAATAACTATTGCATTGTATGAATTGAGTGTATGTTAAATATAGAAATGAAATCTGTGTTTGGTGTTTTCAGCACGAATTGTTTGTGGTAGCTAAATATTTTATAAAAAATCTATTTGTTTTAAACTGTATTGATAACTTTAAAAATATTTTTTTGTTTTATAATATTTGACATACTTAAATATACTCATTTTATTACCTTTAATGTATGATCAGATTGGGTAGATTCAATATAACCTTATCCTTTATATGTACCAATTAAGTATAAAGAACTGTATGCTACTATATTTCCACTAAGTGATTACATAAAACAAATACTTTTTGTTCGCAAAATCCTCTGGGTTTAGTCGTCTGTATATAGTTAGTCTTCCATGACAAATTAAAGCAGGCTTGTCTAGTAGCCGGATAGAAAGGATTGCAACAAATGCCAGTTATCTAATACAAGCGAAGCACCATATGTTGCAAGCTACATGACTCAATGGCCAAGTAAACAGGAAGTATAATTTAGTACGGCTTTTATTTAGACATAATGGTCTTATGCGTTTTTTCTGCTTCATGTTTTTTTTATAGTAGCAGTCTTTTATGTGTTTTTTCCTCTTTCGAGAATAGCTAACACTTGTTTGTCTCATCTAATGGTGAAGTACGTATTGTTACAACGCGTAAAAAAATTGTAGATATAGATATTATATTTTGAGCAAAGAATTTGTGTAGGTAAACAAATACACATTTTTAAGCATCAAGCGTGTTTACATTGCTTTTTTATGTAATTTGAATTGGTGTATTTTTAATGCAGGCGGTAAATATTGTTAAAATATATTTGAAAACGTAAATAAATATGCGCACAAGGTATTGTTTAGTTAAGTGAATTGTGTAAACATGCCGGGGATGGAAAAATATTTTTAGTGTATAAAAGGACTTTTAATAATGTATAGCATCTTCATATAAAAATATGAAAATGTGTTTTTTATAGTGTTATGGTGCTTGCATTTTTTTTACATTGAAAAGCGATGTAGGTAAACATACATACCTGCATAGTTTCCGATATTTTTTGTCTTATTTAATGCAACAAACGTATTGTTTGAGTTTACCATATTGTTTTTACATACTTCACTTGTTTGCAATAACAGCGAAAATTAAATTAATGGTGAAATACAAGAAAAAAATTTATTAAATAAAAAAATCAATTCGTCTTCAAAACAATTTTTATCTCAGTCATTTCAATCCTGTTCTTTAAATATGCAAAGAAAGATGAATAGATGCTAAGAAAAACGAACTTCAATGAACGAATCCATTAAAACATCATTGAATTTTTAGAAAGAGTCATTTTATTTATTGTAGTTAAAACAAAGTTTCATTAACTTGTAAAATAGTAATAAATTAATACTCTTTCTCACGGAAAAAATTACCGCTTCGATATTCCTACAAAATACCTAATCAGAAACACAATAAAAGGAAAAAAGAGTGATACAGATTAGATTCCTTATAAGGTATTCAACTTAAGTAAGTCTCATAATAAAAATAGGAATTAAAAGCATTCTCTTCAAACACAAAGACAAATTTCCAGCGTACTTGGCAAAAATTAAACGCAGGATGGCGATGCGCAAAATCAAAGAATAATAATTACTCATAGAAGAATTGGCAAGAAAACTCTTAAGCCCATACTAACCATTCATCAAAATAACTCACATTGGACTGAATGGCAATCCTACTATAGTATTTGATGAGAGTGGTACGAGTGAGTTTTTTTTTAAAGTGAGAAGTTTGCCTATTTATTTTCTACAAGGACTGCTTAAAACAGTCAGTAAGGAAAAAATTATAAATAACACATGTATTTTAAAATTAAATTTTTCCATGTGTGCTGTAAGAATACCAAAATGTATATTTATAGCACACAAATTTGTGAAAACTCCTAAATTACGGTGGGCTAAAGAGTTTTTATCAAAGATTTATTGGATAGTTACTCAGAAAAATCCTGGTTCGACTTAAAACTTAATGAAACAAATTGAGATTTAAGACGTAGATAGATAGAAGCAGCACCATCGAACTTGGCTATAAAAAAAAACAGCTAAACCCTGATGAGCATAATTTCGATGTGCCTAATTGTTGTCCTATAGGACCTAACCCCACGTTACTGCCCAATTATTGACTCAGAATTAGTTTCCATGTGGCCAAACAACACTTTTGCATTCCCTAAGGGTTAACAAGTGTTCCCAAATGGATAGAAGAGTTTTCAAATTATTGGTCTCCTAAGCAATCCCCGAGGCGCTTTGAACAGAATACGAAAAACCTACATTAACCGAAGCAAAACCGATTGCTGCAATGTCATTAGCTTCACAAAAATCACTCTCGGAAATAAAACTTTCTATGAGTATTCTTTAAACGTTAAAATGTGTTTTGACAATCCTTTCCTATTGAGGTCATGTGATTTTACAAGATGCTCATATTCACAGAGGATTACTTATCGTAATGGTTTACTCGGAACAATTTTATGACTTATGACTTTCTTGGTGGGGGGCAAGATCGCCAAGCACTGCGGCCTTAAGTCTATTGTACAAAGCCCCAGAAATGACACAAGCACAAGAGACACACAAAGAAAGAGACGACACAAACACATAGACAAATAACAACATTTATTGACTGTCACAAACATCCATGCCTGACTGGGATTCGAACCCGACCCCAGCAGCTCCAAAGGCTAGAATCCTAACGAATGCCCCACCGGGGCGGCCGAAAAAATTTTCACAAGGTGTCTCGATCTCTCTAATTTGTCAGAAATGAATAAGTTTTCAAAAAATTTGAGAATTTATTGTTTAGTGCGTAAGACTGAACGTATGTGTTGGGTTTAAAAAAAAATTGTGAACGTCTCTGCATCGGATGACAATTAACGTGAAAGCTAACATAGATACCCCATTAGATACTTCTTTTTCAGCACATCAATATGTAATGTAATAATTTATGTGAGTACTTGATTCGCAGAAAATTACATTATACAGTTTATTTTATTTTGCTTGTATCTTTGTAGTCGGGACTAGAGTGAACAGGCGTACTGCATTTCGTTGAGCAGTTTAGTATATTATGCAATTGTCTAGCTATAAAAATTGTGCCAATATTATTTTAATTTTTCAGAGTTTTCCAAAGCTTTTGAAAGGCATCAGAGCCATAACTAAACAAACCTGTTAACTTTCATACAAATTAATATTAAACAAGTTCACATCCAGAAACCATTTAACCCCACAGTGGATTTAACATTCAAACTTACTCAATTTTGATAACAAGAACGCTCAAAGTGCAGTTTCAATTTGTTAAGCGACGTGTTATGGTTCTTAATGAATATTAATGTCGCTTTATAAAACGACGTATCCTCGAGTATAAATAATAGGTGGGGAGACTCGTTATAGCTAGGGGTTCGTTGTAATTGAACCATCAAGATTTATTTGTCCGCAAGCGTGATATTGAATGATGGGGACGTACCTATTTGTTTGGTATATTGTGGAATCGGTCGTCGATATAGGATTTCAATGCAGGGCGATAAGGCTTCGAGGGTAAGGTTAATTTAATAGGGAATGCGAAGATATTTTCGAGAATCAGTTTTGGTGCATGGTATATTCTTTGCTATGAAAGGGAATATTTAATTCGTTAAGAAAGTAGTAATTTAAATGTTTTCGGAGTTATGAAAGGTAAACTACTAAAACAAACAAAATAAAATATAACAAATGAAAATATGAGTCTATAAAGTTTTTTCACCACTACATTGTGTTGAGTTGTTTCAAATCAAAATATGAGTTTACAAAGTTTTTTCTCCACTATATTGTGTTGAGTAGTTTCAAATTAAAATTTAAGTTTACAAAGTTTTTTCTCCACTATATTGTGTCGAGTTGTTTCAAATTTAGTATAAATAATAGGTGGGGAGACTCATTATAGCCAGAGGTTCGTTGTAATTGAACCATCAAGATTTATTCGCCCGCAAGCGTGATATTGAATGATGGGGTCGTACCTATTTGTTTGGTATATTGTGGAATTGGTCGTCGCTATAGGATTTCGATGCAGGAAAATAAGGCTGCGAGGGAAAGGTTAATTTAATAGGGAATGCGAAGATATTTTTGAGAATCAGTTTTGGAGCATGGTATATTATTTGCTGTGAAAGGGAATACTTCATTCGTTAAGAAAGTAGTAATTTTAATGTTTTCGAAGTTATATTAAGTAAATTTGGTTTTAAAAATTATGTAGTTTTTATAGATGTATTTAAGTTTGTGGACTGTTAGTGATTGTAAATTAAAATATAAGTTTACAAATTTTTTTCTCCACTATATTGTGTTGAGTTGTCTCAAATTTAGGATAATTAATAGGTGGGAGAGTCGTTAAAGCGAGAGATCCGTTGTAATTGAACCATCAAGATTTATTTGCCCGCAAGCGTGATATTGAATGATGGGGACGTACTTATTTGTTTGGTATATTGTGGAATTGGTCGTCGATATAGGATTTCGATGCAAGCCGATAAGGCTTCGAGGGTGAGGTTAATTTAATCGGGAATGCGAAGATATTTTTGAGAATCTGTTTTGGTGCATGATATATTCTTTGCTGTGAAAGGGAATATTTAATTCGTTAAGAAAGTAGTAGTTTTAATGTTTTCGGAGTTATTTTAATTAAAAAACTTAAGTTTGAAAATTATGTAGTTTTTATAGATGCATTCAAGTTTGAGGACTGTTAGTGATTGCAAATTAAAATATAAGTTTATAAGTTTTTTCACCACTATATTGTGTTGAGTTGTCTCAAATTTAGTATAAATAATAGGTGGGACAGTCGTTAAAGCGAGAGATCCGTTGTAATTGAGCCATCAAGATTTATTTGCCCGCATGCTTGATATTGAATGATGGGGACGCACCCATTTGTTTGGTATATTTTGGAATTGGTCGTCGATATAGGATTTCGATGCAAGACGATAAGGCTTCGAGGGTGAGGTTAATTTAATAGGAAATGCGAAGATATTTTTGAGAATCAGTTTTGGAGCATGGTATATTATTTGCTGTGAAAGGGAATACTTCATTCGTTGGGAAAATAGTTATTTTAATGATTTAAGTTTTTTGTAACAATTTTAAGTTATTTTAAGTAAACTACTTAAGTTTGAAAATTGTGTAGTTTTTATAGATGTATTTCAGTTTGTGGATTGATAGTTATTGCAAATTAAAATATAAGTTTATAAGTTTTTCCTCCAATATATAGTGTTGAGTTGTTTCAAATTTTACCGATATACAATTCTAGTAGCGTCTCCTGATATGTCATTTTAATAACCTTCAAATTTTAAGTTCCTAAAAAGAGTCATGTAATTTTATAATGGGAATGCATTTATGAAACTATCTGTTGTATTACAATAATTATAAAAAAATGCTGTTTAATTGCAAAAAATATAGAACACAGTGTTTGGCTTACAAATATGTAATTGCCATTTAATATAGTTTTTTTTAAATATAAAAATCATTGAACGATTTTTAAAGAGTTGAAATTTTACACTGATTTGTTTTTGATTGATATAGTGTGTTCTAAACACATCTTCATAAAAACTGTGCTAACATAATGTATCTAATGACATTTTAACTTTTACCAAAGAACTTAGATCGATAAAATATGAAACTAAAATATGCCATCAATAAAAATATCATCAATAAGAACATTATCATCATATTCTCAACAATTAAGATGTTATCCATAATAATCCTGCACCTAAAGCTAGATAAAAGTTTCAAAAAATTCACTGAAGTAGATTTTGGTAAAGTTTACAAAATAACTCACATTTTTTTATAATCACTGTATTTAATCAATTACCCTTTTATCAAAAAAAAACAATTTAGGGCTCTAAAAATCCAAAGAATTTTTACTGCAACTGAAACAAGTTAAAAGGGCGGGAATCTTGAACTTCGCATTTATCACAAAATTCAGGAAAAAAATGTTCAATTTTTTTATCTACCATTTATGTATTTTTAAACATTTTTGACGACATAAAAGAAATCTGAAAAGAATGAAGTAAAAATAAATTATTTTTTTAACTGGTTTTGCTCGAAGGTTACTTAAACTATTGTTTTTTAATATGGAAACATATTATTCGAGGATAAAACTAGTTTATATTAGAATAACATCGTGTATGTAATATTTATATTCAGTTGATGCTACACTATTATAACTGCACTGTTAAAATTTTTTTGCTTGCTTTCACCATCATAATGGTTCTAGTAGCTGCAACGGCGGTGTGGTGAAATGTTTCACCATATTTCAGGTATTCAGTCGAACCATTTAACAAGTTTTGGGAGCAGAAACCTCAGAAACGTTTCAACCCAATACCGAAAATATGGTGAAACACTTCACCACACAGCCGTTGCAGCTACTAGAACCATTATGATGGTGAAAGCAAGTGCAAAATTTTTCACAGTGTGCGAGAACAACGTTTGAAGGCCTTTTAAGTACTATGAGGGGATTTAACACATCTCTAATCGGCTTGATAAAGAAATTACTAAGACTATAAAGTCATGGCCTAAAGACAAAGGTGAGCTACCGATCTTGCATATTGGACAATAGAATAATCAAATCCCGAAGGCATTGAGTTGCAAATTTCAGTTCGTAAAGATGGATGCGCTAAAGTGTTTCATGGGATAAGATAACAGAAAACGGAAATTTAACAAAACACCGAAACTCAATAGTTAAGAGTTAAATTTTAAACGTCCTCTAAATACGAACTAGAATAAAAAAAATTTGTTGCTCATTTATACTTGATAAAGCAAATTAATTAATTAAAAAAATATAATAAAACTCAGTGTTTGACTTTCAAATATGCAAATACTATTTAATAGTTTTTTTTAAATATAAAAAGCATTGAACAATTTCTTAAGAGTTGAACTTTTACAATTATTAATTTTTGATTGATATAGTGTGTTCTAAAACTTATCTAATGTAATGTATCTAATGACATTTTAACTTTTATCAAAGAAATTTGATCAATAAAATATGAAACTAAAATATATCATCAATAAAAATGTCATCAATAAAAATATCATTCTCATATTTTCAACATTTAAGATGTTATAAATGATAATCCTGCACCTAAACTAGAGAAAAATTTTAAAAGAATCACTGAAGTCGATCTTGGCAAAGATAATAAAATAGCACATTTTTTTATAATCCCTGATGTATTTATTCAATAGTCCTTTGTATCAAAAAAAAATTTCAGACTCTAAAAAAATCCGCAAATTTTTTACGACAATTAAAACAAGTAAAAAGGGCGGGAATCTCGAACTTCACATTTATCAAAAAATTCAGACAAAAACTTTTTATTATTTTAACTACCATTAACGCTTTTTTAACAATTTTGGAAGACATAAAATCTGAATGGAATGAAATGAATATTTTTAGCTGATTCTGCTTATAGGCTACTCAATTTTTTTTAAAATAAGAAAACTATCATTCAAGGATAAACTAGTTTATATTAGAATATCAATCGGCATCATTTGTATGCAATATTCATATTCATTTGATGTTGCAATTATAAGTTTGATAAAAATCTGAAGGCCAGTATTTTACATTTTGGGAATTCATGGATTCCTTTTTTTTTAATTAAAAACTTTAATAACACATTTAACTAAAATATAGACAATTAAAAAGGTTTAAAAAGTTGCCTTAATAGATAATTTAAATAAATTCTTCGCAACCAATGTGGCGCTGCTCTTTTATGTGGTAAAAAAAGTAAACCAAGCAAATTCGATTAGATTCAGTTTTACTTTAATATGTTATACTTTCAGAAGTAGTTGGGCTGGGGAGCCCAGTCGGTTAAGCACTCTCTTAGCATGCGGAAGGTCCCAGGTTCGGGTCCGGGCATCGCCAAAATAGCTGCCGACCTATAAACGGCCCGTGCAGCCAAAAATGTCCGACGAATAATACCCCGTGTAAGGGAGTGAACTTTAAATATCCTTCCAAGTCCTAACGCTGCGTACGATGTCGCCCTTAACGGTTGCGTTGGGTGCCTATTCAGGTGTGGCTCGTCACTTGACTGTGGTTCTAAAATACGACGCCCGTCGCCAATAGCCCTCGTGTAGCTCTAGTGCGACGATAATTTAAACCAAACCAAATCAGAAGTAGTTAGTCACTCCCTTGTTAGAATCGCTGTAGCCGGAAATCTCAGCAAACAAGAGCAGTGGACCTGAAGCCCGCCGATGACTTCAGGGGCAGACCCGGAGGCGCAATGGTTAGGGAGGTAGCCTTTGAAGCCTCTGGGTTTGGGTTGGAATCCCGATACATAAAAGCAACATAGTCTACATAAAAGCAACAGAGAACCTATATTTCTGCATTTCGCAACTTCAAACTATATAACTCTTTTGAATGTAGCAAAAATATACACTGAAAATTTATTTTCTGTATTTTCAAACAAAAAAAAATCTCAATGAATGATAAAATAAATAATTAATAATAATAAAATTTCAAACTATAATGCTTCAGTGTTTACATTTTATGATATTCACATAAAAAAGCTTTAAAAATATATATTTTCACAAATCTCAAAAGCTTTATTTTATCTTCAACAAATCATTAAAAATAATTATATACCTTTCTTATTTATAATTTATACTAATGAACCCAAAATAAAATCGTCGCTTTCTTAACGTCAATTGTTTTGATATGCGAGCGAAGTTTCTTTTAAATTACTGTATTTATTTCAAGAATACTTTTTTTTTCTTAAACTGGTGACAAAAAATATAGGATGATTAAATTTTGTCTGTCACAAATCGTATGATTTGGGTTAAAACTTGACATTAAAAAAATGCATTTATTTTATTTCAAAAAGTATTTGCAATAATTTGTAAAACAAGTTTTTGAAATTGCGAAATAATTGTTTGGATATCTATAGCTATGTTTTTACGAAGTTATGATTGCATTTTCAAAATAATTCATTTCCTTATTTATATATAGTATAACAAACAATAAAAATAAATATTTAGAATTTAGCAAATATGCGATGGCGTGGTACTTTTAAAATAATTAGTATAAGAATTTTTATACGACAGTTTTATTGCACTTGAAAGACATTTCTAATGAAAGATTATTTGTATTTTTCAATAATTACAACTTCTCATGTAAGATTAATCATTTTTATGGCTCAAGAAAGTAGTTTGAAGATGGAGGTATATTCACAAAATTAGTGTCACCTATAGCATTTTGTTGAAGTCAAGTATTTGTAGTATATGATTAGCTTGCGAGAAGTTTCGAACAAAAGTCTACATTTTGTCATTGGCAAACAAATTGTTTGGGAAACGTTTGTTTGGCTAACAATTTTAATTTTACAAAATTCGTCATAACCAATAATGAATGAAAATTAACCTAAACAACTGATTACAATTTAAAACATGTTCACTTGTCAAAAAATTATCTTTCTTTCCTTAATATAAAATTAAAGCTAGTCCAATAACTGTTACATAATAATTAAGCTTATTTAAGCACTTAAGCTTATTTACGCAATACTATGCTTAATAATTAAGCTTATTTAAGCACATATAAAAACGTTCAGCTTTTTCAACTAATGATTAACCCCTTATTGTAAATTGTCAGTTTATTGATTGGCACATTAAATTAGTATTGCCAAAATTATGTTTTATAGTTAAAATACTACTAAGGTAATGTAACAAGCTACTCAAATTTGACTTGTTTTTGTTTTATTGATTGTTCAATAAAATGTTATTACAAAAAATATCTTATTAACAAAAATATAATGCTTCGTTTTTCAAACAATTAAAGTTCATTAAGTAAACCTATAAGAAATATAAAATTTTGTATACCAGATCATGTCTGCAACGATAAACTCAAAACATAGACATAGTCAGTTTCAGTTTGTTGTTAGACCTACTCCGTACTAGGCTAACAATGTGTTGGTTTGTTGGTATACATATATTTTCAGGCTTGTGTGCTTGGTCAGAGATCCACTTCAAAACCTTCGTCAATTAAGAGAGACACAACACACACGCTCACACGCAGACACACATACGTGACAGACGCTGTCATCTATCGCGCGCCACCTCCACAATTTAGACATGTCCCTGAAGGACAGGGAAATAGTCTCCAAGAACCTGTACCCGTGGGAAACTGCGCAATGACCACCTACAGGACTTTCGGACCCAATAGATTGAACGAGAACGTACTCCGCATATACTCGGTGGGTTTTCAGCGACCAGGACTTGATCTCGTTATCTTCCGATCCGTAGATCGAGACTCTGACCACAGGGCGCCCCACAGCTTTTAACAACGGGTTGTAATGGCGTGTCAGGAATACTTTTGAGAAAGACTTCTGTCATATTGTTATCTTCTAAATCATTAGACAAAGTTAAATAATCCACCACGATCTTTTGTTTTTGATAAGAACTGCCTAACAAAAAACTATTTTTTTACTGAGAACATACTTGCATCAACTCTCCTTGCAGCTTTTCTACAAAAAAAAAAAAAAAAAAAAAAAAAAACGAAAGTTTCAGTTCAACTTTTTCCCGAGACTCGCAAATCCTAACCCCTAACTATGACATATACCCTTTTTAGTACTCCCAAGTGAAACTCAAAAAAATATATATAATAATTTTTTTCTTAAGTGGCAAAACAATTTCACAATGCATAATTTATTTGTTGTCATCGTAGTATTTATTATTTACAAAACAAAGATTCAATACATAAAATAATATTTTTTGGTAGCTTTAATTGTCATTATTCTAATTATAAAACATTAAATGAACTCAAAAATGTTGAAAAGGCGTACATTATTAAGTTGACTCGTAAATATATTATACTTATTTATTTGCGTTCATACTTTGTATTCTTTATTGGCATAACATTATCATGTTTCGCCGTGTTATTTCGCTAAGCAATAAAATACCCCTTCATTTTCATCTGGAAAACTCTGATTTCGCTAGATGTTATTCCTTGGAGTAATTCCAGAGCATGTAGTAATTACTTTGTGAGTGACAATGGACAAGAGATATTAGGCGCAATTTCTCATTTTCTGATTGTTACAACATGGCTTATGCGTATTTCCCTGAAATGATGTTTGGGACCTTTCAACGTCTACATATTTTCGGTACTTGCAAATGAGAAGATATTTTAAACAAAAATGAGATAAGGTACTACGATAGATATAGAATATAAGTTTGGTTAATTCATCTGGTATATAAAGTATGAATCACATCCTATTGTATTCCTATGAATATTACGATTTTGGATTTCTGACATGGACCAGTATTGCCAGTAAATGACTGTTATGTTTCCGTTTTATATTATTAATTTACTTTTAAATTAAATCATGTAAATCTAAGCCATGAGTATAACAAATTTAGCACATACATTACAAAATCAATTTACTTTTGAAATTGCTTAAAAATAGCTAGTAGATGTCTAAATAAGAAAATTTAGAATAACCAAACATTTCGCTATTTCGTAACATCTTAATTTCTCACAAACCAACCAAGGCTATAGATGGCGACGATAGTTCAACTCAACTTAACTCAAATATTTATTTTTCACAATTTCTATCAAAGAAAATTTGTTAAGCTCCACATGAAACTTATCTTTTACAAGAACTAAATAATCGTCACAGAAATTGTAGTTACTTCATTTACGAATTCACATTAACTACATTAATTATTTTTAATGAAGAATTTAATCCCATCAAAAGCTCATTATTCCAAACATTTACTTTTTATGGCCATAATCAAATACGATTTAAATAAAATTATACAAATTTTAAAATATTAACGTAACTCCAAACAAATCCTGTTTTCGTTCATGTTTTAAATTAAGCAGGAATAAATTCATTTCAAAATATTTAGAATGCATGAATGAAATAACACCCTTTCATTACACCTTTTCAATAGGCAATGAATACCTAGACTATAAATAAACCCTCAATTTTACGCATGCATATTTAGGTGGCAACTAAACTCATTTAAGAAAATCCTTTAACTGTAAAAATCCAAAATTCTTTCTAGCTCACGACAAGCTGTCACATTCGAAAATTCTAAATTGAGAATTCCACTTTCAAGGACCCATTATTTCTATTCTAAGGACTTAGCGGCATTCATATCTCAATCGTTAGGGCGTGAGAGTCACATTGAATTAAGTCCGATATTTCATTTTTTCTTTTTTTTAAACAATTCTTACTTTTTTCATTATTTCGAGATGAAATTAAGATATCGTAAACATAATATATAAGGAACTGTAGAGGGGGGGGGGAGGGGGGCGCCAATGGGCGTTCCATTACAACTCAATTATATTTGTTTGGGTAGTTCCGGTTGCTCAATGTTCAGGCAAGTGAGATTTAAAATAAAAACTTTACTGTTAAGTCCTATCTAGTAAATCGTGTACCGAATTTAAAGTCCGTAGCTCTTTTCGTTTTTCATCAATACCTTTAAAACCGCAAAATAACCTATGACCTTTTGCGCATACACGATGCTCTCGAAAACATTGTTATGATACCTTTCAAGGCCATTGAATACACCATTTATATTTTACCAGAATAGACATCAAATGTGTGAGATTTCTCTCTGGGTTTACGTAAATCCAGCTTGCAAGTCTGTCTCGTTACTTGAAAACGATTTAAATTTCCTAGGCATATCATCAGCAGTCCTTTACGAAGCTCAGTAAATCAACAAAAAACAAAACACAAGGAATTTGCCGCTGAAACAATAACATTAAAAAAAAAGCATTTCTTTTCTTTAACTGCAGGGTTCAAAACTAGGTGATTTCTACTGGTTGTGCGTTTGAGTTAAAACCAAAAAAAGACAAGAAAGCAATGATATTGCTAACAAATTCTAAAATAACGGACACTCCGGTGGTGCACTCGTTAGGATGCTAGCCTTTGGAGCTGCTGGGGTCGGGTTCTAATCCCGGTCAGGCATGGATGTTTGTGACCGTCAATAAATGTTGTTATTTGTCTCTGTATTAGTGATGTCCTTTCTTTGTGTGTCTCTTGTGCTTGTAAAAACTCTTTATGTGATTGTCCCACATGACGAAAGCTTATAAGTGGTTTTCTGAACAAGCAAATAAGCTGCACTCTCAAAAATGAATGCTCAAAAACGACGAAATTTTCCTTAATTTTGCCGATTCGTTTACTGGCAAATGCTCCAAGTTTTCGTTTCCTCAAAGTGAGGAAATTTGAATCGTCATTTTTATGAGGATTTGAATGTCGTCTAATCTAAAGAAATATTTCGTTATTTTTGAGCAAGTGAGTACAACAATGAGATTCAGTTTCCCAAAATCAAGATACATAATCGTCAAATCACAATCGTAAAAGTGAGGATTCGCGTTTACTCAAAAGTCACGTGATAGTTTGACGAAACAATCATCAAAATTAACGAAATGAGGCTTGAGGATTCATGAATCATCAAAAATGAAAGTGTTATTTCTGAGAGTGTGGAATATATATGAAACCTACCATACCGTACCTTACCAAACCAAAATAAAGACTTATGTCATTAATAAACTAAACTTTCCACTCTTTCCCAACAGCATGGATCACTTTGTCCAATAGAATACGGTTGATACAACAACGCTTCCATTCTTTAAACAGACATACATTTTAGGTGTCGAATAAGCGTTCCCGTAATAGACGATTCCGCGTATCAGAGCTAATGAGTTTCTGGAGCCGATGCAATTTACCCTTGCGTAGTTTTGTCATTAGCTTGAATATCTCAATTATTGATCTTCTTTCTGGGCAAGGATTTGTTATTTTAAGAGGAAAGGAATGAAAGTCGGTAATGGGTTAAGTGAGTAATTCACAGGAAATTTTGATATATAATGGAAAATCATTTTTCTAATGTGCTTTTTCGAGATTGGAAGATATGGAAGTATTTGAGAGAAGGATATTTTACGTGGAATAAATGTCGGAATTAAAACTCTTCGTTTGAATAATATTGTTGTAAAATAAATGTAGGGACTACACAATTTGGAATAATGATTTTAAACTCATTAATTCTTGCCTGCATTAATTAAGTTGAGTAAACTAATTTAATGTCAGCGATTGCATTAAACTTAATTTGATTTTTTTAAACGTGCAGTATAATTTTCGTAAATGACATATATAGAGTATACATTTCAAATATTTATATTTAATATTAGTGTTTATAGTTTTGTCCTTATTAATTATATTATCTTCGTCAAACGTTAGTTTGAAAACTTACATTGTATAAATATTATTAGTTTTAAAAATATTGAGAATGTATTTAAACAATATTTTGTAACATATTTCATATAAACCTTTGTTGAGACACATTATGTTAATGGTACTGGTTTTCAGCCTCACTTTTTTTTGAAAATATTAATTAGATTTTAAAATATTTATATAATTTTATTCTTTCATAATCATTTTGCGAGCTATTTTATGTATAAATTGTATAAGATGTACTGGGGATTTATTTATATGTTTTATAATCTTCCATAAACTGCTTAAATAAATTCTTAAAATATTACTATCATATTACATTAAAATATTAAACCTGAATATGCGCGCCTTACTGCTATATTTTAGTAGTCTCACTCTCAAAATCATCGTTTTTGATTAATACATTATATTGAATGTCAGACATTTAAATGCGTGTCAATTTACAAAAATTGTTGCACTTTCATCCAAGTAAGAGGTAATTTAAAGTTTTATTACGTGCACTTTACACACATATACATCATGTGCGAGCAATATCAATTTCTCTCCCGCCTACGAATAGTTGAAGAATAAATTTAAATTTTTTCATAGCTGAAGCAATCCATTTTAAATTGCGCTGCACTTCGAAAGGAAAGATATATATGCATTTAGGATATTAGAGGAAGCAATAGACCGATTTGGATAGATTTGCAACATCACAACTTTATTTGGTAATGGCTATTTTACAACTGAATCCAGCATTTGTCGAGGTGGTCGGTGATTTGATAGCAAATCGCCATTTACAGAATCTGAATGCTTCTAAAAATGACTTAATAGCAAATATTAAATATTTTAGTACTATTCAAAATATGAAGTATAGAAGATATATTTAACAATTATGCCAGTTTCAATGAAGTTTTTTTTATTATGTTATTATTATACATTAAGTTATTATTAATAAGTGTTAGTTTTGGTTAATTTAAAATGATTATTAATTTCTTTACTTAAAATGTTTCACTATAACATATCCTTTGAGATTGAAATCAAAATATAATAGGAATAAAATCAATAAAATTTTTGATTGGATTTAAAATTAAAATAAGATTTATATTTTTATTAGATGATTATTTGCTTATAGTTAGTATTGTTCATAGTGGGTCGCTTTTTTTGTTTGTTATTGAAATGTAAATATAGGTGGAAAAATACTATGGTGTTTCGAAACTTTCTTATTTTGACTGTTTCTAAGACATTTAATTTTCTTTAATCAATAGACATAAAACATTGCAAAAATAACATTTGAATTAATGAATTGTTCTGAAGGAGAGAGAAAAAGGTTTCGCTGGGTGAAAAGTTAATATTATAATTTTAAGTGTTAAAAACAAGCTTAATTTTTGTAATGTCTTTCAATGTATTCAGACGACAATAATGACAAAATGGAACATAATTAGTTTAAAGAGTTGGTGGAACAGTGGATGGTACTAGTTATGTGATCAAGAGTGAACTGAAAATTGTTAGTTTGTAATCATTATTTGGTTTATTAAGTTTCTAATAAGTAATTAGTCTTGCTTTGAGAGGGAAATTAAAAAAATTTACTGTGTTAAATATAAATGAAAGTTATACCTTGTTGGACAAGGATTATGCCGTTAGTTCCCGATGTTCACTCGGTTTGACAATATCATATTGATATAAGAAAGATGTACAAATAATATAATATTTTGGCAATAATATTACTTTATATTCTAACGGTAAACTAAAGTGTTTGATATAATTAAAAAAATTGTTTGATTGATATTTTTGCAAGAAAATTAATATAGGGGAAGGTGGGTTACCTTGGACCTATTTTGACTTTTCAATTTTTATTTTCTTAATTACTTGCAAAAAGTGATTAAAAATATTTTTACTGAATACTTTATGTCGTTATATACAACATATATTTATTTTAACATGTTATTTAAATGATTTCAACTATTAAAAAAATAAATACAGAAAATTGTAATTATGACCAAGGTACACCACCGGCGGTGTACCTTGGTCCAACCGGTAGTGTACCTTGGACCAATTATTAACAGGTAGAGAGACTCGATTTACAGTCCGAAAACCAATATTTATTAGTCACATAAAATTCAAAAATACATTTTACAACCTACTCTATTTCTATCCAAGATTGTAGTAATTGGTTATGTTAGGTCAATTGGCTCATTAAGGGGTTTTATTGCCTTAGTTTTTTTTTTTTGTGCCATTTTGGCTTTTTCAGCTGCAATGCAATCTTTCTCGGGTGTATTCGTTAAAATGCAGCATAAAATTAAACTGTTATTTCATGCCATAGAAAAACATTTGGCTATCTTTCTGTCTTAAATTTGAAAAAAAAAAAAAACTAAAATATTTCCCCCTATGTTTACGTAAAAAGGATGTTCTGCTTAGATATTTATTATAAAAAATATATTTTAGATGAGCATGCAATAATTATTTTCTATATTAATATCAATATGGTTAAAATTTTATAGGCTTCCATAAATCTAAATAATTAACTACAAAAAAAAATTCTTTATCACATCATATCAAAATTTCTTGCAAATTTCCATTTTTCTAGATTTTACAAATCAGGGTTGCATATTAATAGCTTAAAATACTTAATTTTTCAAAGGAAAGAATTAACTTGAATTTTAAAAAGGGTTTTCAACAATCTGAAGCACATAAGACCTATGAGCTTCATAAAGTAGTGTACCTTGGACCAGTCCAAGGTACACCACTTGTATTAGGTTCGAGGTACACCACTGGGATATTAAAAACAAAATAGCTAATCACCAAGTTAAGGTTAGACTTAACTTAACTAGATATAACTAGATATAACTGTTTGAGTAAAAAATTACACTAAAGAATCTGACAAAAATTTACTTTTGAACTGTGAATTTAGTTTTTCAAAACCTCTTTAATAAATTGACCTTTTAAACAAACAGATAGAACTTCGCTGAGATCCCTGGTAGCAAATACTTTAACTGCATGTGGTGTTGTTTCAATATCTAAGCTAATCGAGTTAGAATCAGCATAGGTTCGAGGTACACATACGTCCAAGGTACACCACTTACCCCTACACTGTTAAAATTAAAACTGTATATCATACCTTGTGTATGTGTTGCAATCATTAAATTTTTGCTTATTAAATACTATCATGTATCTATAACTTCATGATAAGCACCTAAAAATTTCATGTATTCCCCCCTAACATAAATATTATTTAACTAACGTGTTTATGAAAAATCAATGTAATGCATCCCCCTCAATAAGCAGCCATCAAAACGTAGGACGCAGTTATGGAACTGTACAAAAACAGATCATGATATCGCTTGAATAAATCAGAGAAACACGTAACTGAAATAAACTTTCAACCTAATAGACCTAAGTTAGAGCCGCCTCGGTGGCTGAATGGTTAGTGTACTAGCCTTTGGAGCTGCTGAGGTCGGGCTCGAATCCCGGTCAGGTATGGATGTTTGTGACAGTCAATAAATGTTGTTTTTTTTGTCTATGTGTTATTCATTTCTTTGTGACTGTAAAATTTCTTTCTGTGTCTGTCCCACTTGACGAAAGCTTATAAGCGGTTCTCCGAACAAGCACACAAGCTGGAATATATATTTATCATACCATCACCATCCACCTAAGTTAGTTTTAACCTAACCTAGATATAACTTTCAAAACTAATATTTCCATGACAGCTCCTTCTTGAGCATGCGCAATTTTCACGACTACTCGTTCGTGACTTACTCGTCTACTAAATTTAAATTTAGTAGTGCTTGTAAGTCTATTCGTAGAGCGTCTGCAGACAAACCAATGTTTAAAAACTCCTTTTTTTATCAGCAACCTCAAAAACGTGCAAAAAACAAAAAGCACCATATCGTATTTTTGATCCCATCACAATAAAGTCCTTACCTTATATTTCATAATTAATAATGGATAGTAATGATGGCACCTGTGAACTTTTTGTACTATCTGAAAATATAATAGATTATAGGGTCATAGATAACAGAATATTTCTTAGGGAAAAGCCTGTGAAAATTTTCACATTTCCAAGAAAATTACCGTTTTTTTAAGTATTTGGTAAAGTTTAGGGGGGGGGGGGTAGGGGGTAGGGGTATTTTACATATATATTCCGACTTGTGTGCTTGCTCAGTGAGCCGCTTATAAGTCTTCGTCAAGTAAGACAGACATAGATAGATTTTTTACTGTCACAAAGAGAGGAAATACACCCAGGGCGAAGGCGGGAATCGAACCCGCGCCCGTTACAGCACGCAGACTGCTGGCCTGCGATGCTTACCACTCGGCCATCCGGGCCCCTTGGTAAAGTTTATTTAAGGTTTTTAAAGGTTAGCCCAAAATTTTTCAGAACTTTTTTTAATTTTTTAAAGGTGTAGCTTTAAAAATTCACAAAAAAAGGTAATCAATTATTCCCAAAATTTTACAACCACCGCAATATCAGCTGGAAGCCATATGCATCCTTACATAACCAAAAAAAATCTTTATCAAATAAGAATCGAAATCCCTGGACGATAAGAAAAAAAAATCGGAATTCTTCCTAAAATTCCGAAAAAAATAACACTGGAATTCAACCATCATTTCTACTCTTTCAGAAATTCGATGATTAATGTCATATCATCGATTATCGATTAGGACAAAAGGTGGGAAAGACTTTATTTCCGAAAATTCTTGGTTCCGATCCGGATTTTTTTTCCGGGAAACTTTTCTTTCTGGATCCATCAATGGAATGAGAGATTCCCCCGGATGTTAGATCTCCAGAAAGCTGGAGATTCTGTAGCTCAAAAAACGAGCTAGTTTTCCATATGAGTTTATGCTGATTTCGGGCATACAATGTATTGGCGCTTCAAATACGAGAAGAAAAAAATGTATATATTTTGATTTTTTTCTATATTTTATATTTTTAAATACATTCCTCTATAAAAGTGATTTACATTTTTATTAAATTTTGGAAGTAATATTTATCTATTTTAGCTTACTTCTTTTAATTCGAAAGATTAAAAAAGCGACATCTATGTTTCATCAAGGTATTTTACATCACCAAACCATAAAAAATAATAGTTTAATGTTTGAAAGAAAATTAATGAAAATAGCTGATTCTGGAAGGTAAAAGTTTAAATTACACCTAATGCTGAGTTCGTGGACTTTTCTTTTTAGTGGTTTCAGGAGACACTTACTACTTGTGGGTTGGTAAGAACTTCAGTGAGTAATTAGGTAACGTGTGTATGTTATATGTGTTCCTTTATAACTTCTTGATTAAATTGATTTATATATTTTCGGAAACTTTGGTTTTCTAAAAGAATCTATTTTGAATCTATTTTCTACTTTGAACTCGAATGCATTAACTCATTAAGTTCTTGGGCACCTATATTTTTGTAAAATTTTATACAAACTACACTAACCAAACAGTCATTTCAACAATCTATTCATAAGAAAAGCATTTTTATAAACGTGTAATGTATTTAAAATTTTAATATCTTTAGAAATAATATATATGTTTCTAAGAAGCACTGATAGAAAAAAATTAACCTAGAAACCTATTAACCTAGATGAAAGCTGAAATTTGTTACATATTTTTTTATATTCCTAATAAAAAAATGAAATGTACATTTTTATGTATTTAAAGTTAAATTTATTTACTAATTTAAATTTGTTTTAATAAATATATATTGTAATGTTTGTCAAATATGAAGAAAACAAACACAATTCTTCTCCGGATAACATATACTTGTTTTGCTTAAAAATCCCTATATAAGCTCGCACGTAGTATTTTCCATAGTGCATGCTTTATTACTGACACGAACTACTGTTTACTTGGAACAAAAACCTCCCTAGCTTATGTTTTTCCTAACAGATAGTAAGTACATCTGCAAACATAAAAAAGAACCTTACCATTACTGCAACTGCCTTGTAAATCAAATTGAACGGGATGCGTCAACGTTCACGCATTCATTTTCTAACCTCAGTCAACAGATCCCGCTTGGAATTCACAAACTTGTTACAGTATAAACAACCCGATATATTTATAAGTTTCACCTCACAACTTCACACGTCGCCCTTAAAATCCTTAGAGTGAGAAAAATACAAAATAATATGGCGAGATTATAGACTGCTAAAATTGCAACCAACAATTTTAAAAAGTTTTTTCAGTTACATTGACACACTCTCAGAAGTAACACTTTCATTTTTGACGATTCGGGAATTCTCAACCCTCATTTCGTTAATTTTGATGATTGTTTCGTCAAACTACCACGTGGCTTTTGAGTAAAAGTGAATTCTCACTTTTGCGATCGTGATTTGACGAATCTGAATCTTGATTTTGAGGAAACTGAATCTCATTGTTGTACTCACATGCTCAAAAATGACGAAATATTTCTTTAGATTAGACAACACTCAAATTCTCATAAAAATGACAATTCAAATTTCCTCACTTTGAGGAAACGAAAACTCGGAGCATTGTCAGTAAACGAATCGTCAAAATTAAAGAAAATTTCGTCGTTTTTGAGCATTCATTTTTGAGAGTGCACAAGTAGTAATAGTCTTGTAAATAAACTAATTTAGAAATTATTTCAAGAAAATAGATACTACGATGAATTAAAAGTTATCATATATAGTGTAAAATTAAAAGACTGGGAAAATTTCAATACTATCAGGTAAATCCACACCTCCATTTCTGTAGCATTTAAGACCAGATGTGCTAATTGCTTGTGTGAAGACTGAATGGAATTACTGTAATTAATTATCAATGACTCAAGAAAATGTAAATGTACTATTGAGATTTAAAACATGTAGTAAAAATAAAAAAGCTATTCAAAGCGTTACTAAGAATAGAAGTAATCGTGTGTAAGACTACTAGAAATGAACAGAAGGAATCAAAACTAACAAGCTTACTTTTGCTTAATTACGCTTAATTATCGAAGCGCAATTAAACCTTAATGAAAACAATTTCGATAACCATCTAGCCTTTGTAAGCTGTCTTATAACAAACAAGCTTATTTACTAACAAACACATTTTAAGATGTTCTGAAGTATTGACACCACAGGACAAGGCATGATTAAATTATTAATTTGTTAAGGGCGAAAGGTCATAGCACAAAGGCACAGGCCGTCTGGAAATAGTGTTATCTGGAAAGTAAAAATTTGTTTAAAGTCTAGAAAGTTCAACTCAGGTGATGATAGATGTTGATGACTTATTAAACGTGTAGTCAGAAGAGGAGTGACATAGCGTACCCGCTATATGAACATATTGGTAGACACCATTACAGTCTGATGTGACGTTTCTTAAATATGATTCCAAAAATAGTCACTTGACCAGGGTTCTAAATTACGAGGCTTTATTGGCTGTGTTAAAGCTCCTAATAGAGGCTAGAAATAGGCAGCCGGAAATGATTACACTGCTACACTAGTCGTCGCCTGGCTCATTATTGAGTCTGAAGTTGAGAAGACAAATTCTACAACAACTACAAATCCTTCAACTATTTAGAACGACTGATTATTGTCTCTTTAAATCTAATTTTAGATTTACTTATGGTTGCAGTTCTGTCGAAATAGCTAAGGGAGTGTTCCTAAAGCCATAGCCGTAAAGCCCTTTCTTTGACTATGCGGGTGTTGGTATAAGATCGGTAGAATCTCCTAAATGAATTATTCATGGTGCGTTTTTCTGACTTTTCTTTTTCTTTAGAGAGGGATAGTGGGCCTAGGAACCTACTAGAATGGTTCCTAGAAGAGACCCCATACAAATGGGTGAAACCGAGTAAAAAAACGTGGTTTCAAATATGTGTTGAACTTTTGTTCCGAAATGTTTAGGATTATATCCGTTGACAAAATGTTGTGAAGAATAAGACTATTAGGACAAGTGGCGTAAGTTGATGTGGACTTGAGTCGTATTTTCCCTAAAATGCTCAAGTACATTTTACAAAAGTGTTGATATATTTTTTTGGGTTAAAGTGTCCGGAAAAAGTATTTCTAGCCAGCGTTGTTAGCTGTTCAAAAGAATGTCACACGGGGCTAGAAAAGAAACGTTTTACGATGCTAACTCAAGGGAAGAAGCTTCAAATATAATCCCCGATGCGAAGTGTTAATGGTTTTGTAGATTTGGTAGCATTTGCTTGCTTGAGTGAAGTTATTATGGTAAGTATGAAGGTTTCAAGAATTTCACAGCTTATTTTGCCTTAACTTGTTTATTTATGAAGACTGTTTTATTGTAAAATAATCAAGAATATATATCGTATGCCACTCGCAAGCTTTTTATTTCAATGCGTTATGATTTCTTTTAAATGGTAGGTTAACATAACACACATGCAAATCAACAAGTTTCAACATTTTACCCTTTAAAAAATAAAAAATTGGAATGACCGGTTACATAGGTCCTTGTAATTTTATTTTTTCTACAATAAACAAAAAAAAAAAAGAATGATAAATTTTTCGTTTATTTTACTCTTGCAACATAGTTAATTAATTAATAAACTTATAAATTAGCTTTTGCAGGGAAGTTTATATTTTTATGACAATTATGTTATACATGAAATATGTTTTGAGAATAGAAAACATATTGAAAACAAAATTGTGCATCCGGTTTGATAAACTTTTTAATTTGTTAAATTATCAAAAAAAAAACATTTATATATGGTGCTTAACATAATGAAATAAAACTCAAAATTTAAAGTAAATTTATAAAATATCGTTTTAGGCTTAAATTTTCTCTTATTCAGCCCATATATTTGTAGATTCATAAAGTATTAGATCATCAAAGACGATTGGGAAGAAAATTACCATTCCAAAGGGAGCTTTCTGATTATGTTTTCATAAGTAAAAAAAAAGACATATGAAGCCCATAGTCCTAAGTAATGTACGTAGGACAAAATAAGCTGCACAAAAATTAATTTTAAACGATTATAATTATATTTCATATTTGAAAATAAAGGTGTTAATGGCATTAACAAAGTCCTCGTGAACAGCTGAAGGTAATACTTTGTTAATTTATATAGTTTTCTTCTTCATATGGAAATATGTATGTTTATTTACATGATAA
The DNA here is from genome assembly GCA_023701765.1 of Hylyphantes graminicola. Lineage (NCBI taxonomy): Eukaryota > Metazoa > Arthropoda > Arachnida > Araneae > Linyphiidae > Hylyphantes > Hylyphantes graminicola. The sequence continues at coordinate 47,067,066 of CM043115.1, read as the reverse complement.
GAAATTTATTTTCTTATAAATTCAATCTGAAAACGTTTATAGCTGATTGAATATAAACATTAGCATATTAAAAGAGTAAAAGTTAGTTTGAAGAAACATTAAAATATCATTTTTGTATATATATAATAATATATATACAAAAATGAATATATTTTGTAATTTAATTTATATATACAATATTATTATAAATATTTTGTAATATGTTGAGCTTGTTTGAACTTACTTGTATTATTCAAAAAAAAAAACAATATATTTAATTTTTGTTTTGTTCCTTGAAATAAGCGTAGTACTTTTACTCATGTTCATTTAATAATAAATATATTATTTATTAATTATTTCAATGTTTTAGGTACAAAATTTGAAAAACAGGTTACTTAAAAATCTACATCAAATATTATATTCTTATAAAAAAATTGTTCCTCCATTTTAAGAAGCCTCATTGTTAAATTTTTATGTGTTCAAAGTAATTTCTTCTTACATCTGAAAATATCCTAAAAAAACTTAAGATTTTTTTCAAAACTTTTTCCTTCCAATTTAGTTAACTACAAATGCCAGAGACGTGAAACTAATCTTCAATCGGAGAAGAAAGTTTTTAAAGAAAAACTTCTTAATCATTGAGAAATGTATATATGTGTGGGAGTGTTTTTTTCTCGTTATTGTAAGATTGTCATTTACTAGTTTTTTTGGAATAAAGAAGAAAAACTGCATAGTGGAAATAAATAAAGTTGACTTTTAGGAATAGATAAGCATTCTCTTTGGTTTTTTAGGCGTTGTTGCTTAGGTAAACGCTTGTTTAACTGTTCAGAGGCCCAGGTGACCCTTTTAAATCATTCTGTTTTTTTAATAATAGATTTAAATGATAGCAATGTAGAAAAAACACTGACACTTTACGCCATACATTGTTTCTGTATGCGTTTGTTTCTGTGTGCTCCACAATAAGGCTATTGGAAGTAAAGAACAACTAGCACAAATTTTGGCAGCTGCAGAATAAAGTTAATGACTGTAAATTGCGAGTTGTGAATATGATACGCTGTGGTGGTAAACCTGACGACAAAGTAAGAACTTTTAAAATGGGTGAATAGTCAAATTTGGCTAAGGAGATAAAGAACTGACTTGTAAGACACATTGGGGTGTAAATTTAATAAAAAAAGCACAATAGCAATAGGAATGCTAGCAAGCAACATATGTTGTTGAAGTTGTACTTAAATGACAAACTTAAGCTTCTTCTCCTCCTGAGCTTAACTAAGAGCTGAACTCTTAAAAAAATAAAAAAAAAAAGATACTGTTTCAACTAAAATTTAAAAAATAACTTAAAATTTAAATATATATTTCTGCTTCTATAAATTTTAAAACAATTTTAATTTTACTTTTTGTTTTTATTTTATATTAGTTATAGGCCAGTTTTCAATTTAAAAATGTGAAACTGATAATAATTTTTTTAATTTCTTTTTTTCACAACTAAGTTTCGAACAGCCTCTTTACGGTATTAAAATAACTATTTTATAATGGATGTAACTTGCTATAAATAAGCGAGTATACTTTTAAGGTTTAATAATTAATAACTTTTGTAATTTGTTAACTCCGAACTGCACCACAACCTTTCCTATAATTGTATAAGTTAACTTAAAAACGAAACTTAAAAGCATACAGATGAAAGTTTTAATTTAAACTATTACATTTAAGCTTATTGAAATAAATCACACATAATTTCGTATTTATAAATGAAAAAAAAGAAAGACAATCTAAGCAAATAGGTTCAATTGCTAAAATTTTTTAAGCAAAATATTATGTTTCCTTATTAAACTCTTAAGAGTATACTTATCTTTATTTTTTTCTGTTTTAAACGTTATCCTAAGCTGATAATATAATGCTTGAAATATAAGTCATTCTTTCTATTGAGTTCACCGCAAGTGGCTTTAACATTTTACCAAATAAATAGTGTAAGTATTCACATTCAATTGAATTCGCTTATTTATTTTAATTAATAAACAATAGGAGCTATTCAGGAGCTGAAATACATTTTTGCTTTATCAAAAATTAAACAGAATTGTATAACTTGCTTAGTATCCTTATTTATTCATACAATTGCTACTACAGTAGTTTATTAATGAATTTAGTTTGTGTGAATACCATTGATTAATTTTTAACAAGTAATACAATTAAATTTTATTTATATTTAGACAATTTTAATAAAGTTTTCTTTAGTTACTATAGTTTTTTTTTTACTTCTTCTCCATTTTTACTCTTTTTGATAATATTGGTATTGAAGTGCAGGTACTAAAATTTTATTTGAGAACATGCAGACATAACACAAGTCAAAAATATTCATAATTTATTTTTCACGTAATGTATAGTTGTATATTTGTCTTTTTAAAAAAAAAAAACCCACAAATGTATTATTTTTAAAAATTTTATAATTGATTTTTCTGAATCTTTTATTCTGTATATTTAGCTATGTGTAAAAGAAACCTTTCAAAATGATGATTTTAAACTTAATAAAATACAAAACCTTTAATTATTACGATTTTTTTTCAAGTAATAGCCAAATATTTATAATTGGCTTTAAATATAGAGCTTTTATTTACAATATTAAACCATAACATATATCACACCATATTTTGCTACAGGGATCGAAAATCGATTTTTTGGGGGGTTTCGAATGACATACTTGTCGTGAAGCATATTATATATTTTATATTATTTGATTGATACTTAAATTGAACAGTTCATCAAATTCATTAATTTAATTAGTTCATCAAAATTAAATTCCAAATAATTGGTTTGGATAGCTCTGTATAAATGAAATAACTTTAAATCGAAGTAAATGTTAATTAATTTTCGTTAACTTTCTAAATAACTTATACTACTTTCAAGCCATGCGCATGTTTCCACTTGAAAAAAAAAATTATAAAAATCATTTGGTAATTAAAATAAAAAAAGAACTTATATTCTTTAAAGGTTTTTTTAATGCGTACCCAAATATGTTTTCGGAATAAAATTGTCCCTTAAATAGATAGTTTTTTCTTAAAAATCTTATCTTAGAAATATTCATTAAATGCTAATGTACTGCTACATAAACGCAAAACATTGCTTTGATATTCATATCAAAGAAATTAATACCCGAACGACTATTTTTTTAGTCGAAACTATGAGCTGAAAATCTGAAGATCAACAGACGCCGACACATTGAATTGTTAATTCATATGAATTATATATTAAATCAATATGATCCATACATTTTAATGAGTTTTATGAAGAGTTACGAACGGGTTCCTAGTACCAATCGGACGTCAGAAAGATTTTTCAGAAATTTTTTCACAGGGTAGATGCCTAGCATTTTTTTAGGTATGGATGAAACATAAAAAGATACAGTTTTCAAATTAGGTGCACAAATTCCCAGTACTTGTGGGCCATCATAAGAAGGGTTTTGAAATCGTGCATGTGCAAAGTGTAACTGCCACATATTACTTTTCTAGGTTGTTCTAAGTTAAAACTCTACAAAGGTAATTTCATTTACTAAAATAATTTTAAATAAATTGGTTTTTTGTGAGCGATAATTGAAATACTTGTAGTTTTACTTACTATTAGATGTGATTTTAATTATAAATTTATTGTTTGGTGCAAGGTATTTTTTTTAACTGTTGAAATAATAAAGAAAAAAATATTTGTGTGCGGAGAATTTTAAAAGTGGTAATAAGAACGAATTATTTATTTTTTTTATTTGGTATTCGTCTTAAATAATCATAGTATAGTAAGTAAAACACAAATTATTTAAATGATTATAAACATTTGTGAAAAAAGAGCCTCGTGTCTATGTATTATAAATTTAAAACATGGTGTAATTGTCACACCTATAAACTTTTTTTATGAAAGAAGGAATATTAATTTTGTATATATTCTTGATTCTAATCCTACATTACCGAAGTTTTTATGTAATAAGAGAAACTAAAAAATATGTTTCAATGATTTTGAGTGCTGACAAATAAAAAAATATATTGCATTGAATTTTAAGAATATTATTTTATTTTTCAGCTGAATTTAATTTTGTTAAAACTCTTTGTTTAAAACATATGTTTTTTTTTAAATATCAATCCATGCATCTTAAAATGAATATAAAGTTGAAAAAATCACTTTAAAATTGTTAATAAATATTTACAAAACCATTTTTGATTATATATTTTCCCTTATCAATTTAGATAGAAGGTTTTAAGTAAAAACATTTTAGCTTTAGTTTTACGTCAATAAACCGCTTGGGAAAATGAGAAAAATTATTCATAGTGATAAGAACGCATCACACAAGCCAATACATTTATAAATACACACGAAAAAGTGTTATGCAAGTTTTCCTTAATTTTATTATTCTTGGCGCCAGACACTCTTTGTTACTTATGCATACTCTGTTTAACAAACTAGTAACTCAATAATAATTTTTTTTATTTGTTTATCCGATATGTAAACTATAACTCAGATAAACATTTTGAATGATATGAAAAGTTGATTTTATCTTTATAAAAGTTGATATTTCATAAGAAATGATTATTTATTTAATAATCTATATGTTTTGATGTTTACATCATTGTTATTGGTAATTATATTTTCTGGGGAAAAATTTGTTCTCGATATAAAAACGTATTCAGTTTTTCATTCAAAACTCGCAGGGATAATATTCAGTATATTCATGATAGAACAAATAGGTATAAGTGTTATACCACATACTTAGAACGAAAAAACGCTTTTAAAGCTAGTATATATTGTACCAAACAAAAACCTCTCAGTAAAAGAAGGCCAAGTTCTTAAAAAAAATATGGCCTGGCCTTAAAAAGAAGTGAAATCCTGAAAAAGGTGCCAAGTTCATTAACAGTTACTGATATGTGGTATTGACCACCAAAACATTTTAGTCTTTGATCATTCTTATGTTTACCACATTCAAGCAAACTCGCACTTGTGTTTGTGTAACTTGGCCTTTACGCATTGTGAAAATTTTGTTGAACCTTTTGCACTATGGGATGTTGAACCTTTCGCACTAGGGATGGGTGTAACCAATAAATTATTGAACATTGAGATGAAAGCATTCCTGTAGGTAAAGTGTTTTAAGTGTTTCAAGCCACACAAAAAAGAGGCACAACAGAATTTATTTTTTGTTTTTTTTTTCAGCTTTGTTTTCTGCCTAGTGGTCAAACAGAGTAATTTTGGCCTTCTCTTTTTTTCTTCGAAAAAATTGTCAATGAATATTTGAACATTGATATAACTACTTTTCAGTATCAGTATTTTATACGTTTTTTTTTTTATAAATGTCGTAAACGAATTTCTAAACTACCATTACATTGAACTTGTGATAAAATAGTTTCAACTTTTAGTGGCGGTCGCAATATCGTGGGACCGTTGGAATCGAGTTGTACAGTAATGAATAATCATGTATCATAATGCCTTTAATGGCTTGTTTATTTTATTCAAAAATGCGTAATGGCCAAGTTACACAAACACAAGTGCGAGTTTGCTTGAATGTGGTAAACATAAGAATGATCAAAGACTAAAATGTTTTGGTGGTCAATACCACATCAGTAACTGTTAATGAACTTGGTACCTTTTTCAGTATTTCACTTCTTTTTAAGGCCAGGCCATATTTTTTTTAAGAACTTGGCCTTCTTTTACTGAGAGGTTTTTGTTTGGATTTCACTTATTTTTGTAGGTATACTAAATAAAATAAATTTAATAATTTCTTAAATAAAAAAAAAATTAAATATGGACACTTTCAATTGTTTTATAAATACTAACTTTTTTAGAGGACAATCCACGTGTTTAAGTAAACATGATATATAAAATAAAAACTATATTAGACGAATGTCCGCATACATTAAAAAAAAATTGTACTGTTTCATTTTACTGCTCGTTCTGTACTGCTTGTTGACATAAGTACATTTTGTAAATATTTTAAACTAGCAGTATGGTCCCGCCTTACTGGGAACCCGTTAGCTTCGCATTGCTTCCTTTTAGAGGCATACTTACTTGTGAAAATGGGGGACATTCACGGCCATATCCATATGAGATTCAACCGCGTGACATCACATGAATGTTCCCCATACACTCAATATCTAAACTAAATTCAATTCGTGTTGGCGCATGCGCAAGAAAAAAGCAAATTCTAACAGAGAATGGCGTCAAGCCCCTGGTATGGCCCGGTCGTTGTGCTTTGAAGCTCCTGTTACTGTCTACCTACTTATTAAAATACACTCAAAATCAAAACAAAATTAAATTCGTGTTGGTGCATGCGCACTTAAACACTAATAGAGGATGGCGTCAAGCCCCCGTTTCGGCCCGGTCCATGTATTTTCAAGCCCTGTTATGGGCCCGCACTCCCACGTGGATGACGTTTTTTGAAACTAATTATATAAATTAAAAATCACAATCAACTATGAAAACACTAAGCCTCAGATGAGCAGTTAAACTAGCATTGCTTCCTTTTAGAGGCATGCTTACTTGTGAAAATGCACTCAAAATCAAAAGAAAATTAAATTTGTGTTGGCGCAGCGTACGATGTCGCCCTTAACGGTTGCGTTGGGTGCCTATTCAGGTGTTGGCTCGTCACCTGACTGTGGTTCTAAAATACGACGCCCGTCTCCAATAGCCCTCGTGTAGCTCTAGTGCGACGATAATTCAAACCTAACCTAACGTGTTGGCGCATGCATACTTAAAAAAGCAAACACTAATAGAGGATGAAGCAGCCTTAGGGCGAGCGCATATCTCAACCAAACTCAATCAATCAAAGTAATAGAGGATGGCGTCAAGCCCCCGTTTCGGTCCGGTTCATGTATTTTCAAGCCCTGTTATGGTCCCGCAATCCCACGTGGAAGACGTTTTTTTTTAAACTAATTATACCCTTACTAAAATTCTGAGGTATTTTTAAGGTATTTATAAGGTTTCTCTTCATAGGTATTTTGGAGGTATTTTAGAGGTATTGAGTTGAGGTATTTTCAGCTACTAAATGGTGCAGAAAAAAACCTCTGATGTATTAGAAAAAAACCTCTGTTGAAGGTATCTCACAAATACATGGAGGTATTATTTAGAAACCTTCAACAGAGGTTTTTTTTTAATACATCAGAGGTTTTTTCCTGCACCATTTAGTAGCTGAAAATACCTCAATCCAATACCTCGAAAATACCTAAAATATACCTCTGATGAAAACCTCAAAGGTTTTCTTAAAATACCTTTTAATGAGGTATTTTAAATAAACCAAAAAGTTTTTCCAAAATACCTCTCAATGAGGTATTTTAAACAAACCTAAAGGTTTTCTTAAAATACTTTGCAATAGTTGAGGAGTAAAATGTTATTGTCTTGCCCATGGAAATGCCAGTGCCCCGAAGACGTTAGTCGCCTTTTAACACAAGTAAATACACAGATACGACCATAGATACACGTTACATATATGAACAAGACAACAATAGATGATTTTACTTATCGGGAATCGAACCGAGGACTGACAAGCTGGGATTCAGACGCTCTAACCACTACACCAGACTGAGATGGTTTGAATATTAGGGTTAGGCATTTAATGGTTGCACATGTTTTTAAATAAAGTATACGACCTGTACTCACGAAAGCTTACGAAAATATACAGAAGAGAGTTATTTTACCATTTAAATATGTAATACATTTTAAAGATATTAATTAGTTATGATTAAAACCATTTTTTTAAAATTCTTACTCGTTAGTGCTGCCATCTATAGTTTATTAATAATTACTACAATTTTGCTTTAATTATAACTAATTAATATTTTAAAAATTATACTTTTTAATTATGTAAATGACATTATTTTGTATTTTTGTAAGTTTTCGTAGGTACAGCTGCGGAAATAAAAAAAGTACCACTAGTGATTATTTCAGCCATTAGTCATCCTATAGAATCGGACCTTTTTGAGATTGTGAACAATTAACGTTCTGAGTTAATTGCATGACACAAAATTTGCATAAGGGGCCGTCTTCATATTAAATATGTTACGAACTTTGAAATTTCCAATGGCAACACCCAATTTTAATAACTTAGAAATGTTAAGCACTCTTGAAAACCCTTAAATCTAAGTTTTTGTTACATTTGGATGAATATTTGACGAGTTATTCAATCGAATCACTTGTGGACCTTTTGGGGATCATCTCTAAAATGACAAGCGCAGTCTAGTTCTTCCTTTTGCAAGGCCGTCTTTATTTATCAATTACACATAATGTTATACACAGTCCCCTAAAGGGTAATTAAAAAGTATTTTGTGATTTACTCAGCAAATTATGAATAAAAAATTTTAAAATTTGGGATTTCGCTTAAACTTCCTGTCTTAAATGCATTTCTGTAAAAATATTGAGGGGTTTCTATTCATATTTTTTTTTAAAATTAATATAATAATTATTAAAAAATATAAAAATTGTTTTAAATACCCCACTATTGAATGCATTTTGTCTGGGTTATTATAATTTCTTTTCAGTAAAAAATTCGTTTCATTATCTTAATTATTTATAGATTGAGATAGTTTTTTATGTGCAACTCATTTAACATTATGGGACCTAAACTTTGCATGTCTCTAACTCCCCTAATAATGCTTAAAAACTAACAAAATTTGGCATTTCGTATTAACATAGTTCATAGATTTGAAATATGGACTCAAAAAGGGGTGTTACTATTGGAATTTTTAAAGTTAGTAACATTTTTAATATGAAGATGACCCCTTATGCAAAATTTGTGTCATGCAATTAACTCAGAATGTTAATTGTTGACAGTTTCAAAAAGGTCCGATTCTATAGGGTGACTAACGGCAGAAATAATCACTAGTGGTACTTTTTTTATTTCCGCAGCTGTACATGTCATCAGAGAGGTATTTTTTTGTCGTTATTTAAAAACAGAGCCCAACGTTTTCCCATTAGAAGTTAAATAATTGTAATTTTTTATAAAACTTTGTGCTTTCAAATTTTTCTTCTATACTTTTAAGGAACTTTGAAAAGATGTTTTTAGAAAATATATAAATAGCTTAAACAGTTATAAATATATCTTAATAAGAGTATTTGATTGTATCTTATTAAAAATGTTTAAATCTCATGCAAAATTGTTTGATAGTATCCATATTAAATGTTGAGTCATATTCTTTGGTTCCTACTAAAAATGAATAGAAAAAGACCAAGAGCCCAAGATATTTGTATTTAAAAATAATGAAAAGAAAATGGGAGATACTTTATCTTTAATACATTTGAACCACAAAATATTGCATAGTTGCTTTTAAAGTCTATTGTAAATGTTACTGAATTAGCCAGTAAGAATCTTAAAACTTTCACTCTATTGCATTATTAGAGTTGTAAGTATGGATATCAGGGCCATAAAATATGTAACATATTATTTGTATGCATGTGAAATAACTTTTAAAAAGAAATTAATTTGCATTCACATAAAGTTTCTACCAAAATTATGTTTATAAAACTATAGTTTCTAAAAATACATTAATTTAATTTCATAAAAAAATCTTCGCAATGACTTCGATAATAGTTTTAAAAAATAGTACGTGCTTCAATACCATGCTATCCCTAGAATAGTTATTTATGCAACAAGTGTGAAAAGTAACAGTTTTTAAAACTAGTGGATTACCTCGCTCGTTAAATAATGACACGTGTTTTAAAAAGTTTACTTTTCGCACGTGGTTCATACAATATTTCTTATAATTGTGTGAAAAAAAAAATCATTGGTCCAAAAATATTTCACGCGCATTACTATCTTTAAAAAAAAAGCAGATCGATAAATATCTGGATTTTATTAATATTATGAAATAGAACTTTTAGCTTGAAATGTTGGCATCTTATGAAAATAGTGAAAAAAGCTTTTTATTCACTGCTTTATTGGGTGACAAAAAGAACTTTTTTTCACTGTTTCAAAAAGTCTAACTTTTTGCACGCGTCTGATATTGAAATTATAATGTAAAAGTCGGATTTTTTTCACGCAATTATAAATATATTTTTCAGAATACTTAAATAAAACCTCAAAATACCTGTAGTATTAAAGAGGTATTAATCTGAATACCTTAAAATACCATAAGTATTTATTAGAAACCTCGTTAAACTATATGAATACCAAATGATTCCGAGGTTTACAAGTTTTAAAAAATAAAACCTCAAAATACCTGTAGTATTCAGGAGGTATTAATTTAAATACCTTAAAATACCATAGGTATTTATTAGAAACCTATATAAACTATATGAATACCAAATGATTCCGAGGTATATAGGTTTTAAAAAATAAAACCTCAAAATACCTGTAGTATTCAGGAGGTATTTATCTGCATACCTTAAAATACCATAGGTTTTTATTAGAAACCTCGCGAAACTTGTAAAATACCTAAAACTTCAGAGGTTTCTCTAGGTATTTGAAAATAAAACCTTAAAAATACCTTCGGTCAGGTATTATTCCAAGAGGTATTATTACTGAAAACCTCAAAAATACCTTTTAATACCATGAATACCTAATTTAAACCTCCAAAAAACCTCTAAAATACCTTAAATTTTAGTAAGGGTATTAATTAAAAATCACATTCAAATATGAAAAAACTTAGCCTCAGGTGCACACGTAGGTATTAAAAGGAATCTATATTAAAAATTTCCAATTTTTTAGAGCAGTCTATGTAGGTTTTTTGCGATCCACAGACATACACACAGACATACCGACAGACAGACTCTTTCTTTTATTATTATAGATAGATAAATTATCACTACTTAAAATCATGGGTTCTTCGTCAATCATGAACAACTTTTAAAACCTTTTTTTTCCAATACTTTCGGGACAGCTATTTTTCTTTTTCATTTTATTGTATTAAATCTATAGCAGCTCTAAAGCCCATTTCACACCTTGTCACAACTACTTGCAACTCCCGTAGGACACCGTGCATTAAAAAGTTGCACTCAGTTCGTGAGATTTTTTCCTGCAAGCACGAAAAAATCGCAGTTGCATGTACCCTTAGCCAATCAGAACTCAGGATTTCCTTGGCTGCATTGTGGAGAACTAGACTTCGCCAACTGGTTGTTTATTTACTTTTTAAGACGCCAACTTTCCCCGTTTGCAAAAATATGCGCAATTAAAAATGGATATTAAATTGATGGCAAAGATGAAAATTGATCTAATTAAGGAAGTTCGGAAACATAAATTTCTGTTTGATGCAAACAATGCCCATAGTTTGATTAAAGTTTGCTTTCAAAAAGATGAAACTTGCCAAATTGCGAGATAAATAATTTTGTGTGGAAGCCCGAAAATCCAGGTTACCACAAGTTGCGAGTTGCAGTTGCAAGTAGCTGTGCAGGTGTGAAATGGGCTTAACTTGTTTGAGTGTTTTATTATTTGTATTACTACACTAGATACATGCATAATTTATATCGTATTTTTACTCGTTTAGTTGGCTCCTAAAGTAAAAAAAAAAAAACAGTTGTCCATAAACTTTTGAGACGCGCTGTATACGGCCTAACGGTAAATTTTGCGATCAAAATGACTAATATGACCCTTTGCGAAACAACAATTGTTGTTGACCCCAATTACAGTTTGAAACCCGAATAGTTGCTTTTATACAAATTGTCAAAGCGTAATATAAGTTCCCCAATTATTATCAATATAACTTCATGATTTGTGTGTTTGGACCAGAGACATAACATAGAGTGGACTGCGCATTGGCAAACCTAAAGTGTCCTAAACATCTAACTTACACAGTCACATGACTGTGTCGCGTTTGGCTCGCATCTATGGCGAGTTTACCATTTGGCGAGTTTTTCCACAACGACCTGAACACAGAGGCCGACAATCTAATGTTATGATAAAGAAGCTTGGAAAGGAGCAAGGATGAATCGCTAGTATTTTAAGATCCTCTTTGATTTGAAGATTATTTCTTTGATTTTGTGCGTCTATTTAAGATTACTTGAACAATTGAATGTGGAATCTTTATTAAAAACTAATTTAAAAGAAAATTAGTAGGTTTATGTAGAGTGTTGCTGAAATATAAGTTGGTATTGACATGGTGAATATTTTCTGCCGTCTCTATAACTTTCGTTCTAACGGTCCGATTTTTAAAAAATATCAAGTATATTTTTTTTGAAATATTGCTTCTTCCTTTATTTCACCTGGAATAAATCAACTTTCTAAAACACATCAACATATTCCAAATTCAACAAATGCTCTACTTTTTAAATATAAATAACTCAAAAACTACGATTGCAAAAACAGGTTTCGTTCTGACCAAATTGTAAAAAAAAATATTCTACTTATAAGCTGTCAATGTTCATACCATTAATTTAATTGACTTGGCCCAAAATATTTATTATAATTAGAGTTCTAACAACGTTGATTTAATCATGAATATGATTTTTCAGTATAAAAGAGCTTTTAGAAAAAATTCCCTCGATAGAAATTTTAGTTTATGACGAACACACAATTACTAAAAGTATGCAGAACTTAATAAATTTTACCCGTGAAAGTGTGACTAATCCTTTTTTATACCGCTCTTTACAATTAGGAATTCACAAGCATTTGGCATCTTGCACAAAACGTTACTGAATTAAGAGTACAACATTCACGATTGTTAACATGCTCAGAGATTAAAAGAATGTAATTAAATATTAATTATTTAAGCCAAAAGATAAAAATTCCAACAATGCTCAAAAAATCGTCTGCAAAAACATTAAAAAAATTCAAGCTGCCGTGATTGGTAGAAACCCACGTGACAATGGATATTGATGGTAGTCTCCACTTCGGTTTGCTAGCTGATATTCAGGTCTTGCGACAATTTGGAATTGTTCGTAACGAAACGGTAGCGTTAAGTTGCCATATGTAGCAACTTTTCCCCTCTTGGCGATTTATGATGTTTAGGACATAATGCTAATCTGCAAGGGATGGCGGTTTTCTAGAAAAAAACGGTTTTCCATTTTCCAACGGTTTTTCCCTAAAAAACCGGTTTTCGGTACCGTAGCGCCTCATACAAAAAAAACCGGTTTTCAATCAAACCGGGACCACCGGTTTTTTGAAAACCGGTTTTGGTTTTCCATCCCTAAGCTGCTTTACTATGAATGCGCAGTCCACTCTATGTTATGTCTCTGGTTTGGACTCTGAATGTCACAAATGAACAGGAAGGAGGACGAGACTCTCAGTAATCCACCGGACTATTTCGTTCTCTACGTGAAATTATAAGTAGATCCAGTTTAACTTTGAAGAAATGTATAGTTTACGAAGGAATATCTCATAACTTATAGAACACAACAAACAACCATCATTTATTTACAGTATCGGAATGTTTTTACAACGATGCCAGATCCCTGACATATCGGGATATATTTTGGGGTTACATGACGTCACACTCCCACCTTTTGATTAACAAACATGATCAGGAGTTCAATCAAAACAAACTAAAATAATTTTAGAACAAAGTTAAGAAGTTTAAGATATTGAAGCTCAAAATTAAATGTTAAGTCATATAACAAATTAGAGTTCTAAATAAAAGTTCAACAAAAATAAAAGTTCACAATCGGTCCAACAATCTAGCAGGAATTTTAACAGTTCTCCCACACCTAGTCACACCTTTCACTATAGACTCGGATTCCATCACTTGCCGCTCAGGCTTCTTCACACTGACTGGTTTATGGTCAGATTCACCAAAAGAAGTTTTCTTGATCGAAGGACACTGTTGGGGTTGTTTCGGTGGTTTCTCCTGCACTTCCAGAGGATAGATTTTTTTAACTGGGCGAATCACTTCTCCGTGGGAGGTTTTGAGTTTCACAACACGTATATTACCGTCCTTCCCAGGGTATACCTCAATAATCTTCGCCAGTGGCCACAAGACCCTCTTCTTCACATCGCTTTCAATAAGAACCACGTCCCCTACATTTACTGTCCCATACTTAGACTTTTCCTTCTGTTGTACTAAACTTCCTAGATATTCTACTCTGAATCTTTTCCTCGGATGTTCGCGTAGACTCTGCTGATATTTCCAACGTCCTTTTATGTCAGTTTCATCCAACCGATCCAGATCGGGGACTCCCACCGTTCGGTTGTCCTGCAAGAACATAGCTGGAGTCAAAGCTACCAGATCACTGGGATCCTCAGACAGATGTGTTATTGGTCTTGAGTTTATGACTGCCTCACAATCACACAATAAACTAATAACTTCTTCACTGTGAAGAGCAGCCTTCCCCAAAACTCTTCTGAGGATTTTCTTGACCATTTGCACCATCCTCTCCCAGAAACCGCCCCACCAGGCAGCCGAAGGCGGGATGAACTTCCACTCGATCTTGCAAATGGCCGAATCTCTGGTGATTGTACTCCAATCGAGACTTCGAAACAGATTTTCAGCCCCAGTGAAATTTGTGCCGTTATCACTGCATATGATTGCTGGACGGCCTCTTCTGGCAATGAACCGCCGGAGACTGAGAAGAAAGGATTTGGTTGATAACGACAGCACGAATTCAAGATGTAAAGCGCGGTAGACTGCGCAGGTGAAGAGAACAATCCACCCCTTCTCTCCCCCCTTGAGTATCAGCGGGCCAGCTAGATCGATGCCAACTCCTTCAAACACAGCAGCGTCTTTTACCCTGTCCACTGGTAAACCAATCGGTACTATTTCAACGCCCTTTGAGCTGTGCCACTTGCACCGAAGACACTGGTTGATCACTTTACGAATCGTTTTCCGCCCACTGATGATCCAGAAATTTTCCCGCAGACAAGACATCATGATGTGCAATCCGGCATGCAACTTGCCTAGATGTTTCTCTCTGATTAGAAGATGCACCAATGAATGCCTGCCAGGCAAAACTATTGGCAGCTTGAAGTCTTCTGTGTCTTCCCTTTCGGTTAACTTCGTTTTGACCTTCAAGAGCCCGTCATCATCCTTGAAGATATTTAGTTTCAGTGTCTGGATGTATTCAGGAGTCAGTTCTTCACCTTGGACTACTGTAAGAAGTTTAATTTCTGCATTTTTTAGTTCATCAGTTGACAAATTTTCATCAGTGACTTTCGTGGTTTTCATTCTCACATTGTTCAGGAACCGAAGTATCCAACCAAACATTCTAATAATTTTGGTGTAACTTGAGAAATATGAGAGATATTCAATTTTCTGCAGGGAATCTTTCTTTGAGTGCAATGTGACAGTAGGAATTTCTTCTTGAGCTGCATTTTCTTTCAACATTGCTTCAGATTTCGGCCAAGAGTCTGGTTCCCTCCTCAACCAGGGTGGGCCTTCCCACCACCTAGAGCTGATCAATTTCTCAACGGAGCAGCCCCTAGATGGCAAGTCAGCAGGATTATGTTGTCCAGGAATGTGTCGCCAAGATCTCACATCAGACATTTTACGAATTTCTTTAACTCGATTAAGGACAAAAACTCCATAGGGGTCGTCTTTTGTTATCCAATGTAAAGCTGTAGAAGAATCAGTCCAGCAAAATACTTCAATGTTTCTGAGATTCAAACTACGTTTCACAAAATCTAGCAGTCTAACCTCTGCGCAACAAGATAACAGCTCCAGTCTGGGGATCGAGGTTGGCTTTAAAGGGGCAATTCTTGATTTGGCCATCAGAAGCTGTACCTCACATTTTGCATCTTTCTCAGTCCTTAAAAACACAACAGCTGCATAGGATACACCACTTGCATCACAAAACACATGTATACTTTGACCATCACTACCTGATAAAAAAGCTTGCCTGGGAATTCTTACAAACACTAAATCTTTCAATTCAGTCATCCACTTCAAGAACTTTTCTTTCACATCATCAGCCACTTCAGCATCCCAGCTTACTTTTGTTCGCCAACTTTCCTGAAGAAGCTTTTTAGGGTATACAGTAACTGGGCAAGTGAAACCAATAGGGTCAAATACCTTGTGAGCAATTGATAAAATGGTGCGTTTTGTCACTGCACCCTCCAAAGGCTTAATTGCACGTGTATCACAAAATAAAACATCTTTATATCTGTCCCACATAAGTCCTAGGACTAGAGAAGGTTCATTTCTTTCTTTCGATGACACACCATTTGTGGTTTCCCATCCTCTCAAGTCGAAACATGCATCTGCCATAATACTTGTAGAGTTGGTTATGAAGGTCTTCAGCTCTTCCTCAGTATCGACTGAACTCACACAATTGTCCACGTAAAAGGAAGATTTCAACTGTTGTGCAGTCTCTCGTAAACTAGGAGATAAATACTGATCCAAATGATAATTGATGACTGCAGTCAAAAGGAAAGGGCTACAGTTCAAACCAAACACAACCCTTTTGTGTTGAAATACTTGAACAGTTTTCATTTCTTTATCTTTCCACCAAAGGAACTTCAGAAACTGTCGATCTTCTTCAGAGACGGAAATCTGCAGAAAGGCTTTTCGGATATCTGAAATCACTCCAAAATTCTTTTCTCTGAATTTCAAAAGTTTGGAAGGTATCAAATCTAGTAAGTTAGGTCCTTTCATCAGACAGTCATTCAAAGATAGTCCACCTTTAGATTTGCATGATGCGTCGTAAACAGGCCGGACTTTTGTTGTGGAATTGGGTTTAAAAACTCCTCGATGTGGCAAGTAATGACCTGGGCCTTCATCAGACTTTTCAATAATGCCTTCGTCTTGCCACTCCTGGAAAACTGCATCGTAACTGTCAAACATGCCTTCTTTTACTAGTCTTGATGTATTAGAGGAGAGTCTTTTTCTTGCAACGTCTCTGTTGCTACACAAATCTTCGACGTTTCTACTCCACAACAGTTTGACTTTGTAACGTCCGTCATCATTTCGGTGAACAGTCTGATTGAATGAGTCGTATGCAGCTCTATCGAGTTCTTCTTTTGTTTGTTTTTCGCATGGATCAGTTATGCCAATGGCTTCTAGCTTCCACAAATTTTCTAAACTATTTATGTGACTCAACATGGATGTTATTGTTGATGACATGGAAAATGAATTTTCTTCTAAACTGTTGCCTTCAACCTTTCCCATGACTGTCCACCCAAGTAGTGTCTCCACTGCAGTCAGTCCATTTTCTAGTTTCTGTATTCTTCCTGTAAAGAGTGCACCAGCAACATCCGCTCCGATTAGAACTTCGACTTTCAAATGTTCTTTCCCTAAATCGGATGCATAGATATTTCTTTGCTTCAGTCCTTCTATCCATGGTCCAGGTTGCAAGCTGGGCACTGCCTCACATATCTTCGACTGCTCCAATAAAATTAAACGACTTGTATAGGTACTCTCTAGGCTTTTCACTTTCACTTCATAACGTCTATGAATTTCTTTCTTCGTTTTTATACCGCCAAAAAGAGCATGGACCAGAAATTCAGTTCCACATTGTTGGCACCCTATGTCTTCAGCAGTTTCTCGTACAATGTATGAACGCTGAGATCCAGTGTCGATGAGTGCCCTTACTGTCTTCTGAGTTTTCTTGGTCACAAACACTGATCAAAAGTGTTTGAAGAAAAACTTCATTTACCAAATTAGTGCTAGCAAGTGATACATTTGTTCTTTCATCTTCTTTATTTTCATCAACCTTATTTTTCTTTTGATTAGTATGCAATTCTGGACACATGACACCCCAGTGCTTTTTCGAGCATAACAAGCAACATACATATGTCTTGCATGTCTTGGATCTGTGTCCAATTTTGAGACAGGAGAAGCATCCTTTCTTTTCTTAATTTTCTCATTCTTCTGACTCAAAGTCATCTTCTGTGCAACAAAACAGTCACGACTTTCATGATGTTTTTCACAAAATATGCAAGAGTCCTTTTCGTTATGGTTGATTGGTTTACTGTGGCTTGAGAATAAATCATTTGCTGTAGCGACAGGAGTATATACTTCATAATCTCTATCTTTTTTCCCCAGGGAAGAATCATTCTGTTTGAAACCAGTCTTCGCTAAAGATATGCGTTCTTCTCCTTCGACTTCAGCTCTCAGAAATGATAATAATTGAGACAATTTGCCACCATATGAGTCCACCTCACTTTTTCCATCACTCTCTGTTTGACCTACCAGGAGTACAGGGTTTCGAAGCCATATTCTTAACAAATCTTCTGGGATGCTTGATTCTACTAGAGGGAATAACATGGCAGCATATTTCTCCTTGGTAACACCGAGAGACTCCAATGAACGCAGGTAGGACTCCAATTTATCATAGAGTTGCATAACGCTCATTTTGGTTTTGGTATTCATAGTTTTTTTTACCACTAAAGTTAGCAACTCACGTACATAGAATTCCACAAGTAATTCATCACGACCAAATCTTTGTTTTAAACTGTCTATTACCTTAGAATAGTTTTCTGCAGATGGTGGATAGCTATCAACAATTTCCTTTGCTCTCCCACCACTAACCATACACTGAATGAGGTATTGAAATTTGTCCTCATCATTCATAAACTCATCATCATGAATTCGGCTAAACTGACTCCAAAAACTCAACCAGTCCTTAATTTCCCCACTAAACTTAATTAATTCTATTTTGGGAAGCTTCAGTTTCGTTTTCTCAGCCGTGATAGACATAGCAGTTTCAGGAATTACCGAGAATTTTTTCCATGGATATTTTCGCTTCAACGCGAGCAATATCTATTTTCACTCGATAATCTTCCATTTTATTGTATTCTTCTTCCGATTTCTCTGATTTTTCAACTACTAACAATTCGTATATTTCATTGTCTAGTGCTGTCAAATCACTAACTATACGTTCGAAAGAAGACAACTTTATTTCAATGTCTTTCCGACTACTTTTAGTGTCATTTATTGCATCTATTAAACTTTTATAACACTACGTAAAGTTACCTCGAACAGGTGTTCTCTTCGCAATCAGAATTTCCATTACGAACACGTTAGTTCTGACGATCTTCCAAAAGTAAACTGACCTTGTAGCTCCGTGGTCACCATGAGCAGGAAGGAGGACGAGACTCTCAGTAGTCCACCGGACTATTTCGTTCTCTACGTGAAATTATAAGTAGATCCAGTTTAACTTTGAAGAAATGTATAGTTTACGAAGGAATATCTCATAACTTATAGAACACAACAAACAACCATCATTTAGTTGGTTGGTTGGTTTGACATATATTTTCAGGCTTGTGTGCTTGGTCGCAAGGATCCGCTTATAAACCATCGTCAAGTAGGACAACACAAGACACACACAAACACATATGACTGATGTTGCCATCTGTCGACAGATGGCAACATCTGTCGCCACCTCCACAATTTAGACATGTCCTTGAAGGGGAGGGAAATTTTCTCCAGGAACCTGTACCCATGGTGAACTGCGCAATGACAGACCACAGGACTTTCGGACCCAACAGATTTTACGAGCACGTACTCCGCGTATACTCGGTAAGTCTTCAGTGGCACCGGGGCCCGAACTCTCAACCTTCCGATTGCAAGTCCGGGGTCCGGACCACTAGGCTCCTTACAGCCACCATCATTTATTTACAGTATCGGAATGTTTTTACAACGATGCCAGATCCCTGACATATCGGGATATATTTGGGGTTACATGACGTCCAGGTATCTATTTTTTTTAAATTTTAAACAATCGGAAAGAATTGATTAACACTTGTGTCGCTCTAGTGGGATGTTATTCCAACTTTAAAAAAAACATTTGCCTATTGTAAATCATTGGTACCAGCCGTTGCTCATGCGTATATATAGACCTTTAGTGATGTAATTCCTCCTACAAATAAACAACCATCGGCGTATGTGAGAGGATTGCTTGCTGCTTTTGAAAAAAGGCGCCAAGCAATTTAAGACCAAACCCGTACTAAATATTCGATTTTCGGATTTTTTATGTTGAATGTATGACAAAATCTACCAGTGTTCCAATTTTTGGGATTCTAGAACAAGTGGGTGTCATAGAACATTTTGATGATCGGTGAGTGAGTGAGCCCCAAAAGTGACCATTTTCCAATTCAATTTTCTCGGAAATAAAAAGAGATAGAACGCTGATTTTTTGTATACTCTTCATCAAGCCCCTATTGACCAATAAAAGTTTCTAAACTCATTTCTGTGATGCATAGAACCAAAGAACGGAGGGTCTGAAAACACGCCGAAACCCTTCCAGAAAAGGTTGGGTAGTGCCCTGAACTTGGCGGTTGCACTACCGTGCAACCAGATATAAAATATTTAAAACATACAAATATATAACTTTTGTTTTCGTGTAAAGATAATTGTTTGCTAAAAATTACATTGAATAAATATAGTCCTTTTAGTTTAAATATAAAATATTTTAATGTGAAATCTTCTTAATGTGAGAATATACCACATGATTAAAATCCAGTAAATCTATTTCTATGAAATCAAATTGAATTGTTAAATTTATTTGTGTATTGAATTGGGAAGAACAACTTAATTATGCCTTTAGATAATCACACACCGATGATAATGACTGCCATTTATTGCGTAAAAAGCTCTTAAGATTTATATTCTTCGGCGACTTAAACAATGCAAATGCGTTCTAAATCATGCCTTATCCCGATGAATGCCAGCAGCTCAGCCGTTTTGTTCAAACACAGTTAGCTCTGTCCCGCGTCAGGCTGTTGACAGTCCGGATAATCAAGTTTAAGTTTTGGTGTATTTCCTGCCATTCTGGCGACCCAAGTTTTCCGCCTCTCCGACTTTTAAAAGGAGACTCCAGACACGTGACCTAGTTGAAAATAAATGATGTCATTCAATCTCGCTCTTTGTTGAATGAAAGTTATTTGGTCTCGCGGACGCCATTTTGTTTGAGGGGATGGGGATTAGCGCCGTGTCCCACTGGAACGGGGTTTCTTGTTACGTTGGGTGTGTTGAATGAACAGACCAGATAGCGGCTTACCTGTGTCAGGGAGGTGTTAAAAGTGGAGATTTTTGCGTTTATCATGGGAATACATCTTTACCTTGTATCGCAGTTTTTTAAAAAAAGGGAATTTGGGCTTACGCTTCTGGTTTGTGAAATTGAACTGAGTAAATTAACAGTGGTGTTTGCATGATGTTACTTTTTAAATTTCGTGTAGTTTAGAAGGAAGTTTTTTTTCTTTAAATCTATTTAGGATATTGAGAAACATGTAAATTGAAAAGAATTCATTTTGCGTAATATTTACTTGAAGTACAGAGACTGAAAGTCAGCGATCTCAAAAGCTCGAGAAAAACGATGACTAGCTAATGAGGATAGTACCTTAGTTGCTTTGCGGCTCCATGCTTTTTACTTATCCTCTACGAATTTGCATCTGTTTAAGAGGTTTTAAATTCTTGCAAATGATGTCAAAGGTACTAAGTTTGTATGAGGTTCGGGCTGCGACTTGCGTCGAAATATAGGATTTAAGCGGATTTTTTTCTGATTAGCATTCTGACCGAAACTTTTAGTAGGGCACATTGCGAATGCAGACATGTTTTATACAGCTCGGTTGCACCGTGATCTAAACTTCAATAAAAACTACAATAAACCGTAAGAAAATCACAACCTTAGTAAAGATTAAGATCCGAGAAGAAATAAAACAAGCAATAAAACTTAGCCTTACCATATTTGTTTCGTTGATTGACTTTTATGCTATGGAATCACCATTTAATTTTCATTAATATTTTTTTTATTGTTCTTGTTTAAAAAAACTATAAAAATAAAATGAACACCATGAGCACAATTTTAATAGCTAGGTATTTGAGTACTAAACTAAACTTTACAGCGCAATGCAGTACGTCTAATCATTCTACATACAGGCAGAAATTACTAGAGTTCTAAACTGTCTTCCAACCTAGATTTCTCTTAAATAATGTTTTTAGTGAAGATTTTGTTGTTGTGAGATAATTTGTCGATGGATCATAGAGTAAGGAAGGAGGAGTAGAGGTGTCTATCAGTTCAAATGGATTCAAGCAGGGCTGTCAGGTTTTTCGATCTACTGCTCGTAACAAACCGCCATTGAGGTGTCCCAAGATGCACCGCTTTAGCGGTTTTTTGAGCTACCGCGCTAACATAGCTTCCGAAACTATGGAAACTGGCACTGAAGTATCCCAAGATGCTCCGTTGTTACCTGTTTTTTGTGCGTTACTGCGCACATACATGGACCGCTTTAGTCTCTTTCCTAACTCTTGCTATGGATAAAAATTCCGAAAGTCAAATACGATCATGAGCGGTCCACACCCTCTCAGCAATTTGAAGACAATTGTCTCAATAAAGATCCTCGAAGGGAGGGACACTAATTTGTTGAAGAGAGGACGTAGTGGGATATTTGTAGTGGGATTAACTTTTGCACTTAGGGGAAGGGGGCATAATTGAATCCGGCTGGTTCCTTCCGATAAAAGGAGGAAGCTGCGTTACAAAGTCAATTGAAATGCGTCTTTAGAATGCTAATTTAACTTGCATACTGAGATGGAATGCAGATTCTGGCTGAGTTTTGGAATGCGATTAATCTAAAGGAAATTGGGAGTGATAATGCGTTAGAAAGAGCTACTTTGTTGTTTGCTTCTAACGATAAATCAAGGCATATTTTTGTAATTAATTGCTCTTTGAATGCTTTTTTAATGGAAGTTTTGAGAAAATTTGCATATTATATATTCTTGTTTATAGACCCGTTACCCTTATTTGTTTCTGATCGCACTTTGGAATTGTTTTTAATTTTGTGTGTTTTAGTTAGATGATGTTGAAATATGAATCAAAGTTAAGAGTGCCGTTAGCGTTTATTTTCCATTTAATTTATTCATGTGTAATGTGTATGCCTTGATAAAACTTTCTTGTATATATTTATTAATAGTCCAGTAACCAGGTAGTTTTTTCAGGAAAAAAATACAGAAATTGTTTTCTCGACTGTTTTATATGTTTTCGAGGATGCTGAATCCGAATATCAACTTTGTTAACAAATTCGTTCATGGGAACATTAAAAAAAATGGAAAAAATCCCGAAATTTTACCCCTTTTTTTTGGTTTTTTCCTTCTAGCCGGAAAAGTATTAATTTCTCAACAAAAAAGTCAATACAAAAGTTAAAGAACTTTAAAAAAGCTAAATAAAAGTGAATTACACTATTTATGTCAGATTAATAGTTTAGCTGCTACAACGCGCTGAAAATCGGGCAAATTCCTCCTGAATGGGAAAAGTCCGAAATTTTCACTTTCAACACACACACACGCAAAATAGTACTGTCGAAATAGAGTTAGGGGTGGAATTAATTGGAACACAAACTAATCTTGCTGCAAATGGTAGGAAACATGCTTCTAATGAACATACTAAAAATCACAACCCGAACTGTCGCTCAAAATAAGTTTTTTAGCCGCAATCTTGAAAAAAACATCAATTTTTTTAAAATTTACAATAAACCATAATAAGCCAAGTTTGGTATCAAATTAAAGGAAATTTTATGCTGACAAAGAATATACACTTAGTTTTAAAACTTAAATATTTGCAAAGATGATTTTAGAAGGAAACGATGAGAGAACGGCCGAAAAATTTCACTGCACGCCACGGCACTCCTTGTCATTATTGAGATTTTCAACAAAAGTTTGCGACCCCAGAGCCATGTTTCAGTGAATAAAAAATGTGGAGTCCCCAATAATAAGCAATAATGAGCAAACCCTCATGAAATGTATCAAAAGAATTGAGAAAGAATAACTAAGTCAACATGGAACCTGGTTTTAAATCATTTGAAATGCAGTGAAATAACTTATGCAATGAGTTTGCTGACCAGTGTTTTCGTTAATCTAACTCAAGCAAGAAGGACGAAAGATTTTGTAGATCTTAACAAGGTAATACATTTAGACCGCAATGTGTGTGTGTGGGCAATCCATCCACTGATTTTTCAAGTGCTTCGTAAAATTTCGTTAATGGAATAATATATATTGCAGACAAGGCTAACGTGACATGATTTAAAGCAATATTTAGAATAAACTAGTCTACCATACCTTTTAGAGATGGAACTTAATAGAAAAAGTACTAAGCAGCTACGATAAAACTATGGAAAAAGGAGTAGAATAACTAGTCCTTTCTGGTGAAACTCATCGAATAAATTCAAGTCTTTTAACATACAGGATGCGAGCTTACATGTTACATCTGCTTGGATAGTAAAGGACAGTACGAAAAATTCAATTACGAGCTATATAAACGTTACCAACTTCATTTATAGACCATAGCAATCGACGAATGAATAAAACGGACAAATATATTGCAAACTCATCATATTCCATTAATAATAATAAAATTCAATAGACTCTTTGTGCCCAGCAAAGTATTTCTTACGTGCTTGATAACTGTGCATTAATTTCTCTGGAACACTTGTACAACATTTGGGGATTTCACATGGAAGAACTTGTATAATGTCAACGGAATTTATGGGAAAAGTTATAATAGTATTTGATGGGTATGAAAAACCAAACATAACAATATGGAGCACATTGTTCGCATTACCTTGTTTAGATCTACAAAATCTTTCACCATTATTGCATGAGTTAGATTAACGGAAAACACTGGTCAACAAACTCATTGCATAAGTTATTTCACTGCATTTCAAATGATTTTAAACCAGGTTCCATGTTGACTTTCAGCCATTCTTTCTAAATTCTTTTCGAACATTTCATGAGAGTTTGTTCAATATTTTTTTTACCGTTTTCCGGAAATTTTTCGCCCGTTTTCTCATCATTTCCTTCAAAAATAATCTTTGTAAATATTAAGGTTTTAAAACCAATGGTATATTCATTTTCAGCGTAAATTTTCCTTTAATTTGATACGAAACTTGACTTATTATAGTTTATTGTAACTTTTTTTTTAAAAAAAAATTGACGTTATTTCAAGATTGCGGCTAAAAAACAAATTTTGAGCGACAGTTCGGGTTGTGATTTTTATTTTGTTCCTTAGATGCATGTTTCCTACCATTTGCAACAAGATTAGTTTGTGTTTCAATTAGCTCCACCCCTAACTCTATTTCGACAGTACTATTTTGCGTGTGTGTGTGCTAAAAGTGAAAAATTCGGACTTTTCACATTCAGGAGGAATTGCCCAATTTTCAGCGCGCTGTAGCAACTAAGCTATTAATCTGACATAAATAGTGTAATTGACTTTTATTTAGCTTGTTTAAAGTACTTTAACTTTTGTATTGACGTTTTTGTTGAGAAATTAATACTTTTCTAGCTAGAAGGGAAAAACCAAAAAAAGAGGTAAAATTTCGGGATTTTTTCAATTTTTTTTAATGTTCCCACGTCCGAATTTGTTAACAAAGTTGATATTCGGATTCAGCACCCTCGTAAACATATAAAACCGTTGAGAAAACAATTTCTGTATTTTTTTCCTGAAACACCCCCTTTTGACTACCTGGTTACTGGACTATAAAGGAGGGACAGGTTTCACGTATTGAAGGTCGACAGTTCCACATAAATGAAAAATGATCAATTTATTAGAACATATAATGAGTGGATCTTACCACCACTTTTTATGATACCACGAATCACCGGAAAACACCTATTAAATCTAGGAATAATTCTATTATTTGAAATATGCCACTTGTACGTACTTAAACCTCATCATTACAATACAACTAAACGAATATTTGAGAATATGCCGTGAAAAAATATGTTAACAAGCAGTTGACTTTAATATATTGTATTCTTAAAAATTGTTACTATTATATTATTTAAATTGGTAACCCAATATTTCTCGAAACAGAGGTCAGACATCCACTCTCTCATGGGTACTCAAAGCATTATGACAACGGATTCTACTGCAACACTCTTGCCGTCCAGGCTGCGACCTGGAAGCACAATACAACAACAATCCAATATTATTTAAAGATTTCAATGATATAACACTGTTTATATTAAAAATAAAGTAATTAAATATTCCAATGTTACATTAGTAGTTCTATACGAAGTATTTTATTTCTTAGTGAAATACTTTTAACTTGCACTATTGAAATGTTTTAAGGCAAACAAGTTTATATGTTCAGTTAAAAAAAAATACTATATTTTGAACTGCATTTTTTTTTGTTTGGTTTCTGGGAGATACTTTCTATATATCCATAATTTTGCATGCAATAAAAATACAACATTACCAATTACAAAACCAAAAAAGTCAGATAATCATTTCAATAATACCAATATCGCTGATAAATACTAAAGATTTAAGCTCAATTATTCCACGTACGCAGTTTTCTAAAAGCATTAATTACCTAGAAGCTTTTAATTAATTATTTACTGAACATTGCGAAAAGCCAGATCAGTTTTCAATACCGTAACATTGGAAATCAATCTAAAGGTCAATTAAAATTTGCTTAACTACTTTATTAGTTTAAAGATCTCAAGGGCTTAGGATTGTCAGAAAAGTGTGTGAATAAATTAAGTTGTTTGAATCAGTGTCTCTGGATTTAATATTTCGTTAACAAACATTTCCCAAACTCTCTTTAAATAGACTCAATAAGTAATTTCGTTGAAGTAGTGTGATTCATTTAACAGTGAGATTTTAGGAAAGATATTATTTACAATCATTTGAAACACTAGAGAAATAAATTCACACTTAATAAAAGAGTTTAGCGGAATGTTAAAAATAAAGCCTTTATTTCTACATCTTTTATTGCATCGTATTAAAAGTCAATGTAATTTTTAGTAAATTTAAGGTTGGAATATCTTCTTAAACGGACAGTAAAATTATTTTCATTAATATTGTATATCACATGCTGCAACAAAGTTTTCTTGTGTGTTTCTGGTGATCATCTCACCTGGCAAAAGAGCAATGCACAAAAGACAACAAACCTTTATCTCATATAATGTGTAAGTGTTATTCTGAATTTTTTAATCAAAGAAGCATTTATATATCCATTACTTTAGATAACGGAAAAAATGATCAAAATATGTGTTCTGATACTTTTGCATTAAAATATTATCTGATTCTTTATCTTACAAATTCCACAATTGTTTTTTTTTCTACTGTAAGTAGTTTTTAATTTACAAGCAGTCTTTAAAGGCAATTGTATTGTCATCAATCTTACAATGAAAACTTTGACCAAATTTTCTTAATAATGATTTTTTTTTATAATATGCTTGTACTCCGAGCAAGATATTTCATATTAAAATGCTTCGATTTAAAAAAAAATAAAATGAAGTGTATTTTAAAGAGTATGAATCAGGGCATGTGGCCAAACTTTTTATAAAAATTTTAGGAATTGCTTAATTTTTACAGACTTTTAAAAAATTAAAATATTTTTAAAAAGTCAGTCATATATTAAAACTATACATTGCAAACTATCACAATTAAATAACTATTATGATTAAAGCTTAGATTTTATATGATCACATGTCTGGCTATTTATTGTTTTCTTTTCTGCAAAATTTGTGTCAAACAACTAATTTAAAATGTCGTTACGTTATACACAGTTTTTCACACTTAAATTAATTAATTGCTAATTCATATATTTTTTATTGCAGTAGAGTATTTTTATGTGCCAGATCTTCTTACAAAGTCTCAAAAAAGAAAGAAAAAGTTGTCTAAGGTATATGGATACCTTAATTTCACAAAAGCTCCGACAGAAAAAGATTTTGCTCCCCAAAAATAATTATAATTATTTTTATTATTTAAAAAAAGCGGGGGATTTTATTTCAAGTTATTTAACCGAAATATTTTCATAAGTTTTCCGAGTCGTTGTTTAACAGTTTTCAGTTCATACACACATGATCAAACTAACACAATCTTCCAGCCAGATTTTAAGCGACACCAGACATTCAACAAGTTATGCAAATTTTGTCCGAAATACTTGAGGATAATGCAAAGGGCGAATCCCGACCTTGAAGACGTTTCCATCAGACGCTCTGCAATGATGACAACTGACTTCGAAATGAAGTTATACAAATGATTTGCATCTATAATAAGGAAACTGCAAAATTAGTCCATAGTAGGATATGTGTGATAAACCACTTTGGTAATAGGAGCGTCTCCACTATCTTCGGGTTCTATTGGACTTTCCGTGGCGGAGATAGACTTTAGGTTGACCTCATATGAGCCTGTCGACTTTATGGCTTTTGTAAGGCTGAATAACTTCAGTTTTATTGAATAGATAAAAATTTTATCCTCACGAAGGTATAACGTAGTAATGACCTCGAATAAACATTACCACCTTAATTTTTCAGGCATTTATTTTTTTTCATCAAAAACCCATGAGAAAATTATCTGTCTTTTCAGAATTGGATATGTGTGGAAGTACTTATTCCACAAAACAATTTCATTTGTTAGCATCTTAAGTAAGGATACTAGCAAAGTTGAAATAATTTTGGTGTGGAAAAAATTATTTTGGTGTTCTAAAGGGCAAAAAATAAACTAAGCCACAAAAGAAAAATCTCTTGTGAATAAAAGTTAGTTAAAGCTTTTTTGAAAGCCAAGATACTTGGTTGACATTATGCGCAACAAAAATTACTGGTTATAACCTGATAATCATTAATTACTTTATATTTTTAATATAATTAATTTAATCTTCTTTGTATTACATGGAACTCGTAAAATTATGAACTGAGCTGATGTTTAAAACTTTTTTTTGTATTCTATGAGTTTTAAAACAATGAAATAATAATTTGAAAAAGTTTTTAAGCAGTTCAAGCAAAAACTCTTATACCTTAAAATAAAAAATAAAAAAATATCAAAAATGTAATCAGTGCTCAGGGCCATCTTTTGCAAAACTTTTCTTTACATAGTAATTCCTGATACTACGTACCAAGTTAAACACAAATTTAGTTTTATGTGTAACGAAACAAATTATTTAAGTTTACAAGTTTATAAAAAGTTTTTTTTAATATATTCTGAAGATGCTCCAAACTTAAGTAATGAAACATGTGCCCTCGTTTTTTGAAGACATACCCCACAGACTCGCGTAGAGATATTAAAAATTCAATTTCTATCCAGACTTCTTTGAGTCCAAACTATCACTTCAGCACATATTCGGTGGTAAAGAGATACTTTTCACTTATCCATAAAAATTGATGCTTGGAACCGAAAACCAGCCAAATCACCGGGAGGAAAATGACGAAACCATCTAACAGCCTCCCTATTCTCCCCTTTCACCCAAAAACTTGAACGTAGTGCATAAAATATCGAATCGCAAGGCCTTGTGCTAGAAATACTAAAGTATGTTCACCACCTACATGGGCAGGCATAAAAGTAGACCAATTCAAAAGGGTTCTTGTCAAAAAACGAGAATCTAAAAGTGATTTATATGAAAAGATTCCCATTTCAATGCGGGAACGGTCTGATTTAAAAAACACCTTCCCGTAGAAATGTTTGGGATTTATAGTGTATTTTTAAACTTTGTATCAATGTGGAATGCGAAATCTGTGGTTGCAGGCTTTTGTAAGGGATTTAGTTTGTGTAATAAGTATTTAATATGAAAAATATGAAAAAAAAATTGGATATTTTTTTATAAAAAAGTGTATTCATGCGTTGTCGTAGCACAATTTTATATTTATCTTGAATAATATGAAATTGATTATTGTTTATAACAACTTTTTTAACGTACAATATCGTTCATCCACCTGTTTTGCTATATTAATATCTGAAAGTTAGTATGATATCTGAAAGTAAAAAAATGCAAACACGTATTTTTTAATTAGAGTCCCAGCAAAAAAAATCAGCAATAAAACTTCAAAAAAATCTCGAAAATGCTGATTTTTTGCTGATGAATGAAGTTTTTTTGCAGACGAGGTGATCAATGAAGGTTCCATGCTGATAGTGTGCAGTTTTTGTAAAAGTTTGTTGCTGACGAAATCATCATATTAAATTTTGAAGAATAACTGCTGCTTATGTAAAGGTTTATTGCAGCTTAGTTTTAGAAAGATATAACTTGCATAAATCAACGACCAAAATGAAGGTTTAATGCAGATATTTTGCAGTTTTTGTAAAGGTTTTTGAAAATTAAATCATTATAAATAAATTTTGCAGACTCTGCTGCTAATGAAAGGTTTATTGAACCTTAGTTTTAGAAAAATATAACTTGCGTAAATCAACGACCAAAATGAAGGTTTTATGCTGATCTGTTGCAGTTTTTGTAAAGGTTTTTTTGAAGATTAAAGCATTATATTAAATTTTGCAGAATCTGCTGCTAATGTAAGGTTTATTGCAGTTTGGTTTTAGAGAAATATAACTTGCATAAATCAAAACCAAAATGAAGGTTTTATGCTGATATTTTGCATCATGCATAAAAAATGCACTATTCCTTCATTTTAAACGCCTAATGAAATGAGCAAAAAAAACTTTAATTAAAAATGAAGGTAAAAATGCTGTAATTTTGTTCCAAAATCAGGTATTTTTCATGCATAACAAATGCTTTTAAAATGCCTTATAAAATCAGCAAAGAATCTTCCTTTAAAAATGAAGGAAAAATGCAGTTTTTTGTTCCAAATTCAGAAATTGTTGCATGCATAAAAACTGTGTATAAAATGCCGAATAAAATTAAAAAAAAAACAATCTTCATTTGAAAATGAAGGAAAAATGTTTCCTTTTGCTCTAAATTCAGGCATTTTATATAACTCATAAAAAATATCAGCAATTTTTCTGCAGTTTTCTGAAATGCAGGAAACGTGCTGATTTTTTAATGAAGGAAACATGACTGAATTTGAAACAAAAAAACTTCATCTTTCCTGCATTTTTAAATGAAGTTTTTATGCTGATTTTTAATGCAGGAAACATGCCTGAATTTGGAACAAAAAAAATTCATCTTTCATGCATTTTTAAATGAAGTTTTTATGCTGATTTTTTTTTGTGCTGGGTTAACATCTTTGTATTTTGTTACGCCAAGATTTCTATAATATGAATTTCTAATGTAGGAAATATGCAGATATTTAAGGTATTTTCATATTGCAAGAAAATTGCTCATTTTTACATATTTCTTGATACCGGAAAAATAATTATTAATGAAAAGCATTCCATCGCTAAACAGATATAAATGTCACTATAGTTGACTTTTATCTTTAAATTAGTATTTATTTCAACTAACTATAACATTTATCTAATTTTTTTTTCCTGCTAATAGGCCTAGTTGAATTATAAACTATATCCAAGAAATTTGATGATTATCATCTTGAAAAATAACATTTAACCCTATTATTATAATTATTATTAAATATTACTTTCAAAAAGTAAATTACAAATCAAACTCGTGGCAAAATTGATATTTTCTCTAAAATCTTTGTTACTTAAAGTTACAGTACGGCGAAGTTAACAAGTCAAGATAGTGTAGTGGTTAGAGTATCAGCCATGAGTACCTCAGACCCGGGTTCGATTCCCCGAAACCTCACCCATATAAAATTTCCCAATTAAAATTAGAAAAATAATAATAAATATAAATATAGTTAATTAGTAATCCTTGAAAAAGATACTGTCAGTTTTATTTTTAATTTAATTAATTTCTCATTTATTATTAATATAATTAATTATTACGTACGAATAAACACCAGTTCTTTCAGTTCACAATTTTTAAACCAGATGGCGACACTAAAAAAAATCAGCATAAAAACTTCATTTAAAATGAAGGAATCATGAAGTTTTTTTTCCGAAATCAGCATGTTTCCTGCATAAGAAATCAGCATGATTCCTGCATTTTTGTGAAATGCAGGAAACATGCTGATTTTTAATGAAGGAAAAATGCAGGAATTTGGAACAAAAAAACTTCATGTTTCCTTCAAGTTTTTATGCTGATTTTTTTTGCTGGGGTACTTTTTATAAAAAAAATTCAAATTTTTTTTTTAGTTGTTGAGTATTTTAAACAAACATTTAAATGTCCCATGAGCCCCTATACATGAGGTCTAAAGGGACAGGGGGTTGGGCTAATGGGACTTCGTAAATGTTGGCTTAGTTAAAATTTCAAAAAAACAGAAAAGAAAACAGAAAATTACCTGAAAATAAAACTTTTAAGCAAACACCGTTTACACAGTGACATTTTATTTTTTTAAATATAATTATTTCCCACTGAAGGTGAAATAGAAAAGTTAAAACTCAAACCGAAGATGCTCCTTTGGTTTTGGTTGAATCACTGGAAATTATAGTATTGCAACTCTCTAAAAATCCCCGAAAATGTATAACAAACTTGTCATTTTTAAGGGTACGTGGATTTAAAAAGACCGTCTTTATCTTCAATTAGCTTCCGCGGAGTTCATTGCTTTTTAGCCTACTTTTCTTTTTTTTTAATTCGAAGAATTAAAAAAAATAAAAAAAGTAGGTATTGACATGCGGTCGATGTCCGTCCGTCCGTCTGTCTGTCTGTCCGTCTGTCCGTACCCCCCTTCCAAAATCGGTTCTATCCATCCGATCTTAAAAATTATTTTTTTATTAGAAAGGTATAACCTCAGACACCCAACTGTCATACTTTTTGTCCGTCTGTCTGTACGATAGGACGGACATAAATCTACTATTTGTCGACGAATTTCCCATTGAAATAGCATTGAAATTCAATTTCGAGTCATTTAAATCGCTGAATTTAACTAGAAATGCTACAGACAAGTGAGATACGTCAAAAAATTCAGCGCATCGAAATGAGAATACATTGAAAATTTCATAAAATAATTCGAATTCTAAGTACTTCATTTATTTAAAAAAACAGCAAAGTTTAATGCTCATTTAAAAAGCATAAGAAGCCATTTTTATTAGAATTAAATCACCATTGCCATAGCAACAATCGCTTGAGAAACTTTAATTCTTTTAGACAATAAATTAAAATAAATTTATTTTTGAGACATCGATCAATTTAAGATGACGTCAAATATATATTTCACTACGAGTTCTTTGTATGTTGATATAAATTGTTTTCATTCTATTTAAAAGCGAGGAATATTACATATTTATTCTTTGAAATATAAATTTTTGCAAACGATTTAAGTAATAATTATTTAATTTTCGAAATAAAATAAATGAAACTAGCCGAATTCAGCAAGTAAATGTTTATTGAGGAGTAGTTTTTTGTTTTTTGTTCTACGAAAAATTAAATACTTATTTATAACTGCAAATAAAGCTGTGTTTAGTGCTGTGTTTAGTGAAAGATGCTGTGTTTAGTTAGATGTTGTGTTTAGTGAAATTTATTTTAGAATTTAAGGTGGAAAAACTATTGTTGATGTCACTTACTGTTACGAACTTAGTTTTTTCAAGATAAGAATTTTAGTAAGTATTTAAGAGTAAAAGGAAAGTAGGCTATTTTAGTTCTTTAAGAACTTCTTGTTTATTTCAGAAATCAATCCAATCAATTGTTTCTTTTCTATCAAATTTTACCAACAACAAATCATTTATCATCACCAAGATTTGTTCAGATGCAATTAATGAAATTGCCGGTTGAAAAATATTTCATCAATAAAGCTACTTGAAGCACTTATTACATACGACGAAAAAAGTTCAAAAAGTTAAAAATTAAAGTTTGCATTTCTGTGACTACTTGAATGAATGAGATATTAGAGATTATTATGACTCTTCAAGAGAAGCATATATACAAAGCTAGGTTTATTCGTTTTCAATTTGAGCGCACAGTTTCTGTCCCATTAGACCCCTCTGTGTTATTTTTTATAAATTATCCAGCACAGAACAACGTCTATTTCACCGCAGCATTTGACATAAGATATCTTAATCTATGCCTAAAATTTATGTACTTAAAATAGTCTTACACCTAAAATTATAGTAATTCATGGAAGGCATTTATTTAATACTTTAAAAGAGTATAAAAAAGTTCCTTTTATCTTACTTTTGATTCCCAAAAACAACAATTCTATTCTCTGGACTCAACACTTGCTTTTAAGGATAATATTTGGTTGTTACAATGTGAATTTTAACTGCTAAAATGTTGTAGTGTATAAATATTTGTAAAAAGGTATATTTTTCTCTCTTTTTCCTTTGGCATACACTACCCATACACTACCCTAGTCCTGAACAATCTCTTTATAATAATATTCATCTTAAAAACTATTTTAAAATACGAACATGATAACTATGGCATTCATATTCGATTTTCTTTTAGCTACCTTTGCTTTGGTAGGAAACTTTATTATACTACAAAATATTTTTGTTTTACACATAATTCCTATCCGTGCTGTATCTATGTAATTTTACACATCATCAATACTGACTTAAAGAAAACCAATTTTTGTGCTGCCAACAGAATTGTTTCCCTCATCGTATTAAAATAAAAATGTTTTTATAAAATCTTGTTATTTTATACATCAAAATAATGGATAATAATGGTTCCCAGATTTTTACTTTCGGTGTTAGTAAAGTGAATTTCCTAAAAACAATGTATTCTTGTTAAATTACATTTTGGAATGAAGGTTCCTTTTTCCAAAGTTTTCTTGAAAAATATAAATTCATTTCTCTAAGGTTTACTATATAAATATTTTAGTAAAAATATGTTATATTGTAATTCAAGAAAAAAACTAAGGCTATTTGAATTTAAATAATCAAAGAAATGTAACTTACATTGTTAATATTTGATTTTAAAATCAATAAATTAAATAGATTTTGAAAAAAAAAGAAATATTTTTACAACAGTTTCATTGGGTTTTAAAACAAAAACTCTTGAAGCAATATTTTTTGTAATGTATGATAAATAAAATTATATTCTAGATTCTATAAAAATGAAAACCATTGCTTGATAAAACAGATTAAAATGCAATAATTACTGTCGTGAGTTTTTTTTTGTAACTTTATTGCTTTTGGATTTCAAAAACTTGGCCTTCTTGCTAGCCAAAAAAAAAGTGAAATTGAAAATTGCTTTGAATATTATACTGTATTGCTCTTTATGCTCCACTAATGAACAATATTCCCAATTCCCATCGTAGATACTCCACTCGTTATCCTTTATTCGATTTCACGATGGTAATCTCTACATTATTAACATGTTTAAAATGAATTTGTAACCAAACCAAGGTTATAATTAATTCCCCTCCTTTTTGGTGATTATTATTTTTAAATCTAGTATTTAATAATTTTTTGCTTTTGATTATGCCTAAAAAAATTTCTGAGCAAAAAACTACAATTGTTAAATAATGTACAGCTAATTATTTAATATATGAGAGGAAAGGCCGAGAAAAATAAAATCATCAAATTCTTAATGTATTTAGCATATTGATTGTGAAAAACGAATATTAAACCAATAACTGAAATAGTTTCTTTGCAGCATTAATTTTCCCCTAGAACCTCTTCTTCATAACGATATATAAACTTTAGGAACAATACACAATATTTAGTTTTAATTTTAACTTGTGATCATGTTTTATATAGTGTTTTAAACGTCTGCGCAAATTCAATTAATTTGAATGAATATTCTAACAATTTGTAGATCTAGCGAAATAATAATTCAAACTAAACTAAGCTAAAATAACTGATCAAATGAATCATGTCACCCTAGTTGAAATAAAAATACACATAATTAAATATTTAACTCACTTAAACATGTTTATTAAAACTATCTAAACTTAGATTGGGGTTAAATTTCGTTAAACACATGTTTACGCTTATAACAGAACAACCTTAGCTTTTAGTACAGACAAAGAGAAATGCCTTTTAATCTACGTTTTCTACAAACCCTAAAACGCCTTTCACATAAACTGAGTTCATAATTTCCCAAGACCTAAACGTTGATGGAAACTATTTTAGAAACAATTACGGAATAGAAAGTGTTATGTTAATTGTACGTTTACCTTAATAAATTGAAATGAAAATTACTACGAGAAGACTACGGAAAAGTTTGCCTTATTAAACTACGCTGAAATTCGTTTATGAAGAGGATAGATAGTTTCAATGTTTTGTTAGAAAATATAGAGATTGTTATAATATAGTTTAAAAATTTTAATACTGTATGTTGTTCGTATCAAAAATTCAAACTGGTAACAACAGAGTCATACAATTTTTGTGGACAATATGTTTATTTTAACCTGATTTGCCATAACAGCTTGCGATACGGGGAAATAAAGTGCATGGCAGTATATTTTTAGGTGAGTTGGTTCAATTTTCAAATAGTTAAAATTTCATGATTTATTTTCCATTCTAGCTTGTTCATCACTTTATCAACCCCCTCTGACAGAACATAAGACTAGATATTTTGCCTTGCAGAAGTGAATCGCAGAGTTACCATTCATTCTTTAAGCCTGTATATCTAGTAAAATTTTATTTTTATAAAAGTATAAATAAAGCTTAAATTGATTACAACAGTTCCGATAGTTTTATAGAATTGAATTTTTTTTCCTGTTATGTTACACTTAACAGTCCTTTGTGAGAATTATGGGCTTTTGCTCCTTCTTCAGAATTCTTCTGCATTTTGTCCTTATCTTTAGCCCGTGCGTGCTATATTGTGTAAGGAATTTTTTAAGATTTTAAAGTCAGCATCAATGCACTTAGCGGTTGCAATAACATTGCTATTGAGCATGCTTAATAATGAAGAAAAGTATCACATAAGAGTGCTATTGGTTCCCAAACTATCGGTTTCCATAGGATATATTATGGGTCCCATAAAATATTTTATTACCATTAGAAAATTTTCTATAGCGTTCTCCTTGTGCCATTTATTTATTCTCTCAGGATACTTCTAAAGATTTTAGTTCAGATATAGAGTTTTTTTCGAGAGGATTTGTCCTTGGCCATATCTGACAACCATTCGTTAGATGCAATTAATTTTTTACAATATATGAGATAGGTTTTAATTTTCGTCGATATAAGAATAAATTTGAGGAAGTCTATGGAAGGATGATTCATCTTGTATTTACTACGCAGTCTCTAGTATCTACGCTTTAAGACGACTTGATGTGACGACTTATGATGACTTGACGATAGTTTGATCAGATGTCTGATTTTTTTTGTGTGTATGGGGCACAAGATATTTTGAGTGCACTCTCTTACTGAAGTACCCTCCTCTCATATAAAAAGAACGGCCAAACGCATTGTGCATTTACTCGATCAGGTTTACCTTCTTTCACAAATTCAGCTAAGAAATGGTCGGATTCAGGTCGCTTATTTTATTTGTTTTATACATATTTTAACCTCTTCAAAGGGTAGGTAGAAGTGGTCATCTGATGGTAATTATGATGTTTCTTGAAGAGATATTGTTGTCTTAAGGTCAGCATTTAGAAACTTGACAAAGTGCTCCATCTATTTTTGCAATTTTGCATTTCCCCCCGAAGACCTTTACTCTGGTTTAGTTTAGTTTGAATTATCATCTCACTAGATCTACGAGGGCTGTTGGCGATGGGCGTCGTATTTTAAAACCACAGTCAAGTGACGAGCCGACACCTGAGTACCGTCGGACCCAACACCATCGGACATTTTGGCTCCGCGGGCCGTTTTATGGCAGTTATTTTGGCGATGCCCGGACCCGAACCTAGGGACCTTCCACATGCTAG
This sequence comes from Hylyphantes graminicola, assembly GCA_023701765.1. Lineage (NCBI taxonomy): Eukaryota > Metazoa > Arthropoda > Arachnida > Araneae > Linyphiidae > Hylyphantes > Hylyphantes graminicola. Next base: position 47,029,795 of record CM043115.1, on the reverse strand, counting down.
GCGAATGCCTAACCGAATGGGCTCAACAGCCTTAACTTTACTCTGGATTTAAACTCTTTATGTCTATTATTAACTGTTCCTAACTGTTAGACTGTTAGAAAGCTTTTCATTCAAAATTTCCCTTAAGATGTCCTGCATCCTGAAGGAGCTCTTCCTGAAATAGTTTTTTCCCCATCGTGAGTCTTCTTTTCCATATTCTACCTTTTATAGGGTCTCTACTGAGTTCCAAGTCTATCGTGTTTGATGCATGGTATTCTATACTTTATTCTTTTTATCAATTGACAGTTTACACTCAAAATCAAAGTAATACTTTCTTAGAGGTTTTATACATGTCCAAAAGCAATGTCTGCAGAGGTTGTCAAGATGTTTTTATACATAAACTTTCGCCATTTTAATTTCTCATCACTAGGTATGTATATATCTACAGCTCTTGAAATGTTAATATACTTCATTTGTGAATGTGTCTTGCGTATTTTTATTTTTAATATTACAGCAATTAAATTTGTCGTCGAATTTTTTATATGTGTAAAGATAAATTCTTGCTCTCAGTTCCACTGTTATAATATTCAAAACTGTTGCATGTTTATGTGCATGTCTGCATTCGTTTATATGAATGGTTGAATCCTCATTATGTCAATTAGGGTAATACATAATAATTTAAACATTTTTTTTCTTTTTCCAGGAAGAAAAATTATAAGGTATATCGTTTAGTGTGTTAAAATAATGAATCTTAAGCTTAAAACACGCTTTCAAAATGAAAATTAGAACTGATAATCAAAATTAATAGAATATATTTTTATAGCAAAAATAAACTTTAATTTTTTTAATAACTAGGTTTTTTGTAACAAAGGGTAAGGCTTTTAAGTTATTGAATATTTAGTTCTGAATTTCGCTCTGAAAAGCATACATTTATTAAACGTCTTAGTTACTTTCATTCTTCTTACTTTATTACTTCATTACATTCTTAGATTAATAACATTTAGTAATGTGAGAAGAATTCCGTTAATTAATTGTTGTATTGATATTATCATTATTAATTGATTTATCGTACTATTTAACTATGTAAATAGAAAAACAATTTTATTTTAAAGTAAATACGTAAATCATATTTTATTAAGTTCTGTATGAAGTTATTTCTTCAAAAACATGTTCAAATATTCTAGCCGATAAGTTGATCCCATGGAAAATAAATGTTTGTTTTAAGTCATTTTCAAATATTAATAGTTTCTAAGTATTAGGATATTATTATTTAAGTAAATATTATTTTAATGGTAACCATTGACGATTGTCAAATATTCAGATGCATTAATTTAAAGATTTTATGTAAGCCTAATTTCATAAATTTATTACTTTCACCATTTTTGATTGGTAAAATAAAAGGCCTATTTATAAAAGGCATGACCAGAAAAGGCATATTAATAAAAGGCATGACCAGAAAAGGCATATTATAAATAAATATATATAACTGTATAGTTATCACTTTATCGATTTTGTTCCATACGTAATGTTTAAAGTTTTCAAAAATAGAATCTCAAAGAATATTCCTATTTAAAACTATAAAAGTCTTATCTGCATCGGTAAAGGAAGAATTTTTGACTGACTTGCCAAACTTTAGAAGCTTATTAGTTGTGTGCAAAATACGTTATTTAACTGCGATTTTTTTCTAAATTTCCGCCTGAAAAGTAATAATTAGTTATGTATAAAGTTTACCTATTTCTATATAAGAATATCATCCGCTTTGTTGTAAGCATATGGTTACAACAAAGCGGATGATATTCTTATTAAATGGTTTTTATGACATTATCACCTTATGCTTCATGTTTGTCATTTAAAAAGTAAAAATATAATATTAATAACATAATTGGGGAGGAGAAGTTGAAATATCTTGATAGGGTAATGACTAGTGTGGTCTAGGATCAGTTGAAATAAAATTAAAAAGCTCTCAAGCAATGCCGGTATCATAAGTTTAATTAACTATAAAATTCAAATAATAAAAAATAAATAAGTCTGGAAATAAGGTTAAAATGTAGAAAATTTGTATTTTAGTTTGTAATACACATAACGAAAACCAAATCTCAATCTTGGGCCTTTTTTTTCGAAAAAAAGATTTTAAAAGTTAATCAGTAAGTTATAATATTTTTATCCTAAATACGTTTAAAACCCCTTTATCCATATTTCACTTATATACAGTGAAATATAATTCTTATTCAACCATATTCAAACTTAAAATTTATAAAAACAGAAACAAATCCATCCAACAACCCCCTAGAGCAGGGGTTCCCAACCGGTGGTACGCGTACCACCAGTGGTACGTGGGAATATTTCAGGTGGTACACGTGAGTGATGTGAGCAACATGCTCTAAATAGCTACTCTACGCATGTGCAGTGAGCACACAAACATATTACTCATTGTTCTAAACTTTAACATGATATTAAGGAGAAATCTTTAATTAACTTCCGGGATCTGATTTCGCCGAGTTTGTATTATTTTTTACTTGCATGTTTTAGACCTATAGGTAATAAACAAAACTGTAAATTAATACCATTTTAATATTTTTATTTCTTTTTTATAAGAATGTCATAAATAAACAAATATCCAAACATTAAATACGAAATTTTCTCAGGAATTTTACTCAAAAAAACATTTGATCATTTCCAGAAAAGTAAATATTATACGTTTATTAAAATATTTAGGTCTGGTGGTACGCCAAAATTTCCCAAGAAGTCAAGTGGTACGCAGGTTCAAAAAGGTTGGGAACCCCTGCCCTAGAGAGTTCGATAACTGATAATTGACTCTCCAAATCGAACACCAATCCTCCTCTAAATCTTCCGATGACTTTTTTTGATCCCCTATTGTCCGGTCAAAAGTGAACTCAAAACTCAAAAAGAGTCCCGATACGATGAAACGGGGAATCGATCCCGCGCATCCCCCCTGCACTCTCAGTGGACTCCTCCAAACCAGAGAGAAGAACTCGCCAAAATCGCCGGCCGTAAACACAGCGTGAACTTCGCTGCGAACGGTCGCCGAGAGTTCGCCGCCAACCGTGCCAAGCATCGCCGCCTGCAAAACTTTTCTGCCACGCGCAGAGTTTGATCGTAGGAAAAAAACTTTTACAGGGTCAAAATTCCGTTTTGGGATTTTGAGTGTTTTTGTCCAAGTTTAGAAGAATTTTTTGTTGTTGAGATTTTTGATTGCAGGATTTGGAAATGTGGGATTTGTGTGATAGACTGTGTTCGAGAAGATGGATTATCGTCTGGGTGTTTGTGGTCTTCGGGTTTCTTGGATATGGCAGTTCCACAGGTAAGAAAGGTTTCGAACAAATTATTAGAATTGTATTGGGGATTTTTTTTGGTTAAAATATACTCTTGAGCAAAAAAATAAAAAATTGTATTTGAATTAATTTTTTTTAAAATTTGTGAACACGATATTGTAAATTTTTATTTCAAATTCATAGTTAAATATTGTTGCATATTAACAGTAAAATCATACGCTACTTTAGTTTTTAGAATTTCGGTAAACAGAACTTCAAAATTTAAATAAGTATTTTGTATATTTTCGCGATATTATATTTATCATATAATAACTGCATTGGTTCGTATACTAAACATTCTTTTATCTTTAACATAGCCCCAGTTCTTATTATAAGTAAAAAAAAATACTAATGACTTTTTCTTTAATATTACCAGTAAGTAATTTGCATACAGACATACTTTTGTGAAACATATGTGATGAAAAATCAACTACTTTCATAATGGTATGGAAATAAGTAAAATGAAAATAAAAAGCTGCATTATTAGCTTGTTTTAAATTATGGCTAAAACTGTTATACGTACTACGTACGTTTACAACGCATTATATAAAGTCATATTATCGAAAATGGAATACAATTAACTTAAACATGCATTTCACAAGAATTCCTTTCGTATCTTAATGAAGTGATTAAAAATAAACCTGAATAATTTTTATTATAATTTCTTTAATCTCAATACACTCATTAGTTATTAGATTAAATAAAAAAAACAATTCATAATAAAAGTAAACACAATTTCAGTTTTGATAAAGTTTAGTTAAATATTTTATTGAATTGAAGTAACTACAATTGATTTTGTTGAAAATTGACCATTAACTTTTACTCCTATGTGTCCAAAGATAATAAAAAAATATAATTGTTTAAAATCAATTTCCACACATAAAGTATACCCAACATTTTAACGTGAAGTTAAGATTTTGCATAAAAAATAATTTTTTAAATAAGAAAACTACAACTTTGATTAAATACAAACTTTTAACACTCTTTTATATGCATTCATATAAGTTTTAATGCATATGCTTTGCAGAAATGCAATAGATTTTGTTTTAAAGATATACCTTTAAGCAATGCGAATTACTTATGAATGCTATTTATCCCATTTCTAAAACAAAAAAAAAACTTACCAAATTCTAATCATCTGCAAATTATAATTGAAATCTGAATTAAAAAATGAAATAAAGTTACTCTGTTTAAATATTTTTTAACCTAATAAACACATAATATAACACACTTTTTAAATATATATTTTTGGAAAGACATTGGAATTGAAAAAAAAAATAAATAAAAATATTATGTTGCTTTTTACTTGAATTTGGTAAAATATAACAAGTTCAAGTTTGGTAATATAATAGTTCGAATGTTTTAACAAAGATATGATTATCAAAATATGATCATAAATATGTTATTTCAAAATTTTATTAAAAACCAATATAATTTTAAAAAATGAGTTTTCCTTAAAATGTCTTTGAACCGCCGTATTTACATTAATAATCATTTAATGATTATACAATGCAAAATAAAAATACATGAATACAACAATGAACGATTATTAATGACGATATTTTGAAGAACGATATTTTAAAAGTTTATATTTTCGTAAAAGCATGTGCACTTTCAATTACTCTGGACTTCAGAATTTTATATTCATTTATAAATTTCTAAGCAACCTAAAATATATATTTTGCAAGCAATTTATGATCAAACCGATAGCTTCCCAGAATTTTAATAGGTAACCGTATACTTATTTACGTTATTTTAATATTTTCGAAACGAAACGCAATGTATCATTATCTTATTGCTTCACGTATATAAAGGAATATAGTTGAAATACTTATGTAAGGATGCAGTTTTATAAAAATTAATGACAAGAATTTTATTTTTTAAACTGTAAGTAAACATTGAAGTGTGCTATATTTGTATATTGTTATGACTAAAAACATGTTTTTTTCTTTAAAAATACTTACATTTATTGTTAATTGAAGGATTGTCAATTAAAATATAGTTAACACATAATTTTCTGATGAAATTTTAGGTTTTTAGCGCTTCAAAAAATACACTCTACTTTAAAATACATACAAATAATCTCTCAAAGCTTTAAAATCAATTTCTTGCGACTTAAACTATTGACTTTTAGCATGGATTTAAAGCTAGCAATATTTCACTAAAACTAAAAGATCCTCTATACTTTCAATAATTTCCACATTTCCTATGCATGAACTTTTAAAACTTAAAGTGTCCCATTATACAACACATTTGCGATTAAACTATTGTTGGCTGAAAGATCACATCCTAAGATAAATTTTTGTATGGGGAAGTCAATGCATCTTTGTTCTCCAGCGGCGGCTTCCCAAAGTGACGTTCATAAAAATACACTACGGTTTGAAGACTTTCTACAAAGATAGAGTTTCATCAAAAATGCTCGAGAAAATTGAATTTTACGGAAACATCCTTCGAAACTACTTCAAAGCGAAATACTGCTTAGAGGTGTTTAGTCTTTAGATTAAATTTGAAACTCTCGGAGTTTAGGATTCGATGGATCTAGGTTGCTCTATCACCGAAATGTATAAGTTTTAAAAATTAAATTCTTATATCGGGAGTCTTTTGGTTGTTTTAAATTTTTGAGAAACTAACTTTTTTGAATATAGATGAAGCGCAAATTTTTGGGGTTCATTAAAACATGAGGTTCATAAAATTGATAACTTGCAAATTCTTCTATTATAATATGTTAATAATCATTAAGTAAATTAAGATCGCATTTTCGATTTATGTAACTTAATTTATAAGATTGAAATACAGAAAATAATTTATTATAGTATTTTGTTATAGCGATATTGAAATGGTTTTTCCTTTATAAATATTTATATTGACATATTTCAGACACCTTAAAATCGAAAAAAAGAGATTATTTGTGGAAATTATTATTATTTTTTAATTATACCGCGTTGGTATTGAACAAAAAAAATCATTAAAATCCAAAACTGTGTTTAAAATATATCAATGAACGACAAAAAAAAACTTGATTAAGATAATTATAAAAATGTGTGATTATGATTCAATTAGTATTTATGACTTATGACTTATGACTTTCTTGGTGGGGGGCAAGATCGCCAAGCACTGCGACTATAAGTCTATTGTAAATTAGTATTTAAGGTTATTGTTAGTTATTTTGCATCTTTTTAATTAGTTAAAATACTTTTTTAATATTAAATGATGATGAATATAGGAAAAGGATTTTTTGAAAGTAATGTTATAGTTTGAATGTAAACAGTTATAATGTAAAGAGTGAGTATAATGCAAATGAGTAATAAATGTAAAGAGAATATGACATAATGTCAAATTTCACCTGAACATAAATGAATAAAATACCAAGTACATCCAAGACACAAATTTATAAACATACATCAAATACCTAAAAGTCTACAATTACAAGTTTTAAGTCCTTGAAAACTTCACTTTTCTTGGGTCAAATGCTAATGCTCAAAATAACTTAGAAATACGAAGGTCAACATCATACCTCTTTCCAAACTAAGTTGTCGTGCCGATGGAAGAAGAATATAATACATAAAAAGAAATTCATTACTTAAACATTAAGTATTAATTCATATGAATATAAATGGTGATTCAGGAGTTTTTTTTGTTCTATTATCACGAATATCATGCTAAAAACTATTTTTGAGGCAAAAAAATGTCTTTCAATAGAAAGAGCTTTATATTATAAAACGACTTTCATTAAAGCAAAGTTGTAATTTTAAAACTAATTAAGCACTTTACTAGGTTTAAATTCCTTTTTTGACTGCATTAGAATAAAAAAAAAATTCTGAAAAACTCAGCTAAAGCAGCAATTTTCGCATACTTTTTTCAAACATTTTTTAATCCTACATTTTAGTATAAGTCATATTTCAAGAGGAATTTAATTATAACCTGCAAACATAAAAAAAAACATGTAGTTAAGCATATTTTTTCATTGTATGCACATTGCGATTTTTTATTAATATTATTTCCCGCTTTACAAACACAGATTATAAAGTATCTTAAGCAACGCCATATCATCATCACGCATTCCAAAAGCAGCTTAATATTCATCCCGTGTTTGTTTAACGTCGACATTATCCCCTCAAGTATTTAATTACCCCCAAATGAGCGTTAAATGCGGTGTTCATTACCACCTATACATTTATATCATTTTTATACTCCCCTCTAAGAGATAACATAGCCTGAGGTTGGTTTTTCTGCTTTTCTTTGAGAGTTAAAGTAAATTGAGAAACTTGGCGATTTGATGTGAAAATTAATCTTTTAGAGAATTCTCTGGGGGGAGTCTGTGTGTGATAGGGAATGAAAAAGACATTTTAAGTTTCGGTTTTCGTGTAAAGAAATTGATAGTTTATTTTTTGTGTAGAGAGCGAATCAATGTGGGGAAGTTCCGGATGTTTTGGTTTGTGTTCGAATAAATTACACAGAGAAAAATATAGAAAAAAATAACGAATAGAAAATATATAAATGCAAATTTAAATTTAAAACAATGGTTATGTTTTTTGGTTTAATGTTAAATACGTTTACCTTTAAGGGGAAGCGGTACCCAAAACATGATTTCTAGAAATAATAACATAAGTTCAAAATTATAGAGGTTTTATATAATGCTCACTCGAAATAAATATTTTCTAGCTATAAATACAAATAATTGCAAATAGCTTTTCATTTATTTACAAAAATTCAAAATCTTGAACTATTTTAAAACCTTACTCCCCATTCAATTTTGGGAAAAACTCCACCAAACTTTTAGAGTTTTTTAGTGCTATTTGTTTAATAACTGTGCATGGGCTTAAAAATATAAGCTACAGTTAAAAAACAACATGAATTTATACTGAAAATCACAAAAAAAATCCACAAATAATTACAAACTTAAAACAAAAACTCTATGCATAGTAAATCTTTGTCCATGCACAATTTTGTGCCCCATATGTATAAGAACACAGGTTAAAAATTTCAAAATTCTCTTAAGTAAAACTGAAAAAACTATATTTTGACCAATTTTTGGGTACCGCGTCCCTTTAAAACAGAAAAAATATATTCCTAAAATATAAAATAATAAGAAATGTACATTTTTATGATAAAATTTTTACTAAGTGTTTTTCTTCCTTTTTTTTTGAAAATAAATGAAGGTAGATATTAATTTCTTCATGTATCATTATTTCGAGTAATTTAATGCTTTGAAAGTTTACATTTACTATCCCTAATTTCGATTGGTATAAAATATAAATACTTAATACTGATTATTTATAACAAAATTCAAACACTCCATGTTGTCTTGAGAAGTCATATTGCAATGACATGGTCCCTGCTGGTCACTTGTGTCTCGTGACATCTCTTTGTCTGGAGCTAAGCCGGTAAGGCGCTTATGTTGCATGTGAAAGGTCCCCCGTTTGAGTCGGGACATTTCTAAAATAACTGAAGACCTATACACAGCCTGTGTAGCAAAAAAGTCCTACAGAAAATATAAAGCGTGGAAGCAGTATACGTTTTTATGTCCCAAAATCTTACGCGCCGCGTACGATATCACCCAATAAAAGTCGCTTTGAGGGCCTATTAATAGGACCGTTTACATGAGGCATTGAATCCATGAACTGAATAGCAAACTCTTTAATTTTTCCTCTTGGGGATTTTAACCCATGGCCGAATAGGAATTGCAGGGTTATTTGGGGAGGGGGTGCAAACCCTCCAAACATGAAGGGTTTGATGCTAAAATCATGAAGGGTTTGACGCTAAAATCATGAAGGATTTGACGTTGGATGGTTGGTAGACACATATTTTTAGGCCTGTGTGCTTGGTCAGAGACCCGCTTACAAACCTTGTGTTTCATTCATGAATTCGGCAATCCCATGTGCTTCAACCTTAATCAACTTCGTAACCTGATCATCGGTTGTCGCAAATTGATCACTGCTTTGATTGCTAAAAGGCACCATAGTTATTTCAATGTCCATGTTGGATCGTTATGTAAACCAAAACCCACGTGTATTTGTCAAGAAATAGGAGATGTCCCACGCCGCTTCACTCCTTACGTCATCAAAATCCCGATTTCCATGTAAAAGCCTTATTTTGTGAAGTGGAGTTCATTGAGGAGTTTGGGTTAGAAATCCAGCTCCACCACTTTACCCCCAAAGATACTCCGTGGATTTGATGGCTCAAGTAAACGCGCCTAATGTGTCGGCATACCCTTTCTGTGGTCCTAATTGTGACACCCGTCAGCTATATACCCCCGTGTAGCTCTAGTGCAGGTTTTATTCAACTCAACTTATATCTCCCCTGCAAATCGCCAACGAAAGAAGTTATTCAGAATATATTCTACCGGGTTCATTTGACCTTAGCCTGACAATAATATTAACTAATTAATATTGTAGGTAATATCCTTCTCATTGTTCTTTGCTATGTTATGCACTGCTTTAATATCAATTAACCTAAGAGTTCTCTTTTTCTAACTTGCAATGTGTGTTGGTAGTTGCAGATCGCTGTTATGCACACAACGTTCCATAATTATCTATGTATTAAGAGTTAAGTATTCAAATTGTATTAGGGCAATTAGACCTAAGATAATTTTATAATAAGCATCATTATAACAAATAAAAAAAATTAAGTTTTTGGAAAATAATTTTTATTGTATAATTGGTGCTATACTATTTATTTTATTAATTATTATAATTAAGTACTGATTTTTTAAAAAAAAATATATTATGTTTATATGCAACTAAAACTATAACTTAACAATTAGTTGTGCATTAAATTATTTTCAAATATCATTGTTATTTTTTTGCATTAATACCTGAATATTTTTGTAAATAATATTTTTTTTAAGAAATACTATGTATTCTTATACTATATACTTCAAATGTCAAATAAATGTTTCAGAAACTTAAGAACGGAAAAACTTGCCACATTTTATAAGCTGTTTCAAGAATGCATTCTTCTAGTTTCAGAGAAAACCATTGAGAAATTCTATGGTTTTAAAATATACAAAAGATTTGTTTTGCGAAGAAAATAGCCGCTATTTGTTCTTGTGTAGACAAAGCAAATCTCTGCGCATTCAGAAAGCAACGTTAAGTGTTTTTCGAACTTCTTTTCTCGAACGTAGACCAAGGCATATTGAAAATCAATCGATAGATTTTATTGTGAGAAACACTTGAAATATTTTTCGAATTCCTTTTATCGTACTGTACATCATTTGCTCCGATGTTTATTTTTACAAATGTGAAACACTGAAAGACCAATAAAAGTGAAGTGACTTCACGATTCTTCAATGGGGGAGAAATTTTCAAAGTCAATAAATTGCATATTTTTTAAAAGTGACATAATATTTTGTTTAATTTCTATGCAACGAATAACATATATGAACATGTAAAAGTGGTAACAGTACAAGTAGTAAATTTAAAGTTAACAGCAGGCAGTTTACTGTTCAAAAGTGTACAAAGTGGAAGGTTTCTTATTTACAAAAATATATGGAACCATAAATTGTAACCATTTTCAGAATACATTACCATAAAATATGGTACATATAGTAGCGCAAAATTGCACCAGAATCCTTTAATTTTTTAGTTTTTCCCAACTATTAAGAGAGTGAATCAACCTATTTGTGGCAAAATCATAGCTTTGATACACAGTAACAAATTAAATAAATGATCCAAATATTGAAGGTACTAAAAAGTTTTAGGATTGTCGTGTAATATGGTAGCAAAATATTTAAATGTATAGACATAGTTTAAAAGTAAAACACCATTTGGTTTAAACATTAAATGATATATAACAATCACTTGGATGTGAAACAACACCTTATGGAATCTAGTACATATCTTACAATCTATGTAATTTTCAAACTATACACTTACACTATATGTATGTGAAAGCATTTTTCTGGAATTCGTAATACATATTGTGACAATGTTTCAAACACGACCAAGGAAAGCACACGAAAATGCAACATAATTAAACTTCTTTAGATGACTTTGAGCTAAAGAATGAATGTAGAAGATTAATAGTCCTCATTTTACAATTGCCCTGACAGTTTTGAAGCAGCCAATTCACTGAGAATGAGTTCCCGGTTGCTTTCGAAACGAATTGCTTCTCATAAATGGCAGACGTCACGGCACTATTGAAGTACAGAATAAAGAATTTTCTGTGGGGTAGATCACTTTACAAAACTTTTACATATGAGTTAGATTAAAAATATATTTATTTTTGAATTGTTCGTGCTTGTTAGTTTAAGTATACTTAGTCACGATTTAACAAGGCTGATGATGGTTAAACATAGGTTCATATTAATGAAAAGTAGGTTTTCATTTATTCAATTGTTCTTTTTATTGAAAGGTATACCTTGGGCTACTACATGAAATTGATATATGTTACAAAAAGTAGAAATAAATATATATTTCTTGATGTTTCATCACCAAAACATGTTATAATTAGTGTACTTTTTTGCGTTTAAGAACTGCTTTTAGGACGAGACAATTCTTTACTTAGGTTAGGTTAGGTTTGAATTATCGTCGCACTAGAGCTACATGAGGGTTATTGATCTTTATTTAGGACAACACAAACGTACAAGACAAAACGGTAGTATTCTGTATGGTCTAGGGCAAACGATGTTAAGCAGACACATTCTTAGCAAGTACCTACAAATATGTCGCCAAGGTGAATACAAATTTTATAAACATTCTTCAAATCACTTCTGTAAAAAAAATTCAATAATTACGAGAAAGTCACTTTAGTTTTTTGAATTTCCATAACAAATATTTGGGGATAAAATAATATGGTATTTGGAGCTGTTTAATTTTTTTTATTGTTTTCCACATGTGTTCTCAAAATTAAAATTAGTTTTAATAAATCACGTAACAAAGTTATGATATAACTATATTTGATGAAAATAAGTAGTGCAGGAATACAATTAGCAATATTTTAAAAGATTCATGTAATTTTGGTTAAAGAAGTATTGGAACTATTAATACCAATATTTAATTTTAATTAGCTTGTAAACAATCAAATTAACTAAATAAGTATGATAGTAAAAAAAGGAGAAATCCAGAATATTGTTTTTCTTGGTTGTAAGAAACCAAGTTTCAGTTTTTTAAAATAAATTATGAAGTTAAGCATGTTTTGCTGTTGAAAAATGTGTGTAATGGTAAAGTCGTAAAAGAATGTAAAAAAATATGAATGTAAAAAAAATGTATAAACATATAATGATGGTGGAATATTGAAGTAAAAGCTTTTTTTCCCCATTTTATGATAATTCTTGCGTATTTTACGCTCTTATAGCCCTTATATCCCTTGCAATTGTCCAGGGTTCAAAGGAAAAAAAAGAAGACAAAAACGTTCATCGACTGGGAACCTAATAGCATTGAGAACTGCTTGGAGTTGTTGTGGCAATCAGAAATCGGTTTTCTTCCTTAGTATGGCATGTATACTGTAGGCCGAACCGATTTTTTTAATTAATATTATATAATTACTATTATGCTCTAATGTATACATAAATACTATGGGTACATACAGGGTGTTTCATAATTGACCGGAATAGGAATTGATGCAATTCCGAAATATTGAGCCGGCCCCTCCGAAAAATAGTAAAAAGCCAATTGATCACGGGTTTTGGTCGTGGTTGCATACTTGAACTAGGGCAGCACGAGAATGTGTTGACGAAGGGATGCATTTGTTTTGAGTTCGGTTTGGTTGAATCGACATATTGCCTAGTAATTTTACAATTTGCAGATTCTGTTACATCACAGTTCCTAAAACAGCTAAAAATGATTAATAACTACGAAAATGGAATTTTTGTGTTTGGATTTCGATTTAAATAATTTGGTGTGTTTCAAATTCGAGCTGGATGTTTGAAAATTGGAAGGAGCTAAACGTTTTGCGATAGAAGTGTACAGTTTGTCGAAATGTGCATGTGTTGGGACCAATTAGTTCCATAGTAGGGTAGAGACTGAACCTACGAATCGCACCATCTACCAACACGGAGACAATTTAGGGTGTCATGTGGGGATCGATGGCCGAGGGGTTTGGATCGCAGGCCATATCGCTAGCAGTCCGCGCGCTGTAAAGGGTACTACCCAATTTTTTTTTCAAAATTAAATTAAAGGGTGATATAAAGTTTAGCTTTCACATTTAGAACAAAAGAGGCAATTTTACCCATCTACTTTACTTATTGCAAATGATATATAAAAGTACTAGCTTTATAAACCCGGCGTTGCACGGGTGTACCCTTAATAACGGATATTTTTTTTATGTAAACAATTATTTTATACCAATTGATCCCTTCCCCACTGGCCAGTACTCCATCGGTAAATTATAATCGCTATTCAAGTGACACCTACGACATAAAAAGAATATTTTAATAAAATTTGGTAGCTGTACCTTCAGTAATTTTGGCTAGGCGTTGAGTGAGTCAATCAGTGAGTTAGGACTTTGCCTTTTATGTATATAAATTGAATTTAAGAAAGAAAATCCATAAAAATTGCTTATTTATAACACTTAAAATTGAACTAAAAGCTGTGCTAAATGATTTTTGTCTAAGATATATAAATAAATCTTGTGTGGAAAATGGGCTCTAAGTAACAATTTTTTGTAAAAAAACGACTTTTCCACATTTTTTATCGAAAAAATAAGAACAAATGTCAAAAAAATATTTCTATTTCCACTTTTTGTCAAATACTAATTATACTTCTGATTGAAAATCAAAATGTCGTGCTTGTAAAATAAATAAACTACAGCTTGGCAACTTGGCTCAATATGACATGAACATTTGGCTTCAACAAAACAGAACCATGACGTCAGTGTAGCGAACAGTCACCAGATTCACCTGATTGGCTGATGGGAAAAGTGTCGCGAGGAGTCGGGGAATATTTAAATCGCCTTTCTGCTGAAAGCGTGTGCTTTTCATTAATCTCCAGCTTGCTGTGAAGATATGGTTTATTCTTTAGAGGAGAGGATTTTTTTGGTGTTGGAATTTCACCGCCTAGAACACAATGTTAATGCAACAAAACGGAGTTTCAAAAAGAAGTTTAATGTTACCAAAGGACCAAAATTCGACACAATAAGGATGCTGTTTGAAAAATTTCAACGAACTGGGAACGTGAATGATGAGAGAGCTGGATTTGTCGGGAGAAGATTTTCGCAAACAACCACTGCTAATGCTCAGCTGGTGGAAACAGTAATACGAAAGCAGCCTTGTATATCCGTCCGCCGTGTTGCAACTACGGTTCAAATCAAGCCAACGTCGACGTATCGTCTCATGCGGCAGGGCTTGCACATGTTTCCATACAGAATTCAAACTCGGCAACCTCTCACCGCTGCTTCAATTAATTCACGGGAGACATTCGCTAACGATATGGTGCAAATGATTGATGTTGGTGATATAAATGTAGACAACATTTGGTTTTCGGATGAAGCCTACTTTCAGCTGGATGGCTACGTTAATAAACAGAACTGGCGCATATGGGGAACAGAAAACCCCCATGTTGCAGTTCCATCATCTCTGCATCCACCAAAAGTAATGGTTTGGGCCGCCATTTCGTCCAAAGGACTCATTGGCCCCTTTTTCAGAACCGGAACTATTACTGCCCTCCGCTACCTAGAGATTCTTCGTGAATTTGTGGCGATTCAAAATGCCTTAGATGACGCTGAAAGCACTTCGTGGTTCATGCAAGACGGTGCCCGACCCCATCGCACGGCCGACGTGTTTAATTTCTTGAGCGAACATTTCAATAACCGTGTGATTGCATTGGACTATCCCACACATACAGGAAGTGGTATGGATTGGCCTCCTCTTTCACCAGACTTGACCCCCTGTGATTTCTTTCTGTGGGGATATTTAAAAGATCAAGTGTACCGTCGCAATCCCGAAACAATTGAGGAACTAAAGCAATACATCTCTGCTGCATGTGACGCCATCCCACCAGAAATTTTCAAACAGGCGGCCGGTAATTTTGCTCTAAGACTGCGTCACGTTATTGCTGCTAATGGCGGATATGTAGAAAATATCGTAGTATGAGTAAACACATAATTTCACCCACCCTATATTTTCGTTTGTTTTCAACTTTATTTGCAAACACATGAACAAATTTTTGAAGGGTCGATTCTTTTTTAGGATCGACCCATAAAAAACAATAGCAGAACCACTACACATACATGCACCGTTAAGCCATACAAACCCTCCTTCTTTGTGCTGTTTACTATTTTTTTCCTTTTATTAATATAAATAAGCAGGTGCCCGGATGTTGTAATGGTTTGGATCGCAGACAATTACGCTAGCAGTCTGCGCGCTGTAACGGGTGCGATTCCCGCCTTCGCCCTGGGTGTACTTCCTTTCTCTGTCAGTAATAAGTCCTTCTGTGGTTGTCTTACTTGACGAAATCTTATAAGCGGGTGCCTCTGGAGCTGCTGGGTCCGGGTTCGAATCCCGTTCAGGCATGGATGTTTGTGTTTGTCGAGTATATGCGGAGTACGTGCTCGTAAAATCTGTTGGGTCCGAAAGTCCTGTGGGCGGTCATTGCGCAGTTCACCATGGGTACAGGTCAATGGAGAAAATTTCCCTACCCTTCAGGGACATGTCTAAATTGCGGAGGTGGCGACAGATGGCAACATCTGTCATAAGTGTTTGTGTGTGTCTTGTGCTGTCCTACTTGACGATGGTTTATAAGCGGGTCCTTGCGACCAAGCACACAAGCCTGAAAATATATGTCCACCAACCAACCAACCAATAAGCGGGTCTCTGATCATGCACACAAGCCGGAATATATATGTACATACCTACCCAGCATAAATATGAAAAATACAATAATTGTTATGTTTAAACTGATGGTCAACATCAAGTTTTTTTTAACAATAATGCAACAACCTATCAAAATGAACAGCATCCTATTTTTTTTTTTTTTGAAAACTAGTTGAACCTGTAATTTTTATCAGATGTAAATTCAAACAAACCAAACTAAAAGTACTACATTCTTGTGTAGCTCCAGTGCAAGATTTCATGCACGACCGAAAGGGCGGCCAATTAGTTAGCCGTTTTTCATTGGCGGGGGCCGGGTAAATATTTAGGAATTGCGTCCTATACTATTCCGGTCAATTATGGAACACCCTGTAGATGCTTCATGTAGCATGACCTCATGTAAATGCTTCCAAGTTACCCGCACTTTGGCTAAGTTTGAAATAAAAGTTAACTTACGATTGATATATATCCTACCACATATTCCTCTTTATAATAATCCTGTCTAACAAATTACGCAACCTCCATGAAAGGTTATGTTAAATTTACCACAAAAATACTTCCCAATACTTTTCAATAACACAATTGGTGGAAATTTTTTAACTACAATCCCGACGGATTTCTAGCATTGTAACATATCACAAAGATACGAGAGGTTTTGCATACAGCATACTAACATACTCTTTGTAGTCGAAATACCTTCGATTTCTGCATTTCTCGTATATTTTTACATTTGTAAAAACCCATATATTAATATTTCAAGATCATTTTTAAAAATAATTTTCAATCGTAAGTTATTAAACACTTTGTGTGAATCATTTTTATGCATTTTAAAAAAAAATTGTAAAGATAAAGTTAGAAAATTATATAAATTTTTATGCCTCAAAATAATATACAAATCCGGTATATTTAAAAAAAAATACATATTAAATTTGCAAATAATACATTGTAACAAATCCTAGAAAATATTGCAATTTGAATTACAGAAAAATTTACAAACTATTTCTTAGGTATTCCTAATACATGCTTATAAATAACCTTTATAAAATGGCTTTTTATATAGATTTACCCATGAATGACATATTGTTATCCTTTTTCTTTTATAAAAATGGAAAGAATAGAGGTTAATAATAGTACTATTAATAACATTTAAAAATCTTTGTTTGAATATTTCTTTGTTAAAAAATGTTTCAAAGAATAAATTTCATTATTTCGCTAAACCAATGTTTAAAAAAACTTTTCTATGGGAATTATAAATAATTTTATTTGGCATATTTTCAATTCAAAAGAAAAAGAGTGATTAAAGTCTTGAAAAAACAATGGTTAATCTACAAAAAAAAATCGGCTGCGTTTGGTACTTTATATTTGTAAGAATGAAAAAATAGTTTTAAAGCCACTACAAATATAAAAAAAACCTGAAATAAATAACTTTCTTTGACAAAACGTACAAGAAAAATGAAAACTAAACTAAGAATATTTATTAAAAAATGGCTTTTCTTTAGTAACGATAGTAAAAAAAAAGGCATCTTACATAAAAGTAATTTATTTTATGCGAATAACATAATTTTTATAAAATCTTATAATGTAATAAAATTTCTTTTTGATTAAGAGTTATCAAAGGTTCGTAATTTATCATCGTACATAGCTTTATCATATATAGTTGATTTTACGATTGCTATAACCACTAAGGTAGGCAGATTTTAATTCTGCAAACCGTTTGTTTTTACAGCCGCAACTGCAAACATATTTAAAATTCTCGAAATATTTGAATTTTTCAACATATTCTTCTTGGTTGACTTCCAGGTTCAATTTACAAAAAATAAAGATTAACAGTCTTCTGTTGATACGCAATTCTCAAGATAAGTACAAATACGCTTCTGTTTCACAAAAACAAATAAGTTCCAAATCCTTATCAGGTACACAAAAAACAAGAAAAACAATAATCCTACATCACATAAAACCCAACCCAGCTTCCAGTAAACTAGACATTTTGACAAACTTTATAACTTTTCGTTCTCAAGTTCATAAAACAACCACAGAAATTTACACGCTAGTAGGCATAAACACAAAATATGCGACCTCACTTAATATTCGTAGGGAGCCCCTGCTAGAAAATCAAACAACGATCGTAAAAACATTCCACATTTAACCAGATGGAATGAAATTTTTGCTTCTCGACTTTTAGAATTTGTTTTGCATCTCCCAAAAATTTAGTACGTGGTATGCGTGACAAAAGTGAAATGAAATACCATTTTGAAGTTTTGTGGCACAGATCAAACTCCCTCTTTATCCATTGGGAGGTTTACTTTCTTTGCTATTGGAGAAAAAAAAAAGAATGTACCAAATAACAATTATTGTTTGTGGATCATAGAGATTTAATCTTTTCATATTCTTTGAAGTGTTGACATTGAATGATATTAAATTAAGCAACTGAGTTCTTTATTGGAAAAAGCATATTAAAACAAAATCACTGTTAAATTAGAATAAAAACCTACAAAGATATATGTAATGTTTCTGAAAATTATGTCAAGGTATACTCCAAAAATGAGTTTTAAATGTTGACATTAGCTACATTCTAAACGTAGTTAGTTCGTTTGAAATGTAGTAACATTCTAGCCTTTCCAAAATCAAAATAAAAACTTAAATAAATCTTTATGTTAACAATATAAAAGGTTTCATGTCAGTATTATTTTCCAATATATATTTCTATGAACTTTTGATCCCCTGCTCACTTTGTTTAAAAAAAAAAAAAAAAAAGAAGAGAGACATTTTTTAGACGAAGATGCAGTGGATCTCGGAAAAACGTACACGGGTATCTATAATGTTTCTGAGAATTACGTCAATATATACTCCACAGATAAGTTTTAAGTGTTGACATTGGCTACATTTAAACGTAGTTAGTTCTTTTGAAATGTAGAAACATTCTAGTCATTCCATAATCAGAATAAATCAAAAATATGGGTTTATGCTTACAATCTAAGAGGCTTTATGTCAGTATTATTTTTCAAAATATATTTTTAAGAACTTTTTTATTTTTTTATTTTTGAATCCCCGTTCACTTTAATTTTAAAATAGATATTTATGCTACTAGTGCGAAAAGTAATGCTTTTTAAAACAAGTGGATTTTATTTTACGAGCGAGGTACGAGCGAGTGAAATAAATACACGTGTTTTAAAAAGTTTACTTTTCGCACGTGTTTCATACACTATATTTTATAATTGCGTGAAAAAAATCAAATCTCATTGGTTCAAAAATAATTCACGTGCTAATTAGACTAAAATAGACTAAGAGATGTCAAGGAAAACAACCAATGAACTCGCAGTTCGGAGCGCGTGACGCTATAAAAAACCAATAAGCGTGTTTCAACATTTTGTCAAAGAAAGCAACCAATGAACTCGCAATATTCCCATCGCGAGAAAAAAAATTCATTGGTTCAAAAATAATTCACGCGCATAATATTTTTAAATACAGCAGATCGATAAATCTTTGGATTTTATGAGTATTATCAAATCGAAATTTTACTTGAAATGGTGGCATCTTATAAAAAGAGTGCGACAAAGTCTTTTTTTCACTGCTTTTGGGTGAAAAAAAGTACTTTTTTTCACTGTTTCAAAAAGTCTAGCTTTGTGCACGCGTCTGATATTGAAATTATAATGTAAAAGTCGGCTTTTTTTTACGCAATTATAAAAAAATAATTATTTGAAGACTGATATATTTTTTAAGCCTAAGATGCAGTGGATCATAGAAAAAATCATATTGCAATTTCTTCCCGCATGGTGAAATACGAAAATCAAAAACTACGAGACAGACGACTAACTTAGTGCCGTCTCGAAAAAAAAACACGGGAAAGAAGCCTTATAAAAAGCAAGAGAGGGAATAACACATATCATACGGAAAATGTCGTTATAAAAAAAACTGTCAAGAGAAAAATATCATTGAAAAAAATAAATGAAAATTGCAAAAATCCGAGCTGTATAAAATGCATAAAATTTCAAAAAATATGTTTTATAGCAACTCGGTGTGATAAATAACGAAAATTTCGAACTTGTTTTGCTCGGGGTTCTGGTACAAGATTTAAATTCGATAAATAGTCTGTAATCTTAGATATTAAAAAAATCTTCCTTTTAAGTGATTGATAGTAACTTTCTGCATATGGAGCCTAGTGATAAGATTGTTTGTATTTACTGATGCTGCTGAATATTTTTATATTCACTCAATTATTATGGCTATTTTGCCGCTTTCCGATAGCTAGTTCATGTGCTAAAAGGTTTTTACTTAATTATTGATTTTAGTTATTTAGTTTTATTGTCATGCGGAAATATTCTTTTCTTTCTCGAAAAATGCTAATAATTGCATAACTGCTGGGTTTGGTTCCCGGTAAAGGCATGGATGTTTGTGTTTGTCAAAAAATGTTTTTATTTGTCTGTGTGATTGTGGCGTCCTTCTTTGTGTGTCTCTTGTGACTGTCTCTTCTGGCGAGCTGGGTAATGGGCTATATAGCCTACGCCCTTCCCTTTTAGAGAGCGCAATCATTGTCATTTGTCATTCTCGAAAATTGGAAGCATAAATTTATAACATTATATTTAAACTTAAAAAGCATTATTTAAAAATTTACATTTGGCGTATTAGATATGTTTTTAGTACCATGACACACTTTGTTATCTTTATTATTTATCGAGCTAAACGATTAGCTTTGTATATTGCTCGATTTGTAATTATATTTGATTCAATAACATTTACGTTTATTGTCCATGTTCTTTACCAAATATAAAAACATCTTATTGTATTTGCTATATAAAACAGGGGCCCGGGTAGTTAAGATAAATGCTATCAGTCTGCGCACTGTACCGGGTGCGGGATCGATTACCGCCCTCGCCCTGGGTGTAATTTCTCTTTTTGTGTCACTAAAAAAATCATTCTACGAAGTCTTACTTGACGAAGCTTTATTGTTCTGATGAAGCACGCAAGCCGGATATGTCTACCAACGCTACCCTGCGGAAAACACCACTATAGTCCTTTTTCTTAAAACGTCATGTTATCTTAAATTTATCCAATATATACCAGTGCATCATTTTCTGCTATGATTTTTCACGTTCATTTTATTTTAAACCCAGTGATATAATTATATATATTTTTTAATAAAATATATTTAATTGACTATTTTCCCACAAAATAAATATAAAACGCAATATGAAAATGTAATATCCCTTTATTTTAAAAAACCATGTCTAATTTTATTTTTCGTACTTAATAAGTGCTATTACAACGCCTCTCCTACTAGCGTTCAGTTTACTTCAACTTGCAGCAATACCCAAAGGCAACCATATCATTGTATTGCTCTGATGAAGGATAGATGTGCTAAGCACATTAGGGATTCTTCTGACTAACGTAAACATATCTCAAAACGAGGGTCGAAAACCCACATTACCCCCCTGGAGTTCGCTTGCGCTGAATCAATCCAAAATCCATTTATCCCGAGAGCCTTGGACAGTGCCCAGTTGCTAAGGGCCGATGCTGTATTACCCCAATGCATATTTAGCTGTTTTGACAAAATCATAAATAACAGTTTGACAAAATTAGTGTTGATTAGTTCAGATTGGAATGTTTGATTGCGAAATAAAAAAAAAGTTAGATAGATAGATATTTATGGGAAATAAGTTTTCTAGTTTGATATTTTTGTAGAGTGTTCATTACCCTTGAAGCAAATGAACTTATTGTTCCCGGTCAAACTTTTAATTCCACGTAGTCAATCCCCACTAAATTTTTAAATGGTAGCCTTTTCAGGTATATTTCTTAACCATTGACTGTAGATTTTCAATACCCCCTATTTTGAATAATATTTCTTTAAAAATTCAAAAAGTAGTGAAAAGGGGCAGACATTTAATTAAAAAAAAATTAAAAATTGTTATATACTCAAAATTAAAAATTGTTATATTTCAAGTTCGTCAATAACATGTGTATTTTTATTGTAAATTAGTTAATTTTCAGTTACAGCTATGGCATACCGATAATGTGTAAGGTGGGATAGAGCAGCTGCAACACCAATGCTTGGGGCTGTGGGCGTCCTGTTGTCAGAGTCTCGATCTACGGATCGGAAGGTCCCGCGATCATCCTGGTCGCTGAAAACACACCGAGTATATGCGGAGTACGTGCTCGTTAAATCTGTTGGATCCGAAAGTCCTGTGGGCGGCCATTGCGCAGTTTCCCATGGGTACAGGTTCCCGGGGACTATTTCCCTCCCCTTCAGGGACATGTCTAAATTGTGGAGGTGGCGCGCGATAGATGACAACACCTGCCACGTATGTGTGTGTCTGCGTGCGAGTTTGAGTTTTGTCTGTCTTACTTGACGAAGGTTTATAAGTGGGTCTCTGACAAAACACATAAGCCTGAAAATATATGTATACCAATCAACCAACCAATGCTTGACATAGATCTAAAAGATTGGCTGAGAAATTTTTGAATATTGGGCAATGTACAATGATAGTTGAGAGTGCATTGATACGTAAGTTTTAGAGAACAATCATCTATAAATATTGAAACTTTATAACATTCATTCTTAATATGTAAAAAAAAGTGTTAGAATTCATATAATCCACTCATTGGTTTGCTCAATTTCTCTCATTCCACCAAAAGTTTCCTTGATCCTCATAAACAATTATTTTAATATCCAATAATTAAATACACTTTACTATGACTGTATAGTGTATATTGTAAAACTCACTTCTACAAAAAAGGAACTAATTTAACCACTAATAAGAAATTTACTATCCAAACTAACATAATTAAACCATCATATTTTTATAATTATTTTAATTTGTTTTCTGAGTAGTTTTTAATAATACATTATTCTATTTACATGTTTTCCCCTCGTATAAACTACAGTTCTATGGTTTCGTTAGAGTACAGAATTTTTACTTTTTTAGCTAAATATAAATTTGAGTGTAATTAAGTAACGAAACACAAACTATTGTATCGCCCTGATGAAAAAATTTCAGAACATATTTAACAATTTATTTCTTAATAATTTTTAGAAAATGTTATTGATAAACATGTAATACGTTTTTTTTTATCATGGGGAATACAAATTTTGTCATTTTTAAAATAAAAGAAACTTAGACATTATTGGATATTATAAAAGTTAGTAAACATTTGTCTAGAAAAAAATAATCCAATATCTAAAGTAAAAATTTATTTTTTAAGAAAGCAGTATTTCATTAAGTACTTGGAAATTGCATAAAATCAAAAATAACTGTTAATAAGAGTTGGAATCAATTTCAAATCCTACCAAACAAAAAATTAACTATCAAATCATGTGATATTTTTTTATGATTAACTAAAAGATCCCTAAAGCTAACAAAATGTCTTTTCTTATTTTATGCTAATTTCAATTTGATTTATTTTCGCCTCAAACCATAACAAATTCTATTTCCACTCTCGGACCAACTCATATCTATGTAATCGACATTCAATTGGCTCCAATTTTAATAGAAAGGTTAGTAGACCGTGTGCTTGAAGAGCTTAGAATTTTCAATCAAGTCCCTCACAGCCTATTTGAATATTTGACCTTTGGGTAAATCGGCGGTAATCAACGGTCTAGCTACAAATAGGTTACAAAGACCAACAAAATTTATATTCTCTATGATAAAAAAACGTATTACATGTTTATCAATAACATTGACCGACAGCCGACGAAGCGATTTGATTGTCCCGTTATAGAACTACGTTAAAGAAGATTGCCCCGTTAGGTCTTTAATGGTGTTAAATCTGGGTAGATGATTCACTGCTGACTATATTGCCGATAGGTAGACTAACACAACTTTATAGAAAGGAATGTGAAGTTAATTAAAACGAAGATTTAGAATGCATGTTTAACGTAAAAGGAATGTTGAATGAGAATTAAAAGTAATATATCATTCGAGTAAATTAAATTTCAATCTTAAATGATGATTCCCATTAACCCTCGCTATAATGAATAACGTTGAAAAAAAACCTTTTTGTTAAATGTGAAATGTTTGTTAAATAATAAAATCTTGAAATTCGATAATTTTTATTTGGTTTAGACAAACAATTTCATTTTTTATAATTTTCCATCATTGATGATTATCTCAGAGTAACACAAAAAGCAATGATGCTAAAAAACTATATTCGACTGTAATACTTATACATATAAGAAAATCCCTAACAAAAATATTGCAACCCAAAAGCACTGGCCTTAACCACTTTCATCTCGTGACAAATCGTCCCTGTTGGCAGAATTGAAGCCGCTTCTTCTGGGATTCAAGTAGACAAAAATTTATATTTGAAACCTCGACAAATTCCCCAGGGGATGGTCCAAAATACCGAACACTGCCAGTTCCTGTCGGAAATCTGGTCCGAACCGGTCACACTCCACGCTGTTCCGGCTTCAGGAGATTGAAAGAACCATTTTTTCAATTCCTGCTATGACGTGACAAGCCATTTTAAATAAGCTGTCCCTTTAGGTTCTTTTTCTTGTATACGCTTTTTTATAATGCCAAAAAATTTACCAAGAAGAATGTGGGGAAAATTTAGAAGATGCGTAGGTGAATTCGGATTTTTTTGGTGTTGCTGTTGTAAAAGCACGCGGATTGCAGAATTAAAACAGTAGTAAAATATGTTGAACCTACAAAAAAAAGCTGCTTTGAGATAAAAATATAGTGTAATATACAGAAAAAATTCTATTTTTTAACAAATGATTAGTAATTGTAAGGAGAAATATCGTATATTATACATAAGAAGTATTTTTAACTAATTATCACTAATTGTAAGGAAAAATCTGCTTTTCTCTAACAAAGACGTTTTAGAGAAAAACGAAAGTCTGCCAGCCCGAAGATATTTGAACTCCGGTTTGCCTCATGACATTCGTATATGCTGACAAAAAATACTACAGATAAATAGCAGACTGGCGAAATCCAAGAATCAAGCAATGAAAATCCATGAATCATTGCGAGTTAAACGGTTTTCCAACTGAGACGGTTTGGCGCACCCAGAGTGTCAACAAATAGTTCAAAGAGTTGCATGGTTTCGGTCTAATAAGCTGTAGGTGGTTAAATATAAACAAATATTTTGAACACCATATTTTACAGAAAAATATTTAAAAAAAATTCCGTAAATATGTTTTTCTGTAACATTTACACATCTTTAGAGTGCACAATGAGGGCAGCAATTTTATATGAATACTAGCTGTTATACCCGACGTTGCACGGGTAGAGGTGAAAAAGTAATTTTATAGTCAATTTTACTATTTTTTCTTTCATTTGAGTTACATAAGATATGAAGATTACCCAGTAATTTTCCTTCCTTTTAATTACCCAGTAATTTTCCTTCCTTTTAATTACCCATCTTGGATATAGTAATAATTAATATTAATTTCAAAAATACCTTTGATAAGAAGCTCAAATTAAAGAGAATAATATTTAAGTAAAAAAATAATCAGTAAGAATTAAAAATAAGCTACTCCAGCAAACAGCAAACGATTTGCATTTTTTTTTATAAGTTTATTTGCTTTTTAATAAGCTTATGTTGCTGATACCGTTCGTTATTAAAGTACAAAATCCCGCTACTTATATTACATTAAAAAATTCAAAATTTAAAAAATGCTATAAAATTAACAGATAATGTCGTAGTAATTTTCCGAATAAAAACATTTTAGCTCATTTGGCGTGTTTGAAAAATTTGGCGAGGAAAATATCTAGCTACCATTACACCCATTCAGCTCTAGCGCAAAGACCAACCAGCTATTTAAAAAAATGCTCTTTTGCACGTTCTTTGTAATAATTTGGCGAGTTTGGCAAAGTAATTGGCGAAAGAAGGTAGACATGAAACCCTAATATGCACCTGTAGTGCAACGGTCTTCAAAAAAACAACATAATTCAGTAAAAGCTTAACTATGCTTTTAAAAAATTCATAATTAAAATCATATGTACACAATAAAATAATAGAATGGAGACTGGTAGTAACTTGACATATATTACGTAACTTGAAACATATCCAACTATTTTTTCAAATTATTAATTTTGTTTCTGAAGGCAATGAACAAATATTAAATAAATTAAACATTTTCAATTTCAATTGTTATCTAAAAAGTTTTATTTAAATTTTTCTGCCTGATGGCATCACGAAAGAGAAAAAATGATCGGATTTGAGCGAAAGTGGTGTATTTTTTCCCTTAAAACGTTCGAAAACGATAGAAGGAATGTTCCGATTCGAAAAATTCTTAGCCTATGTTTGTTCTGGAGATGAGATGAATTTTTGTGCAAAATTTCGTGACAATCTGTTGCGTGGTTCTTAAGTTTTTGCGTCCTATACAAACAGACAAACAGACAAACAGAAGTCGCTTTTTATGTATATAGATTAATCATAAAATAAACCATTTATATTGATAAGATAAATTACAATGTTTAAAAGATCTTAATCTTAAAAACATATCTTTTTATTATTGGAATATACATAAAAAAAATTAGGCAAACAAAAATAGCTTTTTATATACAAATTTTTCTTTACTTATGTTTCAAAGGCCAGTAATTTTACAGCCAGTTGTAAACCATTCATTTTTCAACATAATATTTAGTTTTATTTATATTTTTGGGACCAATGTCGTGAAAAAAGAATCATTCCATTCAGATTTTTTATTGTTTTTTGTCTAAAAACTATTTTATTATTCTTGAAAAATATAAAATAATGTACTCAGCCTATTCAAATTTTATTTTCTTTGTAAATTACCTGATTGCTTTTTACAGAACTTAGAGGTTTAGTTTAATGTGTGTTTTTAATAATATTTTGTGTGTAATGCTCCGTTTGATACTATATTTTTATTAATACCGTTTGATTAATACCGATTTATTTGACCGTAATACCGTTTTGTTTGACCGTTTTATTTATACCGTTTTACCGTTTGATACTAATTTCATTTGAAATGCTACACATAATCAGCAAAAACATAAAAAAAAATTCTTAAATGACATAACGAAATAACATTAAATCATTTATTTACAAATAATGTCCTGAAGCATTACACATATGATTTTTACTTGAATTTATTTCGAAAGATAGTAAAATGACAAGTAAAAAATACTTTTAATATTTGTATTTCTAAATTTCAGAAATTTAAAAAGTGGTATAGTTTTAAAATGCGTATTAAATAAGTAAAGTATACCAGTCATGTTTTGCTGAATATGTTAAATTAAAATGAGAGCATATTTCTTTTTCTCCCCAATTTTACGAAATATGTTTAGAGAATTTAGTTGATAAAATTATATTTACTACCATCTGATGCAAAACCCAATAGTATAGGCATTCATGCAACTAAAAGAGAGATAAATTATTATTTCGAGAAAAATACTAGTTCGGCCTTTATAAGGATGCTGTCTGCGTATGGAAGGCAGATATAAATGGTTAAATCGAGAATATTCTGGATATGGAAGTCCATTCCTGATTTAGAAATCCCCAAAGAGAGTTTTTTATTTTAGAATCTATGATGCAAGACTTTATTTTGAATATAGTTGTATTCACCGTGGTCGTAAGAAAAAAATTCGTAAAATTTTATTATGAAAAATGCAAGTTATATTTTTTTAATAAATTTATTATTTAAATCTCATTATATTTACAGTAACAATCCGTAAGATTTTTTATTTTTATGGAAACGTTTTTTTAGTATTTAATATTTTTTTAATGATGGTTTAGGGACCGAATATTATATTGATTATTTTCTAAGATTTAGAAATTGGTAAAATTCATGCATAGATTAGTTACATTTTAGATAAATTTAAGTTAGATAGATTTAAGCGTGAAAGAATGGTGATTAAAACACAATTATCGAAAATAAATTCTGACGGATGGGATATTTCAGATCCTTAGGCCAGTGGGATTAGTCACACTATAAAATTTTGATGAAAAGTCTTAATGAAAATCATATAATAGAAATTAAAAAAAATCAAGAATGACTCACTTTTAGAAGCCAATACATCTCTTAAAATTAACTTTGCATTTATTCTTTAAACCTAATAAAACCCTATATTACAACAGAATGAAAACACATCTAACGTCTCAATTGAAATTACACAAAATACTATCATCCTTTTGCTAGTAATTAATAATAGTACAACAATTTATTATAGTTAACAAGTAAGCTTTTTATTTTTATTGATTTTGCTTTTTTCTTAAAAATCTGCAATACTATGTTGTTATAGTTATATACTATGTACTATATTGACAAATCGCAAAAATATGTATCTAAACCTTCCATATGTAATTTTATGACCATTTTTTACATCGACCAATAATACAAATAAACGCTAGTAAACTATAACAAAACAATTACAAATTATATTACGTATCGCCCCCAACATCGTGTAGAAAATATACTTAATACAGAAATCGTTCTACATAAGCTTATATTCTCATTACTATAACTTTTATGTGTGCTTGCCTTGATATTTATGAATATTTATGATGCGAACAAATTTCTAGCCAACAAAGATATCTTCATAGCTATCAAACAAACATTTTAATTTTAAAATCCTTTTTTTAAAGTATACATCACCTTAATTAAACAAAATGTGAACATTAAATCATATTGTGATAAAAATCAATAAAAAGTCTTACAAAAAATATTGTCAATGAACATACCTTACAAAAATAACCCAAGTATGTATAAACCGCAAATGCGATCATAATCAAAACAATAAAAACCGCATATACACTTAAATATAATCCCCCTTCCTTCACACGTACCCAAACTCTAACCACCGTAACGGACACTGTTCCTCCTCGAGCTAGTGGTTCGGAGAAATATAAGGAAGCCTCTAAGCAGACGCATTATTATCGTTTCTTTCGGTTACTTATCGGACGCGAAGGCGCAGAAGCGTTTAATATTTATAGCCCAGGCTCCCGTTTTCTGGGGTAGGTTGGGGGTCAGTGTCTCGAGATATTGAGAATTATTTATTTAGCTAGGGGAAGAGCCTTGTCCTTTCATCTATGGTTTATTGAAAATGGCACCGAAGATAATTCTATGAGATTTATTTCGTTGAATGCTAAATGAGATTTTCTGTATATCTGGGCAGGTTTGATTTTGACTTGTATTTTATTGGTAATGATGGTTTTGTAGATTGATGATGGTTGTGGTTTTAGGTATATGCTGCATGGTTTAAAATATAGTTCAAAATATATTCGAGTGAGATATATTTCTGTGGAAAAGAGGATGAATATTTTATAAATAAAAGATGAAATGTACATTGTTTGTAAGATTCTTATGATTTCAGCAGGAGCAGACATAACTAATGAATCACAAGGACATATTTTGTTACAAGAATACATAATTTCTGTCTAGATTATATCAAAATACATCGTTTCTCTAATTTTAAATTCATATAAGCGAATTAAACATCAAGTTGTTTTTTATGTAGGTAAATAAAGTAAAGTTTGCAATTCCTTTATCGTTATTCGAAATGTTATTTAAATAAAGTATGCTCACATAAATCGGGATATATTGAAATCGTGAATCGGAATATATCGAAATATCATAAAAAAATCTTTTTTTTTAAAATTTACTTTCAATTGGAAATTTATTTCATTTAATAATTTCAAAAACATTAAAACTAAAGGTAACACAGTTTTGCTTTAAAATGTACATACTTATTGAAAAATCAATTCCATTTTAAATTTAAATTAAAATTCATATTCCAAGTAATACATTAAAAGGCAAAAAAAACCAACTTCAAGTCTATTGATTGATATTAATCAATGCAATTGGACTAGGACATTCTCTATTAATCTACTAGCAGGCCACTTCCAGAAAGACATTTACCCAGTTTACATATTTGTGTGATACTTAGCTCCACCGGACGCAACAATTAATAAACTGAATGCTCCAATTGTGAACAATCGACAATTTATGTCCATTAATTATAAGGAAGTGATTGCATTTGGAACAACCAATTGTGTATGGAGGATATCCGACGGTAAATATATCTAACCTTTTACATGGCACTGCAGCCGTGTTGGATAAATATTGATATTATTTAATGTATTTAAGCGTAGATTAGAAAATAGTATCTGTATCGTGTTGATAGTTTTCATTAATATAGGGTTTGTGTGAATAAACTTGCGAGTGGATGTGTTGTGGTTTTGGAAAATTAATAATACCGAGAGTTACAATAGCATTTAAATAGTAAATAGCATTACATTTATGTGTTATAAATATAATTACATTTGAAATGCATGTTAACTTTTAAAAAATAGATGTTACAATATGTTTTAGAGACATTATTTAGTTAATGCTTTAAATATTGTTATTTACTGTGCATATTAGTAAAACTGTAGTTATAGCAGCGACTATTTTATTACGGGTTATTTTCAAATCCTTATAAATTTTAAAATACTATATTTATTTTAAAGCAGGTTTACAATTCCAATTAGTATTTTTATTCGAAAATGTTAAATTTTTTCATAAATTTATTTATAATTAGAAGCTAGAAATTATATTTGTAACAAGAAGAACCACAAACATAAAATTGAACACATTTATTTTGAAATGAAGTACTTTATTTTTCTCAAACATGATTGTGTCTATCATAAAACTGCAAACGGTTTACATCAAACACATGTAAAACTCCATAAACCTTATCTAATATTAATATATATGTCGGATTCCCTTTACTTGGATCAGATCTTCTATCTTTCCAATCTTGAACGAAGTTGTTTCTAGCCCTTCACAAGAAGAAATATTTTAATTTCAATTTCATGAATTATGTAAGGAGTGTTTAAGAATCAAAGAATCATGTTTTAACAATTTCAATAGCTAAACACAGAATAGAAATTTCAAAAACTTGAAGAAAAAAAAACGTACGTGAATTGATAAACAAAATACAATTTTAACAAAATGTAATGTTTTCCCCAAAACACAACTGATATTCGCAAAAAAATCATGACAAAATAGACTTCGTTTCAAAATACACACCCATTTCAAAATACCGAGACAAAACCTGTCACCTCGTAATTTCCAGAACTACATATACTAAAAAAATTAATAAATTTAATGATTTTAATAATTTTTAAAATTTTAAGCAGTATGCGAACATTTCGTGAATCACGCTGCATTACCGTCTGACTCTTTCACTTAATTTCTCCACACAAGACAAAATATCAACAGAACCGTTTTCAACAACATTGAAGTTTCAGTAAGGCTTTGCTTACTTGGTATTTAAACGAATTTAAACCAAAAAATCAAGTTGCAAGTAAAAAAAAATATAGCACAGCAAACAATCTTATTTTAAGAGTGAAATAGAAACAGCGTATTATATTACAATAATAACATAAATGAAATTTGGAACGTTACATCATCTGAAAACCCCCCAATGAATAATAAAATTACCAGTCAAAAAATATATTTTCTATTTATTACATTGAAAACAAGTTAGCACTACAGCCAATAATATTATCCCTCAGAGCGTCAACTGCAATAAATATCTGTTTGAATCACTCCATCACATTTCCATTACTCTCGTAATTCTCAAACGAAGGTGTTACGATGGCGTGATAGAAAGGTATGAATTCCCCAGCATGTATTATGCAGAAGATGTTTCACATTAATTAATGGGGATGCCGGGAAAGTGTCGTGCCACCTCCCAGCATCCTCGCATGTCCGCTCAATGGGATGCTTTGTAATCCAGAGGACAATGTCCAAAGAGACGGACCAAGAGAATTCCCAAGGTCCAACTGTAGAAAGTTATTAAGCCCCTGGTATTAATCATGATTCTTCATGATTTATTTTACTTTGCCTTGAGGGATGGTTATAATTATTATCTCAGTAATTATGTTTAGTTAGGAAATGCAGTTGGGACTCTAAATATAATTTAACTTTTTAGAATATTGCATGTAATATTTTAGATGGAGTTTATTTCATAAACGTATGCTTTCATTTTAAGTGTATATATTATATGTTTATTTGGGGAATTTTTAATTCTTTAAAAACAATAATATTTAAGTAAAGTTTTTTTTTATACGGTTTGAGTTATAATGATTATTAAATGTTTTTTGTATTTATAAATCAATTCGACATTATTTTCTCGTTCCAGATTAGTTAGTTTTTCCAGCTTTCATTTCTGCATTTTCTGCGATCAAAACTCCGATTAGTGCTGTGTTAACTTGATATCTGGATTCCCCATTCAAAATTCAATAAGCAATTGTTTTGTGCATTTCAGCCTTTCTGTTTCCATTCAAGACCTGAAATATGTCCATCAATAAATGCAAATTTAAATCTAAAATCAAAGTTGTTGATGTTAGAAATTCCAATTCCTAAGTAATATAACGAAAATACATCGGAAGTAGCTTT
Source organism: Hylyphantes graminicola (assembly GCA_023701765.1). Lineage (NCBI taxonomy): Eukaryota > Metazoa > Arthropoda > Arachnida > Araneae > Linyphiidae > Hylyphantes > Hylyphantes graminicola. The sequence goes on along the minus strand of CM043115.1, from coordinate 46,997,394 downwards.
CAGTTTTGGAACTTATAATTGAGTTGGCTTGAATTTAACGAATACTTCAAAAGCAATTAATCAAGAAAGCAATTTACAAGTTACATTAAGTTAATTCCCGGATTGTAAAGCTTAAAAATATCCTTGAAAGTTTATATTAAACTATTCATTAAGTTAGACTGTTATGATAGATTGCTTTAAAAGATATTTGATAGATTGAAGTTTAAGAACATATATTTATTACAGTAGGACATTGTGCGTAATTATTTTCATAAATCTTTCGATAGTGTTTACGAATAGTTATAACCATCGAGAAAACAAATTTAATAAATTCCAAAATAAATGCCTAAATCCCCAAAATTATTTATAAACAGCATTATGCTAATCTTCACATCAGAACCTCATCAGTATATAATTAGGACCCAAACAATCATTTTCTTTAGAGAAAAACTCAAATTCAAACAAAAGACATTAAGTCACCTCAAGATATAAGGTACTTACTATTCAATTTAAGAGGAACATCTTTTTAATCACTCTAAAAGGTAGTGTTCCATTAATTCACGTTGATTTCAAGCCATGTTAATCAACGACTTGTATGAAGAAGACCTGTTATCTAATGGCAAGTGAAAAAGTTATGCGTCCGCGGGCGTTTAGATGAATTCCTGAATGTATCAGAAATTCTGTTAGATTTGTTAACATGCAGCTGCAATGTGCGCCTCAGTTTTGCTTCAAACATTACTGTTATCGTACGTGTGTCTCATACTTCAGGAAAACAGTCGAATGGTCCAATGTGCGCTGATACCATCGTTTTCTGAGCTTAAGGGGGAATGGGCGTGCAGGACCGGGGGTCTCCAAACTCAAGTGCCTCAATGTTAATCCAATGGGAAAAAACTATTTTCTTTGCCACATTTCTCCGGCTGTATTGAATATTTTTACAAGCGGATTTTCGTATGTGATAAATGTAGCTAACTTACAGGTCCCGACAATCCCACTTTTTGAAATTAGTACGAATATTTTTTTTAATATTCAATAAATTATTTTACACAAAATATTTGAAGCAATTTCAAAAAGTGGGAAGATAGAGACCTGTAAGTCAGCTACATTTATCACATAAAAAAATCCGCTTGTAAAAATATTCAATACAGCCGGAGAAATGTGGCAAAGAAAATAATTTTTCCCCATTGGATTAACATTGAGGCACTTGAGTTTGGAGATCCCCGGTAATGCACGCCCATTCCCCCTTAACCAATGGAACTTTGAGCGACATTGTACGCTGACACCATCGAGGTTTAGTGATCTAAACATTTTACCAAAAATGTCCCAGTATATTAGAATTTGTGTACGAAACAGAAAAAAACCCAATTAAAAAGCTTTTTTTATTGCCGAAAATATATTTAATACGTTGAATGACTTAAAAAAATATTGTTAAACTTTAATTCAAAAACATATACAATTCAAAACAATTTAATACTTATGTCATTTTTTTTTGGTGCGATGACAATTTTATTTCGACCTATAAGCACACGGCATATAATTGCCCGAAGTCATGTGACTAAGGAAATATAATTGGGTCCTACTTACGTTTATAACTGCCCTATCGATAGGGGAGACCAGAGCTTTCCTTCTTTTTTTTTCAGTATATTTTTTTAAAATTTTATTTTGAAGATAATAAGACATCATAGCATTCCTCACGTGGTTATTTTTAAACTAGCACAACTAATTTTCTAAAAATTGAGCGAGTGGTTAACTTCATGCATGTTGAGCGGGAAAAACTTGCCTCGGATACGATACATTTTCTCAGACGGTTAAAAACGGATGTGGCAAATTTTCCTACTATTCTTGAAAAGATTTAACACAGATAAAACACATTTTCTTGTTTTTTATGTAAATTTTATTGTAAACTAAAATAGCCCAAAAGATATATCCCAAATATAGATAAAATTAAAAAAAAACAGTTAATCATTCCAAATTGTTATATAAAGATCATTATAATCTATATTGCTTAGAGATCAAGTAACTTGTCTATTATCTACTTTTGTATAACGATATTTTGGTGCTCTTTACTAGGGGTTGTCTAAATGCATGCGTTGAACTTTGGTGAGATTGCTTCACCTTTATCTTAGAAAGCGAACTGACTTCAAAGCTAGTGCAGCATGAAATTTTAATAATTTACAGTATAATTATTCACGATCTATTGGGAATATTTAAGTTTTTGGATGCTTTTACGCTACCAAATCTATTCTCGGCATTTTTAGAGCAACGTACACTCTTAAAACAAAAGAGTGAAATCCACTCCAGTTGGAGAAGTGCATTTTCGACACCGTAAAGGCATGCATATTTACTCAGACTGAGTTAAAATCACTCGTTTGGAGTGATCCTGTCGGAGGTTAAACACACAAAGGATCCACTCCAAAAGGAGAAGTGCATTTTCCAGTCTGGAGGAGTGAAATCCACTCAGACTGAGTTAAATTAGGAGTGTTTGTTTTAAGAGTGCATATCGCTTCAGAATAGTGAGATTTCTGTCAGTTTCCATTGTTATTACTTTATAAACTGTTTTTAATAGGAAAAAACTTTTTACATTAAAAAATTACATATGCCATAATTATGAACAATAATTACATTTATGGAATATTATAAAAGTTGTAGCACATGTATACAAGGCATTGAGGAAATTTTGGAAAACCTGTACCGTCACTATATTTGTACTTTTTTGCTACCTTGACGATTAGAGGTTTAAGTTATTGTTTAAACAAATACATATTTAAGAAGAGAGAGATAAGAACGACTTTTTATTGTACCCAATGATGAAACTGTAAGTTTAATGAAAATACGTTGAATTTTGTTTTGAATGTCAGCCTAAGAAATTACTCAAAGTTGAAGAAATCAATGAAGCAAATCTAACGAAATTATTACAGCACCAAATGAACAAAGATTCTTGTGAGTGGCATAGGCCGTGTTGCTTCTTTAACCAAACACGCAGTTGCCCCCTTTCAACAGTTTTTTTTCCAAGAACTGGTGCGGAAAACTAGCTCCCCGCTCTCCTAAACTTATTTAAGGCCTTTTACAGTAGTAAGAAAGACTCTGCGAAAACATAAACACTACATTGAGGTTTGGTTCTGGTCCTAAATCTGGATAACACTCCAATGCGCAAAACCCACGCTACTTGGTAAATAATATTTGGCACTATTCACGTCTAAAAACAGCTATTCAGACTATAACTATCCCATGAATTTCATGCTAATCAGTTAATAAGTCTAAAAACATGCACCGAACCCACGTGACTTCGATGACGCACACATTTGGGCTCGACACTACTCAGTCTATCACTATCCTAGGTCTTTCCTGTTAATCAGCTCTACTGTCATTACAGGGACGGTCCCAAAAACAGAAACACTCATTAGCGATGAGGTGCTGGTCTTTAAGGAGACGCATTAGCCCCATCCAGGAAAGCAGTTAGTAGGAAGTCTCAGCATCCGCAAAGGCGCCGAAACTGAATTTACCGCGTAATCATTTCTGACCCGTAATTTGTTGTATGGGCTCCTTTCGGGGTGGTGAGTTAGATGGTGGGTATATATTAGTATTTAGTGCTGTTAAACGGGTGTTTAGGATGATTTTATTAGTTTAGCTTTCGGTTATTTTCAAAATATTAGCGTGTGGGTTGATTACCATTGATTACAATTTGGGTTATAGTTTTTGTTTTTTGAAAGAATAGGGGAAAATTCATTATAATTTAGACTAAAGAGAACTAAGTTTATTTGTATAAATAATTTAGTTTTTAGATTCAAAAGACTTATTCCTTAATCATCATCGCATTCCTGCTACTAATTTATTATTTTCTTAATATGTATAAACATCAAAACTATTTGTAATTTTTAAATATCAAAACTATTTTTATTGTAGAAACGCAAAAATTACCGTTTTTTTAAGTAAAAAAAACACACACCTATAAATCATCTAAAACTTATAATTTGTTGTATAAAATGAGTAAGCAAATTAAAGTAATACAAAAGTGACAACAATGTAGTTTAGTTAATATTAATAAATTGTAATAATATCTCAAAATTCAAGAATTTTCTTTACGTTAAAAATTGCTTAGATCCCAAAAATCTCTAAATGTAATCCTACACTAATAAAACTAATTATATTTTCTGAAAAGAATGCAAATAAAACTATTATTCCGATGAATTCAACCTAATCTCGAATTGAAAATGAAAAAAAGATTCATTTTAAATAAGAATAGTTTGAAATAAATCACTGAAATGTAAAGAAAATACCTTTGTTAGAATAAAGAACAAAAGGTGTAACATAAGAAAGAATTGTGTTTTGTAGTTAATTAAAGATGAAACATTGAATTGAAAATGACAATAGCTATAATTCATAAAAGTATAATAATAGAAACTTATTTGTAGCCGAGAATTCATCAACTTGGATTTTATATAATGTTAATTTTTAAGTAAATGAACGAGTTATAATGAAGTTTTTAGTTCAAGTTTAAATAATAACTCCGATAGTAATGTTTTATATTTACTAAAAGTAACACATAATTGTCATATCAATATTTAATCAATTAAGAATACAAAGCATTTAAGTTTTAAAAAAATATGAATTCAAACATTCCTTAACAAAGTAATTTTAAGTGGTTTTGTAATTAATATTTAAAAGTCAAAATTTTACTTTTGAATGCAGTCTCAAAAAAAAAAATTGTGCTGTAACATATAACTATTTTAACGATTGCATTAATTAAGGCGTTAATTATTAAGGTTTAAATAAATATAATTTGATACTTATAAATTATATTATTCTTTTGAATTATGGTATAGTTAAATTTGTTTGCAAAGTCCTTTGTTAATATAATTTATTTTTTGATAAACATACTTTAGTTAAATGAAAGCCTAATTTAGTTTAAGTTGTAACAAACTATACATAAAAAAATGCTTTTTACATAATTTATTGCGTCGAAAGCTAATAAATGCGAAAACCGTTTTGAAGAAAGTTATACTTATGATGGATTATTTATTTTAAAGTTTAAACATGTAATCGGAAACTGGTACAAAAGCAATTAGTCAAAAAAATCCAAACGATACTGAGTAAAGCAAATTAAGAATTTTACCTAGCGGGTGCAATACTCAATATGTGATTAAAATGGATATATGCATCACCGTCTGAAAATTTCAAAAGATGATTAAAATTGTTGAAGTTTTCTTTTCTTCTTGAATTTCTGCATCACATTAACTGTGTAGAAATTGCATAAAATGTCATTCAAATATTTTCTTAGCTATTTGAAGATGCTGCAAAAGCAGAAAAAGTTTATGTTTAAAGTTTAATTACATTAATCCTGCACAAGCTTTACTGACAAATGACGAAAAATCCTCATCCGTTACCACTGGTTTATTGATGATATTAACAATAATCCTTGCCAAGTAGCTAGTACAACTAGAAAAGTTCTGTAAAAAACCAACACAAGTTTGCTAATTTAAAACTTACACCTGGAAAATAATTGGCTGTTTCTTGCAAAATTATTTTAACGATTCCTTTTGATCACGGGTCAGTAGCATCAGAATTGGACAAGACCAAGGCACTGATGATATACTTCTAAACTTTTTTTTTAACTGAACCACCATTTAAAACTTAACGTTGTCGACAATTGCTGAAAGGCATGGTAAATATATACTTGGAATTATAAAAAACAAGATATACAAGAAAATAACCTAGAGGGACAACTCATTTAAATTGCATGTCACTTCATAGCAGGAATTGAAAAAAAAAAATTCTTTCTCTTCCTTAAGCCGGAACAGTGTGAAGTGTGACCAGTTCGGACCAGATGAACTGACGGTGTTCGGTATTGTCACCTGAGGCATTTTGTGGAGGTTTCAAATATAAATTTTTGTCTACTTGAAGCTCAGACGAAGCAGCTTCAATTCTGCCAACAGGGACGATTTGTCACGAGATAAAAGTGGTTAAGGCTAGCGCTTTTGGGTCTGCAATTTATTTTTAAAGAATTTTTTCTATGTATAAGTACTACAGTCGAATACATTTTTATGTAACACTATTGGTTTTTTTGTGTGTTACTCAAAGATCGCTATTAGTTCATTAGAAAAATGAGATGGTATCTTGCAAATATATAATCATCAAATAACATAAATTTATTTCACTCTAAAGTGAAAAACAAAATATTGGCCTACACAAAAAAAAAATCTTTTAAAAACAACATTCATGTGATATTCAAATAACTCTATTGGTTAAGGTTAAGATAAATTTGTATGCATTCAGTGAAACATTTAATATTTACAGTTCAATCCTTATTCAAAATCATTTTTAGACTTATTATGTTTATTATAAAAAAAATATTTATGATAATTTCTTAAATGTTTGATTATTCTTTAGTTACAAATTATTCTACATCCAAATAATAATTAAGAAATTTCAAGGTTTAAACATTATTCAACATTACACTTTGTAACACCGATTTATGGAGTTTTTAGGAATAGAAATTCAACTTACTCGAGTAATAGATTATGTAAAGGAAGTAATTCCCCTTTTGAAACTTCTCTTCCATTCAACACGTATTCTAAATCCCCCAATTTAATTAACTTTAGATTCCTTTACTTCTCTCTGTAAAGTTGTGTTAGTCTACCTATCGGCGCAACATAGTCAGCAGTGAATCATCTGCCCAGATTTAACACCATCAAAGACCAAGTGCTCTAACGGGGCGATCAAATCACTTTGTCGGTCGTCGGTCTTTGTAAGCTATTTGTAATTAGACCGTCGATTACAGTCGATTTGCCCAAAGGTCAAACATTCAAATCGGTTGTGAGGGACTTGATTGGAAATTCTACGCTCTGCAAACGCTCGCTCTACTAAAATTTCAATTAACATCAGAGCCAATTGAATGTCGGTTATATAGCTATGCAACGGTCCGAGTTAAGTGAGTAGATTGAATTGATTTTTTTATAGTTTAGAGTCGAAAATAAACCAATTTTGAAAAGCATAAAATGAGAAAAGTAATTTGGAGAGCGGTCGTGAACTTTTTCTTAATCATAAAAATTTTCAGTTCAAATGATATGGTAGTTTATTTTTTGTTTGGTAGGATTTGATATTGAAAACTGATTCCAACTCTTTATTAAGAGTTATTCTTGATGTTTCAATCGATATCAAAGTGCTTTAAGATGTACTCATTTCCTGAAAAAGTAAAACAAACTTTAAAAATATTATACCAGTATCATTTGTAAGAAAACATTTAATTAGTTTGTTTTATAATATTCAATAATGCGTAAGTTATTGTTATTCTAAAAAGTACAATATGTATTACCTACACTCTTAAAACAAACAAGTGAATTTAACTCAGTCTGAGTTAATTTTCACTCTTTTCTGTGTCGAAAATGCACTTATACTATTGAGTGGAATTCACTCTTTTGTTGTAAGAGTGTATGACAAACGAAACATATATTTCATGTTAATCAATAAAAATACATAACGTAATTAAAGAGTTTATCGTTGAATACGCTTTAGACAACTATGTAGTTCGAACAATTACAAATTTCAAGTTTTCTTACTTAGTTATAAACACACCTTTGTACATCTTATGATTAAATCTTTAATAAGAATACAAAACATAGAAATATTGTATGTGCTAGGGTAAGAGGTAAATATGTGATAAAATATATACATATTTTAAGCATTAAGCGCAAAAATTATCAGTGAACTTTATTCATTTATAATTATTATATTTAGTTAAAATAGTTAATTGCATAACTGGGGTAAAACATGTTCATTTTTGTAGAATATATTTTCTTCAATTTTACTTTCCTAGTTAAGTGAATATAACTATTTGACATGAAACTAATTATTTATTAAAATTGAACACATCAAAGGGTGAAATATATGAATTCCAATACAATTTACTTTTAGATATATATAAATATTTTACAGTTTTTATTTATATAAGCTACGTGTGCTATATACCTTTTACTTATACCTATACCTTCCTCAATGTGAATCAATTCTCTATCAATCCTTTAGATCCATGTCAAGCTTTGGTGTTGCAGCTGCGTTATCCCACATTACACTGCATCGGTATGACATAAATGCAACTGAAATGACACTTATTTTTTAATTAATTGCAAAAAAATAATTTTAATCCAAGACCTTAATAAATAAAAAAAATATTAATTTCCGGAAGTGTCTGAACCATTTGAATAACTTTGCAATTTTTAGAAAGCAATTATTACATAGACATTGATATTAATATTTAACAGTCAAAGGCTAATAACAGTTCCTGAAAAGGCGCTAATCTAGAAGAAGTGCGGCTTCACTATATCGAGATAAAAATACATTCAATATTAGGAATTATGCGAGATTATTTTTCGACCGGAATATTTAGGGAAATCATATCCATTAACAGTTTGACAGTGAATAAGGCACAATAAGTTAAGTCGCTTTCCGAGTCATTTTGTTAAGTCAAAACTGTACAAAAAGTTGATATGGAAAATTGATTTCCAAAATATACAGTGTCTCGAGAAATTAAGGATAATTTTTTTTACTTGATAAATCCAAATTGTAACAGAAATTGCATATTCTTTAGACAACTAAAGTTTTTTTTTTTTTAAATTGAAATGTAACAAAATGTTACATCACGTTATAAGTAAAAAATTACAAGAAAATATTAAAAACAAAGACTTTCTCAATTATTTAAAATAACACAGGTAGATTTTTTTTATCAAAAATATTTGAGGATACCATAATGAATTTCGTGTTTAAAGACTACCTTTTTTTGGCGTGCATACATTTTAACTTTCTTTCTCGGCTGTTAGTGTTGTTTCTGATTTATGTTGCGCTAATTTAAATACATTTTATAATTGTAAAAGGCTCCTTGTTGAGAGACTATCATTGCTGTAAAAATGTGCATTATAAGGCTGATGTAAGAATATTCATCATAAGGTTGTTTAACAATATAAAATATTATTGTAAAATAGCTAAATTGTCGATAGAATCCACTCATGTGACCAGAAAGTCATTGGAACATTTAAGAGTGAAATATCAATTGAAACTAAAATTGGAATAGGAATTTAAGATATTTTGAGTGATGTAGCCAAAAGGTAAAATCTGAAATCTATTCGGGTTAATCTTAAAGTAAGTATTTAAACTTGAGGCGGAAACCTCTCGAAACATTTATACAGAAGTATGTGTAATGAACCTGTTAGAAATGTGATAATGCAAGATAGGTTTGTGAGGCTAACTATAATTATCGGTAAAAGAGCTTAACATTCTGAGAAGAAAACATTTAAAACAAGTAGTTACAAGAAGAATGTGGTAAAATATTGTAGCGAAGTAAGACTTGAACCGATAGAAATCCATAGCTCAGTGGTAAAGAACGATACCGCAAACCAGAAGATTGTGGGATCAATCCCAGGCATGGCTTATAAATTTATAATTTCATTATGTCTTAATTTGAATTGTTTCTCTTTATTTCTCTATTTATGTAAATTAGTTAATTTCTAGAACCTTCTAGGCCAGAAGGTTCTACCGCTCTATATAAAGGAATGTAATCATCCAGTTGGGTTATTAAAAAGTCTCGAGCTGAGATATAGCTGACTTGTCGTTTCTTGTATACAACTAATTACACCAGTTACCGTATTTCCCCCCTCGTCTACGCGACAGTTTGGTGGAAGCGCTGGGTACGTAAGCCTCTACTACGGCAGAGCTACGCCGAAGCCTTCGGCTACAAGGATTATCCCCCGAATTCGGACCGCTACCGAACCCGACAAGGATTTCGAAAAAGATGGCTGCTAAAGATGAACAGAAGCCAACAGAGAAAGAAGAACAATCATCTACAAGTTGGAATCCAAATACAGTTCCTATCCTGACATACCAGCTGCCCAGGAACCCCGTTCTCTTCTCTGGACATGACCAACAAGACGCTTCAGCTTGGCTGAAAGACTTTGAGCGTATTGCCTCTTTTAACCACTGGGATGAACAGATGCGCCTAGCAAATGTTGTGTTTTACCTTGCCGACACCGCCCGCCAGTGGTTTGATAACAATGAAAACCGCTTTACTAACTGGAAGGCTTTTTGCGATAATCTTAACAACACCTTCAGTCGGAGTGATGAAGCCAAACGTCACGCCGAAAGACTCTTACAAACCAGAGCGCAGCAAGTTGGCGAAACATCCGAGGCCTACATTCAGGACGTACTTGCATTGTGCCGAAAAGTTGATAGCTCGATGTCGGAAGAAGGAAAAATATCCCATTTAATGAAAGGGATAAGTGAAGATCTGTACCAGATACTGCTGGTTAAGGAGTACGATTCAGCAGAAGCATTGGTAAAGAAATGCCGTCAAATTGAAAGCTTGCGACGAGGACGCATCGCCAAACCAAGGTACCAAAGACTGTCAAACATCGCCACCCTTAGTTCCGGAGCTGTTGAAGACTTCAACGACATTAAATCCATTGTTCGCCAAATCGTCCGAGAAGAAATTCAAAAAGTCCTGCCTGAAATTCATCATAATCAATATTGCGATCCCGATACCAATATTGACGTTGCTTCCTTAGTGCGGGAAGAAGTTATGGAAGCCTTGGCACCATTCACAGTGACGTCTCGAAGAAAGAGCGCTGCTATACCCCCAAGACGCTCACCTTCTAGCAGGCCCCAGACAAGAAGACCAACAAGAATGGAAGTCGTACCGCCTAGAAAGACAGACGTATGGAGAACTAATGATAACGTTCCTCTTTGCTACCATTGCGGACGCCCGGGACACGTTTTGAGGTATTGCCGAGAAAGACGTCAAGTGTTTTCTACTGCAAGAGCTGCACGCACACCACATAATAGACAAGACTTTGATACAGAATCCATTCACAGTTACGACGACAATTCCTATCCTGCACCATCCTATTACAGAAGCAGTTCCCCGTATCCTCGCCGTCCGTCCAATCGCAGACAGTCACAATCGCCAGTACGCCGTCCCAGCCGTTCTCCACGCCGATCCGATGAGGAAAACTAAGCCAGGCGACCTGTGCAGGAGGTGAGGCCGCTTTCGACGAAAACCCTCCAATGTATGTTAAGAGTAAACTGAAAAAGAATATTATATTTGTCAACGTAAATGGACAGTATGTGAAAGCCCTCATCGATTCGGGAGCAGACTATTCCGTTATATCTGAAGAATTGCGACGACAGCTCAACACTCCTATGTTTTCTGAGAAAGGACCTGTACTTAAAACTGCGGACGGCACACCGGTTGCAGCCACGGGACGATGTGTATTAAAAGTCAGCTTGAACGGAACCTTAGGTGCCTTTGAATTTTTAGTGTTTCCCAAATGCAGTCATCAAATGATTCTGGGATGGGACTTTTTCCGTGCAACTGATGCAGTTATTGATTGTGGGAAGGAGGAAATTCAACTAGCGGAGATACTTCCAGAAGATGCAGCATCAAAGCAATCCCATATTTCCTTATTCGCGGCTAAAGACTACATCATTAACGGAAATACAGCAAAACAGATATGTGCTGTTAGTCCAAGCATGAAAGACGCAGATAAAGCACTGATTTATGGTAACAAAATTCTTATGGGTGAAAAAGAACTCTCCATACCGGCCTCACTTATCGACGTCGAAAATAGTCATTGTAAAGTTTGGGTAACAAATTTCTCCCGACGGGGTCAAATGATACCAAAAGGAATGAACATAGCTAGTATTGCTAGTATAGATGACGCCGACAATGCAATTTGTTGCCTGAATGATGAGGACCAAAAAATGGTTAAGGGACACCACTCTAGGCAGCGTGTTACTCGGGAAAAATTAAAAGAAATTCTTGATGATGGTCTAACCCCGGTCGAAAAGGACGCTCTTCTACAAATGTTGGAAGAATTTAATGACATTTTCGACTTCAACCAAACAGCGAAGAAATCGGGATGCACTAACGTAAAACACAAGATCAACACCGGTGAAAGTCCCCCAATCAAGCAAAGACCTTATCGAATATCCCCAGCTGAGCGGCATGTAATTGAGGACGAAGTACACAAGATGCTTAAAGCTGACGTGATACAACAATCAGAAAGTCCGTGGTCTTCTCCAGTCGTACTTGTGAAAAAGAAGAATGGAGAATGGCGATTTTGCGTCGACTATCGTAGATTAAACAGAGTGACCAAAAAAGATGTTTACCCCCTACCACGAATTGACGATGCTTTGGACTGCCTTGCCGGAGCACGAATATTTTCTTTGATGGACCTGAAGTCAGGATATTGGCAAATAGAAGTGGATGATAAAGACCGGGAAAAGACGGCCTTTGTAACTCCGGATGGTCTATTTGAGTTCAAGGTCATGCCTTTTGGGTTATGCAATGCGCCAGCTACATTTGAACGCATGATGGACACAGTTCTACGAGGCCTTAAATGGAATATCTGCCTTTGTTATCTTGACGACGTTATTGTGTATGCACCCGATTTCCGAGAACATCAGCAGAGACTGAGAAAAGTATTAAGATGCATCCAGGACGCGGGACTGACATTAAACTCGAAGAAATGCTGTTTTGGTAAAAAGAAATTGACAATATTAGGACACTTGGTAGACGCACATGGAATTTATCCTGATCCGGAAAAGGTGGTAGCAGTTGAAAAATTTCCAATTCCCCAGAATGTGGCAGACGTTCGCTCCTTTTTAGGGCTCTGTTCGTATTATCGGCGCTTCATAAGAAACTTTGCAGATGTCGCTAAGCCCTTACATGATTTGCTCAAGAAGGATGTAAAATTTTCATGGAACCTATCGCAATCGATGTCGTTCACAACTCTTAAGAAGTTACTGACTGGAGATCCTGTGTTGGGACACTTTTTGCCACATGCAAAGACCCTTATACATTCGGATGCCAGTGGCTACGGCATCGGTGCAGTCCTAGTTCAAGAACAGAACGGTACAGAAAGACCAATAGCCTATGCCTCAAGATCTCTAACGCCAGCTGAAAAGAACTATTCTACTACCGAAAAGGAGTGCTTAGCAGTTATCTGGGCGATTAGTAAATTCCGTCCGTATGTCTTTGGAAGACCATTTACTGTAGTGACGGATCACCATTCTTAATGCTGGCTTGCCAACGTTAAGGATCCATCAGGCCGACTTGCACGATGGGCATTGAGGCTGCAAGAGTATGACATCGAGATTGTTTACAAAAGTGGTCGCAAACATTCCGACGCCGATTCTTTATCAAGGAAACCTCTTGCAGAGTCATCCGTTGAGGCGTTAGACGATATACCATTCCTTGCAACTATCACTGACTATAAAAAGGAACAGTTGAAAGACAAGAGGCTGAAGTCTATAATTAAAGTTCTCAAAAGGGGTGAAGAATACCAAAATTTTCTCCTAAAGGATGGTGTGTTATACAAGAGAAATTTTGACCCGATGGAACAATCATGTCTTTTAGTAGTGCCAAAACAACTTCGTGGCGATATCTTGAAAAGTCTTCATGACGCACCTACAGCCGGTCACTTGGGATTTGCCAAGACCTACGACAGAATAAGACGGAAATACTATTGGCCAGGGTTGTATGGCAGCACTCTTCGATATGTGTCACACTGTAGAGACTGCCAGAGACGCAAAACACCACCCCAATTACCTTCAGGACAACTTCATCCTATTGAACCCCCTGATCTTCCCTTTGCTAAGATTGGCATCGATCTCCTTGGACGTTTCCCAGTCAGCCAAAGTGGAAACCGATGGATAATCGTTTGCACGGATTATCTAACAAGATTTACGGTGACTAAAGCCTTGCCAACGGCTGAAGCGACAGAAGTTGCCAAGTTTATTGTCGAAGAAGTCATTCTGAAGCATGGTGCACCAAGGAAATTGATTAGCGATCGGGGACGATCCTTTTTGTCCAACCTTGTGAAGGATATAAATCAATTGTGCCAAACTTCTCACCTTCTTACGACGGCTTATCACCCACAAACCAATGGGCTGACTGAAAGGTTTAACAAAACACTCACCGATATGTTATCCATGTATGTTGATGTCGAACAAAGGAACTGGGATACGATTCTCCCCTTCGTAACATTTGCCTACAATTCTGCCAAGCAAGACACGACAGGGTTCAGCCCCTTCTTTCTAGTACATGGGCGAGATATTATGACTCCCCTCGACGTCATTATGCCTCACAATAATGATGGTCATGATGACAAATACGTTCAACAACTTGTCACAAGAGCCGAAGAAGCCAGGCAGCTAGCCAAACTCCACATACGCAACGCCCAAACTTCCGATAAACGACGATACGACACTAAGCACCGACATGTGTCCTATGCCATTGGGGACTTAGTCTGGGTTTACACACCAATTAGAAAAGTTGGACTATCGGAGAAGCTATTGAGGCGCTACTTCGGACCATACAAAATAACGAGACGAACTTCCGATGTTAACTATGAAGTCGAAAGCTTAGAAAAAGATAGAAAAAGGCGTAATATCAAAGATGTCGTCCACGTCCTCAGGATGAAACCCTACAACAAACCAGAAGAACAGTTAAGAGAAGAGGAAACCGAGATAGTTTCTAGAGGACCGGTGACTAGGAGTCAAACAAAACTGCAGCGGGACGCTGCCCTCTGAGGGAGGAGAGATGTAGCGAAGTAAGACTTGAACCGATAGAAATCCATAGCTCAGTGGTAAAGAACGATACCGCAAACCAGAAGATTGTGGGATCAATCCCAGGCATGGCTTATAAATTTATAATTTCATTATGTCTTAATTTGAATTGTTTCTCTTTATTTCTCTATTTATGTAAATTAGTTAATTTCTAGAACCTTCTAGGCCAGAAGGTTCTACCGCTCTATATAAAGGAATGTAATCATCCAGTTGGGTTATTAAAAAGTCTCGAGCTGAGATATAGCTGACTTGTCGTTTCTTGTATACAACTAATTACACCAGTTACCGTATTTCCCCCCTCGTCTACGCGACAATATCTACAGATATCCCAATAAAATTAGCTAAATCACTCCTAACACGCATGTAGTATATTAGAAAAGATAAAAAAAAAACATGCAATCAAACATTGACTATTTCTTTATATGCGTGGTTTTGCGATAATTTAAATCGTAATTGCGTAATCTTTATTTTTTATGCAAACATATGCCCGTCTTTATTCTAAAATCTTTTGAATTTTTTCATTTTATTTTGTTTTTTCGTTATTTTTCTGCAATTAAAATTGTTTGTGCTCAAATTAAAATAGTTTTGAGCTTCTAGATACAGTATAATTTCTGTTGAGAAGTTCGATCTAAAAGGAAAATTAAGATGCATAATAAAATCTTTCCACGATCACACATTCAAAATCTGCACTCAAAAAGGACTTTTCAATGCAGACTGCCATTTAGAGTTTTGTCAAAATAACTTAAAAACTTCGTTGGGGTAATAGAGCATCGGACCTTCGCAAACTGGACACTGTCCAAGGTTCTCTGGATAAATGGATTTTGGATTGATTCAGCGCAAGCGAACTCCAGGGGGGGTAATGTGGGTTTTCGACCCTCATTTTGGGGGATGTTTACGTTAGTCAGAAGCATCCCTAATGTGTTTAGCGCATCCATCATTCATCAGAGCAATACAATGATAGGGGTGTCTTTGTGTATTGCTGCACAGTTGGATTTATCCGCACGCTAGTAAACACGGTGTAATAGTTTAGGCGGATTAAGTTAGATAAGTTCTTGTTTTATGAAGTTTGAGTTAAATTTTTAAAGAAATGTATTGATTTATGTACTTTTGTATGGTAAATATAAAATAAAATAAATTTGTCTAGGTTATTCATTGTAAAAATAGTTAACAAAATATGTCATTTTTTATATTTTTTTTATAAATACACCTGGGAGTTTAAAATAAATTCAAAGTGTCAGAATTTTTATGTAATATCCTGATGCGTAGATAAGCTACACATATCATTAATATAGTATGGCTTCTTAAGAGTTATCACTATAGCGGCTGATACTTTTTATGTAATAATTACGAGTATTTTTTGCTCTTTAGTAAAGGACACGTAAGTGTTACAGAAAAATATAAATGTATAATTAAAAAATATTTTAAAGCTATATCTAATGACAACATATTTCACAGCAATAGAAAACCATATACCATGATCCAATACCGTTTACACACAAAACTCCATCTGTGTTAGGAAATGCAATTTTTTTAAGGGAGCATAGTTTTTCTTGCATGACAATGAAATGAAACAAAAAATGAACTTAAACCAATACTTGAATAAACAACGTTTAACACATGAACCAACTATCGGAAAACGGCAAAATAGCCATAATAAACGAATCAACATAAAAATGTAAAGCAGCATCAGCAGATACAAACCATCTTATCACCAGGCCCCATATGCAGAAAGTTGCTATCAATCACCTAGAAAGAAGATTTTTTTACAAATCTTAGATTTCAGATTCTTTATCGAATTTAAATCTTGTACCAGAGCAGCCGAACAAAACAAGTTCGAAATTTTTGTTATTTATCACATCGAGTTGCGATAAAACATATTTCTTGAAATTTCTGTGCATTTTATACGGCCAGCTGTATACGCAATTTTTTCTTCTCATTTTTTCAATGATATTTTTCTCTTGACAGTTCTTTTTATAACGACATTTTTCGCATGAGATGTGTTACTCGCTTTCTCGCTTTTTTTAGGACCTTTTGCCATGTTTTTCTTCGAGACTATGTTAGTCATCTGTCTGGTAGATTTTGATTTTCGTTTTTCACCGTCTGTGAAGAAATTGCAATATGATTTTTTTTTCAGAGATCCACTGTGTTTTCAAGGAATAAAAATATAATTTTTTAAATAAGTGATTTTCAAATTATGATGAATAGTGGATAAAATTTTCACAGAAATATCTATTGAAAAATAATACTGATCTAATTCCTTTTATATAGTAAAAATAAAATTTTTTTTATTTAAATTCTTGTACTTTATAGGCAATGATTATAATGTTTGTAAACATTTCGAAAGAACTATATATATTTAAAATATAGTTAGTGAGCTTTAAACTCATTTGTGGAGTATATCATTTTATTCTTTGCGGAAACATTATGTTTACCCTTGTACAATTTACATTTTAAAATAACGGAAAAATAGCTTTTTAATATTTTTGCTTTTTGCCAGCACTACAAAAGTATAAAAAATAGTTAAAACAGTACCATCCACAAAACAAACTGACAAATTTACTAATTTGTAACTTAATATTTTTAAATAGCAAAGAAATTCATTCTTCTTTTTCTTTAATAGCACAGAAAGTAAACTTCCCAATGGATAAAGAGAGAGTTTAATGTAAGCCTCAAACCTTTCAAGTGGTATTTCATTTTACTTTAGTCACGCATACCACGTACAAAATTTTTTGAAGATGCAAAACAAATCCTCAAAAGTCGAGATGCTAAAATTTCATTCCATCTGGTTAAATGCGGAATGTTTTTACGATCGTTGTTTGATTTTCTATCAAGGGCTCCCGACGAATATTAAGCGAGATTACATCTTTCGAGGTATGGTATGGTATAGTATGACAATATATATCCCAGATTGTGTGCTTGTTCAGAGAACCGCTTATAAGCTTTCGTCAAATGGACAGGCACAGAAAGAAATTTTACAGGCACAAAGAAATGAATAACACATAGACAAATAACAACATTTATTGACTGTCACAAACATCCATGTCTGACCGGGATTCGAACCCGACCCCAGAAGATCCAAAGGCTAGAACACTAACCATTCAGCCACCGGAGCGGCTCTTTCGAGGTTATGCCAACCAGTGTGTGAATTGATTTTTCTTATGAACTTGAGAACGAAAAGTTATAAAGTTTGTAAAAATGTCATGTTCACTAGAAGCGTAGTTGGGTGTTTTGCCGTTAAGCATTATTATTTTTCTTGATTTTTTATGGCTGATAGAGAATTTGAAAATATTTTTCCTTAGGGAAAGAGTATTGTGTGTTGAACTCACCTTAAAACATTACATAAAAACAGAAGTCCGTTACTCTTCATTTTTCAGAACTTGCCGACTTTGTACTTTTAAACATGAATTCCTGAACCACATAAAATCAATCAGTTATTTCGAAATGTATATTTTAAAATCAATTAGTTAACTATATTTTAAAATTAATTGGTTCTTTCGAAATGTTTAGAAACATTATAAACATTGCATATAAAAAATAAGAATTTAAATAAGATTTTTTTTTGTTATTTTACAATATAAAAGGAATTATATCAGTATTATTTTTCAAGGGATATTTCTGTGAAAATTTGATCCACCGTTTATTTTAATTTAGAAATCACTTATTTAAAAGTGGTATTTTTTATTCCTTGAACTCACAGTGGATCTCTGAAAAAAATCATATTGCAATTTCTTCACAGACGGTGAAAAACGAAACTCAAAATCTACGAGACAGATGAATAACAGAGTCTCGAAGAAAAACATGTCAAAGGGGCATAAAAAAAGCGAGAGAGCGAGTAACGCATCTCATGCGGAAAATTATTTAATCTATTTTGTTAAAAATAGATTGAATAGACATACTTTTCATACACAAACTTGAATAACTTGTCTTCCTATTAATTGGATATTCATATGGTTTTAAAACATATTACTATTAGAAACAATAAAAGATTACTAGTGGGGTTAATATTTAAACAAACAATACAATCGTTAACTCATAAATTCACTTGAAAATTAAATTTTCTAAAGGTTAAATTAATGAATTTTCGGCCAAAAATAAGTTTCAATTGTTATACTCTCAAGAATTAAAGCTATTGTTATTTCCAATTCAAAGTCCCATATTTAATTAACTTCAAGATATAATTATTTCTTATTTCACACCTTTTGTTCATTATTAAACAAAGGTATTTACTTCGCAATTCAGTGAGTTATTACAAATTACTCTCATTTTTAAATTAATCGTTTATTTCTTTGCAATTCCTCATTAGGTTCAATTTTCTAGAATTAAGGCTTTATTTGTATTATTTTCTGAAAAAGTAATTAGTTCATTAGAGTAGGATTGAATTTACGGATTGGGGGGACATAAAATATGTTTAAATTTAAGAAAATTGTGGAATTTTTGTAACCATTTGATATTATTACAGTTTATAAATGTGAACAGAAATGTATTGTTGTTTTGTGCTATTATTTTTTGTAATTAAAGCATTTAAATCTGACAATTCGAAAGTTTTAAATGATTTAAGGGAGAGGGGGGGGCTAATGGGACAAGGGGGACTAAAGCGGGGGAAATTTTTTTTAACAAATACTTCTACACTACAGCATTGTAAAAGTTTGACTTCACATTTAAACAATCCAAGATGTGCCACTAAAAGCATGTTTTGAAGTGGAGAGAATAATTATTGTTTCGGAGAATTCAAAGTTAGTTAAAAGTGTATATTTTTTCACTTTTAAAGTATTAAATAAAAACTTTATAGGAATTAAACTATGGTTTTAGGTAGATGACATATCATTGATTAAAATATTATATGTCAAATACTGTAGTGAAATACAGGTGCTTCTGTGTTTGATAATTTATAAATAAAAAAAAAACACTGTGGTGTCTAATGGGACAGAAACTGTGGGGCCAAATGGAACACGAATAAACCTAGCTTTGTATGCTTCTCATGAAGAATCTATATAAATCTCTAAATCTAAAAATTGATTATTTAGTCAAATTGCCAAAAGTTGACTGAACACTGTCGAGCTAAAATGTGTCGGTTTTCAAAGTCACGCGTGTTTACCGCATTTACTAGGAATTTTTTGTTGACTTCTCAAGTTTTTTTTTTTTTTTTTGATTTAGTGATCGCCTATGAAATGGAAGTACCATCTGAGTAATATCAAGCACCAATACCTAATTCACGTGGGCTTGCGTATTTACTGTGAGTGTTTTCCAGACCTTGTTAAGCCTCATTGCTGTTACTGTTTTCTTACCATCCTTGTGTAATAGCAGATTCTAACAAAATACCTAAAAAATGATATACAAAGCAGTGGTAAACGTAAATATAGTTTCCGACGAAATATCACTGCGTTAACAAAACTAACTAAAACTTACATTGTTCAACTTAATAATTTCAATTTTTATTTATTTCAAAACAAGAAATATGCATAATTATCGATTTTCGACAACCAAAAAATAACTTTTAAATATTATTTATTTGATTCTAGCGAAAACACCTGACTTACCAATGAGACAATGTTAAATTTGTTAGAAGTTCCAATGGCGTCAGCGACCAATATCGTTTTACCTTCGTCAAATTGGTTTCCAGTTCAGAAAACAGCATGCTATTTGACAGGGGTTTGGAAGCACGAGGTATAAGCCAAACAACATTAAGTTTTCAAACAAAAACTGATGCGCACACAGCAGCTGTATGTTATCAAAACTAACAGAATATATCTTAAATTCAGCGTTTCATCTAAACTCCTTATCCAAACTTTCATTTTAACATTAGTAATAGCTCTACTTCTTTTCGATTCGTTGATTAACATATCTTAGAATAAAACTGAATTAACGGAACACTACCTTTTAGAGTGATTAAAAAGACGACCCTCTTAAATTGAATAGTAACTACCTTGTGTCGAGGTGACTTAAGGTCTTTTATTTGAATTTGAGGTTTTTTTAATAGAAAATGATTGTTTGGGTCCTAATTATATACTGATGAGGTTCTGATGTGAAATTGAGCGTAAAATTGTTTATAAATATTTTTTGGCTACGTAATATTTCATTTTGAAAACCATTAATTCTGTTTTGTTAATGGTAATAACTGTTCGTAAACAGTATCTGAAGCTTTTGAAAATAATTCAAAATACCCTTTTATGATTAATGTACTTTCTTAAACTTCCACTATTTTGAAACAATCTATCATAAAAGTCCAACTTGATAAATATTGTATTATAATTCTCCTAGAACATTTTTCATTCTGGAAATTAAGTTGCTGAAGCTTGTCAATTGCTTTCTCGTTTAATTGCTTTTGAATAAGTAGGAAACTCACAAACAACTCAATTATAAGTTTCGGAATTGAATGATAGCTCCAGTGTATTTTCCTATAGAGAGAATGCAATTATATTTTCTAACATCATCTTCCCTATTTTTAGATTTAAGTTTATATTTGACCATTGGGTATGTTTTAGATTTTGGGTGGAAACCGAAATGCTAAATGAAACTTGAATTAACTCAAATTTATGAATCTACATTCCACGTCATGTGAGAATGCAGCACCGTAAAAGCACAGCTGATGCAGGAAAGAAAGCTGGAAGAACTTAGGTCAACTTGAACAAAATAAATAGGTTAAATTGTGATATAAATACAAAAATAGGGTAGGGTGGATTATAAAATTTGCCTTGGGGTAAAAGGGGTCTTTAAAAATGACCATCTGTAACTTAATATATAATTTATTTTGCTAAACTAATTCTTGTAATAAAATTTTAATTAGTGTTTGAAACACATTTCATAAGATAAAAAGCTAATTGCATGAATCTGGCAACCACAAATAGTATACTTTTATGTATAAGGGAAACAATTTGTTGACTTAACTGATGCGAACACTTAACAAACACTTCAATCTTGCGCTGCAATTTAACTAAATCATAGAAGTACATATTAGGCAACAACTCAGATCAATCAGCTAAGAAAAATATTGATTTCTCTTTTTATTATTACAATTTAAGAGTCATTTTGTAACAACCACAAACAAATCAATTATGTATCAAATCAATCAATTATGTATCAAATTTATTTTATGAGTTCTTCTTATCCAGTGTATTTCCTAAGATATGGACTATTATATATTTATAATTTTGCATTATGACCCATTTTACCCTATGGTTGGGTAAAAGGAGTCACAACTTATGGAACAAAGTTAATTCCATTTATAATTAAAAAAAAATAATTAAACTACATAAAAATGTACCAAAGTAATGCAATGTCAAAATGCAATTTTAAAAAAATCTGAAAAAAATTGCCCTTCCCTTTATAGACCCTTATAAGATACTGAATTAAGGCAGAATAAAAGAAAACAATTTGTTATATTTTCTGAGTTTTGGATATTTTTATAAATTATAAAGCAACAAATTATTTATATAATATTTTGATTAAAAATGAATAATAATTACTGTTATTAAACAATCTCCAAATAAAATATTATGCATTTTACTTCACCTATAGTAGCTTAAAATACATTTAGTTTCCCAAATACATTTCCTAAATAAACATAATAACTCAAGATATTAATTATTATCATCCGTCAAGCTAAAGCAAAATAAATCATGAAGAATCTTGATTAATTCCTGGAGCTTAATAACTTTCCATAGTTGGACCTTGAGAATTATCTTGGTCCGTCTCTTTGGACATTGTCCTCTGGATTACAAAGCATCCCATAGAACGGACATGCGAGGATGCTGGGAGGTGGCACGACACTTTCCCGGCATCCCCATTAATTAATGTGAAACATCTTCTGCATAATACATGTAGGGGAATTCATACCTTTCTATCACGCCATCGTAACACCTTCGTTCGAGATGTATGAGAGTAATGGAAATGTGATGGAGTGATTCAAACGTATGTTTATAGTAGTTCACCGTTTGAGGGGTAAGTATATTAGCTGTAGTGTAATATAATAATACAATATATAATAATATAGTATAATATTTATAATTAAAAAAAATTCAATAATCGGTAATACGTTATTTTTATAAAAATTTAAGTTAAAACAACTTCGTTCAAAATTTAGAAGATAAAATAATGACTGCTGAAATTTAAAGATTACGATAGGCATATCAATGTATATTTAGGTTTATGAAGGCTGATGTGTCAGATGTAAATATTGTGTAGCAATCCATAATAGAATATTACATTGAAAAAAATACAATCCTACATTTGAAAATAAATGTGTTTAATATTATGATTGTGATCTGGTCTTCTGAGTAAAATAAGCTGTTTTTCGTATAAAGAAATTATATGACTTTTATTGCTGTATTAAAATAAAACCATTATTTTATAATTTATGAGTGTATGCGCGAAAGTTAAAATAAGTAATAACTGTAACTGGTGTGCTGCTTACTTGTTTTAAAAAACATTATAAAGAGTTAATAAATCATTAATTAAATAAAACTTCTAAAAATATATTGTAACAACTATTTATATAAAGTAAACTCGCTTTGAAATTTCAATTAAGCTCATTGCATAAATTAAGTTAATACACTTTTTTTATTTAAACAGTAAAACAATAGGTATTATTCAGTTTTCCAATATCTCTCTACATCTATTCTTATGTTTATTAAAAAAAACTCTATTAAAACTATACAACACTGCATTAAAAAATATCAATACTTATCCAACACGACTAGAGTGCCATGTAAAAGCTTAAGTATATTTACTGCTGGATATCCCCTGTATACAAATGGCTGTTCTGAATGCGATCAATTCCTTGCAATTAATGGACATAAATTGTCGATTGTTCCCAATTGAAGCAATAAGTTACTTAATTGTCAGTCAGTGGAGCTAAGTATCACACAAATATGTAAACCTGATTTAAATGTCTTTGTAGAATTATAGTGTTAGCATAGTAATAGAGAAAATGCAAGTCAATTTGCAGTGTTTAATATAGATAAGGTTCAACAATCGGTTTTTAGTTACCTTTCGAAAGAATTAATTATATGTACTCGAAAAACGAACATAAAAATTTGAATTGAGTTAAGATAATTCGCAATTATAAATGGAATTTAATAAATTATTTTAAAGAGAAACTGATTTACCATTTTTTTCAACGCGATAAAAGAAATGACTAATTTAACTATATGGTTAAAATAATAAAAATTTTAAATACAGTTAAATAGACACGAAGTGTTCAGTCGTACGAGACCATGGGTCATTATCAAAGAGCTTTACAGTAAAAAAATACCCCTCAATAAAAGCTGATAATGTGTTTATTACTTAAAATGTATTTGTATTTAAGAAAATGGTAAACAGATTAAATGTTTGGAGATGTGAGTGCGTATTATATTTATTATTTTTCAAATAAAAATAAACGAAGTACTTTCAGAACTTTATTTTACTTGTTTACAAAGAGAAACAGTTCACTAAATAATACGCTTGACTGAATATCCAATTTGAAAAACTATTCTTTATGATGTAATATAGATCGAAAATATGTGTTTTTAGAAAACTTATCACTTTAATTCATTAGGTATGGATTTTACCGCCTAAAATGTTAGAATATAAAAAACATAAAAGTTTAAAAATAAGGAAGAATGCTTAAATTTTTCCCCTTTTCCGCCAAAATATCGCTCACAAGTATATATTTTAAATTATCCATTAAGGTATACGTATACCTTTTACAATTTTTTTTTTAATTTTCATTGGACATTTTTTTAATTTATACCATAGATGGAGTACACATAGGCCAACTATTACATGTAATTTTTTTTCAAAAAAGTAATTAGCATATTTGTTAATTAATAAGTAGTATGATAATTAGACATTTTTTGACAATGATTCTGCTAATTCAATTTGACTTAAAACGATATTTTATTTTGGAAACTGTTTATTACACCTTCTTTAATGTTGTGAACCTCCAGATAGTTCTTAGTTAAACTAGAACTTATTTAAAAAAAATGTTTTTTGTTATACCGAAAAAAAAGTGATTTTTTTGAAGAAATAATTAAGTTAAATGCTTCTAAAAGCACTTCTTTCAAAGATACAGATAAGATGGAGGGTCATCACATGCTCTATATAATACAGATCGCATAACTGAAAACCGAATAAGAAAATATTTAATAGGACTCAAGATATCCTTGTCAAGATGAAGCAATACATGCAAATAAACACATTCCTCAGAAAATCAATTTGAAGTTACTAGAAGACCCTAGATTCCATTAGATATGCTTCGACAAAAAAATCATAAGTCAAAAACTAAGCTATGGATTTTAATAATATTGGTATCATCAGAAAGCTAGTTAAACAGAGCATATTATAAAGAAATAAAGCAAAATTGAATGTTTGCGTCGTTTTTCACTTTTTGTAAGGTGTACGTATACCTTAAACCACGCAGTACATACTTAAACCCACAACTATCATCAATCTACAAAACATCATTACTACTAAAATACAACTCAAAACCAAACTTACCCAGATATACAGAAAATCTCATTTAGAATTCAACGAAATAAATCTCATAGAATTATCTCCAGTGCCATTTTCAATAAACCATAGATGAAAGGACAAGGCTCTTCCCCTAGCTAAATAAATAACTCTCAATATCTCGAGACACTGACCCCCAACCTACCCCAGAAAGGGGGAGCCTGGGCTATAAATATTAAACGCTTCTGCGCCTTCGCGTCCGATAAGTAACCGAAAGAAACGATAATAATGCGTCTGCTTAGAGGCTTCCTTATATTTCTCCGAGCCACTAGCTCGAGGAAGAACAGTGTCCGTTACGGTGGTTAGAGTTTGGGTACGTGTGAAGGAAGGGGATTATATTTAAGTGTATATGCGGTTTTTATTGTTTTGATTATGATCGCATTTGAGGTTTAAGTATACTTGCGTTATTTTTGTAAGGTATGTTCATTGACAATACTTTTTGACAATATTTATTATATAATTTTTGTAAGAAGTATTTATTGAATATATAGTTTTTGTAATAAATGTCATTGACTGTATCGGAAAACGAGTTTATTGTTTCAATTATATTGAGTTATATAAAGTTAAAAATGGTTTTTTCTAAACCAAAGAAAACTTTAAAAAATAGAAATGTTTGTTGAAAAACTGAGGATGTCATATAAGCAAGAAGTTAACCCAAATAAAGTTCAAAGTGCCAACGTTACATCACATAGAATCACATATTCATTTATTGGCGTTATTGTGAATTAAAATGATTGTAAAAGATATATATATATACGGAAATTTCGACTCGATTTGGCAGAAAGTTTTGCATCGTAAATGGTTCTATAACACGCTGATGTATAATTTTTTATATTTAAGAACACAATAGTAAGAGAAAGCATATTTGTAAAAGCTTCCCTACATTATTTTGAGTCAGTAGCAAAAGGAAGAAATATATTTATTTATTAAGCTCAAATTTACTCTAGTGCATGTGATAATGCTTGATGAAATATAATTAAGAATATTAGATGTAATTTCATTGTTTTTTAATGTTGAATATCATTAAGGTTTGAAGAAAAGGTTCGTACACATTCAAATTTGGAATTATATTTGAATAGATATATTGTACGGAAAGCATGTCTTTCTTGATCAAAACATTAATTTCAAAAATAATTTAAACTTAGCTAATATATTGTAGTCTTTTCTCAGATTAAAACAAATATCTGCCCAAACTTACTAGCCTTAGGTGCTGATCTGTCAGAAACATGTTTTAAACAAACAATAAAGCATGTATTCAAACCTTCTTCTTCAAAAGTTATTCGTTAAACTGCGCCATAAAACATATTTAAAGATGAATTATTAATTTTTTTTTAATATCTCTGACCAACCGATAGATAAATTATTTCAATTTATAATTTTCTCATTTTTAAATCCAATAATCGGTCTGTAAACTATTAAGAAAAATATCTTTAAAAAAGCATTAACATACAGATATAAAAAAAGTTTTACTGTAAAATAACGAGCTTTATATAAATAAAAAATTAAAGAAAAAAGGTATTGCACGCTATTCGTTATAAAAATTTTAAGAATATTTCATAGCAAGAATACGTCTAAATTCAAAATAAAATCTTGCATCATAGAATCCAAAATGAAGAAATCTCTTTGGGGATTTCTAAATCAGGAATGGACTTCAATATCCAGAATATTCTTGATTTAGCCATTTATATCTATCCTCCAAACGCAGACTGTATCCTTATAAAAGGTGAACTAGTATTTTTTCTCCAAATAATAATATATTTCCGCTATAAGCTGTAGGAAATCTTATCCTATTGGGTTTAGCATAAGATGGTAGTACATAAAAGTTCTTCGACTAAATGCATTAAACGCCTTTCTTACAAATGGCGGGAACAAAAAAGCTTTTTTTTTATATTTTAATATTTCATGAACATGACTGCTCTATAATGTACAGAATAAGCATTTTTAGCATATAACACCATTTTTTTCAAATTTCTGCAATTTAACGATGCAAAAATTGATAGTGATTTTTAATTTTCCTTCCGTTTCTAAATAATTGAAAAATAAATTATTCATGTAAAAATTCGAGACATGCATTAAACGAACAATATCTTTTGCGTTTCATTTTATTGCCAAATGTAATATATTTGTGCTGAGTAAATGATGTATTTTAAGTGAAGCAATTATATTGCTACTTATCCGCTTCATATAGTATTTAAACATGGATTATCTGATGAATTTATTTATGCCTGTTTAAGGATTTCTACTTGTACAATATTACATTTTTTCTTAGACTCTTGATATCCGATAGCCATTATAAAAATGTTTTATTTCCCGTACTACTAAGACAATTTATTTAAAATTCAATTATTCGATATATTATTCGATAAAATAAGATCTAAAACATCTTTTTTTAGTCTGTGATTACCCTAGCCTACAAAACTGAACTTTTCGTATGTGAACTCAAGTGTATTAATTTTTCCCAGAGTATTGTTGAACTAAGTCTGCGAAAATGAAAATATTTTTTTTTATTAATTCAAATATTTTTGACAATTTAAACTAGTAGGTTAGTATTTTGGTGTGTTATCATTATGGTAGGATGACCCACATCTCATTGTTTATTTTGTTATTATAACAACAAAATAAATACTAAATAGTTAAACCATAAACAATTGTCTAAACCTACCAAAAATAGAACAATTTCGAGTAAATTAAGTTGAGTTAAAATTTTTAAAAAAATGAGATGAGATGAACCTTTTCCCTCAATTTTCCAAATTCCACTATCCAAAATTACAGATAGAAATAAGAAGTCATAGCTTTGTTCACAGAGCCATCATAGGCTCGTTCGTTTAGTCACAGAGCCACCTAGGCATATCAATCGTTTATTTCTATGAAAATGTGGTTGCGCGCAAGGTGCTATTTACTTCGAATTTCTTGCATTTTTTTTCATCTGTTTTTACTGTAGTAGCATTTTGCAATAAATCAATGTTATTATTAAATACTTATTCACATAAACTGATACAGCTTGTTTGTGCCTTTATCGCACCAAAAAACTGTGTAGGGGAGAGAAGGGGAATCCCTCCACCTCGGGTAATGCCGCCACCCCTTGTATCTCACCAGCGGTGTGTGTGGGAGGGGGCTGTGAGCGCTGACCTGTAGAAGGAAACAAAGTAATTTGTAGTATAGACGCTAATGGCCGTGCGGAGAGTTGTTGTAAAGTTATTTAAAAAATACGGTTTTTAGTGATTTTCATCTATTCTCGAACCTTCTGAAATTAAGCGATAAGTGACTGCTATCTCTAAGTTAGATAAATCAGTTATATATCATGTAAAAGAGTAATTATTTGGCTATTTTATCACGTCGTTAGTTTGGACGCTAGGCTAACTACTTTCTTTAAACAAGCCATCTATGCCATTTTGTCTTACTGGGGTAAAGCCGCCATATCACTCTGGGGTTATGCCGCCACATGCAAAAGGATGGCAGCATAATCCATCCAAATAGAAATCTCATATATTGGCCCTACAACCTATTAGTTTATGTTAGAGATGCCACGTATCCGAAAAAGAATAACTGAACTGGTCAAATAGACCAACGAAACTTTTTAAAAAAACCTGCATAGTTAGTTGCACATAGAAAGTTAATAAAAGAGCTGTATCCTGTACAATTTACCATTTCAAAGTTAATTAAACCTATTTTAGTTCTATATGTATTACTTTTTTACGTAATTTTCCAATATTTATAGATTATTTGCTTTGTTTATTGATGTGGCGGCATAACCCCAGTGGTGTGGCGGCATTACCCCAGATACCGGGGTAATCCCGCCACTGTGCGAGCATTAGAAAAATACAATTTTATTCAGTTTCTATTAAAGATTTAAATTTTAAAAATCACTACAAGATAGGTTATGAACTGTATTAGGCTATGCTCATTACAATTTACTTTAATTGCAACACAATTCTGCATGAAAATTCAATTTCCCTTAAGGTGGCGTCATTCCCCTTCTCTCCCCTATCTGTAGTGCTCGAGATCGTATTTTTTAGTCACTTGCCGATCAGCGAAATGCAAACATTATTTTGCAATTTGTGTTTGCTTTAAATGAACTTTACAGTTTATTTTAAGGCTCTAACATTTACAGTAATGTCAAACACTATAAAATTAGCCATGTCAAATAAGTTATTCATGTTTCAATACATGCGTGTCTAACTTTTTGACGTTTTACTATTTATTCCATTTTTAATTTTTATTACTGTTTTTTCACTGTAGTTAAAAACGTGCTAGATAAAAGAAAAATTAAAATCTCTGGTGATGTACAATTTTAAGCAAAAATAAAACTCGACAAATGACAGTGAGTGCGCCCTCTAGAAGGGGGGAGCATATATGCTTTATAGCATGTTACCCCGCTCGGTTACCCAGCCACAAGAGACGCACAGCGAAGGACGACACAAACACATAGAAAATAACAACATTTATTGACAAACACAAACATCCATGACTTACCGGGATTCGAACCCGAACCCAGAATCTCCATAGGTTAGACCCCTAGCCATTGCGCCGTCGGCAAATATAAAACTTACTGCTACTATTTATAATCTGAAACATATCAGTTTATGTAAAGCAGTTCAAAGAAAAAAATGACGGCTAAAGATTGACACGATTTGAAGTTTTCCATAATTCGAATAAGTTACTTTTAGAATAAATATTTTACAAATCTGTTTTTCATCTTATCTTAGACAGCAGTTTGTAATAAATATGAGAATAGAAATCTCTGCAGGGTGTATATTTTCTGCCCAGTAAACACAATTCTACTTCTTTAAAATAAAATGCTTATTTGTAACAATATGGAATATTGTCACATAAGAATACCAATTGTATATGTGTGTATTTCTTTGTTTTAAATGCATGGTTTCGTTTAGATTTATTAAAACTCAAAAGACAATGAATCATTGTAGTTAGCAACCGGCTAGTTAACAAAACAACGAGTATGTTCATATTGTAACATATATTTTAATTATTTAACGAGTTATTTTAGATGTTTTTTATTTATTAAAACGCAATACTGAAAAATTTAATTCGAATTTTTTAGTAGTTACTTACAAGTCTATGCGAATAACAGGAATCCATTTGCTATTTCCTAATAATCACCATATAAAATTACGACTCATAGTTATATCAAAAGCAAGTATTCTTTCGAAACTTTAAATGTGTAAAGCTACATATATATTTCAAATTAAAATTAATTCACCACATAATTTAAATTTCAGAGTAACTCAAATTTACCCAAATATTGTTTAAACTTATTATTAATGCATATCCCTAACGTCATTCGTTACGCTATTACAGACACTATTAATGATGTGATTTTAATCATTTAATCCTTAATGTCTTCAATATCCCTTAACTCATTTCTGTATGAATTATGGAGGAGATTTCAATTATCAATTCATGTATTCAAACATCTGCATTATTCTCCCAGAGTATCCCTTACTCCGGAGTTCGATACTCCATTAAATCGGGATTATGCTATGTTCCCAAGTATCTGTCATATAAAGCGTACAATATTTACATGGTGGGTGATTTTTTTAGAGAAATTCTAATCAATTATATTTGTAGTTAATATTTTTTTATAGATTTATGCTATTTTGGCATTTTTTTATGGTGGGATGACATTAGTTTTTTTTTAACTTGTTTTTCTAAAGAAATATTATTTATATTTTTTGACAAAAAAAAAATTAATCAAAAGAAATCCAAGCTTTACTTTTCACTTAATTTTTTTTCCTGTACCTTAAAAAACAAATTTGATTTAGATTATAGTATTTTTAAATAATAAATTCCTTATTTCTAGACGCACTTTTTAGTTTGCACACTGTTCTTTCAAATGTCATATAATATTGTACAGCCACTATATCATTCAAGTTATCCATTACTCAAAAATTTTAAAATTCAAGAACCTATTAGGATAATATGATATTGTGAATATTTTTTAAAGTAGCTACTCTTCAAAATTTACTATGAAACGTTCTTTTTTATTTTATCACTCGTAAGTGCTTTCGACATAGGAAATTTAGAAAAAAGATACAATTTATTCCTCATAGGATTAACATGGAGAATTGAAGTTTTATTTTATTTTCCGCTGCTATACATAAAGTATTTTCGAAAAGAATATATTCCGGACGTTTAAGAGCGACTTAAAGCTTGTAAGTTTATTGCGTATAAAATGCCCTATAAAAAGAAAGAATATGTGAGAACGATATACGTACTAAAATATGGATAAAAGAAGATACTTTGTATCCTAATTTGGATTTATCTTTGAAACTTTGAATACTAACGAACCCTTCTTTTCAATTCACCCAATTCAAATAGTATTGAATAAAATGAAAATTCAGGAGTTTTATCTTAAGAAGAAATTAAATTGAAAGATTTTAGGCAATAATTTATCTCCTCTTTTTTGCGGAACTTGAATGAAGAGTGCACGCAATAATTCACGCCGTAAAGAGGATGGGATTTTCGACAGTTCTTTCCAATTCTTGAAATTGAGTTAATCTAAATTCCTTTTCTGAAAGGATTTTCTCCCAAAATTATATTTTTACGGAGCGGATTTAATTGACTGGAGCTGAACGGGCAATAAAATGGTGTGAAATATATGAAATCATTATATTCGAGAAGATTCGTATAACTTAGAACTTTGTGGTTTAATAGGCTTGATATATTGTGTGATATATGGTTGAAATTTTATTTTAAATGATCAGATTTTATTCAGCATAAAAATATATATTAAAGCTCTCACTTTCGCTTCCAGAGTGCTTTCATAATGTAAAAAGTTGAAGCTTTTGTATAGAAGAATGTCGTTTAGTTATGATTTGAAAATGAAGCATAGTTTCAACATTTTATTGTTGATATGAAATGTTTCGTTTTATATGAGTTTCAGCGGTATTAAATATTTAATTTTAGAAACAAAAATATAAATAAAAAAATGGTTGTAATAAAAAACATTTTTTGTTTAATTCTGGCATTTAAAAGTTTAAAATAATTTCGAATTGAATGTTGTTTTTTAGACGAATGACAATTTTACGTTTTGAGCCACAGCGATCATAGTTAAAGTATACAAGTTCCGGATCACGTGACTCCCAATCGGGAAAATCACGCATGGAGCCATGGGGGTATAGTTTGAAACACAATCAGAAATTCCTTTCGTCATGAATTGATCAATGCTTTCCGAGCATTATATTAATTGAGTTTTATACAAATGCTATCCGTTGAACTTTTTATTGTTATAAATATAATAATTCAATTACTGCAAATGCATTTACCTTCATTTTTGAAACAGTTAAGGTGAAATTATTGAAAGTGAATATGCTCTTACTGTTTCTGGTGTTATTCAAATATAAACTTTTCTGATTTGTAAGGGAATTCGGAAAATGACGATTGAAATGTAATTTTTAAAAAATTGTACTGAATATAATTTTAATTTATTATAAATATATTAATTATATTAAATTAATATAATTAATTAGTGTAATTTTTTTATCGAGTTTCATAATTTGCGCGCTTTAATAATACAAATTACCATGATGGGAAGCAGGTTTGGCTCTAATTCTTTATTAACTTACTTATAATTAGTTTAGTGTAATGAATCAATGTAATTATTCTCGAATTCATTTTTTATGTTCTGTATATTAATAATAACAGAAATGTACTAAATATTGGTAAGATTTAAATAAGAAAATAGAAATTGTCTCTGAAGTTCTAAGAAGACTCTCAAACCCTGATTGACAAATTAATATTATAAAGATAATTATTAACGCATTAATAACTAATGTAATTAAATTTGGATATTCTTATGCGTTTATACTATTATACATTTTCAATATAGCCTTAATCTTCTTTCTAAGAAGGTAAAAGTTTACCCTTAAAACTTAACTAATTAGCACTATCAAGGAAATTAGTTAATATGGTTAACTAATGTGATTCTTTTTGAAACTTTTTTATATATACATTGTGTTTTTATATCTTCATAAATTATCATAATATCGGATTTAATGGACTAAAAGCTAATTCGAAAATAATCATTGCTAACTATTTAACACTATAAATATTAATAGTTATTGTAAATAAATAAAACAATTATTGTTTGATTTTTAATATTTTTTTTTGTATTAATGTACGAACAATGAAATATCGGGCTTAATTAGGCAAATTTTAACACTCAAATACCAATAAAATAAATTATATTCCCAAGATAATGATTTAAACTAATAACTTTTTGAACTTATACATTTGTTGGGTAAAGGTATAGGTGAACTAGTGACATATCTACCTTGACGTTTGTTAAGCCTTACAGATTGGTATCTGATTTCGTACCTTTCAGGAACAAACAAATAGAAAATCAGATGGTGAGAAAAAAAACTTGAAAATGGGGTACGTATGTGACAGAAAGGTCATTATACCAATCCCAAATCTTCATTGTAGTTAATTATTTCGAATGAAAAAAAAACGTATGCTATAAATGAGGCAAACACTTAATAAACTGTTTTTAAATTATCTATGAAATAGGCTAGAATATTATAAGTATCACTATTTGTTATAACTAAATGCAATGAAATATTTTGTGAGAAGTTTCCTTCAGAAGGTCGATAGACATTTGTGCCGAAAGTTATCAGATCATCAGACTTTGTAAGTTTAAGAAAATATATTTCTATATTTCGTCCATTTTCACAGATACAAAAAATGAAGAAATAAATATGACAAGTAAAGTCTAGTTGAAGGAATTTGAAACAAAGAATATCCAGATATCAGATGAAGGAATAAATCCGTGTTAAGAGATTTATCAATACCTCTTTCGCAAGAACGACAAAGTGTTGTAAAATAAATCTTGCGAACTCAAATATTTTACATGATAAATAATTTGAACTGGAGAGCATTCAGTAATTCTTTTAAACTAAGTAAAAGTATACATTTGTTTGTAACGTAAAAGTGAATATACTCACTAATAAAGTATATATATATGGTAGTACAAAATGGAATGATACAGTGTTAAAAACTTGAAATTGTGTCTTATTTATTGTCTAACTGATGAAATTTCCTAGTGTTTAATGCATAATTGTAGTTAAAAACAAAGTAATATTAAAGTAAATGTGCAATTATATTTGAAATACTTAAAAGATAAATTATTTTAAAAGATATTTAAATAACGAATAAATGTTGCATCTTTAACCATATTTTATGTGCATTATCTTCATGAATTAATTTAAAAGTTTACATTCATTTAAAATGTAACAATTAATATTTATATTTAATTATGTAAGTAATGCCCTATATATAAACATGCAACTTTTTTTCTCTTTTTAGGTAAGGGCAAATGTTACAAGAAAAACTATGGGTCTTTTTTTCTAACAACTCATTCTACTTAGGTAATGTACTTTAAAACTCCACTTTTCAAAGATTTTGTTAAAGAAAATTAAGTTAATAAAGCTATGATCACATAATTGTTTTAATACGTAAATATTATTTTTTTAATACATTTCAGTCACGTTATCTGTTTAAAATATATTAAACTGATTACTTGACTGAAATATATTAAATAAAAAATAATAACATTTGAACAATAGTGTGAGCAGCCAACAGCACTGATTAGATCTAGTTTTTATGATTATATTAGGGATCTTGTATTTTGAAACTTTATATCGAATTAGTTAGCTATGTTTTTAAGTCTGAGCAATACAGATTATCTTCGAAATGCAAATAGTAGCAGGCTATAAATAGTTAATTTTTCGGTGAAATATTGATTAATTTGAACATCATGTGGAAACTAAAACAATGAATTATGTAATGACAATTCCAATACATTACAAGGCTCTACAATAGCACATTCATTCTATGTAAGAGTAAATAATAGATATACATAGAAAGTTGTTAAAAAAAATTGCTGCTTGTTTTTTGTTATCCATATACATGTTATCTAGGGGAAAACTAATACAAAAAAACCCTCTGAAATACTTTAGTACAGGGTGTTTCAAAATTGACCGGAATAGGAATTGATGCAATTCCGAAATATTGAGCCGGCCCCTCCGAAAAATAGTAAAAAGCCAATTGATCACGCGTTTTGGTCGTGGTTGCATACTTGAACTAGGGCAGCACGAGAATGTGTTGACGAAGGGATGTATTTGTTTTGAGTTTGGTTTGGTTGAATCGACATATTGCCTAGTAATTTTACAATTTGCAGATTATGTTACATCACAGTTTCTCAAACTACTAAAAATGATTAGTAACTACGAAAATGGATTTTTTTTGTTTGGATTTCGATTTAAATAATTTGGTGTGTTTCAAATTCGAGCTGGATGTTTGAAAATTGGAAGGAGCTAAACGTTTTGCGATAGAAATGTACAGTTTGTCGAAATGTGCATGTGTTGGGACCAAATAGTTCTATAGTAGGGTAGAGACTGAACCTACCAACCGCACCATCTACCAACACGGAGACAATTTAGGGTGTCATGTGGGGATCGATGGCCGAGTGGTTTGGATCGCAGGCCATAACGCTAGCAGTCCGCGCGCTGTAATGAGTGCGGGCTCAATTCCCGCCTTTGCCCTGGGTGTACTTCCTTTCTCTGTCAGTAAAAAATCCTTCTGTGGCTGTCTTACATGACGAAATCTTATAAACGGATCTCTGATCATGCACACACACACCGGAATATACAGGGTGGTTATAAAATAACGCTCACTATTCGGAGTGGTCTGTAGCTTAAATGAATAGTCCAAATGCTTCAAAATTTGAGACACTTACTAATCAAGTAGGGGGGGGGGGAGAATGGAATCATAAAAAAGATAGAATCTTAAAAAATAATCACAAAAAAAAAAGAATAATCATAAAAAACAAACTCGTCTCTTGACCAGGGATCTAAGTTACGAGGCATCGTCAATTATGGCCAATTACGGCCAGCACAGCTAATTACGCCTCGTAATTTAGAACCCTGGTCAAGAGACGAGTTTCTTTTCTTCGATAAAGAATGGAATACTAAAACGAAATTCGTCTCTTGACCAAGGTACTAAATTACGCGGCGTAGCCAATTATGACTAATTACGGCCAACGCATCCAATTACGCCTCGTAATTTAGAACCCTGGTCAAGAGACGAGTTTGTTTTTTATGATTCCATTCTTTCCCCCCTTCTTGATGAGTAAGTGTCTCAGAGTCTTCTGCATTTGGATTATTCATTAAAGCTACAGACCACCCCGAATAGCGAGCGTTATTTTATAACCACCCTGTAAATGTTCATACATACCCAGCATAAATAAGCAAAATGCAATAATTATTATGAATAGACTGATGGTCAACATCAAGTTTTTTTTAACAATAATGCAACAACCTATCAAAATGAACAGCCTCCTAAAAATTTTTTTTTGAAAACTAGTTGAACCTGTAATTTTTATCAGATGTAAATTCAACCAAACCAAACTAAAAGTTCTACATTCTTGTGTAGCACAAGTGCAAGATTTCATGCACGACCGAAAGGGCGGCCAATTATGAGCCGTTTTTCATTGGCGGGGGCCGGGTAAATATTTAGGAATTGCGTCCTATACAATTCCGGTCAATTTTGGAACACCCTGTACTTGGTATACAGTGCATATTATCATGTCATTAGGTTTTTTTTAAGTCTGAGCAATACAGATTACCTTCGAAATGCAAATAATAACAAGGTATAAATAGTTGAATTTTTGGCGAAAAATATATTGTTTAGAATATCGTGTTTAAGCTAAATCTATGAATTATTTGGGGAAATACATAGCAAAGCTCTACAATAACACAATCATTCTATTTAAGAGTAAATAATAAATATAAATAGAAAGTTGTTAGAAAAATATTTGCTGCTTGTTCTGTGTTATCCAGATACATGTTATCTAGGGAAAATACTAAAAAAAACCACTTTGATACTCTGTATACATACAATACACATTGTCGTGTTAATATGTTTCTTTAAGTCTGGTCAATACATATTATCTTCGAAATACAAATAATAACAAGCTATAAATAGTTGAATTTTTGGTGAAAAATAATATTGTTTTGAATATCATGTTGCAGCTAAAATTATGATTAAATTAGGGAGTTACATAGCAAAACTCTACAACAACACAGTCATTTGAGAGTAAATAATAGATATAAATAGAAAGTTGTTAGAAAAATATTTGCTTGTTCTGTGTTATCCAGATACATGTTATCTAGGGAAAATACTAAAAAAAAACACTTTGATACTCTGTATACATACAATACACATTGTCGTGTTAATATGTTTCTTTAAGTCTGGTCAATACATATTATCTTCGAAATACAAATAATAACAAGCTATAAATATAGTTGAATTTTTGGTGAAAAATAATATTGTTTTGAATATCATGTTGCAGCTAAAATTATGATTAAATTAGGGAGTTACATAGCAAAACTCTACAACAACACAGTCATTTGAGAATAAATAATAGATATAAATAGAAAGTTGTTAGAAAAATATTTGCTGTTTGTTCTTTGTTATCCAGATACATGTTATCTAGGGAAAATACTAAAAAAAACTCTAGTACTTTGTATACAGTACACGCTGTTCGTTCTTCGGGAGGCCAATTAAGGATAACTAGACTTTTCTCTGGACTCTTTGTAAATCACAAAGGGAAAAATTCTTTTGTTCGACTAATAGCCCTTATACGATTGTCATTTTCTGCATGCTTCTTTTTCCGTTCTATACATTTAGCATTGTTCCCATAAATTTTTTTAACTGATATTTGGTCGTATCTTGAACAGCGCTTCAAGTCCAATTCGTTAGGAAGTCAACTGTTTTTCGACAAATCCGTGCTTTTCTCCTCTTCATCGTCTTTTTTTTTCAGTTTTTTTTAAGATTCAGAGAACAAAAATGGAGAGACTTGAGTCGTTTTCATTGGGATCTATCTTTTTTCAATCTTCATGCTCTAACTGGTAGTTGAAGACAGAAAATGAAAACGTGTGATGAAATGTAAAGGAAAAAAAATATTCAAAGTTGAAGAAGTGGAAAATATTTTGCAATTTATGAAAGAAAGAATTCTTTTCCTAGGTGGATGGATTAGCTGCTTTTTATAGAAGAGGTAGTGAACTGGGAAAATACTACAAATTGTATATATGGACTGACAAAAATGTAACTGACCTCACTTGATGTTTAACTATGATTTCAGCTGAATATTGATATTAATTGACTACAGATAAATAAAAAAAATTCTAGAAAAACTCTCAAATTTGAAGTAACAATGCCAAAACTAGAATAACAATTGTGACTCTTTGAAACCTAAATGGGGAAAGGACTTAAGACATTAGCCATTAACTAATGGCGTCAAATAAAAGACGAAGGCTGATAACAACAATAGTTTTTAAGCTGAGTTATACAAATGTTGCTAATGATTACAATCAGTCTTTTTTTTTAATTCGCTATATGTTTAGCATTGTTCCCATGACACAGTCAATATCCAAGAGTATTGACAGGTCATGCCAAATGTGGCAAGCCAACCAACAGGATATGGCAACCTAGCAATGACAAGACTGGGTTGTTGACCAGACAGGAAGTCTGGTAATACCAAATAAGGGAGGCGTGATGCTAACCCCCTATACCCAATGAGAACACAAGAGGGGGAATAAATATTTACATAACTGACCCCTTGACCCCCAGCTAACGAATGGGAGCGATTGAGGAGGATCTAGGTTTTTCTGCATCTAAAGAGGTGATGTGGGGTCAGCAGAGAAGAGAGAGCGACTTGAGAGATTTAACTGCTTAATAGCCTTGGGAGGAATCCCACATCCGAATGCTGCAGTTCATCACCTAACCTCCGCGGCCGAGTTTCCGACGATGGGATCCCAGTCCAATGCAATCCTGGCTCCCGAGGCCTTACCTCAGCGCCCCTGCCTCATTCATCAGACTTCTCCATCAACGCCCATGCCTAGCAGTGAAGACACTTTGCAAGACTGAGGTGCAAAGTTTCCCAGGTACCAATTAGCTCCCGTAAAAGTGAATAGAGTTAACATATTAGTTTCGGATCCTCTGTAGAGATGTTAATTAATACTATGTCAATTATTGTAATATCCATCATTACTTAATCATAATAAATAACCTTAATGCATTCTCACTCTGGATGTTTTATTTAAATAAAGAACCTACTAACCACGTAGATTATAGCAATGGTGCCCGGTCCCAGGATCCAGTGTGGGGATATTTTGGTTATTTTTTTTAAATTTCCTTTAAAGAATGGTTAACATTCAACTTTTTTTTTTCTCTCGCTACAAACGCTAATTTGTTTATGCATGTCATTTAATTGGGTTTTAATGTATGAGTTTTAATATTTCAAACATTCAGTCATTTCTTTTTGCGTTCAGTGTTGCTTTGGTGTTTTATATGTTATATGGTAATAATTGATTACTTTTTTTTAAAAGTGTAAGAATTTGGTTTTAATGTTTAATGGTTTTAGTAATTAATTATTTACTAAATGGTGAAATAATATACTTGGTCATTTATAACTTTTACCTGTGCATGAAATTTTCTGTTGATTTATTTTGTTAATTATTAGTTTTCAAAATGCCACCTAGACGTAGAATCGCTAGAGTGCTAACTAATAATAGGGGCACACGCACTCGTAGTGCACGAACAAATACTGCACCGGTTTCACAAAGTAATGTCGCGCTTACACCAATTTCAGCTCCTGCACCCATTTTAACAAATTTCCCCACTCCTAATCCCCAACAAAATCAAAACTCGGGAAAAATAAATGGAATTGCGCTACTAACATCATTTTTTGATGGAGAACCGAGCGAAAGTAAATTTTTCTTTAAACAGTTTAATGATATCGCCGAACTGTCGGGTTGGTCCAATCAGGAAAAACTAACTATTTTAAAAACAAGATTGAAGGGCAATGCCCTAACTTTTCTTTTGAACGACGCGGAA
Source organism: Hylyphantes graminicola (assembly GCA_023701765.1). Classification (NCBI taxonomy): domain Eukaryota; kingdom Metazoa; phylum Arthropoda; class Arachnida; order Araneae; family Linyphiidae; genus Hylyphantes; species Hylyphantes graminicola. The sequence continues at coordinate 46,957,404 of CM043115.1, read as the reverse complement.
TTGTCGGAATCGGACGATTATAAACTAATATGTGACAAATTGATCACGTTTTTTTCTGATGAAATTGGGTTAACGGACAATCAATCGAAATTTAGTGCTTGTCGACAAAATGAAGGCGAATCTGTAAAAAACTTCGCATACAGAGTATCAACTCTGGCAAACAATTATTTAGGAACACGATACCAAATGGAGAACAACGAAACGAAACAAATTATCGACCGACTTAAACTGTCAAAATTCCTCGATGCACTTCTACCTGAATTAAGAGTTGACGTAATAAAAACAAATCCGCAAAATTTCAATGACGCAGTTACCACTGCAATACATTCCCAAAAGGCCCACGAAACGATCCAAAAAATCGGCAATATGCAAATAAATAATATCAGATCTGAAGAAACAAACATTAAATGCGTATTTTGTGGCGAAAACGCACACTACTCAAGCCACTGTGAGGTCTACAAAATACTAAAACAATCTAACACTCAATACAATCAATTACAAAGCACTCCTATAACCAGAGAATTTAATCCACCACAGAATAACCAACAATATCGAAACTTTCAGAACAGAGGCAATAATAATAGTAACAGAGGAGCATACCCAAATGTACAAACAAGAGGACGAACTTTCAATAGAAGTAGGGGTTCTATTTCACGTGGACGCTATTTCAGAGGAAATAGCACTCAAAATCGACAATACAACAGACACACCGACCCTAACATAAACCCACAAAACCATTTTTTAGGACACAACTCGGGAACACTGATTTAAACATTCACAATAGTGTCCCCGAGAAAATTGTTCAAAATACGACAAATCAAATTGAAACCATCACAACAGAAAATTCAGACCACATTAATAATCAACAAATTAAAATGAACAATACTCAAATAAATGAAATAAATGAAAATAACAATAATCATGTTATCGCAAACACAAGCCACAACAATAAAAATTCAAACCTGACACTCATAAATGTAAAGGCCGGATCAATAGACATAAAATCACTTATTGACACTGGGAGCAGTGTGTCAATTCTGGACTTAGATATCTTTAGACAAATTCAAAATAATAAGCAAATAAAAGTCAAAATTATACAATCAAATGTTCAAATAACCACAATCACGGGTTCAAAAGTTAAATTCCTGTATTTAGCGGAACTCCCGATTCAAATAGGAAATGTAAAAATTAAGCACGGCTTTTTCATAACACAGAACTACCTTCATGATTATAAATTAATTATTGGTTGTGATTTATTAAATAAACATCGAGTAAATCTCCGCATTTCAGAAGGTATTTTCGAGATTAACGACTCAGAAGTCGAACTGATTAACATTCATACAAGTTCCGAAGATGAAGAAGGTTTTAGAATGAAACTAAATAAAAAAATCTTCTTACAACCCAAAGAAACGAGAATAGTAGATGTTGTTTCTAAGACACCCCTTTCACAAAACAATATACAAGTTTTTTTTGAACCAATTCAAGTTAATAATCCAAATTTAATCATCACTCCGGTTATTAACACAATTAAAGATAATAAAACAAAAATCCTTATATGTAATGCTGGTGAAAAAAACATACATTTAAACAAACATATGCAAGTGGGTAATATTCACACAGCAATTGACATTAAAAATTCAAATATAAACAAAGAAAATACAGTTAACTTAATTACTGCCTCAGAAGACACACTGAAACGAAGACAAACTGAATTTTCCCTGGATAACTTTGATTTAACACACTTAAACCCAGTTATTAAACTTCAAATAAGCAACTTATTAACAAATTTTAAAAACGCCTTTTCGACTTCACTAATGTCACTTGGACATTGTGATGCAGTGAAACCAACTATGCATTTTTATCACGACACACCCGTTACATGCAAAGCATATCCCCTACCATATCACTTGCGCGAAACAGCTAAAAATCAAATAGATAAAATGCTGGAAGCAGAAATAATTAAACCTACTGAAACTAATTGGCTTGCTCCCGCTATGTTAGTAAGAAAAAAGTCCACAAGCGACCAAAAAGGAGATTATCGTTTTGTTTTGGATCTGCGTAGCACGAACATGGCAATACAAATTTTCCCACAAAATTTACCAAAAATTAAAGACATACTTCATGCAATAAGCGGATTTAAATTTTACACATCGCTTGATATGGGTAACGCATTTTGGCAATGCGATTTTAAAGATTACGCCGACAAATTGGGTTTCACTACAATTTTAGGAAATTTTAGTTTCCAAAGACTCTGCTTTGGCATGAAGAATTGCTCTGAAATTTTTCAAAGACTAATGAATAAGGTCCTGGCGGGACTGGAAAATTTAGGAATAAGATGGTTCATCGATGATATTTTAATAGGGGCCAATGACCCAGAGGAAATGGTTCATAAAATCAGAATAGTTTTACAGCGCCTAACCGAACACAACCTGACTTTAAACCCAAAAAAATGTCAATTTATGCGCCAAAGCATCATTTATCTTGGATATGAAGTTTCAAAAGATGGAATAACCCCTTCACCAGATAATACAAAAAAGATTATGTCATTCAAAAAACCCCACAATCTCAGATCACTAAAAGCCTTTTTAGGACTCCTCAATTTCTACAGATCATCAATCAAAAATTATGCCATTTACACAGCTAGCTTGGAAAAACTCTTAAAAAAAGGAGTTAAATTTAATTGGTCGAACGAACAAGAGACAGCTTTTCAAAATTTACAAGCGCATTTTTTTAATCAACCGTTCCTAATTAGCCCAGACTTCAAGGAAAAATTTTACCTAAACACTGACGCTAGTGCTATTGCAATCTCGGCAATATTATGTCAATACAGGCAGAATAGATTGGCACCAGTAGCCTATTTTTCAAAAAAACTAACGCCAGCTCAAGCTAAACAAAGCGCCATTCAACTAGAACTAACAGCCATTTATGAAGGTATTCTTCATTTCAATGACTATCTTTTTGGTAAGCAATTTACTGTTTTGACAGATCACCGTCCGTTACAGAATACAAGTAAACTAAACAATACTTCCCATTTGGTAAGAAAAATGCTAAACGAACTAAGTCAATATGACTTCGACATTAAGTATTTACCGGGAAAGGAAAATGCTTTAGCGGATTTTTTTTCACGAACGGAAACAGTCAAAACGGGGGATATAACGTTTGACACCGACACTAGCTTTTCAAAACAAATTTATTCGGGTCTACCCATCGACATTCCAAATGATAAATCTGAATTACAAAACAATAACACCAATAAATCATGCGAAATAATACAAGACAACCTAAAACTCCCGAATACACAAAATATTTTACAAAATGAGAGTAGCGAAAACAAAAACATAAATGAACACGTCAAAAATAAAAATAATAACACATGCACAAACTCACCAGTTTCCGGATTCAGCCAGATACACGAAGACCAGACAATAAATAACTTGGATACAGCGGGAGTCGGCAGCAATCTCGGAGTCTTTCCCCTTGGCTGCAAGCTGAGCGAAGAAAATATAATCAGCAAACAAAACCAGGACAGTACAATTTTATTTATTAAAAACAAATTGACACAGAAGAAAATTGAACCGAAATATAAAAATTATTTTGTGGATAGCAAAAATACTTTAAAATACAGACGTTCAATCCAAAAAGGAAATTCTATAGAATATGTGGAAAACATTGTTATACCAAACTCTCTAAAAATACAAGCATTGTCGGATTTTCACATAACCCACCTTGGAGGTAGACGTATGTATTTACTTCTACGAGAATATTTCTGTTGGGACGCTATGTTAACTGACTGTTTTAATTATGCTAGATCTTGTCTCAAATGCACGCAGCTAAAAAGGCCCCAACGAAATATATGGCCACATGAAATTCGAAAAATTCCTGCAGTTACAGGGGCGCATTTGAGTACGGATATTATTGGTCCTTTATCTAATGACTCTTATGTCTTAACGATCATAGACAATTTTTCGAGACATCTGGAGTTGTATCCACTAAAAATATAGACACAAAATCTATTGTACCATGTTTTATTGACTATTTTAGTAGATATGGGACGCCGAATTCAATTTTATGTGATAATGGATCTTGCTTTATAAGTAAAAACTTTCATAATATTCAAACACAATTAGGGGTCACAATTAACCATACGATCCCTTATACCCCAAATTTAAATGGTATTATAGAGAGAGCTCACAAACAGCTCAAAGAATGTATTCTGGCTTTACAGGACGATGTGGGAGATTTAAAATTAATTTTAAATTTATACAAGTCAAATTATAATGCAAGTTATCACTCAACAATCGGATTTTCGCCAAACGAAATTTTCTTTGGTAGAAAGATTCCACCTCTCACACAAAAATATAAAAGTCAAGGAGACAATCTCGAATTATTAAAATATCCTACTTATATGGCAAATATAAGAAAACAAATACAAAATTTTAACACGCAAGCCTCTAAGTCCATTGAAAAGGCTCAGACCAGACAACAAAGATACACTCAAAACAAATCTCAACCACACGACATACAAGTCGGCGATTTTGTCACTGTCAGAGACTGTAAAAATTACAAGTCAAAATTTCAGGGAAAATTTCAGGTTATAAAAACTATTAGTAAAAATTTATTTGAAATACAAAACTGTACCAACCCCGAACAAAAAAAGAAAGTACATATTTCAAAAATTAAAAAAGTTACTGAAAGATTCCCACATTTAAAAGATAACCACAATGAAAATAAAACAAAATTACTCAAAACACACGATTATAATTTAAGAAAAAGAACAACAACAGTCTAAAAAAAAAATAAATATATACAATATTAAAATTTACTTCTATGATTAATCATAGGATGCTTCAATTAGATTTCACCCTTTTAATCAACACTTTATTTATAATGAACTCAAAACAATTATCAATTTACGCGTAATGATTCAAAAAACACAAAAAGAAAACAAAAAAATAAAAAAAATAAAAAGGTTTTACAGAATTGATCTTATAACATTAATACATTTTAATCCCTAAGGTAAAAATGATCAAAAACTATATAACTCTAAACCATTCCCAAAACTACAAAGGAAAAAGAACGAGAAAGAATCCCACCCAAAAGTAAACAAACAAAAAAATACTTAACTTTCAACACCATGAGAGGGGGGAATCCGAAGGCGTGTCTCAAGAAAGCGACAGGTGGATTGTCGCGGACTCCGAGGGGTGTGTAGCACAATCAGACAATTCAAGGCGCCGGGCGACGGGATGTTCAAATAAGAACGATGAATTCCTGGGTGAACTTGTTCTTGCAAGGCACAGCTAAAGAAAATTGTATGTTTTCTTTTAATATACAGAATAATATTATATCAAGTTTCCATAACAAAAAATATTAATGTTTATGCTTCTAACGGCGACAAAATTTTTGGGAAAGTAATATTTGTTAACTTATAAATATGTAAAATTACGTTAAACAAGAGTTAACAATGGATAATTGACACCCTATTTACGCATACATGTATGGCCATACAAGGAAAAAAATGCATTTCTAAATAAAACAAATAAAAAAACTTAAAAATACAGTAAAAAAATTAGAAAAAACTATAAAAAAAATGTTTTGGCCATTATGCATGCCCCTTTCCTAAAAAAGAAAAAAAAAAAAAGCATAGTATTTACTGCGAGTAAACAATAATAAAATTATAAATTAAAGATTAACATAATTTGTCCCTCGTTGCCGCTAGACCTAAAAGCTAAAAGAGAGAAAGGGAAAATTAGTGGTAATTAGTGATTCTAAGGCCCCTAAACAACAGCTAGATAGCCGCATGTAGTCGTCTGGCGAAACCGCAAACAGGCCACCTGAAAAATACAAGCGTTTGTATTATTTTTTAAAGAACAGTTATTGAATTCCGATTTTCCCCCGGAATTTTATTAAACTTCTTTTCTCACTTATTATGGTTTTATATAATTACCCGTTTTATTTTTCTATTGATTCAGAAGTGAAAATTATATTTTGATATGAAACAGAGAGATTTCAGGCACGGGTAAAACTTCCCACGTGCGATGCATTTTTTCGCTCTTTTTGATTCTAATTAAGGGCATTGGGAAAAATACTGCGGGATTGTGAATTATTACAAATTTTCAAAAATGGAAAAACACTTACTAATGCAATAGTGATATCCAATAATGATATCCATTAGATTTCTAATCCCGGACTAGCTTTTTCCACACACGGGTAGCAACAACAAGTGACTGAATTTTTGGAAAGTGCTGGAAGGAAACGGGGAGAAGTAAGACTTGTTTTGGAAACTTCTGAGAATTCCTAAATCAAGGAATTGGTACTGCTACCGCCATCTAACGGGCAATAGTGGTGTAAAGATACTGCTGGATTGCTGGAATATGGGTAAAATTGCATTTTTTTTTTTAATTGTTTCTTTTTCTTCTGAGAGTTTTGTTAAATGGTATATGCTTTTAGTTCGAATCTTATAGATTGGTTTAAAAATTCCCTAATGTAATGATTTGATTATATTTGGAGAGAATTTTTATGAGGAAAATGAATTAAAAATTTATTTATATCACAAGTGAAAATTTTCCCTTGTCTTTTTAGTAATAATTAACAATTTTTTAATTTTTGCTATTAACTGAGATTTTTTTTTAATTAAAAGGGTAATTTAAGTTGTTTCAAGTGATAAGTGATTTTTTTTGCTAAAATTCATCTCTATAGGGGATCTGAGGCGAATTAATGTTGACTTGTGTTTGGTTGGGAGTAATTGTGCCAGAATTAGTTTGTACGACATTATGATTACAGAAAGGAGACTTCAAGGGTGCACATTTGAAGATCTCTGCAGAGAACATATTTCAGCTGGTCTGAGATTGTACAAAGCATTTTCTGTGATTCAGAAAGTCAACCAATCTTATTTCTGAAAACGGTCCATTCCAACACAAATAAAAGGAGTTGAATATTTCCTTTTCACAGTGTACAAGCCCTTCGAATTTTCGACAAGTGATTATAAATTCAGGAAAAGTGTGAATATACCATTGTTTGTTTTTCTAGAAGAGAAAAGTGATATACCTTAAAGTTTTTTCCGACAGTCATCAGCAGTGTTTTTGTGACTTGCCTTACAGTTTTTCCAGCGCAATGCATCTCCAATAATTTTCTGAACAGTTCTCAGGTATTTTTATTGGCACTTTCATTAATGTACAAATAATGACATTTCAGTGACTTTACGAAGACCAGAAACCTTAAATACATGAACTATTTTCTACAACTAATGAAATGTTGTAAATTATTCAAAGCGGTTGAACTAAAACTTTTGGAAAAACTTTTCAGCTTGCATTATAAAGACATTAAATTCAAGTGTCATATTGAATCATATACATTGAGTTATGAACTTTTGAACTATTTGAGTAATACAACATATATACATGTATACATATTTGGAATTCTAAGATGTTATAAGCAAAATATAACAGGTTTCAGTTATAAATGTGTGTGTAATTAACATTGCATTTTTTTTTTCATGTAACACTTAGGGGTATTTCAGTCTCTTAATTACCATAATGAAATTTTCATTAATATCTTCATGTTTTCTTGAAAGAAATTTATATATATGCATCAACAATGATCTGATATAAAAGTAGAGACTGGTAAAATTCCAAAATTAAAATATGAAGTTGTCTAAATTTGCAAAGAGCAATTTTTTTTTTTTTTGATTTGTTTAAATAACTGTTGTATTGATGATTTAAATGTAGTTCCATGTAAACATAATATTCTAGATAATTAGTGAAAATATTACATTCACTTTTGATAATTGTTTTTGCAAACTTATGTGCAATTAGGTGAAAAGAATTTTGTTACCATATATGTAATCATTTGTAACTATTTGTATAACCATTGTTAGAGGTTATGAAAATTAGTCTCCTCAGGGGATCCAAGAATTACCTAAAAACAATTTATAGGACTTTTTCTTTCGGTTATAATTGGGAGTAATTGACAATTTACGAACAAACTTTCTTTGTTTTGTGTGAGAAGGGGAGTAATGACACAGTCAATATCCAAGAGTATTGACAGGTCATGCCAAATGTGGCAAGCCAACCAACAGGATATGGCAACCTAGCAATGACAAGACTGGGTTGTTGACCAGACAGGAAGTCTGGTAATACCAAATAAGGGAGGCGTGATGCTAACCCCCTATACCCAATGAGAACACAAGAGGGGGAATAAATATTTACATAACTGACCCCTTGACCCCCAGCTAACGAATGGGAGCGATTGAGGAGGATCTAGGTTTTTCTGCATCTAAAGAGGTGATGTGGGGTCAGCAGAGAAGAGAGAGCGACTTGAGAGATTTAACTGCTTAATAGCCTTGGGAGGAATCCCACATCCGAATGCTGCAGTTCATCACCTAACCTCCGCGGCCGAGTTTCCGACGATGGGATCCCAGTCCAATGCAATCCTGGCTCCCGAGGCCTTACCTCAGCGCCCCTGCCTCATTCATCAGACTTCTCCATCAACGCCCATGCCTAGCAGTGAAGACACTTTGCAAGACTGAGGTGCAAAGTTTCCCAGGTACCAATTAGCTCCCGTAAAAGTGAATAGAGTTAACATATTAGTTTCGGATCCTCTGTAGAGATGTTAATTAATACTATGTCAATTATTGTAATATCCATCATTACTTAATCATAATAAATAACCTTAATGCATTCTCACTCTGGATGTTTTATTTAAATAAAGAACCTACTAACCACGTAGATTATAGCATCCCATACATTTTTTTAACTGATATTTGGTCGTATCTTGAACAGCGCTTCAAGTCCAATTCGTTAGGAAGTCAACTGTTTTTCGACAAATCCATGCTTTTTTACTCCTCATCGTCTTCTTTTTTTATATTTTTTAAGATTCATAGAACAAAAATGGGGAGACTTGAGTCGTTTTCATTGTGATCTATCTTTTTTCAATCTTCATGCTCTAACTGGTAGCTGAAGACAGAAAACGAAAACGTGTGATGAAATGTAAAGGAAAAAAAATATTCAAAGTTGAAGAAGTGGAAAATATTTTGCAATTCATGAAAGAATTCTTTGGCTGGGTGGATGGATTAGCTGCTTTTTATAGAGGAGGTAGTGAACTGGGAAAATACTACAAATTGTATCTATGGACTGAAAAAAGTGTAACTGACCTGACTTGATGTTCAGTTATGATTTCAGCTGATTATTGCTATTTTTTTAATACATATAAATAAAAACATCCTCGAACAACTCCTAAATATGAAGTAACAATGTCAAAACTAGAATAACAATTGTGACTCTTTGAAACCTAAATGGGGTAAGGACTTAAGACATTAGCCATTAACTAATGGAGTCAAATAAAAGACGAAGGCTGATAACAGCAAGAGTTTTTAAGCTGAGTGGAAACAAATGTTGCTAACGATTACAATCAGTCTTTTATTAATCCGAGTAGGTACTTCTCAATAAAGAAAGAAGATATTAGTTTTAAATGGTTATTCAACAAGCATAAAATTTATTGACTAATTTGGCTTAACTTGTTTTGTAAGTTGACATTTTAATTTGAGAAACAATTTTTAAATGATGGTAACATATTTTACTTACCAATAATATACCTATATATACCCTTAATCTATCGCATCGCTTGTCATCGTATGCAAACTGATTAAAAATAGCTTACACGAAAAACCTTAGTGCAATGTTACTCTAGCTTAATGAAGTAATGCTGCAACTAATTTATGGAATAACATTACACTGTGTTTATGAAGTAACTTTTAACTGTAAATTAAGTGTTAAAAGTTACCCCATTAATTTGGTGTAACTGTATTCTCTGAAACCGGTTTCCACTGATTTTACTTTGGATCGTTACATAGTTTTACACTGTAGTGTTCAATTGTATGAAATTCATCGACGTAAAAGTTGTTCACGTCCCAAACAGGACCTTGCATGGAATTAAAAATTACGTTACTAAAAAGGACTTCTTCAGATTTCTGTGAATCGAAGTTACAAATATGAATAAGGTTACACTAGACAAAATGAGAATATAATTTTGTATTGCAATCATTTAACATTTTACAATCACATATTGACATTTTTCTTGGAAATTAATATGCATGCAATATAGTGTCGATACAAATGAATGGTGGATATGCAAAACTCGCATTATCCAAAGTGACTAAGATAGGGTCCGGTCTGTTTAGGGACATTTGATAACATTAAAATGCAATTGTGAAAAATCGCCAATAAATCGGTAAGACTCAATTTCTAGTTATACTTAAGATAATGTGAGTTTTACAACTTCAAACATAAATGCATTTGAAAAATTGCAGTTTCAACTTTGTCAAACCCGCTTACTTATATTCCGCTTCAGAAGTTCTCGTTAGCAACATTTTCGATTCTCCGTTGCACTGTTGAAGAAAATTCTGAAACTTGTTCACCTCGTTATGAGTATTTAAATCATCCCCACAAGAGATTTTCTCTAGGGTTTGTAGTACCACAAATAGAATATATTTGTTTTTTGAACAAATATTTTGTTGATTTTGGACTTATATTATCTATATTAATGAATTACATGTATTGGGCAAATTTATTGACATTTCGGATTTTTGTACTGTATATAGATTTCATAATAACTTTAAAATTACCTTATAAACATTTATTTCTTTAGGTATCTATTTTTATTAGTATTTTAAATTGATAAATAGAGAGAAATATTTTGTGTGCTCTTTTTAAGCTTAAACCCCCCTAAGGAGCATATAATATACATAAAATGGTTTTAGCAGACATTTATTTTAAAATATCTGATTTTATAAATGATTTATTTTTGTTTTAAAACAAATTAAACAATATTCGTAAAATTTTCAGTAAATTATACAAACACATGACTTTAATTAAATTTGTTATCCGTTAAAAGCATCCTTGCATCTTTATCGAAGTCAGATTTCTATTACCGAAGAAGCTAATACCAATAACAATATTTTCATTCATTATAAATTACGTACGTTACATGAATTTATAGCGTTTGGGAAACTGCCTTTAAAAGTAAAAAACAGTGTCATACGAATAAAGGTTTTCCAAACATGCTACTGATATTGCCAAAGAATATAAGGAGGAATTTCCTGGCATAACTAACGCTCTATTGTGTGGTCTGACATTCGAAATTGCATTACATAAATTATTAGCTCCATTAGCTGCAATATTAATATATGTTATTTTGTTTAACTATGTCGCACGATTTGTTATTTTCCATTCCCAAAGTATTTTTTTTTAAGTTTGCATTTGATAAATATAATGCTTTTTAAAAAAATTTTCTAAGGAGATATTTGAAAACATTTGTAAAAGTTGAATTGAATCGCGTAAATTCGATAACGAAATTTGTTACTATTTTATAATTTACCCATTAATACTTAAAAATTTATTTTTGTTTTAATGGAACGAGTATAAACATGACTAATTTATTTCAGATTTATTATTTATAAAATTATTTATTTTATTTCCGGACTATACTAAATATCTAAATTATTTGAAAATACACACTTTTAACCTAGTTTGTTGGATTCTGCAAATAAAATAAATGTTTTAATTTATTATTAATGGGTGAAAATGTAATATGCTTCTATATATCATAAAATGGTTTTTATATCCTTCATTTCTTATAGTAAATTCGAAAATAATGCATATTTTTATTTGGTACAGTTGAAATTGATGTTTTATGCAAATATATTTTAATTAAGAAAATAAAATTTATAATTTATTATTCCATCTGACTTATATATCTTTATGAAATGCATTTTTTAGATAAATTCAATCTATTTATTAAATTAATAAATTATAAGAAGTCTCTTTAAAAAAAATAAACTTTGAATTAATTGTTTTCAAAAAGTAATTGAAGAAAACATTTGCTAACAATTCATTGCTTGAAACTATGTGTCTAATGAAAAGCAAACAGAATATTCTCGGCAAGTTAAAAAAAATGTCATAACTAAAAATGCAGTGAAACTATTTACGATACTCATTAAAGAAAGTATCCCTTAAAAAAATCTTAACTGACGATAAAAATTCTCTAATACTTTCTTTCGTCTCTTGAATAATAAAATTACATCTTTAAATAATTATACGCATCACTTTCTGCTTTTGTGTTCAGATTCATCGAATTAAGTGAAAATCACTTTTCACAGTTACGTCCATTCCTCCCAGCGTCATTTTTGCCGAACTCTAGGAAGGTTACCCTCATGAATAATTCAAAGCAATATTCCGTAGCTTGAAAGAAGCTTACAACTTTTCATTACTTTACGAGTATTCGTTACAAAAACTACTAAATATTCATAGATTTTTTTATGTAAAAAAATTGAAAAGGCGCTACGTTTATAGTTAAAGACCCCGATGTGTATTTGTGAGAGCGCCATTAAGGGTAATGGTTACAAGTGCAAGGTTTAATGTGCGCGAAGTTAATTTGTTTAAGAACGTGATAATTAAACAAATTCATTGTGATAAGTAAGTTTGTGTGTAGAAAGATAAACGTGTTATCAAATAACTAATTTCTTTCAAAGGACTATTCGATTTTTTTCTAGTTTAACTATTAATGATATGAGAGTATGAGTAATAAATGTGTGGAAATGTATTTCTTATACATATTTATTGTATGTATTAATGACATTTGCCCATATTCTTTTGCGTAAGAAATTTAGTGATAGAAAATTAGAATCTAAACAGCAATTTAATTTAGTGAAATAAATAAACTACCCATTTTTATATCTAGTGACACCACTTTTGTATACCTTACATAAAAACTATTACACGTGAATTTACATGCATTTACTCAATGCATTAGTTCAATTTACCAATACTCAATACATTTTTATTCTTAATTTACCACCACGACGTGATGGTATTAGTGTAGTTACCAGCATGAGTTTTGAATTTACACATGATGTAAAATTTATTGTGTGGTAATGGTGAAAACGTTTGCTTCACTGCCAGGATGGATAAATTTATATTCTCTGTTTCAACGCTATTGAAGTGATAGTTATTCATGTGATTCTGTCCAGTCATGTGACAAAAATAATAAGCTGTAAAAACAAACATTACAAAACTGTGTTGTGAAAATTAGTTAATTGTAGTGCTACTTTACAGCCTATTTTACAGCCTAACACAAATAATGAATTATTTTTTGAAGCACCTTCTTATATTACCACAATAAGCAAATGGCATTGAAAATACATTACTCTGTATGTAAAACAATGAATAATTTTCTTTTATCAATTGAAACAAAGTGATACTTTTTCAGGTAGCGGAAACAATCACTTTATCTTCCGTCTCCTAGTTTATTTAACATGTGGTCGTTCATCATCAGACCAACACCTACTTTATCATTGATGTCATTAGGAGTTAAGGGGCTACCGACGAAAGTCGTTCTGGCCAACTCGAAACGTGTCATAGACGTTGTTGTTTGGGAACAGTTAGTTAGTGCTCTTACTATCCGTAATGAATGTTACCAGAAATATGTATGACATAAAAGAGAAAAGCTACTTGTATTAAAAAAATATACCTTAAATTGTTAAGGGCTAGTTAAGTATCATGTTCAGATTTGTAAGTATCTTTCTATTTATGATACTAGAACATGTGGTAGTTTTAAATAAAATATAGTTTACATCTTGAAGAAATTGAATTTTTACCATGTAATATTAATGTTTAGTCTGAAATTGAAAATACGAAGCCTCCTATTTTCTTTCAAGTATTAAAAACTAAATATATATGAGGTTTAGATATTTAAATTGCAAAGACAGTCACGGAATTTTACTTATGTCCTTCTTTCCATACACTGTATATCATTTTTTGATGAAATTGCTCCAGTTAGCGGTAAATAGACTTTGAATGTTCTTCAAAATATTTCCACACGAATCTTCATTTATTAAAAAATTTATTCAAACTTAAAATTATTGAAATTGTAGGGAAAAAATAACTAGAGAAAAGTATACAAGTATGTAGAACTTCTTAATATAGTTACGAAAATTTCTTTTCTATTTTAAGGAACAGGTAAGGAATTATACTATGTTATTTCTTAATCATTCTCGGCACACCCCTATAACACGGAAATCTCGTATTGAGAAATAGCCTAATCCTCCGAAAAAAGAGAGAAAATGTCAGAATAGAAAAAAAGCCTCACGGGAAAGGTGCACGTATACCAAAGTGATAAATTAGCCTCTTTTATCCGGCGAATAAAGAACCAGATCCATTTAGAGATAACGCGCAGTTTTCGCATTATGTGTCCAGAAAAGAATAGGAACTTATAAAGAAAAAAAAGCTTCGTCTTTAGTGACCAAAATAGTACAAAGGAATCTTTTTTTTTATCATCAAAAACAATGGTTGCTCTTTAGCTAGAAAAATCTTCCCGGGTTAAAACCCCGTCAAGTGTGGAACATTTATCCTCAAGCCTAGTGAAATGGTAAAGTGGGAGGTTTCCTCTTTGCACTTTATTGCCAGCGCAGAGGGTTATCAAATGGCGAAGTGGACTGTAAATTGCCATGTGGGAAGTTACCAGCGTTCAGATTTATACTGGCTTTCTTTTACCTAGGAGAATCTAGTTGTCTTTATGAGTTTCATTGCCATTATAAAAATGTTCTGGTTTCTTGAGGTATATATCATGCTGGAAAATGCCCAGTGTGTCGACATTGTTCTATAAACTTCAACGAGGAATGTTTATGTTTGGTGATTTATTAAAGAAGTTTGTTGGTAAATTTCATACGAAGAGAACTGTGGGTGTTTAAATACATATATTTTTTTCGCAAGAAAATGTATACTCTTAATTTTGTTAAGAGGTTTATAATGAACACTTCAAAATTTATTTTCACTATTGAAGCAAGAATCAGAAATACAATAAATGGAAATTTATAATGTATAGTTGATGACGCACATATGTTTTATGCTTTTACGGTTTAAGAGTTAATCAAACAATATATAACGATATTTTTTATATTAAAAATTATCGGGGTAAATCTTACTGTTGCCAGTAACTAAAAAAAAGTTCTACAAGCAACAACTCACATCTAGTTTATATATGTTTCCCCTTTTTTGAAAAATAATCTCTTATATATCATTATATTTAACTTACACATGCACAATCTACATTATATATTTCTTTCGAAAAAAAAACTAAAAGTAACTCCGGCTTTAAATTAATTATTTTATCCTTTTAAGTATCTTGAAACATAGTAATCATAGTAGTTATTCATTTTTATGTAGTCTTTGTTAGGAATGGAATTATGATAAGTCGTATCGATAAAGGAAGAACAGTAAAATATAATAAACTATTTTTCTTATTTATTCCCTTCTTTATCTCTTAATTCGAGGCATCATAAAAGATCATGATATTGATTGTTGTAGCATCTGTCTTTCTATAGAAGTTTATTAGCTGATTAAAACTGAACTTCGATACTCTTGATCGTTTATAACTTATCGTCTTTCATCTATTGATATTTCTTCGTATAAAAAACATAGAGTATTTTTAATTTAGATAGAAAGGATATCCTTACTCTTGCGAAACTAATAAAACTAACTTATTAGGTTTTAGTCAGTTTTAGTTTGGTTTGGTTTGAATTATCGTCCCACTAGAGATACACGAGGGTTATTCTCGACGGGCGTCGTATTATAGAACCACAGTCAAGTGACGAGCCAACACCTGAATAGGCACCCAACGCAACCGTTAAGGGCGACATCGTACACAGCGTTAGGACTTTGAAGGATATTTAACAAGCACTCCCTTACACGGTACATTATTCGTAGGACATTTTTGTCTGCAAGGGCCGTTTATAGGACGGCAGTTATTTTTCGGCGATGCCCGGACCCGATTCGGGCGAGGGTCTAACCGACTGGGCTCCTCAGCCCCTTAGTCAGTTTTAGAGCATAATTTTCCCATTTTTTGACATTTAATAATTTTATGTGTACCTTAAGTTAGATAGAGCAATTTTTCCAGTTTTCATTTGATTGTATATTTATTACTTATAAATTTTATCAAAATAGACTCTCATTGCCTTTTTTTACACCATTATCCACAAAGTAACACTTCCCCTTTTCTAAAAGGAAACGCAAATTGGTGGTTCAATCGTTGAACTAGGAATAATGTCTCGTGTAAAGGGTATATTTTCCCAAAGACATAAAATACATAGACCTTAATTATTTTCATAACCACGCTATTTATGAAATAATTTAACTATTTGAACAACTTAAAAACTTGTCAGAGTTACACACTATTTACCATAACCTTTCACCTTTAACAATTTTGATAACTTTTTACAAATCTAATATTAAAATCAGAAACGAAAACGTTTCTCAAGCGCCGAGTATTTAGTTTTGACGTCACGAACACTTAACCGTAAAAAAAACTACCCTGTAGCGTTATTATTTTTTTGTAAAGTTCACAGTAAAAAGTTTCCAACGCCGGTTGCGTCTTATTCCTTAAACTTAATTTTCATCCTGTAATATGCCCCTCAGGGTATTATTCCCCACGAAACGGAGGGCTTACGAAACGCTTTACAGACTTGGATTTTTGCCAAGACAGTCTTATACGAAAATCTTTGATTGCATTTTTTGTATTTGCACTGACTTTTTCCAGTACAGGATATTTATTTATACGTGTCTTCTTTACAGCTTCGTCCAGGATTATTTTTGATATTTTTTTCACACTGTATTTCGTTGGACGCTCCGAGAAATAATAACTTTTTAGAAAGCAGAATAAAGTAGAGCATAGTGAGTTCGTCAACAATTTTAAAATCACCAAAGGATATATTATTTTCTTTTTCGTTTTTTGTATGGATTTGGGCATATCGTTTTAAAGATAAGGGATTTTTTTTAAGCTAGAAAATGTGTCTTCGATGATAGTTTGTCACATAAAAATACTTATTCGTTGATAGTTTGTCAAAAAAACAACTTTTTTTTTATAGTTATTTACAGTTTTTTTTTTTTTTTTAATAAAGCTTAGAAATGTAGCTATAGCACAATTTGCTTTTAAATAATAAATTTTGGTATCGTATAAAATAATTCTTCACTTTCGTAATACACTTTGTAATATTAAAAGCTGGTTTTTACAGCAAGAAAAAAACTACTTTAATTAACAATAACACAAATAATCTACCTAAAATATATCATACGCTTTAAATTATGGATAAAACATTGTTTTAAATAATACCCAGGCCTCTTTTAAATCTACCATTACACTTAATTGTCTTGGTAAACACTGGTAACTACCTATTACTTCCCAATTGAAATATATTCGAAATTTATTATAATTATTATAAACCCTAGCAAAGTATTCTGAAAATAGCACAAAGCATCTTGACGTATATTGCATTTGGAAAATAATTACGGTAATTTCCTCATTCGAGTCACTCGAACCCAAACTTAATTTATTGACTACTTTGTACTCCATTCTTAGGATGGAAATCAAAACTACGGAGTGTTATTTTCCCTTGTTCCAAAAAACCACAATAGGTGCTTCACCCTTCATATTCAAACGGCTTTTATGTTTTTACATTATAAGGATTTTTTTACAAATTTTATTCCAGGGGGACTACGCATGGATGACAAATATCTCTTAAGGTACTGAGTTATGGTTTGGGCTTCAAACTTTAGTTGATGAGGCATTAATAGTAACGCCACTATAAAACGAAGAAGGAGCATCGGCAATTTTCCTTCTGAAGATATACGCAGCTTGGTGTTCTATCGTTCAAACTATGTGCCAATGTAATAATACGCAAATTTTATCAATGGAGTGTAATTACTAATTGTAATGAAATGCAAAACACCTCATAGATTCCCATTAATGTACCCTATACTGTTATGAATTCATAAATATCTCCACACTTAAAGTGAATTATCTGCAGAAGCCTATTGAAATTTTCTGAGATGATTCATCAACAAATGAAGTGACCTACGTCATAAAAGTCTGTGGACCAGGTGGCAATCGAACAGTGGAGTTTACCTGCTATCTACTCTAAACATCTTATATAAGTTCCAAACCATGAGTAATGAATGTAAAGGAACCCTTTACTCAGAGAACACATTTGACTGGGTTCTGTCGGCAAAGTTAAAATGTCGACATTCATCAATATTTATAGAAATGTGCAATTTTCCAAATAACGAATCTTTTTAAAATAATATCAACTGTAAGGATTATTTTGTGTGATCAGCAAATAAACTGGTACAACTAATTGAAATAACCTGCGGATTCATTTTAATCAGAGCGTCACAAAAAATGACTCCTTTTGGTGAATATGCTAAGCTTGCAATCGGCTAGATCCATCAAATAAACACACCCCTTTTTACAAAAGAAAAACCCTTGATATTACAAAAACAATACTGTGTAAAAACTGATGTTTACAATTAACATGTTCCTACAAATATGTTTTATTCCCAGATGGTACAACAGCTCCGCGACAAATTAGATATATTTTGTTCACTCAAGCAGATTGGGGGTGCAGTGGAGAACGTTTCATTACGTAAAATAATTAAATATCTTGAGTTATTGTGGAAAAGTCAGAGTTTCAGACTTTTCAAGGCAGCGTTGAGTAATTACGCCTGTCTCCTGCTAGTTTCTATAGGACTTGAATTTGCGAATGACACTGGTTATTGGCTTAGGTGTTTCAGGATTAATATTTTGTTAATGAAATTAAACGACAATTTTAGTATATCAGAATTAATGCAAAACGTAACAGCTAATTAGTATCTCGCTAATTAGTGAACATCAAACTAAAATATAGGCATCTTCCCCATGCTTGCTATCACTCTGAAAGACCAAATGGAATGATTTCAATGGTGAATGAAATCAGATCCACCTCGTAAGTCCAAGATCGCGGGTTCGAGTCCCGGCTGAGTCGTTGGATTTTCTGCATGTGAAAACCTTGGGCAGGCATTTCATATGATTATGTGATGTAAATGATTTCTGGAGGGCTCATTTGGCTTGGGTTCTCTCGGTACAATTAAATCTCGACATACTTTAACATTCACAGACAGCTAAGATTCATTGAAATCTGTGGTCAAAATTGGTAGCGATAGTCGCCTAGATGGTGCCACAAAAATATACTGGAAATATAATGGGGAATATGATGAGTCTGCAAAAGCTTGACACCCATTGCAGCCCTTTAGAGAAAAAAAAATAATAAGATGTTATACAATGACTAACACCAGTTTATCACTGACAAAACATCAAGTAGTATTACCGTACAGATTTTTCAAAAGAATATGCCAAATGAAAGCGATTCTGAATTCAGACTTTATTGAAAAATGACAACTCATGGAATAGTAAGGTGAATTATAATCCGTCAACGGGATATTTTTACTCCTACTTATGCAAAAATAAGCGGGCACACTTCGACATAAAATATGGTCTCCAACTGAACGGAAAAATCATTTCGCTGAAAGCCGGGTACATCAGGAATATAAGAAAGTAAATCTCTATATAAATGTATTCTTTTCTTAAAAGTCATAAAAGTGGATGGGAGGGGGTGATTGAGCCATTCCGTTTCGAGATTCTCTAGTTTTTCAAAGCACCTGTCCCTAAAATTTTGACTGATGCAAGGCACTGGATTCGACTGCGATTTAGGTGAGTTGTTTTGGTAAAATGTTAACTGAGATTAGACGGATTTTGGGCAGAGTGGGTTTCAACTTTTAAACTTTGGATGCTATAGTCTTCGACAACGCTCGATTAAAAATACTCGATATAAATACTAAGTGTATAGTTAAAAATTCTAACTAAAAAAACGATGTATAAAAGTTGGTGGAACGCGTTTAATCAATCGTGTCTACACATCTTAACACCACGTAGGAAGTGAGTGCCTTTTTAGGTATGTGATTTGTCACACGACCATTTAAAAAACATGTAATATGTATGGCTGTATGAATTATGTTCAACACTTTAAACAAATCCTTTTTGCTCATGTTTTGACAACAGTACGTCCTTGTTCATATGTAAACACCATTAATGACCTAAATTCAAATTCTCAATACGTGTCCAAGGTGTATATTTGATATTTTTTGTATTTATTTAGCTCACTGAAATAAAATTTCATACATGTTGTAATTCCAGAATATACAAATTATAAACATACAAAACAAAAACACATGCAATGAGAAAAAAAACATGCAAATGAAATTTATACGATTAAAGCAACATTTTAACAAAACAAGACTAACATAAAAACATTTATACAAACTTAGACCAATATTAATGCAAAATATAAAATAACTTTCACTGAAATTATCAATGTTATTTGAAGACAGATGATTATACAGTTTGATAAGTTTGAAAATTTTAATGATCCTGAGATATTTTTGGTCTGTGAGAACCACCGAGAAATACTTCGTACTTTTACGAGTACGAGCATTAAAAATGGGAACACAAATAAAAATTTCGGTTTACGGGAGTTAATTGGTACCTGGGAACTTTGCACCTCAGTCTTGCAAAGCGTCTTCACTGCTAGGCATGGGCGTTGATGGAGAAGTCTGATGAATGAGGCACGGTAGTTGAGGTAAAGTCTCGGGAGCCGGGATCGCGTTGAAGTGGGATCCCATCGTCGGAAACTCGGCCGCGGAGGTTAGGTGATGAACTGCGGCATTCGGATGTGGGATTCTTCCCAAGGCTATTGAGCAGTCAAATCTTTGAAGTCTCTCCCTCTTCTGCTCTCACCCCACATCACCTCTTCAGATGCAGAAAAACCTAGACCCTCATCAATCGCTCCCATTCGTTAGCTGGCGGTCAAGGGGTCAGTTATGTAAATATTTATTCCCCCTCTTGTGTCCTTATTGGGTATAGGGGGTTAACATCACGCCTCCCTTATTTGGTATTACCAGACTTCCTGTCTGGTCAACAGCTCAGCCCTGTCACTGCTAGGTTGCCACATCCTGTTAGCCGGCTTGCCACATTTGGCATGACCTGTCAATACTCTTGGATATTGACTGTGTCACCTAACAGCGAAGAACGAATTAATTTTATTTTGAAGCATTTTTTTTCAATAAAATGTGAGAAAGAGAAATAAATGCGAGTGTAAAAATATTTTCAAAATTAGCCAAGTTCCAACGACCTGTTACGTTTAGCCTTACCTCCATATCTAAACCTTACAAAAATCTTTATAAATATATTTATTAAGCATAGATTAAAAAAATAAAGTATTAACCAAATTTGCTAATATTACACAGATATGTTGTTTATATTGAAGGAAGTAGCCACGTTACAATTAAACTATTGGCTTTCGAATGGAGCCGAGTGTCACATTACAATTCAACTATTGCCTTTTTTGAATGGAATGATCGTTGTGGAACTGAGCATTTTTGTTCGGTACGTAAGGTCTTCAATTATTATTATTTTTTTTCAAAAACAAACCTATGCTTGTAGCATATTCCTTTGAGCACCAGTTCACAGGTCTATCAAAGCGTTATTCAGAATTCTGGGCATATCAAGGAAAGTTACGTAGATTTTGTGCCAAGGGCCTGAAATTAATGCTATATACACTCAGAATACCAGGAAGTATGGAGGTTATAATAAAACTAAATGTGTACTTTCGGAGGCAAACTCAATTGTAACAGAACAAGTAGTTACACTTGTCCCAAACTATCGCGACGATTTGTCTACAAAAATAGCAAAAAAATTGCTGCTTTTTTCTTTATCTGAAATAGGGAAGGGCTATTTATAAAAGCAAAGAAGAGACGATACAGCAATACCAGTAGTCTATAATAAAAGGCTGGAGGCAATGACAAATAGATATTTTTTTATTAAATCGAGATGGTCTCAACCATGAGATTTGTCACGTCTGGAAAAGGGTGTCCTTATGATTTCACGTTTTTGTTTCTGATTTATGATTTCTTTTTAAAATGGGATGGTGGGGATATAAATTATTGAAGATATCGCAATATTTTATTAAGGTTGAATTGTATGTGTTTTAGATTGGACCTGACACTAAAGCGACAAATCTCATGTGTCGCTTTAATTTGTGGGTTAAAAGCAAAAGTTTAAAAGATAATTATGACAAATGAATGATACAAGTTAGATTTAATTACAATATAAGGTGTTTCTGGAAATTTCCGACTATATCTTTTAAAAATTGAAAAACTTACCTATTTTATTTTTGATTTTTGCTCCAGTCTAAAAATGTTTTACCATTTTATGGACCAGTAATCTTCATTTAAATTTCCAAACACCATCAGATTTTAAAATAAAATATAAATTAATAGATTAGTATCTTGAATATATGTATTTACTAATTAAGACCTAATCATTTAAAAAGTTACACTTGCTTTTACCCTCGACATGAAGTTTTAAAATAGCTAAAATAGCCTACTATTTTCATGTAGCTTTATTTAGCCCTGAAATTCTTTCAAAAAACAAATATGTTTGTAAAAGCGACCTAGATCGGCTTCTAGACAAGATTCATGCACTTGCAATTTTGCATTTAGTTGTAATTTTATTTTACAACTGAAAATTAGCTACATACATTAAGATTTTTTCGCAAATTTAATTAATATTCTTTGTCGTTTGTTAAAAGGTATTTGTATTTTAAAGATTAAGTATGTAAAACCTATTTCCCTAAAAAATGAAGTAAAACCTAATGTAAAATCTTTTAAATTATAATTTAGTTTTTAAAAGCTGATATATAAGTTAAAAAATATCAACAACATGGGAACAAATTTCGATTACGATCTACACGCACACCATGAATGTGTAACTAAAAATATATTTCCGTTCACACACAGACTGATTAAAACTCGCATGTTTTTTAAGTAAAATAATCCTTATTGCAAACAAAGTGAAATTTTTTTCCGATTTTAAGAGTTTACTTTCAGATCACGCTAATAATCCTTACGATCCATATTGTAAACGAAGTAAAAAATATGTTCTTGTGTAACAGTTTATTTTTCGATCACGCAATGTACTTTTTTTACAAAAGAAAGCCCAATATTTGGGGAAATTAAAAATACCTTTAAATGAACTATACTTGAAATGTACGCAAATATTGCAGACAAAATTATTTTTAGACTTAAAATGATGTAGAAGAATAAAAAATATCAATAATATAATCAACTTTCAGAATTAGATACTTTAAACACGTATTGTGTAAAATACGCTTAAATTAGTTCGAAGTAATTTATTGAGTATCATACCGCGAATTGTATCTGTTGTTTAAAAAACTTATCTTTCAATCTTCAAGAGCATTAAACCCATTGTTGATAATTAGGTTGAAATAAGTAGTTGTCCCATCCCAACTTGTATGTCCATCTAACAAAACTTTTATGGGGGTTTGCTTATGGAAAAACCAAAGAGTTCTATAGTTGGGTAGAGACTGAACCTACCAACCGCACCATTTACCAACACGAAGACAATATAGGGTGGCATGTGGGGCCCGATGGCAAAGTGGTTTGCATCGCAGGTAATGGAAGTACTTCTTTTCTCGGTATCCTATCAAAATTATAAATTAACTAGCACTTTTGCCTTTCTATTTTGGCTCCGTAGTGAGCCATTTCTGCCGATGGCAGCTCAGTACGAGTTGTTCCTCTACCCTACTATAAAACCCTTTGGGAAAAATCTATGAATTCTTTAAAATTTCCATGGAAGTTGGTGGATATTTTTAGAATTTTGTTAATGGTTACTGATATATTTTACGAACACTACTGGAAGAATTGGCCATAATAGTTGCCTTTTTTTTCTAGAAAAGTTCCTGTTTTTTTTTTTTTTTTTACAGCGCAGTATAGCAGCTTAGTATTAGTTCAATACTACCTATTACAATATTTTCAATTGTTCCGGAGACTTATTTTTGTTTAAAACTACTCTTAAAATTCAGTAATGACTTACAGGCGGCTTCAGTAAAATTTCACCACACATTTTCACATCATTCTTATCCTCCCACAGATAATCCCAAAGACTTATCCAGGGACAAAATTTATGTTACTATCATGGCTCTTTTACATAACACAGCATTTTCGAGACAGAATTCATACATATTTTACCCTTTAAACGTTTCACTTCTCTGAATATTTTAAACAAAGCGTTTCAGCTGAGAAGAAGGGTTTAAAAATAGAGCGTTTTTATTCCCTGTGGGATTTATTCCCCGCAATTATTTCGTTTGTTTTGTTTAGTTGGTTTCGATGCGAATTGCAGCTTTCGTAATGAGCTCTGGTTTTATACTGCGTTTATTTCTTTTGAATTGTGAATACAATGGAGTATAATTTGCAATCGTGATGTGATGGTTCATTGCAATGGATTTATTTTTTAACGGTTGGAGAGATAAACAGTATCATTTGTGAGATACTATAGAATTATTTTGAAAGGAGCATTTTTAAAGTAAGTTGCTATGTTTGGTTTTGTTGCATTGTATATAGGATGTCTATACATGGTATAGTATTAAGTTCGTTTTTTGTTGGTAATTTTGTAAAGTCGTTTTGTGTTTATATTCACCTAAATACAAAACAACGAATAAATAATTGTAATACAAACAAATACTATTCTAATATTTGCTATACAGAAAGTTCAGTCTTATTCATACAGCTCTAATTCGATTTAAGTTGTTCTTAAATTTTGTTTACATATTTTCAAATTATGTTCACATACGTTTATTTTTACATTAGCTGCGTCTATTGTTTGTGTTAGAAAAGCACAAGCATTCTTAATCATATGTTTTCGAAGTTTAAATGTTGTTAAATTTTTCAAACAGTGATTTCATCTAAAGTATATGCATTTTCATTAAATATACTGGACATATACATCTTTCTTATATAGCAGATCTGATCCAGATCAGAGATATTAGAAAGAAGAGGAAGAAAAAACATATATTTTATTCTAAAAAAATATTTTAAAAATATAAGTTATTAAACTTTATTTTTATATTAAATAATATTTAATGTTCGCAATTATTTTAATTTAAAATAATTGCGAACATCAAAGGTAGTTTGACAAATTCATAATCTTCTAAACAGAATAAAAAAAGACGTTCCTTTCATTATTTTTTGTTTTTTCTCACAAGCAACAAGCTTTTGGAAGTTTTATCAAAGATGAAATATTAAAAATAATTGAGACATACAAAAAATGTTTTTGAATGATGTAATAAATAACCAACATCATTACCAAACTAAATGCGACGACGCATAACTTCAAACCTGCTTATTCCATAGCCTTTCAAACCCTTTTTTTGATCAAATCTACTTTCCAATCTCATTAAAGACTCTAAACAATCCAAATTGCGAAACAAACCTGCTCGCAGGTATAATTCGATATTCACAAGACAGAACAAAATGAATGCCCGAAAGAAACTTTGCAAGAATTCATTTTCTTAAACGCAGCAACAATGATTTACTTTAAAGCAAAGTGGAGTAATGCTTATTAAGAATAATTTTTCTTATTCATCTGAATCGTACAAAATTGGATTGGTTGGTAGACATATATATTCAGGTGTGTGTGCTTGGTCAGAGACCGCTTATGACCATTCGTCAGGTAAGACAAACACAACACACACATAAGTGACAGATGCTGTCATCTATCGTCACCTCTGCAATTTAGACATGTCCCTGAAGGGGAACAATTGTGTTGAAGATTATTATTAGGTAGGGAATATTATAAATAATTGCTCTGCCCACTTATATTTTTATTTTAGTAAAATTATAAACGATTTTTTTAAAAAAAACTGTGTTTCTCGAAAACTTCACAATGCGTTTATACTTCAGTATTCCTCAAAGGAATTCTACAGTAGTATTGGTATCGTAACGAGTCTGATAATAATCGAAATGGTATAACTTAACTAGTGGAATCCCGTAATTGTTTGGCTAAATAATTCTAAGTTTTGGATTATTTTGATAGAGTAGTCATCACTTGGAAGCATCGTTAATTACTGATGCTTGTAAAAAAGAAATCAACAGTTAATACAAGTGTTTAATGCACATTTAAAACGTAGTTTTTAAATTTTGTAGACAAGTTAAGGAACGATGGTTTTTCTTAAAGAAGATGCTCTGTCTCTAAGCTCTGTCATTTTATAGAAGTATTCATGCTAGAAGAAAAAATCCACCCAATATCACTGTGTACAGTGGTTGAGACATGCTTTATAAATTTATGGAAACCAAAGTAACGTTCAAAGTTACGTTGTACCAGCTGAGTTGTCGACACCGTAAATAAAAAACCCTCGAAAAGGCTCGATAGATAATCTATTTTTCTAAATATTTTTTGTTGACACTCAATTTATGAAACGTGTCGATTGAATGTAAAAAAGTGGTATGATATTTCTTATTACTTGGAGGTTTGGGGCCAAGATGGCCTAGTGGTTTGCATTGCAGACCATTACGCTAGAAGTCTGCGCCCTGTACCGGGTGCAGGTTCGATTCCCGCCTTCGTCCTGGGTGTACTTTCTTTCTCTTACGATTCACACGAAATTACATTGCTGCTAGCTCAAGTTTCGATCTAATTACTCGACCAGTGTTTCAAATTAAGACGAACTATAGAGTTAGAAAAGAGAATAGAGCAGCCCATGCATGTGCGCAGTAACGAACAAAAGAAGCAGGCTAGAGGGGTGCATCTTGGGACACCTCAGTGCCAGTTTCCATAGTTTCGGCTGCAATTTAATGCGCAGTTGCTCAAAAATTTGCTGAAGCGATTCATCTTGGGATACCTCTGTATGCGCAGTAGCTCGAAAACCTGACAGCCCTGCTTCAAACCATTTGAACTGATTGACCCCTCTACACCTCCTTCCTAACTCTATGAGACGAACTTTCAAATTAACTGGTTGGGTGTGTATCTGATAATGCACAGGTATAAGCAAGCCTCGAGTGAAGTAATAAACTAGCTATACAAAACTTAACGCTGACATTGCGCAGTTTCTCACGGGTACAGGTCCTCGAGGACTATTTTTCTCAACTTCAAGGACGTGTCTTTATTGTGGAGGTGGCGGCGTATGTGTGTGCGTGTGTTGTGTCTGTCTTACTTGAAGAAGGTTCAGAAGGAACGAAGGTTTATAAGCGGGTCTCTGACCAAGCACACAAGATTGAAAATATATGTCTACCAACCAACCCTCTTATTTCACTTTACTCGTAATCATCGACATTTTCCTTACAATGAATTCACCGTGGATTGTCCCCGCTTTCATATCAGCAATGGGCTTCATTTATTTTTCGGCGCATTCCTCTCACAAGCGCTCTCTATAATGCCTCACGGGGGTCTCCAATTACCGATACAGTTGGGATTCAACCAAGGACAAAAGGTATCCTTAACACTTCTTTGAAACGTTTTCAAAGCGGGGTGATTGGAATGTATTGGTGCGGCAACGGGTGTGATTTTCACGTATCAGCTGATAGTTGGTAATGTTATTTTTTTTGGAACTTAAATGTTACAATTCTTATGCATTGAAATTGTTATTGCAAATATTACAAATGGTGTTACTATGCATATCATTACAGATTTATTAATAACTGTTGTCTAGTAAAACAATTAGGCATTTCTAAGTTCATAAAATTTTGATCACAAACTATTAAGTATGCAGTAAAGATACCTACCGCATAAACTACAAGGAAAGGAAAATTAAACATATTATACCTAAATACTATAACATCACAATATTCTAATGAAAACATGTACATTGACGAAAACGACAAAGGCTGTCATAATCAGGTGTTAGGTAATATAGTATATTCCAATGGTTAAGCACAACCCTTATTACAACTGACATGGCTTATCACATAAAAATAATCAAATAATTAAAAAACATTCAACCAACTAACTGAAGTCCAATTTTCAGTTTCCAGAAAAGTTAGGAAAAAATGTAAAACAAAATCTATTACATAATTTAAAAATAACTAAACACTAGTGTAATGAATTTGTCGGACTTATAATTAAATTTTCAGAAGATTTATGATTAAATTTTAAAAAAAAAATAAACTCAACTATTATTTTCTAAATGAGAAAACTGGTGATAAGGACAAGATTTCAATTTCTTTAACAATGTTATCGGAAAGTGAAACTGTCTAAGCTTGAACTTTTTTGTATCGTATTCGTTTAAGAGCATGATTTGGAATTCTTTGGAGCATCTCCTCTGAGCTGGAAACATTGAAGTGAATTCGGGAAGCACTTGTTTAAAATTCTAATTAGTGTGCAAAGTTAATTTTGATTTTCTTTCATTCTGGCTCCTTTATCAGTGCAAGTGTGTGTGTTTTTTTGGGATCTGTGTGTGTTAAGAGATTTAGAGGTGCAATTACAGATAACAAGTGCGTCGTAATGAAAAACGATAATTAGAATCGCAATTGCTTTTCTCACTTTTTTTAATTTGCATATTGGTTTGTAACAATGTTGGTTTTGTTAATTTTAATTTAGGATTTGAAGATTGGAAAAAATTTACATTGTGTACTTTTATATTAAATTGTTTTTATTAAAAATAACTAACGTTAATATATATTCTCAATGCATGGTTTAAACTTTTTTATGAGATAGCGTAAAAGGTTCCAATTCAAATGTTAAATCATATTTGATGAAGAACTTTCATTTCTTTCTCATATGAAGAATACACGGGAAAAACTGATTGATTTTGTAGAGAAGTTTCCTTAGCAGGCCACTTTGGCGATGATAGCGAGGGATCGCCTAAACTGGTGTAAAGAAGCCAGTTACTCGCTTTGTTTATATTTCGCAGCAACCCTGATTCACGCCAGAATTGAGTGGAACGAGTCACACAAAGGCGTTCATTAAAATTGTATACCACGTTTCATGTCCCTCCCCCTTGTATCACTAGACACTCCCTGAAAGGTGCCTTACTTTTTTGATTTTTAAGCTTTTCTGTAATCTTCAACATGTGGTTGAAATATGGTTGATGAATTGGTAAATTTTGAAGCCAAAATCTAAGTTTTTAATAAACACTTTGTTAGCCTAGCCTTTTGGAAAACTCCCAACTCAGGTCAGTCAGTCAGAAAAGTCAAATTTTCCTTTTCTTTTCAAGTAAGTAAATTAAAAAAGTATTTTTTCTTTTTTTTTTTTTTTTTTTTTTTTTTAAATTTCTTTTGTTTTTACATTTCTGCATTTGATTATATTTTTTACGTACCTTTTTTTTTTTTTATTTTTAAATTTTTTAATAGCTATGATATGTTTCTACTGTAATAGCGTTTTGGTACTGTAATCTTCATAATGTTTTTTTATTATTTTTATTAATAATTAAAAATTTATCAGATAGTTCAAACCTTTATTATATTTTTTTAATGATTTTTTCTCAAAATCTGATCTTCGTTTGAATAAATGCATAGGGATTTAGTACCAATTAAAAATCTTCAATAAATGTTTCCTATAACCTCAGCAGTAATACTTTAACTATTATTCTAATCTCATTTTTTCAGCCATATAATGTTGTTGTTAATGTTAGCCATATAATTTGTCAGCAATAATAAATTCTAGTTTTCTTCAGTTAAATATAATGCGATAAATGTGCAATTTAAAACGATTGCAGATACTCATTCTAACAAGCATGCTTGGGAATTAAACACTGAGGATCCGCGTGAGGCTGACCACCTTACCGGGACATATGCTTAGCCGCCCAGAGCCCTAAGTCACGAAAGCTGAAATGGGCCCGGCAGGCCTTGGCCCGGTAATGGACTGTCGCATCGAGGAGTTTAGTTTTTAGTTTTAGATACCCATTCTGGAAAAAAAGTTGTGCTAATATTAAATTAAACTATAGTCCGACAAAACGTAAGTCTTTCAGATTTTTACAAACAATTATTTCCAGAATAAATATTTAATGACAAAAAGGGAACCTCTTAGGCGCTATTTACTCCAAGCATTACACAAAGCGCAGACATTTCGTTGTCATCCTATAAAAATATATCTATCCATGAGTAAATAAGAAATTACATTAAACATTTTACGCTGCTAACTTACTTTGCTCATTAACACTGAGTTACGCCGCTCAGCAAGCCGTCTATCCTTTAACTTCTTAATACTCACATCAGAGATTTTTCTAGGTTTTTTTTATGCCGTTTGCTCCGTTATAAAGAACTTGAGCAGGTGTTTATTATGTTTTCTTCCGCTCTTGGTTACTGAATTAATGATGAGTCACTTCATAAATTCTTTTTGAGTTTTAATGATTGTTGCTCTCGACAAAAAAAAAATGTAAAAATAAAGCTTGTTTCTATTGTATGCGTGTCTTTTTGAAAGGAATTAAATGTAATGGTAAAATATATTGAAGGAGTTTTATTTTAGAAATGGCTCATTCTTACAAAAGTTTTTTTTATTAAAAAAATAAATTAACTATAAATGCACTTGAATCAACTGACGTTGTTAAGAATTCAGTCGGGCATTTTGAATTGAATTAAATTAATGAATATCAAGTTCGTTATTTTTAAATGTTGGAATACTTTTATGCCCAAGATAAATTTAATTATAAATACAAGTCAATTGAAGCTTAAGAGAAGATTACTTAACAGCTTTATAATACAATGTTCAATTGATAAAGTTAGTTTAGTTAAAGTTATTTTTTGTTTCTATTTAATTAAATGATACAATATATTTTACAATTATTTTTTTAAATTTTATTTTCAGTTAGTTAAATGTTATAAAACTCGACCAAAATACGGACCAGTATAAAAGTCATCTCGTTAGCTTGTGAAAAAAATGCCTAAGGATTTTACGTTTCAACAATAGATTTAAAATAAACTTCTTTAAACAGATAAATGAACTTTTTTAATAAATCGTGTACAGAAGCTAGTTGTAAATTCTAAATAAAACAACAATAATATGCAAATCCCCGTTATAGCACAAAACATAGGGGAAAATAGTATAAATTATAAAATTCAAAGATTAAACTAAGACACGAAAATTTTATAACATATAAAAACACTTAACATTTTAAAAACAGTTTTCGGATAAAAATTATTATTTTGTCAGTGCAATTTTTCATCTGGAGGATGTCATACTTTCCTGTCACCGACTGTATTAATAGTGTGGCATTGCATTGGAAGCAATCCAAAAGTAACTTTTAAATGTTTGAATTAAAAATACTAGTTTTTTATGTTAAAATATTTAGATTGCTAGGTTGAATTTACTTAGAATAAAGTTGTAAATTAAACATTTATTATTAACTTTTTATGCGTGAGAAGGTACTTATATATAGGGGAGACCGGGGCTAGTTTTCCCCTGATGTAATATTTCCCCTGAACTAGAGCCCGCTCTTTGTTTGGTTTACGAAGCAATATGGCCTTTGCATTGTTTCAATGTTAATCGGAGCGCCAGCTGTTTGCTTGGTTTATGAAGCAATATGGCTTTTGCCACTCACAATAAACTTAGTTCAGTTGGTGTTGGGATATTTTCTATAGAAATGTTTTATGATTATTTCAATGTTGAGTAATTGTTTATGCTGATATTTAAACCTAAATTAAACGCACTTTAATTTACTTATAGTTTTATCATCGTGTATAATTAAAGATGGCTCCTCGCTCTACTTAAATATGTGATAGTTTTCAAAATAGCTTAAGAATTTAATCGACAAGGAACTATTATATTCAAAATAACGACGGGGCAGGTTTTCTAAAATTTCGCGGGGCAAGAATTCAGACAATGCCTTGTATATAAACGTGCATCAGCCTTCACAACATTCCAAAAAATGCAATTACTTTTCAATGTATGATCGAGTAATACATTCATAGATTAAGTTCTGAAAGTAAAAAAAAAGTTTTGCTTTCCAATTAAAAATTGGCTACATAGTAATAACAAGAAAGCTGTCAGAAATCGTACCATTCTGAAACGATATAAGTTGCTCAAATAACTCCCAAGAATAGATTTATTAGCGCAAAAGCCATCCAAAAACGTAAATATTACCAATAGATCGTGAATAAGCGCGTTGCTAAATTTTAACATTTCTTGTTTTACCCCAAACTACGGAGTAAATCGGCTGAAAAAAAAGAGAGAAAATCAGCAATGCTGATATAGATAACCATGTGAGGAAGGCAATGACATCTCATTTTTTTAAAAATGCAATCAAAAAGAAGAAAACATTTAAAACTAGCCTCGTTCTCCCCTATTTTTTATAATTTGAAAATAAAATTTAAATGTTTAAATAAGAAATTAAAATTTTAAATACATATACAACGAATGCTGATACTACGAAAGAAAAACGAAATATAAATATTGTATCAAAACATAATATTTATACAAAGCAAAACTTCGATTTAAAATTAAAATAAACTAGAAATAAAGTTTTTAATGAAAACTCAATAATAAAATATTTTTGTGAATAAAAATTGCCAGTTATATCTAAATTTTGGTGCGTGATAAAAAAGTATTGGAAAAAAACCCATTACTTTTGGCGAAATGCTAGACTGTGTTACTGAAATAGATATATACTACTTTATAAATAATGGGAACGGCTAAGTTCAGTACTAGTAACTTTCCTCCATGTACAAAATAAAAAATATTTCGTGAAAAAGTGACACCTTAACGCCCCTTAAGACAACTTGAAAAGCTTCGGAAATTGCATTGAAGAAATTTTGCCCGTTGATTATATTATAGAAAAGGCATATTTTAGAGTATATAAATGAGAAAATAAAATGGTAGTGATCGAGAACGATTTGTGTATTTTTTTATTTTTTCAAACAATGAGACTTCTTTAAATTGAGTATTCTAAAACAATGTAGTACTTAACGACATATAAGATAAAGTTTAAACGTTAGCAAACATTCGAATTTTATTTCCAATATCAACTAGAACAGACAATATTTTTAAGAAATAACGTTTAATGGTGTTTAAATTAAAAAAAAAACACACACACAGTTTAAGCCATTCTATGTCTTTCAAATACCAGTTCAGCAAACCATAAGAAAACAGCAAAATCTCTAAATGACTCAAAAGTGCGTTGCTTGTTTTTTAGTTTGAAACTTTAAGGGGAAACGTTGTAAAAATCGACATAACCACGAACACAAAAGCAACGTGTCACTGCCATTCGGTAGCCATGCTAAGAGGCCATACTCCAGGATGCAGCAGACAAAAAACACTCTCAATGGCTCGTTATCGTATCTTAATGTCCTCCATTCTGAACACTCATCCGTGGCCAACTGATCTCAACCAGTATCGCTCGTCTGTAAGAGAAAACTCTAGGATATCGGTTAGCGATAAGCTTTTTTTTTTAGTGTTTTTGTTGGTGAAGACTAGTTTTAAGATGATTAAAAATCAATGGATTGCTATTGTTGGGTTTTGTTAGTATTAGAAAATTTTCGTTAAAAATAATATGTTTGGAAATAAAAATTAGGGCACTATTTTATTGATTTTTGAAATTAAAATACAAGATGAAAAATGATGAAATTCGGTTGGACATATGTAGTAAACTTTCCTTAAAAATGCCTGTGTATATATTTTATTATTAATATTAAATCACACAAAAAATTTAATTTTAATAGTATTCAGGGAAATATAAAAATTACCAAATATTTCTCAAGATGTTGTTGTTATTTTCTTATGTAACTAAACAATAAAAATATTGAATAGTTTCCATTGAAATATACTTAAAATGTGGAAAAATATTAATTTGAAAATATATACGGTTGTTTTAGTGGATACCTTTAAAATAGCCAAAGGTTTCATAAAAATTACACGGCTCTTAACTATAATTTAAATTTTAATTCAGACATTTTAATTGTTCCAAGGTTTATCGGTAAGCATAAACTGCATGTGTATCTCGCATTTATTTTTCGTTTTCATCCATATTTATACTCAAGGCATTCCCGTATTAATATAAATGCTTCGCCTGGTAAATGAAGTTTAGACTTGACTTTCTGTACCTATAATTTTGTAATCAGAGAATAACATTGCAAAGTTCCTTTCATTTTGGGACTTGATACTGTATAACCTATGTACCAAGTTTAAGTGTTGAATAACCGCAAGCAGAAATTCCAAATTTACATCCTTTAGAGAATTCTAAAATACATTCCCAAGAGGCCCTAAAAGTTTTGATTAAAATATCAAACGTGTATGTATAAGTATTCCGTTGAGTCGGACATTTGTGAAGCATCACAAGTCCCTTTAGATATGCGGTGAATTCTTAGAAGTGTTACATATTTTGAAGATTGTATAACTCATCATTTATTTTTAAATAATATTTCGTGAAGACTATGTAAGCATGATTTATTATGATATTTTACTTTAAGTAAAGTAGTATATGTTTTATTTTGAAAATCCGGGGTATATTAAAATTATACCTTTATATAAAATAGTAAAATGTCTACCGTGTATATTTTAAGGAATACCTTTTATTGTCCCCTACGCTGACAATATTCTATTGAATATGTTTGTTGTTTTCTTCTTCTTTTTGAATATTCATAAGAAAGTCATTTAAGTAACATTATTTATGTTAATAATCGAGTGTTAGTTCAAATTTTTGTTGATTGAAGTAAAAATAGATAAATTAGAGAAAAAAATTAACTTTCAATGTAATTGTATTTACATTATTAAGGATAAGTAAGAATTATTTAAAAACTCACAATACAAATCTAAATAAAATAGATCTTGCGTTAAAAGGCTAAAATATGCAAACAACTTCTGAAATAAAGCTCGTCAGTTGTAAGCTCAGTTGTTTTTAAACAATTTGTCACCTAAATAATAAAAAAATAATAAATACTTCTTGACAAATTTACTTCTTTTGAATACATTATTATTTAAAATGAAATTTTTTCTTTGTTTCTCTATTACAAACCATTGATTTTTTTAACTGAAAATATATATCTTTGTTTTTAAAAGTTATATTATCACGTAGTTACATATTAATTCATAAGTGTAGCTGTAAATAAATGCTACAAACATAATAACTATTTAATAAACTTGTTTCATATCACTATTCGTATATTTGTACCTTGAGACTACTGAAGTATTGAAATATTGTATGTGTCTAAACACTAATTAAATATATTTATTATTTGGCAGCAAAGACCATTAGTTTGGTGGCTAAAGACCATTGGCTAAAGACCATATCATAGTCCATACCAAAACAGTTCTATGTTTACAAAATGTACGCTAACAAATATAAATTCATTTCAAATACTTAAGATGTCTTCTCCTCCCAAGGAATATCAAAACAAATATTTAATTGACTTATTTTACGAGAAAATAGGAAAATTCTTCACGTTAGTAATGTAGTTAGGAAATAGAGTTTTTGAAGCGGGAACACGAACGAAGACCAAAAAGATTCGAATCGCATATTGAATATTTTCAAGGTTCACTTTATCAAAAGGTTCACACACAAGGGGAAAACGAATAACAAAAAGCATGTCATCAAGTTCTTAAATTCTCGAAGAAATACTGATTTACGTCTTTATATTTGCTTGAAGACACCTAAACTCGTAGTAAGAATGATTAAGTTTTCAGTTGTCACTACCATTCATAAGTAATTGCATATCTTAAAGCTATTTAAATTTTCAATAAGTAAGAAACATAAATAAATATTATTTTAAAGACATAAAATATTATTGAAAATAATCATCGATATACTATGGGTTTTTATTATTTGTACTTTTAATTGTAGCTTTTCGTTCAGGAATGAAGATATTCTGATCGATTCTGAAATGGTGAAAAAAAATTTCTTATGAACAGTAAGATTTCACACATGTCATTAATTACTTATTATAATCCTCATTTATAATAAGTTTTTTGATTGTTCGGATTTTTTTTTTAATTTTTGTGTGAATTATGATATATTGTATTAAACATACTTATTTTTAATAATCGACAGTGCAATATTGTATACACCAATATATTGATATTACAAGGAATTAATAATGCGTATTTTGTACTATATACTTTAAGAAGTAAAAAGGAGACTTTGCAAAAAGTAATGGTTTCCAAAATGCAGTTATGATGTACAAAACTTAGAAGTAAAATTTGGTTTGCAACTTAAAAAAAAGTGTAGCAATAGTATGATTTTAAACCAAAACTTATTTTATATCTTAATCCTTAAACCTTATTATATACCTATAAAATCCGAAGAAATGCAATTCAATACCCTACAAATCCATCTTCACAGTTCCTGACCTTCCACGACCTTTGCAAATAGCTGGAAATCCGAAAATTCTTACTTTGAGACATAACATTCCCTAAGAACTTATATCATTGTCATAAACTGCCCAAAACTATCAATGTCAGTTGTTACTTTACTCTGTGCTGTGATATTTTCTTTTTAATGTTTCTATCCATGAACTGGTATATTTAACCTGTCAAAACAATAACATTTTAGTATTTTTGTTTTGTTTTAAAGAGTTAGCAGATTTAAAAAGTACATTGCTGTAAATATATATTAACCTTGTAGCACTTGATGGGGAAAGCAATTTTTAAAATTGGTTGTATGCAAGCACTAAAATTATAAAAATTTCTCGAAATTAGTCGATTAAATTTTATAAAGAAACCTATTTCATGTATTTTAAATTATTCTCTAAGAAGGTTTATTTTTACAAATTTAATCGATAAGTATATTTGAGAATATTGCTTGTCAGTAAATATTTGTTATAGCTGAAGAAATCGAATGTAATGCGAATATTCACTCATGACAAAAAAATAACATTTACTCTAGATTTCCTTATTTTTGGCAGATTTTTTAATACAATGTAACTTATAATTTTACAGTTTTTCCTCTATTCCCAAACCACATTGGGTACATTTCTTTCGTTCAACGTAGTACAAAATGAATATTTTCTCTTTTGCTATTCCAAGCTTGTTAGAAACGAAGTGTACGGTTTAAATTGTCGGTAATGAATCAGATGTGAAGATTTTACTAAATTTTACTGGAATTCTCTTAAACTTTAAAAATATTCCTTAAATAACATTTCCAGGCCATTTTTTGCTATTTATATATTTTTTATGTTTTACTCATTATTTGAATTAGCAAAAAAAATAAGAATACATTAAAAATATTTTTTTAAAATTTAATTTAAATATTTATTTTAATTTAAATACATTAGCTAACAAGTTATGCTATTATTATTTTGCTGAGCTTAAATACTTGGTAACAAATGTTTAGCCATCATGTGATTAAAAATTTTAACTTAAAAAGATGTAACCAACTAAATATCTAAATAAAACTTAAATAAGTAGACTTAAGTTTTCATAACTTAAGTATGTGATAAAAATAGTTAATCAAAATCTTAATCCCCAAATTGTGCAAAAATTTTTTTTTCGCTTTATAATGATTCAAATCCACCTAAATATCATAATTCTCTACCAACTTGTTGAAATACCCCGTAATTGTATCCCTGAAAATAAAATCCTTCTGTAATCGTTTAGAGGCACGGTATGTTTGTTAAAATATGGACTTGGTTGAAACTAGTAATGGTGGATTGTAACTAGTAATTAGATTTTTTGAAAGTAGTTAAATAGATATATTTTGAGCTTAGTTTAGCAACCATTTAATTGTTTATGGAAATTGCAATACGTTGGATTACCTTGCTTTAGCTGAATTTGGAAAATTGTAGTATTCGTTTCTTCTCGACTCGGATTATAGAGTTAGGAAAGAGAATAGAACTCCCCATGTACGAGCGCAGTAACGCACAAAAGAAGCAGGCTAGATCAGAGTATCTTGGGATTACTCAGTGCCAGTTTCCATATTTTCGTCTACTATGTTATGTGCAGGAGCTCAAAAAACTGCTAAAGCGGTGCATCTTGGGATACCTCAGTGCCGGTTTGTTATGAGCAGTAGCTGGAAAAACCTGACAGCCCTGCTTCAAACCATTTGAACTGATAGCCCCTTCTACTCCTCCTTCCTAACTCTATGACCCAGATGCAGAAATGGTCGGACCAGTTTGGGTCCGTTGTAGCATGGTTGGAGTTAATGCTGGCAGATTGATACTTGTATTTTAACTAGGGTCAAGTGGGGTAAGTGTGATAGGGTTTCTGCATTTTTCATTAAGAAAATTCGTTCTCTGCTTCAAGTAAATTCCAAATCCTGAAATTGGTAGTGAATTATTATAAGAAACATACATATGTAGAAAAAAAATTATATGTTTGAATTCCAATTTTAAGTGTACAAAATTTGCATTTCAAAATCCATCACACTTACCCCACATAGGAAGACCCATATAAAAAGAAGACAGTTGCACTTAAATTCAATAGCTCAAAACTTCCTTTAAACAAAAAATAAGGTCAATGTTTCTTTTTAGTTTAATTATAAGTGGTCTAATGTTATATATTGCAAACTTTCAGATTTTTAGAATGATTTCCAAAGTTACAAGAGCTGTTTATCACACTTACCCCCAATCACACTTACCCCACTTGACCCTAAATTGAAGTTCCACGTTCATTTTTATATCAATATTTTCTCACATCGTTACCGTAAATCAAGGCCGAGGTATTTTCAGGTAGAATACTGCAGGGAAGAAAGGTAAGAGGTTTCAAAATGAAACTTATTGGCCATTGGTTTCCATTAAGAATCGGGATAATATAATATGATTTAGCAATACTATAGCTGAGTTTTGAATTGCTTTTGTCTAACAATTTTTGGAAAAAAGAACATCCAAACTTTAATTCAACACCAACGTTTTCTTTTTTTCCCGTACTTATTTTCTTAATATGATGATGATTTTTTTATTTCAAAAACTACATATTGGGTTTATGAAGTATTAAAATTTGTTATCCATAGTTTACTACAACCTTTGTAATTAATAAAGTTAGACT
The DNA here is from genome assembly GCA_023701765.1 of Hylyphantes graminicola. NCBI lineage: Eukaryota > Metazoa > Arthropoda > Arachnida > Araneae > Linyphiidae > Hylyphantes > Hylyphantes graminicola. Next base: position 46,918,794 of record CM043115.1, on the reverse strand, counting down.
ATTGTTAACAGTATGATACGGCTAATGCACAGTTTTCCCGTTCATTTAATTACTTAACACTTAGTTTGTTCAATTGATATTAAGTAATATATGGAGATTTCAAAACGATTATAAATTATCAATCCCAAAAAAAAAAAATTTACATTAAATGTGTAATTAAAAATATAGTCACACACAGCGTAAGTAATTTTTATTTTTACAAAAATTTGTAGATGACAAAAAAGAATAATATTTCCCGAGTATTACACAGGAGTGGAATTTTTGTCGACATCTTATAAAAACATCTTCATCCATGAATAATTAAGAAATTACATTAACCATTTCACGCTGCTAACTTACTTTGCTCATTAACACAGAATTACGCCGTTCAGTGAGTCGAATGTCCTCTACTTTCTTAATACTCACATCAGAGATTTTTCCACTTTTTTTCTGTCTTCCGCTCCGTTATAAAGTATTTGAGCAGGTGTTTATTATGTTTTCTTCCGCTCTTGGTAACTGAATTATTGATGACTTCATAAGTTTGTTCTGGTTCTAATGATTGTTGCTCTTAAATGAAAAGTGGAAAAAAAACTTAGTTTTATTGTTCGCGTGTCTTTTTGAAAGGATGTTAACCAAATGACGAAATAAATTGAATTTGGCTCATTTTTAAGAAGGTGTTCTCACTTAAAAAATGAAATTAATTATAGATGCAATTGAATCAACTGATGCTGTTGCAAAATCAGAGTAAGTGCATTTTTTTATTAAATTGCATAAATTACTATCTCGTACTTCTTTTTCTAATTTAGTTTACTTTTATTTCTAATATGCGAAAATATAAGAAGATAAATTTATTTATAAATACAAGTGAATTAATGTTCGAGGAGAGATTAATTAACCACTTAAGAATTCTAAATTTAAAAAATAAACATTTTCTTTTCTTTTTCTTCTTAATTTATTGCATGAATTTATATTTCCTAAGTTTTATTTTTAATATAATTTAGAAACGGAAGTTCCTATGGATTTGACTTTTCAACAATACATTGAAATCACGATTTTTAAAACTCGTCATTCTACTTTCTTTAGAAATTATGTAATAAATCTTTTAAAGTATGAGTTCAACAACATTATCCTACAAATCAAAATTAGAGTTTGTATTATATGGAAAAGTTGTAGATTTTTTAAAAATAAAAGTATTAACCCAAAAAGATAATAGATTAGAAAAAAACTTCCATAACATATAAAAATTATTTGCATTTTAAAACAATTTCGGTATAAAAATGATTACTTTGTCAATGCAATTCTTCATCTGGAGAGTGTCATACTTTCTTGTCACCGACTGTTATAATGTTCTGGCGTTTCATTGGAAACAATCCAAAAGTCCCTTTTTAAATTTAAAAATAAAAATTAAATATTTATATTTAACGAATATTTTGATTGATAGTTTACATTCACTTAATATGAAGTTATTCAATTCATTTCATTAGTATCAAGTTGTGTTTATCAGAAAGAACAAATTTGTTGAATTGATTATAAAATTTTGAACACTTTTATTTGTGAATACAAGGGTAAATAAAAAAAAAATATTGAACCATATTAAATTTCTCTGAATATGAGAAAATGTTGTTGTATAAGTAAAACACTAAAAAAATTCTAAGGTTAAAAGCAATGTTGAACTGTTTCACTGAAATAATAAAAAAAATATTTTTGAAAAACGTGAAATGCTGAGCTCAATAGTTATGTTAAACTTTTTATATCAATAAAAGGAAATATATTTCTTTGAAAAAATGACGTGATAAAGCTCCTTAAGACAGCTTGAAAAGCTTCGGAAATTACGTCTGGAAAAATTTCGCCGGTTTATTATATAGAAATAGAATTGTAATATACATCAATGGACAGAATTTGAAACAAAAAATTGATTTGATTTATTTTAAATCTGATTTATGTACTGTTTTTTTTACTTCGAAACTGGAAAAAGTAGTTTACTGTAAATGGAGGAACAATATTAATGCTTGAGCAAACTAATACAATTTAAGGTTTTAGCTTTTAAAATTTCATTTTACTTTAATTGAGAAAAAAAACAATTATTTTATTTAAATATTTAAATTATCATTTTTAGTTAATTTATGGTTAGAAAACCAATAAAATATGATGTAAGTATTTATTTGCGGGTTATCATACACATGCATAAAAATATTTGTGAAGTGCAGGTGTCATTGCTAATATAACCTACATATTTTTAAAAGCAAATTTACTAAAATTGCACACTCATTAAGAAATAAATAACATTACTTAATTAAACGAAGCGCGAAACTTCTACGAAATCGCACAATTTAATGTTTGATAAATTCTACTCCATAACTTAAATAGCTTTAAAGTTTGTTTTTAACAAATAAACGAATTCGAACTAAAATATTTAGTTCACCATAGCTATCCTTTCGAAAAAAAATAATTTTGACAAAAAAGTTAAAACATATTGTCATAAAATACCATCTCTCAGTAAACAATACCGACAACAGATTCCACAACGACCAACGAGTCCGAGAGTAAGTTTACTTTTAAGAATGAGACGTAGTAAAACCGCAATTTGAACATAAACGCAAAGTGTTATTGGCAACTTTATCAATGTCAAGTGTTCAAAACTACAAAAAGATGTAAAATACTTTCCATAAAGGTAATAAAGACGTAAAATCCTTCCAAGAGTAGGCTTTTCTATCTCAATCTTTCCTAATCTGAACACTCAACTGTGGCCAACTGATTGTAACAAGCATCTCTTGTCTTTAATACAAAACTATATGGAGAGCACATCTATACATGTTTTACATTCATTGCATTCCAACTGTTTATTTCATTATAACATCATAGCTGTTTCAATAATACCACGAACTAATTTCTTTTACAACACCAAGTATCGTTAAGACTATTACTTATTTAGGAATTAACGGAGTGCAAGTTCATCAGTACAAATGGTTTGAATTTTTTTTTTACATTTTCATATTATACAAAAATATTTTAAACGTTGCGTAAGCAATTGTGCAATCAACAATAATCAAATCTTTATTTCAAATTTGATTGATCAGCTTTCTCTTTTTAAAGAATTATTGTTTATTTAGTTTAAAGAAACAGATAAAATAATTTGATGCTTTCCCCTATGTAAACTACAGGGTGAGGCAAATAAAAGTGACCTCATCATAGAGATATGAATACGACAGAAATGCTACCAAGTCAAAAACCTATACAAAAACAGGTTTGCTAAATGAAGCTATTGAGTGCTTCAATAGTATTAAGCCCAAGCAAAAGCTTGGCTACTTATTTGCCGGCAACTACGCTATGGTTTGAGAAGCTAGCTGGAATGAAATATATACAAGGTTTAGAGAGCTGATCAAGAAAAGATCCCATTAGGGATTATTTCAGTCGTTATTTATTCTAGAGAATTGGACCTTTTTGTTTTTGTTAATACAAAACATTTTAAATTGATTTGAAGGCACACAATTTTTATTATGGGACGCCTTTATACAATACGAACTAAGATCTGAACTCGCCACTAGTCTATGAGTAGCTCTAATGTGAAGCTAATCCGATCCAACCAATGCAAAAATAGGTTTCAGGCGGCTTCAAGAGATTTTATCGCCAAGCATTTCAACGTATTCCAATCTCTAGATCGGGGCCACTTGTATTTGCCTCACCCTGTATAAAAAAAATTGCAACATACTAACGACCTCAGAGTATGTTACCTTCAGTGCTATGCTGTAAAATCGACATAAACACGTAACCACGTACATAAACGCAACGTGTCACTGCCTTTCGGTAGCTATGTTAAGAGGCCCATACTCCAAGCTGATATGGACAAGGAAACACTCTCAATGGCTCGTTATCGTATCTTAATGTCCTCCATTCTGAACACTCATCCAACTGATCTAGTCCAGGATCGTTGGTCTGTAAGAGAAAATGCTAGGATATCGGTTAGCGATATGGCGAAGAATTGTTTTAAGATGATTACAAATCAATGGGTTGCTATTGTTAGGTTTTAAGTAAATATATAAAATTAATCGGTAAAGTAATGTGTTTGGAAATTAAGCTGAGGGCAACTATATTTATTTAATTTGAAAATGATTATATTAGAAAATATGTTTAAATGGAATTTCGTTGGAACTTGCGTTGGAACAACCTGCAAAAAAGGAACATAAAAATGGGCATTTAAACATGGGCTTCAATGCAGTTCTACGGTTCCCCCTTAAAAACTTAGGAAGAAAATATAATCATTTTTTTTCAATCTGCTCTTTTTTAAGTTTTTATCTTACTAAACAACAAATCTACGTAGTTGTTTACCTTGCAAGAAACTTTATATTTAAAAGCAATAAATTAAAAATATTCCCGATTGTTTTAGGTACTACATTTAAAATATGGAAATATTTCGTAAAACTTACATGACTTTAAAGTATAATTAGAATTTTAAAGTTAAACAGAGAATTTAGAAACCAAATAATGAAATGTAATATGTTGAAAAGACTCTGTCGATTTTTTAAAAGTATAAATAAAAGGTTTTTTTAAATCGTTGCCAGATTAAACGAAAAGAAGTTTCCTTGTAGCACGAATCTCCATATTTTTAATATTATGTTGAAACATTTATTTTAGATCCTGGCCTCCAAAAACTAAGATCATCAACCAATACTAAAAATATTTTGAAACATGTCATCACACAGTTATTGCATTTGGCAAAGAATAGCACCAAGTTTTTAGAAAACGTGTGATAACTTTCGAAATTAATATGGTAATGGATAGTGAATTCGGCAATAATTATTTTTTAACTGTTTAATACAAATTATGCCCTATGTTGCAGCTATTACGCTTTTAAAATTAAAGACTTGTCAGACATTTCCGTCGAATAGTTTCAAATAGACATAAATTGCAGATGTAGCTTGAATTCATTCCTTGTCTTCATCTATAGTTACACTCAAGACCTTCCTATATAAATAGCGTTCCTATATTCCTTTAAGCTTGACTCTCCTCACCAATAATTATGTAATCAGAGAATCCCAATGCGAAGTTCCTTGCATTATTGGGACTTAATATGAAGATTTTGGTATCAAGTTTAAGATTAAGTGTTGAATAGCCACGAGGAGAAATCCCAACTATATGTCCTTTGGAGAATTCTGAGTAGTATTCTCCAGAGGCCCTAAAAGTTTTGATTGAAATATTAAACAAGTATAAGTATTCTGTGTAGTTGGACATTTGTGAGTCATCAGAAGTCCCTAAAGATGTGGGGTGAATTCCTAGAAGTGCTTAATATTTAGATATTGTGCGCTCGACGTTTAATTTAACACAATATTTAGCATGATTTTTTTGCAATTCTTAATTTGAGGTAAGGTTACATTTGTAATATTTTGAAAATTTGAGTTACATTTAAATATAGAATGTTTAACAGAATACCTTTTACAGAATTTAACAGAATACATTTTACAAAATTTAATAGAATACATTTTACAGAATTTAACAGAATACATTTTACAGAATACATTTTACAGAATACATTTTACAGAATTTAACAGAATATATTTTACCATATACATTTAAATAACATTTGAATACAATTCTTATATCTCCCTTATGCTAACAATATTCTACAGAATAAAGCTTCTGGTTTTATTTTTTATCTATTAATATGAAAGTTATTTTAATAAAATTTCTTCAATTTTATGTAAATTAAAGAAAAAAAAGCATTTACACTGAATTTTTATTTATTTAATGAATTTAACACTATGAAAGATACTTAAAGATTAGATAAAAATGTTTGATACATTTCGGAATAAAAATAATATTTTTCTAAAATATTAAAACATGTAATTTCGCTCCGAAATTAAGCGTCTTGATATAAAATTATTTTTGATTCAAAAACCCATTTTTTATGGACCATACTTAAAACTTAACCACTCTTAACAACTGGAATGTTTTAGTATAAATCATCATTCGAATCTTAATTTTTGCTCTATCTCAAACCATTGAACTTTTTTTACTAAGAAAATGGCTATTAGTTTTTCAAAGAAATACAATCACGTTCGGATAGCTTTAATTTTCGATTTTGTGTTTTGTTGTATTATTTTTTTAGATAAGTGATTTTTCAAAAATGTTTCATATACATAACCGCTTACTTGAATCTAAAGACTATTGATGTGTTGAGATTCGGTATGTATCTAAACATTAATTTAAATAAATTAGTCTCTTGACAGCAAAATCAATTAGTTATGTCATATTACTTTCCAAAGCCTTCTATGTTAAAAAAAATGCATGTTAACAAATATAAATTCATTTCGGATTCTTAAGATTTTTCTTCCCAAGGAATGTCGAAACAAAAATTTAATTAACTTCTTTTATGAGAAAATGGCAAATTCTTCTCTCTAGTAATGACGTTAAGGAATGTTTTTGAAGCAGGAATATGAATGGTGAAATATAAAAAAAAATGGGTGACGTATTGAATATTTCAAAGGTTTACTAATCAAAACTAGCCAAATGGATCCTACAAAATGACAAAATGGATAATAAAAAATCATTCCATGGAATTCTTTTAAATTCCTAAAGAAATATTGTGATTTACATTCTTTATGTTCGTTGCGGACACATGAACTCGTAGTTTCTCAATTCGAATTATTAATTTTACAGCTGTCACTTTGCCCTTCTCAAGTACTTGCATATCTTAAAAATATTTGAACTTTAAACAAAGAAATAAAAATGTATTTTTTTTTTAAAAAATACAATATGTTACATAAAATTATCATTAAATCTTCTATAAAATATTTTTTTCTAATTGTACCATTTTATAAAAAATTGTACTTAAATAAAATTAGTTTAAATTGTGAAGGAGCGTCTTGAAAATATAATGACCTTTATGTTTTAATAATTATATTCTGATTAATAATGATAAAATAACCAATAATAGTCAATAGATCAATAGTAACAAAAATGATCAATAATAGTCTGTAGACGAATATTACCGTGGAAGAATGCATTTTTTGCATTTGAAATATTCTAATGGAAGTAAAGAGAAACTTTAAAAATTTAAATATTTTTAAACTGCATACCTTGTGCCAAAGTAATATGTAAATAATCTATTTACTTACTTTTGTATCTAGTACACACTTCTTTGTTAGTTAAGAAATCCAAACTGTATAAACGCAGTTTCGTTTGCTACTTCAAAACATGTACTTTGTATTCGGAAATATGACAACTATACTCCTTGCCAACCTAGCTGGGTAAATAGAAATATACTATGTAAATGATCCTTCCGCGAATGTAAAGAGTTCCATAAACTATTTGTAAATCCACCCCAGAAAACATATTTAAGGGGTCTAAGGAGTCTTAAAAATGTGCAAAGAAGGCACTACAAAACATAGTTTGATCTTTCATTTCATTTTTAAACTACTCAATGTATAAGTATAATTTTTTGTATGTAATTCTACAAGATTTATTTATTATAAAACAAGTTTTAAAATTTATGAAACTTTAGCCAAAACTAAAATAAATGATATTAAACATGAAGCTATTTGAACACTTTGTGATTAGGCTTGCGCGGCAAATTGTGAGGTCAAAATTGAAAAAATGACCTAGAAAATGACTTTATATTGTACAAATATGTACAAACAAAGACTTATACCTAAATTTTCAGCTCAATTTTAATTAGAAATTATTTAAAAAATAATTTAAAATCAAAAATTTTTAATTTTTTTTTAGAAAAAAGTTCTTAAAATAATTTCTAATTAAAATTGAGCTGAGAATTTAGGTATAAGTCTTTGTTTGTACATATTTGTACAATATAAAGTCATTTTCTTGGTCATTTTTTCACTTTTGACCTCACAATTTGCCGCGCAAGCCTAATCACAATGTGTTCAAATAGCTTCATGTTTAATATCATTTATTTCAGTTTTGGCTAAAGTTTTATAAATTTTAAAACTTGTTTTATAATAAATAAATCTTGTAGAATTACATATAAAAAATTATACTTATACATTGAGTAGTTAAAAAATGACATGAAAGATCAAACTATGCTTTGTAGTATCTTCTTTGCACATTTTTAAGACTCCTTAGACCCCTTAAAACATTAATTTCATTTAAGGGTTAACAGATTGAAATATTATTTGAGAAAATTTCGCAATTTTATCAGAAGGAAAACCGTGTTTTGGTTAAATTGTATTAAGATCATTTGTAAGTAAATATTACCTTACATGAGTTTCGAACTAATGAACCAATCACGCTTTTCCCCCTGCCTTTTTACAACTTGCTTTTACCCAAATAAGGTTGGCACGGAGTATATATAATTATTTTTAGAAAGTGTCAAATAAAATTTTATTGTACCTGTTAATTAACTGAATTTAAATCCATATTATAGAAATACATATCCACGTATCCTGCGCTTCTTTGACCTTCGACCAATAGTTGGAAATACAAAATACATAATATTTCCAAAGAAATGATATCATTGTCATAAACCGTCCAAAAAGATCAATGTCAGTCGTCAGTTTACTTTGTGGCGTGATATTTCCTTTTATGTGGATTCTATCCCTTATCTGGGACATTTCATTTGTCACAACAGTAACATTCTTTAATTTTATTTGTGTTTAAAGAGTTATCTGACCTAAAACCTACGTTTCATTTAACTTATAGCTTTTTAGCACATAATGGAATTAAGTATTAAACATTGCTTGTTTATGATCATTTAAATTGTAAGTATTCATCAAAATGAGTCTGTTGAATTTTATTAGAAAACGTGCTTAAACAAGTAAGTTTATTTTTACAAATACAATCAACAGGTATATTTGAGTTATTTTAATATTTCACTTTATACAAGGAACAAGAATTTAATAAGAATATTCACGCAGGGAAAAAAATTCTTTGTTTAAATTTCGGCTTGCTTAGTAGAATATTTTAGGATATGTTTTTAACACCACGGAATTTACAATTTTACAGGTTTTTTTTTTCACTATGCCCATATCCACATGGGACGCATTTATTTTTTTACACCGTAGTAAATAAAATGAATACTCAGCCTCTTATGTTATTTCGAGATTATTCAAAGCGAAGAGTACGGTTTAAATTCTCAGAAATAAAGCGGCAATGAATATTTTACAAGATTTAAAGGGATTTTCTTGGGCTTTTAAACATATAGCTTCAATTAAATTTTCATGCATCTTTGCATTGTATCTCTTTTTTATGATTTAATTTATAATGGAATTAAGAAAGCAACAGAAAAAAAATAAAAACAATTACTTGCAATTAATTTCTTTTTACTAAGGAGTTAGACAACAGTAATTTATTTAGCATAAAATAACAACCATAAGATTACTTAAAATTAAACATAAATACTTAAACAACTGATTATGTGATTGACGCTAACTACGAAAATTATAGTATAAATTTGTGTTAAGGGGGAATGGGCGTGCAGGACCGGGGGTCGCCAAACTCAAGTGCCTCAATGTTAATCCAATGGGAAAAAATTATTTTCTTTGCCACATTTCTCCGGCTGTATTGAATATTTTTACAAGCGGATTTTCTTTATGTGATAAATGTAGCTGACTTACAGGTCCCGGCAATCCCTTTTTTTTTTAAATAAGTACGAATATTTTTTTTTTTAATATTCAATAAATTATTTTACACAAAATATTCGAAGCAATTTCAAAAAGTGGGAAGATAGAGACCTGTAAGTCAGCTACATTTATCACATAAAAAATCCGCTTGTAAAAATATTCAATACAGCCGGAGAAATGTGGCAACGAAAATAGTTTTTTCCCCATTGGATTAACATTGAGGCACTTGAGTTTGGAGACCCCCGGTCCTGCGCGCCCATTCCCCCTTAAAAGTAATTAATCAAAATCAGAATCAACAAGTTTAAGAAAAAAGTTTACTTATCTTTGATACAATTAAACTATACATGTATGTCATTGTTTGAAAGAAACAAAAGAACATTGAAAGACATTTTTTTTTTGAGAAAATATATTTAAAAAAAAAGTTTTTTAATTATAATTGTTGAATGTAATTTTTTAATGAAACTTTTATTTCTCAAGACAATAAAAATGGTTTAAATTTTTAAAATTAAGACAGTGTTACAATGTGACAAATATGTATATTTGCATTTCATTATTTATTTTAATTTAACGACGTATTAACATTTAGTTTTTGATATTTTTTTAATAAATGCTATATAATATCTTATCATTGATTTTTAATATGTTGTGTGGTAGCAGAAACGAGTATTTTGTTTATTGAAAATGAAACTGATTTTTTTAAACAGTTTTAAAATAACAATTCTTTAAATCACTACTGAAAAATATCATAAAAAATATTTGCAAATGCATTTCCTCAAAATATATAAATATATGTGATATGTAATTTCATATTTAATTTTTTTTCAAGTAGTTTACTTCGTAAAGAATGTAAATTTTACAGTTATTTTAAGTCTGGAAGTTATTTTTTTAAACCTAGAATATACTAAATGGTATCAATGTATAAAATTATTTGAATGATAGAATGTACTAAAAATGTACGATATAATGAACATACTAAAAAAAAGTTTTGAAGAAGCAGAAAAGATGCAATTTTTATAAAATGATCCAATTAGAAATACGATGATATTAGATAGGGGATTGATTTCCCTTTCATGATGCTGCATAGCCGACTTGTACAGGAAGATCTGCGAAGAAAAACACGTATCCTACTTCGTAAAGAATGTAAATTTTACAGTTATTTTATATCGTATTTTAAGTCTGGAAGTTATTTTTTTAAACCTAGAATATACTAAATGGTATCAATGTATAAAATTATTTGAATGATAGAATGTACTAAAAATGTACGATATAATGAACATACTAAAAAAAAGTTTTGAAGAAGCAGAAAAGATGCAATTTTTATAAAATGATCCAATTAGAAATACGATGATATTAGATAGGGGATTGATTTCCCTTTCATGATGCTGCATAGCCGACTTGTACAGGAAGATCTGCGAAGAAAAACACATATCCTACTTCGTAAAGAATGTAAATTTTACATTTATTTTACATTGTATTTTAGGACTGAAAATCCTTTTTTAAACCTATAATATCCATCCTTGAAAAAAATTACGATTGACAAATAATAATTAACAATGGCAACAATCTATTGAGTCATTAACAATAATACATATTTAAACCAATCTTAACTATTTGTCTTTAACTCAAAACTGGCCTTTATAAATGCACGATGTTTGTTTATCCTAATTAACTTTATTCGTTTATTGTGCATAAGCCTTATGTTTTTCAGCACTATACTAATGAAGGGTTAATAAAAAACATTTCAAAATGTATTTTTTAACAACATTCATTGATCAAAGGCACTTATTTTAAATATTAAAAGTATTCAATTTGAGAGACATACAAAATACAAGTCTTTGCTCGTATTTTTTATTAAGAAAAAGTAAGGATTAAAATAAAATAAAAATACTCGAAAATCATATTAAAAAATTCTTTTCTAAAGACGATGAATGATGAGGGATTTTCAAAAAACTAACGATAAATGAATTTCAAATAATAAAGATGGTCTTTGCTTACATATTAAATCTAAAAGCGTGATTTATATTTTCAAACGCAATTCTTAAAAATGCTACGAGCATTTTTTTTATGTGTCTTTCAAAATGAAATTTATTTTCAGCTAAATATACACTCTTTTTAAGGTGTTCGTACTTAAAATATTTTTTTTTGTCTTTCGCACTTTGCATTAGTTATAAAATATTATGAATTCGTAAAATTAAGATAATTTGTGTTTCATTAGAAATAAAAAATTAAATATAAAATTAATATAACATAAAAAGAATTTAAAACTATTTTGCTCAAAAAATAAAAATAATAACTAGCTTGAATTTATGTTGGCTCATAATAACAAAGAACCATTATGCATAACTAAAAATGATTTAATAGAGCTTCACATTTACTTATAAATTAACGTTCTATAAGTAGATAATTCAAACGACTAATTTTTGTAAAAATTGACAAGTATTCTCTAATCCATTGCTTATACATGTGAGATTGCATACATATTTTTTTTTTAAATAATTGTAATTCTATTGTAATATTTATGAAAAGGAATCTGCTGTAATGTTAATATTTAATTATATAAATTGATTTGATTAAATATCATCTCTCCGTAAACAGTTTGTATATATGCAAATGAATTCATCTATCCAAAGCAATGGGAGGTTAAACATTTAGCATTTGCTTTAAGGTAGGCGAATACCCAAAATTCTAAAATTTTTACTAGTACTTTAATCTTTTCCAAATTTGGCATAATGATTTCAAATATAATGAGCAATGCTTTTTAGGCAATTTTTTGTATTTAAATATAATTAAAAAAGGGGGTTGCCCCAACACTTCTAACATAAAACGTTTTACATTAATTTACCTGAAATTTTTTACAGATGCTATTTCAATATATATCTGTGCCATGAACCTCTAACATCCGGTGTAAATATATTATTTTTTTTTAATGTCCAAGTGCAAGTTAATCGAAAAAAATAATTTTTTGTGTGGTTAATTTATAACATTTTTCTTAATAACTTCTTTTCTTGTAATTTGTATGCAACTCTAGAGGGTCATTGCATGCATCAGTTCAAAGCGAATAATTTTACACATAATTAATGTTTATAGGAAGAAAATTCAAAGTGTTAGACTTTTTAGCGTAAACCTCCTTTCATTTCATTGCTTTTTTTTAATAAAAACTATTTTTCCTCCATAGACTTACCATTAGCAAGCCCGATCAAATTAGGACGGGTATAGGGGTGATAAGCAGCCTTAATCACTTAAGCAAATCTGGTTAGGCTCTTTCCGAACACTGAATCAGTTTTTCCGAAATTCATTTGCACAGTTCAAGCCTTAAGATACATAAAAACACAAATAACGACGTGTCTAAACTGTTTACTTAGTTGATTAAGCATTTTAGTGATTTATAATACGTATTCCTTTTCTGGTTCCATTTTACACTGTATTTCTTCTATAGCAATCAACGAACTTAACCCGAAGCTAACAAGGCTGACTAAAACTTACCGTGCCTTTTCAATCTCCGCCCGGTACATACCCATACAAAAAACATACATATTCATTTTCTGCGGTTGAACAACTTTTCGCTGCTTCCATCGGGATTAATTAGAAACTGGCTTATTACTAACAGATCAATAGTGCTGCACTGGGTTACATCATTCAGCTGTAGTTATGACAATCCCACCCGGGGACTTCAAAGGAATCATTTTAGGAAAACTTTAAATTAAAGGGCTAAACTTATTACTAACTACTTATTACTGCTTTGAATAAAATATAATGGACTTTTCCCTTAATTACAGGTAAATAATATCAATTGCGATGCCGTTTAATAATGTTATGTTCGTATGAAGTGTTTGCCTATGTATAAAAAAGTCGTAGCCTTTTGAATTTTATAGAAGAAAGTGGCTTTTTTTAATATTATAACATTTGGATTTGGGAATTTCAAGTTTTAAATAACTACTTTTCTAAATAAAACTTATCTAGGTTTTGCTCTTTTATAGTTTATACAAAGACAAATAATGTGTATGCTTAAATCAAGGTGATAAGTGAAGAGTACATGGAAATAACCGATTGATTTCGTACAAGGCTTTCCTTAATAGCCTGTTTGATGATGATAGGGAGAAATAGCCTAAACTGGTGTAAAGAAGCCAGTTACTCGCTTTGTTTATCTTTCGCGGCAACCCTGATTCACGCCAGAGTTGAGTGGAACGAGTCACACGTTTGTAACGCAAATGAAAATCCGAAAGAAAAACCGGTTTCCGGTCGCCAATGTCCGCCAAGCAGAGATAATTACGGAAAGACTCTAAAGAAATTAATCGGTTCTTCCCATGTACTCTTCAAATGTATAAAAATAATTATTATTTAATAATAATTATGATTAAGTTATCTATTAAGTAATAAAAAAGAGCAAAATTAGACTTGGAACGATGTGACCCTTTCAATCTAATTTCGTAACATCCCTTTTTGAACTTGATCAAGAATATAATTGCAGGTTGGCAAAATTTGGATTATGAAGGATAACCTTAAATTTTGCGTACTCATCGCATTTTCTAACGTTGTGTGTTACAGACATGCTTATTATTGACAAACTTGTGTTCCAAGACATTTATACATTGGACAAATCCATATATCTTTAAATTAAATACCCTTATTTACATAAATTAAGAGCTTATAATGTAATATGTGATTAAAATATAACTGAGAAAATTGCTTTTGCAATAATAATTTCGGAAAGGTTATGGTGCAAATAGATTGTTCAATTTAATAATGTTTAATAATTGTTGTGATCTGTTGGACTTTTAAATAACTTAATATTTATCTGTATACGATTGGCTAACGCATGCACTAAGACAAGACTCGAAATTAGCTAAGGCAATGCTGTCAGTAATACAAACTCGTCTTTAAAGAGTAAACATCAGGCAAATTTACTCTAACGAAGCAAATAGCAGGCCGTTATGATATCCAACTAAACTCCGCACACTCGAATAACATAGTTTAATTACTTAAGGTAGGTAATGTAATCGATTCCGTCTGCCTATTTCTAGCTTCCTTTCAGAGCTTTAACATATCCAATAATGCCTCGTAATTTAGAATCCTGGTCAAGTAATGAGGTCGACACCTGAGAGGGCACCCAATGGAATTCCGAACGACATCGTACGCTGACGCCGTCGGGACTTTGGACTCCACAGATTTAACGAGCACGTCTGTCCCAGTGTACTCGGGCCCATGCGTCACGAGTGGGATTTTTCTACTCTTCCCCAGTAGAGATATCCGATTTATAGGATGACTAACAGTAGGTGAGATTTGAACCCTCGTTCTCCAGAGGAGAAGGTACACTCTTAAAACAAAAGAGTGAAATCCACTCCAGTTGGAGAAGTGCATTTTCGACACTGGAAAGGAGTGAATATTAACTAACTCAGGCTGAGTCAAAATCACTCGTTTGGAGTGATCCGGTTGGAGATTTAACACACAAATTATCCACTCCTTTCGGAGAAGTGCATTTTGAAGGATGGAGCAGTGAAAACTATTCAGATTGAGTTAAATTCGCTCGTTTGTTTTAAGAGTGTAGAATCCTGAGGCTGATGCCTTAACCACTCGGCAACGGACGGGCAATAGTGGAATTAACAATCATTAATTTTGCGACCCACTAAAGCGATGCCGCTAGTTACTTTGTTTTACTCCACTAATCATTTTCATTTCCGTCGCGTTTTTTGCGCAGTAATGAATCAGCCGGGACAAAGCCAGATCTGGAGTCGAAAATTCCTCTTGCGAGACATTAGGCATTGAATCATTGTAATGCCAGCAATTTTTTAGCTTATCTGTCGTTTCAGACGAATGCTTACAAATTAGGGTGTAATGGGAGACATTTAGCAGCATAGGGAACCATTATTTCGGTAATTTCAAATAGAAATATATTCTTTGATTTTTTGCCAAAAATAATTGGCAATAGTTAGGATTTTAAGTGGCCATTTTCAATAGTTAATAATTTTAAGTGGACCTTAAAAAACTATTTTACAACTCTTACGTACTAAATGAGTCCATGCCTTGGAGATTTAGTATTAAACTCAAACTTTTGAGACACTAAAGAATTGTTGTTTTGATAATGTTATTCATTAGTTGTGTTGGTATTTCGTGAAGCAGTTTGCAAAAAAAAAAAAAATAAGCTTTAGCAATTATTCCTTTAAAAAAATAATTTAATATAGACTGCAAAATGCTCTAAAGAAAACTTTTCTTGCTCTTTTCATACAATTGCTGTTGTTGTTATCGTGTCCATGATAGATGAAACTATATAGGGCCAAAAGTATTGATTATAAGATGCACTATTCATGGTTAATGGTTGCCATTGCCTCAAAGAGGTTGTACTTCTGCCTGTTGGTACACGGAAGGTATTTTATTTCCCTCCTACCACCCATTGGAAAACCAATAGAGGCATTCCCCTATCCGCCACCCGGGGACGCGCCCTGTAGGGGTTACAGGCTACCCCGAGGGTTTCATACAATTTTAACGTGGAAATACATCACTATAAAAATTTATTCACTCTTTTGAAAGTAATGTTCTCATTTATGTGAATATCATCTGTTCATAATAGCTCCATATACATTATTCTCAAATTTTAGAACATTCATTTTACAAATTTGAGATCGTTCATTCTCATTTTTGAGAATTACTCGAGAAATATCAGCGTATAGTTGCAGAAATTTTCAAACCATTAGTTGACAGCTTTCAAAATTACGCATATGTTTTAACATTAAGGGACATGAGAAAAATTATTGCTACAGCAAAAGGAGAGCACAAAAGTTCTCATTTTTGAGAATTTCATTTTTAACAATGAAGAGTTAAGATATAATTACAATACCGGTATGAAAGAAAAGCTGTTAATTTATCTATTTAAAAACTGGATATTCGTTATTAACAATTAAACATGAAAATAATTATATATTTTTTTATAAATAAATCCCAAATAAAGGATTTAAGAAGCCTCATTAACTATTTCGAAATAAATTAAATTTCTATCTGAAAATAAAGATATCGAAAATAAGACGTATCGAGAAAATGTATGAAGTAAAATATAAATTATTTTGTAAGACTATTCAATTTATGATACTACATTTATAAAATGAAACGAAAATCCTAATTCAATAATTTAAGCTAGAATTGAAAACTTTAAAAATGCTTTAACTAAATAATGTGCGATGTCAAAATATCGTTTTTAAATGTAAGTTATATGCTGTATTTATTGAATTTTTTCATTATAGTAATTTTTACAAGCATTAAAAATATATAAATATTTTATAAGGCATATTATTTTCAATATGCGTATAAATATTTATATTTTTGATTTATACGAAATTATTTACATTACCAATTTATAACTTGAAACATATTCCATCTGTATTAAATTCTATATATATAAACTCTGCAAATATCTCTTCCAAATTTGATTAGTTGTAAAGTTTATTTATAAAAAACAAGTTAATGCAGTTTGAGATATTTAGTTTTTAAAAATAGTAAACTCTTTCTAACAACTATGTTTTCTTAGCTCTAGAGAAAACTTTAATTTTTACGGAAACGAGGCAAGAATTTAAATAAACCCAGGAACATGTCCCAAGAGTTATTTATACTCGTTTCGACAAGTTTCATAAGCTCAAGACGTAAAAAAGACAACACTGTCCCTCACCTTATGATTATTATTCCTTATTTTGACATTGTTTTCTACTCATTATTCATTTTCAACACGGATTTCTTGAGTTTCATTTTGGATTTATGAAAAAAGTAATTTAATGTATAAAATTCTTTATTTTCCTGAAGAGTGACATGAAAATCCCACGTTCTTTGTAATAATATAACTTTAATTAACATCGATTATTGTATTTCTTATGTCTTACAAACTGTTTAATATACAACATATTGCTTAATTTAATTGAATCATCAGAGAGTGAGTTAGTTTTCAAAATAATATAATAATATATTGTTGATATGTAATTTGATATAAAATAGCGGAAATTTTATAATATATCTAAATTAATTAGGGGGGAATAAGTATATTTTTTAAAAGTAATTGCACGTTTAAAAAATTAAAATAATATAAGTATATTACCATGCCTTTGTTGTAAATTTAATATTAAGATAATTGTTATGAATAAATCAAATATTTATAAATTGTTAGTTTAACCTTTTGAATTATCGTCGCACTAGAGCTGCACGAGGGATATTTGCGACGGTCGTATTTTAGAACCCCTAATAATTATTCAGTTCAATGACGCAATATAAACAATGATAATTATTTAAATAATATTACAGTTGAAATTTAACATTTATGATTAAACTAATGTGACATTTTAAAATAAATTAGTTTAATCTTGAAAAATGTTGATATTTTAATTTAATTGTATTTATTGTGAACATAGCTTATATATTTGTATTATTTGTGCAACATCTTATAAATTATGTGCTAAATATCTCTTTTTAATACAAGCTATTATAAAATCATAACATCTACCTATTTAGTAGCCATTTTTTTTTTAAAAAAAGGATATATCTTCTTCAAAATTTTAATTTATTGATCAATACTAAACAAAATAAACGTTCTTCCACTTTTAACTCAACCAAACCCAAACGTTATAGTTCAACTTTTAACGGCAAAATAATCTATTATGGAAAGTAGCAAAAAAATCAACAATCACATAGCCGTAAATCCTTAAGGCAATCGAATAAGTGCAAGATGAATTAAGGACGCATTCCTGCATAAAATACATCCAGGTAATTAAATCCTGATTTACGCTCCACATCGTCCAATCAAAGATTGTCGATCGTGACCAGTCAGCCAATGGGAGCAGCGCATTCAGTATGGAGCGTAATCGTTCCTTAGGGGCTCGGGATATCTTGGTTAAAATAATAATAACATGCTCTTGAGGTGTGAAAAAGTTGGAGAGCATACTAATAATGTTCATCTACTAGCGCATTTTGTGTTCTGGTCGTATTTTAAGTTATTTGGGTCTTTGCTTTGATAACGTGTGAAAAAGGTTAACGCTTGAAGAAAGTCGTGTAATTGAGTTATTATTGAGTAGATAATTTTGTTGGACTATATTTTATTTTTGTGAGAAAAGTATAAGAATTATTGGTTTGTAAACATGTTTTGAAAGATAAGAAAATGATATATTTAGCTAAATGCCTTTTAACACTCTTGGCAATTGCATTTAGCGGAAGTTAATTATGTTGTTGATAAGAAATGATGACGCTTGAAGAAATCTTGTAATAGACTTTGCAGTGAATAGTCTTTTTTGATAAGCTATGTTTTGTTCAATACGTATCTAAACGATACGTCTGTAAACACATTTTGTGTGGGTGAAAGATACAATTACCTTATACCTAAAGGCTTTTGATGCTAAATTGTACTACTGAAAATTTTACCCACGATTTTCAATTTCCATATTGAAATTGGTTTTATATAGGAAATCCTACAAACATTAGATTGTACAATCGTTAAATTGGGTTAAATTGAGTAAAATTATTATACAATATAGTTTCAATCTCATTTTAAGTATGTAGAAGAAAACAGTTAATATTCCATTTTCAAGTAATATAAACACATCTATCGTAAAAATATAAAAACTCTTTTTTAGATTGTTATAAGCGACTATAGGTACGTTTTTGCAAACTCCGTCAATTATACAAAAATAAAATGTTGCACTTGAATATTTTTGAAAGAAAAACAAATTGCCGTGTAACAAAGAACATTTAGCGTTTAACCATTTGGAATAACCTTTGAAAGGAAAAACAATAGTTACAATCCCTTAGAAAAGTGCGTACGGAGGCATAAACATTTTCTTTCAGAAATAATGACCTCCCTAGGGACCTTCAATTTTCTTCACATATCGAGGAATTCAATTTTTCAAGACATTTGATCTCTGAAACTACCAATTCAAATCTTGTAGTTTCAACCGATAAACATAAAATACTTCTTAACGCATCGTTTTACAAGAGATATGGAATATATATTTCCACACCATTTCGTATAATCCCAAATTCATCCGGAATAACCCAATTTAAACCGAGCTACTTATTCTTCTCTATCTAGGGTTCTCCTTCTGTCACTCCAAAAGGCATTCCACAACAAACTAAAAAATAAAATCCAAAATCGCACCACATTACTACATTCCAACCACGAAACCTACTTAAACCGCAAAGAACTCAAGCTTTAAGAGCCTCCATTACACTACAAGAACTCAAGCTTCCTACTATTTCCGCCATTTTGTCAACTGCACAACAAAAAGAATCATTTCTTCTCGCGAAAGTGGCAGCAGCCAGTGGTTGTGGCGCGCGTGACTTGAAAGCTGTATGATGCTGCCAGATTCCCCCTTTTACTTCGTTATTTTTATTTTTTGGGGCCAAAACATGAGCTGTGTCCGGTGTTGGATTTCTCTCGCTTGAATTGTCTGCTGTGGTGTGAAGTTTTCACACACTGCATGTATGGTTTTTTGGGATTGTTCTTTTGTTTTATTCTTGGGATGTATGTGCTTGGCTTAAATGTTACTTTTGTCAGGGGCATCCGTGTACATTTAGGGATTTGAGATTTCCGGACATGGCAAGAATATCTTGAAAGCAAATATATATAGCTATGTATCGTTCTGTGTATCGATATTTTTTTGGTTGGTGGTTGTAGGGTCCGTTTATTTGACCAAATTTCCCACGAACATAGGAATTTCCAGATACATTCAACACCAAACTTATACCCACGGACCATTCGAAACAAAATATGCTACATACTTAAGTGATTGTCTAAGTTGAAAATATTTAATATTGTGAGATAACTAGTTACAAACAATTTTAACCACGTAAATAATGGCATCATTTTAAGTACAGGTAAAAAAAAAGAATGAAAACTTTTTTTTTACATATTTAATGCTTACTGAAAAATCTACATAGGGATATTTGAAAAGTGTTCAAAGTTTCAACACATAAACCCAAATAAATAAATTTACTTTGTTTATAACATACTAACATTTATTATAATATCCTTATTTTTACATTATTATAAATCCAAAAAAGGCAGTTTAATTACCGAAACCAAACACCACAACAACCACATCCTAACATTTTCTATTCTAAAGAACTTGATCCGAACTAACCCAGAATCATGCGTCGAATATCTATTAAAGGAAAACCGTGGCTTAAGGACTCGCATCGAGGTTGAGTTTCAAACCATCTCAAGACTCTTCACCCATGCTGGTCAAAATCCCCTTTCCGTGGACAACGTCTCCAGTAAAGAGTATTAGATGACGGGAAAGCAGTAATTCGCATTTGGAGGATAAACCCCTAAGGATTCAGTCCGTTTTCTCTGTGTGCGGGTCATTTATTTTTATGACAGGTCTAATGCGTCAGGTGTGTGTTTAGGACTCGTGGCTGAAGTCATAAAACGAATTCGAAGGGGTTTTATGTGCATTGGATGTTTTCTTGGTTTACGTATAAAGAGTTGGACATATCATAGACGGTTATGTTTGTAGAAGGCGATACAACTATGAGAAGGTGAGATTATTTTAAGATAAATACATTATTAATATCATAAAAACATTGGCTGGGATGATATGTGGAAATAATATTCGATGACAGAGTTGCGAGGATTATTTTCAAGGGGAAAGGGGTCATTGACAAGGGGTCATGAAAAGAACCAGAAAAAATTGTATGGCTAAGTTGGAATATGATCTAATTCCATTCAGATCATAAATTGAAAAGCAAAATTAAGATGATTGCGACATCGAAATCGAATTGTTAGTTTGGTCATGATCCAACACGGATTGTTCCAGGAAGTTAGTTCATATTTCAACTTAGTATAGCTTTGCATGCTGAAACATACAAACCATCATTGAAATTTTTTGCCAAAAAAAAAAACTCACCAGTAAAGAGTATTTGATAACGGGAAAGCAGCAATTCGCATTTGGAGGATAAACCCCTAAGGATTCGGTCCGTTTTCTCTGTGTGCGGGTCATTTATTTTTATGACAGGTCTAATGCGTCAGGTGTGTGTTTAGGACTCGTGGCTGAAGTCATAAAACGAATTAGAAGGGGTTTTATGTGCATTGGATGTTTTCTTGGTATAGGTATAAAGAGTCGGTTTGGACACATCATAGACGGTTATGTTTGTAGAAGGCGATACAACTATGAGAAGGTGAGACTATTTTAAGATAAATACATTATTAATATTTTAAAAACATTAGTTGGGATATGTTTAAATAATATTCGATGACAGAGCTACGAAGACTATTTTCAAGGGGAAAGGGGTCATTGACAAGGTGTCATGGAAAGAACCAGAAAAAAATTTATGGCTAAGTTGGAATAGGATCTAATTCCATTCAGATCAGAAATTGAAAAGCCAGTGTAAGATGAATGCGACATCGAAGTCGAATTGTTAGTTTGGTCATGATCCAACACGGATTGTTCCAGGGAGTTAGTTTATATTTCAGCTTAGTATAGCTTTGTATGTTGAAACATATAAAGCATCATTGAAAAATTTTGTCTAAAAAAAGTTCAATAGAAAGAAGGACAACGTCTTCACTAAAGAGTATTAGATGACGGAAAAGCAGTAATTCGCATTTGGAGGATAAACCCCTAAGGATTCGGTCCGTTTTCTCCGTGTGCGGGTCATTTATTTTTATGACAGGTCTAATGCGTCAGGTGTGTGTTTAGGACTCGTGACTGAAGTCATAAAACGAATTAGAAGAGAGCATTGGATATTTTTATGGTTTGGTTATAAAGAGTTGCTTTGTACCTATCAGAAACGGTTATGTTTGTAGAAGGCGATTCAATTCTGAGAAGTTTGGACTATTTAAAGATAAATACATATTTAATATCCTAAAAACATTGGCTGGGATATGCGGAAATAATCCTCGATGACAGAGACATAAGTTGATTTTCAAAAGGGTCATTGCCAAGGGACATAAACATGAAAAGATCCAGAAAAAAATTTATGGTTGAGTTGGAATAGGATCTAATTGCATTCAGATCAGAAATTGAAAAGCGAGAGTAAGATAAATGCGACATCGAAGTCGAATTCTTAATGAGTTCATGATCCAACGCGGATTGTACCAGTGAGTTAGTTTATATTTCAACTTTGTATATTAACCGAATTTCATGTAAATCGTCAGGATTTTTTTTTTACATTGAGTCAGTGAATAGTTTTCAAATATCAACACAAAAAAATTCATAATTTGTAATGTAATACATAAATAATACAAGCATACAATTAGTAATTCAAAGGGGGCGTGACGCATGTGTTTATTTTTATAATTTTAATTTTTTAAAGAAATAATTAACCAATCGATACAAAATTGGTCTCATTCGATAGATCGGACTTCCATCTATCAGAAAATACTGGTTTCAAAAATTCAATTTTTTGGTCATTTTTAACAATGATCGCCCCTTAAAAACACTTCAGGTGTTTACAAAATATTCTAAATATAAACCTAACCTTTTATTTAGGCAAAAATAATACAATCTTTGAAATATTCCAATCGAGTACTCCAAGAAACGATGTACGGGCGTCTAACGTCACGAAAACGACGATAAAGTTTGAGGCCCAGATACTTCAAGTTGACAGGTTTTCAATATTTCACCCCATCGAATCATTTAGGAAGTAGTCAGGAAAAACTTTATTCCTCAAAATGATTTCAGCTGAAAATGCTATTTGAAATTCTAATCGGCAAATATATATTTTTCTATAGAATGCATAAACGAAAAGCTTATATTGTGTGACAGAAAATATAGTGCGAGATTTTGTTGAAGATGAGAAATATATTAAAACATTAAATTGAATTGTGATATTTTAGGTTGTAATAGTTTAGGTATTAGAATGTTTTTTTTTTATAAATGTTTGAAATGCATTTGTATACATCATCTATAGCGTATTTTTTTTTTAAATTTTAATTAATAAAAAAACATTAGCAGGACTTCAAAGATGTAAGTTTAAAAATGATATCTGCAAGAAAATTTAATGATTGTAATTCAACAATTCGTACAAAAAAAAATTAAAAATTAAAAAAAAGGAATTGTATTAAAAATGTTAATGGGATTAAATATTATTAAAAACTTATCTGATTAATTACCATTAGTTATTTTAATGGGATTCCATATTATTAATTATTTAGTATTATTATTGTTATTTATTATTTTACCCGCCGTTTGCCGACGTTTTCCCTTTATGCCGGAAAGCCATGAATGCGCTGTCGGAACCCGTCAAATTTCTTTGTTTTAATTATAAATTAAAGTTATTACCAAAATTATACGTTTTCCTTTTAATTATTTGTTATTTTATTATATTTATGTTAAATTATTATTTTTTTTAAAACTGGTCAAATTTACTGGTTTTGTTTGTATTTAGAGGCAGAATTTAATATATCTACGCACTAATAACATACTAATGATCCATATTAATTTGTGTATTTCAGTATAAGTAATTATTTTTATTCAATTTATCCATCAAATAAAACCATACATCCATCTTCTACAAGAACTATCTGAATAATCCACAAAACAATACATAGCTTCCGGAATTGGTTTCTTCCAAACAAGACAAACGCCCTCGAAGCTCCGACAAAGAATTACTTTACATTTCCCATTCATCAGACCAAAAGGAGAACCTCGGTAACGAGAAAAGAAACTTGAAGCAAAACTCAATAACAAACCCCAAGAACGTGGAGCAAACGAAAACGAGGTCATTTTTCAATGCATTTTGTGGGAGAGATTGTGAAGATGTGAAATAGGAAGTCGTCTACTTCTTATTTATTTGTTTTTTTAGCCTACTTTTCATTTTGTGTGAGAGGGCTGGGGAGATCAGTTAGTAAGGTGCTTGCTTTCAATGCGAATTGGTCCAGGTTCGTCCTGGATCTCTGTTGAAATAACTGCTGACTTATTAACGGGCTGTGCAGCTTGAAATTTCGAAAACTAACACACCGTGTAGGAGGAGTGCACGTTAAATATGTTACAAAGTCCAGACGCCGCATACAATGCCGTTCCTAAATGTTGCGTTATGTGCCTCCTCAGTTATCAGCTCGTCACTTGACTGTGGTTCAAATTATTAATAAAGTCGCCAATAGCCCTCGTAGCTTTTGTCGGACGATAATTTAACTCATTTCATCAAAAAAAAAATTTGATTAACTTTAAATTAGAGAAACACAGGCTTTTTGGTGATGGACCTCATTATTTGGAATGACAGTCAATGTATGAGGTCAACACCTAACGCAACATTCTCATATAGACATCGTATTATTAAGAATAATGTTGGAATTTGCCGTATTTTTTGTTTTAAAAAAGTTGTTTGGGTAACCGGAAATCTAGTTCCGGGGTTCCTCGAGTACACTGGGACAGACACGCTCGTTAAATCTGTGGAGTCCTAAGTCCCGACATCGTTGACGTATGATTTAGCTTGAAGTACTGTTGGGTGCTATGTCAGTTATCGGCTTCATCACTTGACGATGGATCTAAATTGAGAAGCGTAATTTGGCTGTGTTAAAACTCCCTGGAGACTAGAAATAGGCAGCCGGAAGCGGTCAACCTAGCCAAACCGGAAATCGATCCGAGAAAAACGGATGCTTGACGGTGACCAATACATTATATCGAATGATTTGCCAAGCTGGCAATTCTTTGCCTGTTTCTATTTTCGATTCGAAGGAAATCAATAATGTAAGGTATTGATAAGTAGAGTATTGTCATTAGGTGGATATCTCTACATATCTAACTGCCCTACTTTCAAAATTATTTTTTTGTTTGAAAGGTATGTCATCATATACTTTCATTTACACTGTTTGTCTTTCTGTCTGAACTATAATAATTCCTCTTCTATTTACTGTTTCCGCATTATTTTAAATTCTATGAGTATAAAAGTTACATAAAAGTAGGCCATTTAAAATATTACCACTTCTTGTGTTAGTTATAACAACTGCACAAATTCTTGTCTAATTAATTTGTATAAGACTTCTCCTGCTTAGAAAAATACAGTTAGTTTGGTTTAAAATATTTTTTTTGTTAACATTGTTCACGTTAGCTTTGTAAAGTTTTTTTTAAAATTGTCATTCTGTTAACTATTAAACTGTCTGTCCAAGCCTCGTTTAAGAACTTTAATTCTAAAATAAATTAAAGTAAGTAGGGTTAAGTAGAGTAAATAATTAAGTTAGTTGAGTTTTAGTTTATTACGTCGTCTAAACTTTAGATTGTAAAAATAGTTATTGTCATCAATCTTGTTAATTGTAAGGTTGTGTGAGGCCCTGTGAGTTTTTGAAGTATGACATTTGTGTGCCCTTCCTTGTAATAAAAACTTTTTCAATTTAGAAAAGAATTTTTCTTAGATAGAGTTTTTAAGTGCGTACTTATACAAATTAATGTTGTACAATACACAATAGTTTTAATTACCTTCATATTGATTAGAAACTTTTAATTTGAAAAAATCCATTTTCGACATATTACGATACATATTCTTAAAAAAAAATCGTTAATTAAAAACAAACCTTAATTCCTAAAAATGTTTGACAAATATTCATTAATTTTTTATTTAAAAAAATTACAACTAATTCTTTTCAATAGAAACAAATAAAATAAAAGTTAAATGAAATATCCACAAAGAATATATTTCACTTTTCAGAAAAACAAAGATATCCATTTAAATATAGCCATCCTAACAACTGTTGTTTACTAAGAACTTAAAAGTCACATATACACAAAGAAAAAGTTGAAATATGAAATGTCTGAATGAAAAAAATTTGAAATTATGTTTCATCGTTTTCTGAAGACTGGGTCTTTGGTGGCTTGTTGATTCCTCTAAGGAAAGCTGAGGATTGATTGAAGATGATGTATTTGAGAATCTTTTGTTGAAATATTCCAATAGAAAAGGAATATTCCAAAAATAAATCAGAAACGTATATTAAACCTGTTGTGATTAAAGATTCGTCCTTTAAAAAGTAGTTTATTTTTTATTTTTGTTTGGATTAACGTAGCACTAGAGCTTTAAATTTGCAAATGCAGCTACGTGCCTGATTATTTTCAATTATTTTACATCTTTTGTAATTATTATAGTTGAAACACAGCTATAGTTGAACTTAAAAAACTGCTTTTTTTCTGTAGACAAAGTATAACAACTACACTATTTCTTAAAAGTAATTCTGCATTCATTTTCAATTTAGACGAAATTACTTATACCGCAGCCAATTTTTACAAATATGTCTTTATAATTCGAGCGTTTTCTTTATTTTACGTTATATTTTATGAAATATATATGTTATAGTAGTATATATAATTAAAATATTAAATAATAGTTTTAAAATATAATTTTAAAAGCTTTTTAATATTCAAAGTTTATTTAAAATAATGCAAAACAAATGCACGTGTGTTTATTTAGAAGAACAGTAAAATAATTTTTTCACGCATTTTTTGTATATAAATTTATTTCAATGCTTGAATTTATGTTAAATCTTTTACTTATGTGAATAAAATAGAGATCACACAAACAAATATAAGAAAAATACATAAAACAAACATTAAAAAAAAAAACAATCACGGATTATATTTTCTCATAACAAATCAAAAATATAATCTGAACTATAATAATGTACTACATTCCAAAATAAATATTGTGATACTAAATATTTGATATATTTTTTTTCGTCTATTTGGTATTTACTCATTGCATCATTTCAGCAAAATCCATTGGTTTTTTCCAAAAGAAGCTTCATTTCTTTAATATTTTTCAAGCCTTAGGCAAAAGAATAGAACATTTTCTCCTGCTGAATTAGGCCATTTTATTTTGTTCGGAGAAGTCCGTGATTAACTCTCAACTCTCATTTTTTCCCATACTGTTTACTTTTTTGTAGCCGTTTCTCGTTTTCCAGGACTGAAATTGAAAAATTCAGATTCAGAGGACGTTTGCTTCTTCGTTGATCGCGAAATCTAAAAATGGAAATGCGAGATTACGCGTTGATATGAGAATTGTTTTTCGGATATTTTGCAGTGTGAGAGACTTTCTCGTGAGCATATAAATGAAACTCTAGCTGAAAAATGTTATTTTGAAATTTTATATGTTTGTTTAAAAAATTATTTGTGTTGGAATATTTTATATTCTGCGATTTTAATACATTTCATATAAAACAAATTCTACTTCTTATATTTAAATAGTAGCTATTATTTTTCAAATATTTTTTTTAAATACTCTACATAAATATTTTTATATGTATGCTCTTTCATATAAAAGTCTAATCTTCAGTAATTATATCTTAATTGCCTTCAGTAGTTTATCTTAATATATTTACATAAATAATCTTCAGTAATTATATCTTAACTATCTTCAGGAATTATCTTCAGTAAAAATAACAATTGTCTGTCAAATACTATGTCATAAAGGTAGTAACAAATTAAAAAAAAAACATAGAACCAACAATTACTGAATAGTTTAAATACGGTGTGGTACTGAATTCGGGAATCTGACATTGAGGTCTATTAGTTTAGAACATTTTTTAGAACAGGGAATGGTATGCTTTCTAAACCTAAATGCAAAGATTAAGTTGTTATCGACATATAATTGTTCATTTTTAATTTAAAATAAAAGTAAAAAATAAATATATTTCTTGAATGAACTAAACGTAACTTAGTTAACCCTATGAATTAAAAATTATCGTCAAAAACAGCTGAATAATTTCCTTAAATTTCAATGAAATTTTATGAATGAAAGGAGAATTCAATGCGTTACTATACCTTTACAAGGAGTATAATATTTAACGATCCAGTTAAGTGTTTATTAATGACAAATAATACAAAAAATTATAATTATTGACTAATTACACCCATCCAAAATAAATAAAGCTCAAATTTTAGTCCATTACGGTACTTACTTACTAATTACCGAGCAAAATCACAAGAGAAAAGATATTTGAAGTTACACTAAAGACAAATTCTTTTCTAAACAAAGAAGATCTATTGAATGCGGATCGCACCATTAATTCTAACCCTGGATAAGCCGGTTCTGCTGCAGAAACGAAAATTCGATAACGAAAAGAATGAGAATAAACCGAAATATTTTATTTCGCCATATTTCTTTGATAGTTAGTTCGCGGATATGATTGTGTTTAGATTTATGGTTGTTATTGAACTGTGTTTTGATACACATTACAAAAATAGATTGGGGGCGAACTCTTTTTTTATTGTCTTTCTGCTTGTTAAGTTGGAAGGAGGATATTAGGTTCTGAATTTGTGCGGATATGGAATGTTTGATTTTGTTATCAAAAGATATTTTCTTTTTCTATGCATTCGTTTGCTACTTTATGTGTAATTTGTTTTTAAAGTGAGCTAGTTCTTTTCATAATGTATAGCGATATAAAATAATTATAATAATAGTTTTAAAAATATTGCAAGGTATCTGTTTCATATTTGCATCTATAGACCCTATGATATAAATGTAAGTCTTTTTTTTTTGTTTCATACTTTAAAATTAAATTTTAGCTTTTATTTAATTCATGGAAATTTTATCTTTAATAATAATGATATCATATAGTTTGTTTAACTAATCATGTTTACAGATCTCATGCTTATTAAAAATAACAATTACTGTTATCGTTTGGATTAAAATACTATCTTTTCAAATCCCTTTTAATAATGAAAGTATATTATCTTTTCGTATACATCATCAGTTTTAGTTTCTCTAATAAAAGTGCATTTGGAAGATGCATTTTATAATATATTTTTGACTGTAAGATATTTTTAGGCACGTCAGTGTAGTATATCTTTATAAATGATGTCTTAAATTATTTAAATTATACTTTAAAGTTCAAAATATTTTACACATGCGCAAATCGTGTTTAATTATGGTTGGAAAGAAAGATCTAAAAGCTAAATGAACTAATATTTTTTTTAATATTTAGCTTTGAGTATTTATCGCTATGCTTATTCAATAGCAGCTATTGCAAATTAACTACTTACAAAAATTGGACTGCTAGAGTTACATAATACTTAGTCTTCATGAAAAAAATTTTTAAAAAAATTTAAATTACTTTTAAAAATTGCATACGTTTAAACAAAAATCCCATTATTTTTTGTCATCCATTTATTAAACGGGGAGAAAAACTTTTCCACTCGAAAAAATATGTATTTTGTTTTGACTCAAGGCTAGGGTCAAATTCAATTTTGTTCCGGAGAGTCTAAACAAAAAAGGATAAATAACTGAAAAACCGGGCTCTAAAAAAAAAAAAAAGTTGTGGGTAAAGAGTACCCACATGCATTATATAAAAAATGCATAATTTAAACTTTCGGTAGCGGAAAAAAAATCCGCGTAATCTCTATATGTGCTCCATATTTTTCAATATAAAAATAACCACTCTGCTAAACATTAAGAAAAAATATTTATATTATGATGAGATCCTGCGTCGTAGCCAGATTGGATAAAATAAACCTATCATGAGTATCAACATTGAACTACCGCAGCAGTTTTTTAAAGAAACAATTTCCTTCCCGTTAATTAAATTTAAAAAAAATATGATTGAACTCAAGATATTTTGTTGTTGGTTTTGTAAAATGGTTACTGAAAATTGTTTAAAATTATTTTTAGGATTTATCGATAATGTTATGTATATTATTTTAAATATTCACACCTTAGAACAATTTTAATGAAAGAAATATAAATATATATAATATAAGAAATACAATATATAATAAATAATTCTAAGGAGGAAATTTTTTTTTATGTATCGATATTAATATAAAAGCTAACCACAATTTATGTGGCTGTATTGTTTTTCACGAGTACTTTAAACACGAACTTAAAAAAAATTCTTTATAGAACTTTCCACAACATTTTCCATGTGAACCTTTGACGTGTGATACGCAAAATCTGCATTCTTATAATCTATACTTTCACTGTTAATTATAACTTCTCCAACTACTTACTTTACTACACAATATGGTAAAAAATTAAAGTGACCTAACCGACGAACACGAATTTATGAGTTAATACTACTGAAATATGCTCAGTATTTAAACATCTATTAACAAGTTCATTTTTTAGAGTACAGCCATATGTTTTAGGACAAGACTTATCACGTCTATATGATTATAGTTCATGCTTATTATATCATGGTAAACTTAAATTACAAAGCATAAACTTGTTTTTGTCTTAACATATTAAAAGGTATGACGTATTTCAATTTTACTTCAATAACCAAACAATACATGGAATGGATTATTACAGTGTTGCAAATATATAAAAAAAATATGTTTTTTCAGTATCGGAATTATTGTGCCACTTACCTCATTTTCAAACTATTCGTGAAATATTGAGAAATTTTAAGTTTGAGGACAGGTGCCCTTTCCACCTGCGCTAGGATTCCAAACTAATTAATATTCTTTAATTACTTATAGGAACTATATATGGTTTCTACCATCAATCCGCAATAATCATCGTTAAATTTTAACTTTTTGTGAGTGTGCTAGCATGAGTCATGTATATTTTTTATTTTAAATTCCATCAAATTTTTACAAATATTTTATAATTACTTACGAAACTTGAACAAGTCATTGAAGTTGCTTGTCCATACTCTTCAGTAT
Source organism: Hylyphantes graminicola (assembly GCA_023701765.1). Lineage (NCBI taxonomy): Eukaryota > Metazoa > Arthropoda > Arachnida > Araneae > Linyphiidae > Hylyphantes > Hylyphantes graminicola. The sequence continues at coordinate 46,887,695 of CM043115.1, read as the reverse complement.
TTTGGGAGAATTCACTTGAAATTTAATATAATTAACTTTTTTTTATTCATTTTGATCGACATTTTAGTAAAAATAACACTGTTTAGCCTTTAATGGTTTATTTCATCCTTATTAAACATTATTTTACCGGGTGTCGGTAAATTTTAATTTTATAATGTGTGAATTATTTTGCCTTTATTGTACATGATTTAAACGAGTTTTGATAGGTTTATAATGATAATAAATTCATTAAATAGCTCAATATTGGGAAAAAATAATAATTTAGGGTTTCTCACGTATCCTTATATATTAAAATAATATAGACCCTTTTGAGATTACGTATACAGTGGTGGCCAAAAGTGTGGACACATTTTGAAAGTTTCATGTGTTTCAACTGTTAATTGTGTTCTTGCATCTATTAAATTTCGCTTAATACAAACATTTAAATAATAATTAAAAGGTAATAAATTAATGTAGAATTTATAAAAAAAAAAAAAAAATAAAATTATCTTTATACAATAAAATGCTCATTTCATTTTAGTTGAACAAGCAAGCAACAATCAATGGATTCTCTTTGCAATACCAGTTGCATACCAGTTGGTGGTTTAATGCAAAAAAAAAACAGACATATATTAGTTTATGTTATTAAATAAAAATAAAAAAAAAATATTGTATTTATTTTTTTTTTTTTATTTTCTACATGAAATGATTTGATGTGATGATGATGGTGTGATGATGGATATAGATATATGGATATATAGACGGCTTCACTCGGATCAGGACACAGCGACACAGTAAAGATTAAATTTTAATTAATTTTAATTTTTTTAATATATTATATATTTATTTAAAAAAAAAAAAACAAAAAAAATGAAAAAATCAAAAAAAAAAAACACACTTTTGGCCACCACTGTAAATATCACAACGAAATGATGCTCAACTATAAGGCGAGATATTTCTGTTGATAAAAAAAAATGGAAATAAACATGCACATAGTTTAAATTTTAAAAAATGGTACGCACAATCAAATTTTATACTTACATATTAACAAATTATCTATAATAGATATAACAAATGGTTTAGTAATATTTGTTAAGCTTATTAAACTTTTAGAGAACATTTAATTTAAGTTTTAATATTTTTAAAAACTCTGCTTACATGCGCCAGAAAAAAAAATAGCAGGTACTTATAAGATTAGAAGAAACACCTCGCTCTAATATCATTAGTTTACAGAACAACTCTAGCTCTCCAAAAACTCCAATAAATATCTTTAAAGCCTACCTACATACAAGCCCAAATAAATATTTTCGAAGATTTTTTTGTTTGGTTTGATATCGCTTTTTTAACATAAGCTTTAAATCACTGTGTTCTTTCTAGATTTTCTTGATGCGCATTTAGTTTTACCTTATAACGTTATACATTTACTCTAAGTTCACTAATTTTTTTTCTCCCAGACCAAATAAGCACGCACACGATAATTTTTGTCAAGATGTAAACTTTTTTTTCACTGAATGGAATTTTTAAATTTAAATTTTGGACATATTAATTAAATGTTTCAATATATCCTTTTTTAATCTTTTATGAAGTAAAAAGTTAAAAAAAAACAATTCAATACACTTTTAATTTTATTTTAAAGCATTCTTAAAATTAGTTTTTAAAAATTTCAAAACTGGCAAGTACTCAATAGTTTATACGTCTGTACCTCTCAAGTGGTTAAGGGGAGCCGGATTGTGTTATCTCGCCCATGTTAATTTCACTAAATTTAGGAACATTTTTCTCAGGAGCTGTTTGAGGTATCATTAGGAATTGTTTTATAGTTTGTTCCTTACAAATATCTATTTGATTTAAATTGAGGATATTTCACAGTAATAAAAAGTACTTTTACAATGTGTTTTTTTAATACGTAATAAAAACCGATTTAAAGTAATATATCTTTTTTTTAACAAATATATTTAAAATTCTTCAGTTTAAATCAAATAACTATATAGGGGGAAAACATAATAAAACAAAACGTGTGATACCTTAAATATTTCCCGAGAAAAATGTTCCTAACTGCTGAAAAACATTATATTTCAGGAAACTCAAAAGAAAATTAAGGTATAGATAAGAACTGATATACATAGTTTTTGAAAAATGTTCATAAAAGAAAACTACTAAACAGAAATCTATTATCATTGTCTTAAATTAAAGCAATAGATATGCAGGTTAAATAAAAAAACTACAGAAAATCTACGTTTTTTGACCCAAACACCCATCCGACTCCCCTTAACTTTCCAAAGTTTGTGTTCCTGCTAAATTGGGTAATTATATTTTATTAACTTATTAAGTTATCGTTGTCCTGCTTTTCATGGATCATTATTTTTGGTTTTTCTAGATTTGATTTACTCATAGTTTTCTTAATGGGAAAATTCCGGGCACGCATCTCATATGATTATGTGGCATGTAAAAGATCCCTGGCCCATTTGGCCTGGGTTCTCTCAGGAAAATTAAATCTATGAATACTTTAACATCTACAGATAGCTCAGATTCATTGTAATCTGTGCGTCAAAATTGGTAGCGAGAGTCGCCTAGATGGTGCCACAAAATATTGGCTCTCAGTTCTGGGAAGTGTGCCGAGTCTGCAAAGGGCTTGACCGCCAATGTTGCAGCCCCATTAGAGGAAAAAAATCTACTCATGGTCGCGTTCTATTATAACCCTGACATTTTAAAGCATTTTTAATAGATATAAATAAAATCTATTGTGTATCTTTCAGAAATGTTACTGTGCTTTTCCCCGGTTAAAAAATTACTGTTTTTACACGATCACGTATGAGTTAATTTTATGCAAGTTTCATGTAGTCACGTACCTTGTTACTAACTGAATGGCACTTAAGCTACCGATTACTGAGAGCTACGTTTCCATCCATGAGCCACATATAAACCAGATGTAATGCTCTATCTGGGATCTATGTGTTTATGTATGAGGTCCGATTACCATAGTACAGTTTAATCAGCTAATTTGCAAATATATCCAGTTAATATCGTATCTTGTGTGGTAAAGTGAGGACACTACAATGTTAACTCAATGGGAGCATCACTTAACCTCGTATAGTTCAATATTCAGGTGTATATAGAGCCAGATGGGTTAATCCAATGAATATAATATTATCAGCTATATATGGAAATGCTTGTGTCATATCGCTGCAAATGTGGTTTGTGAAGTTTAATTTTACTTATTTATTTTTTTTTCAATCCAGTCATTGATTAATACTATTTTAAACATACCGAACTACACAACCTAAAATGCATAGAAACTACAACTGCAGTAATATAAATTATATGAAAGTAAAATAATTTCTACATTAAGATAAAGTTTTTCAGCTATCTTGGAAAGTTGTAAAGTTAGTAGTAATGGAAAGCGATCGAACTGCGGCTGTCTGATAGAATCCAAATTTTTCTATAGTTCCATTCACGCATTTTAAAAATATGCACCGCAAAAATTAATGCAGTTAAATATGCTTTTGTGATTTTGAGAATTGACAATAAAGTATGTAGGTATATAAAACCAGTTTTGCTTATATGTGTCAAAATATTATAGAATTATTGTATTTCACAGAAAAATACAAAAAAAATATGTGATTGAATGGTGAAGTAGATACTGATAGCATTATTAGATTTTTTTTTAATATTGAAAGTCATATTAGTGAAGCTAAAGTTTAATAAAAATTCTCTATACGTTCCCCTTTCTATTTCAATTCTTTAAAATTCTAGCGAAAATTTTGTAAATGTTTAACTTTTACTTCTTCCCAGGCGCCCACATACAAACAATAAAAGCCAAATCTTAGAAAAACAAGTATTATCCAAATAGTAGTACTCTCAGGTTGGCTACCATTTTTCTTCAAGCATTTCAATTCAGAAATATGAAAGAAAAATAGGAAGGCGAACTTCTTTCCTCAGTTTTTTAGATTCAATAACATTTTTTTCTTTTTTTCGTTTTTTTTTTCCGTTCTTGTTCTTTTTCTTAAGTTTGAAAAAAAAAATCGAAGGAAGGAAAGAAAGAAACGAATTTTCTTTTAGCGCTTGGTAACTCCCGTAGTTCGCAATCTACCCATCTAACAAGAAACCAGATTTTTTTTCAATAATAGTTGTCGAAAAAATGGCTTTTATTGTGTTTACATTTCGAGAAATCCAGTGTTGAAAAACCAAAATGAAGTAAAAATAGACGTTGGCCCCTTTAAATCTGAAGCTAAAAAGTTACTTGCTCAATCTATACTTCATTTTTTATAATCCAAATGATTGATTGGGCCTTGGCAATGTTAAGCAAAATATCACGTTACTCAAAAGTTTTATTGAATGCAATATTTTTTTATATATTTTTTTAACAGTTACAAACTGATGACAGCAGAAAAAAAATATCATGGCTACAAAAACTTTTTTTTTCATCGGGGCTGCTTTATCTAAGAATTATCAGGCTATTCATATTTCCCAGAACTAAAAACCTTTTTTTAGGCACCATCTAGGTGACTATCGCTACGACGTTTGACGCTCAGATTACAATGAATCTGAGATCTCCTTGTATGCTAAAGTATAGCAATATTTAATTTGGTTGAACACAAGCAAAATCGAAATGCAAGGGATCTTTTGTTGTTGTCATGTTCGTGTATATTCCACGATATATGGTTGTCAGAGCCTCCGAGGAGGTTAGACTTCTCTTTACACAATTAAGGTGAAGACAAACACATTGACATTAACACTTTATTCACAAGACATACACCCATTCACAAGACAAACATCCCTGCGCTTAATGACCGGGATTCGAACCCGGTACTCACTGCTTTTGATTCAGACTTGTTATCAACTATGCCGAGTGGGTGGCAAGGCTATTTTGCATGCCACGTAATCAAATGGCATGCCTGCCAATGATTTTCTAATAAAGAAACTATTTAATTAATATAACCTGTTTCTGGTTCCTTAAAAAAATGCCAATAAGTTAAGAACCTGACAAGCAAATAATGCGATTACAAGTTCGATCTTATATTACATCGAAACCCCACATAAATATTTTTATGTGCATTTATTAAAGTAAATTAAGTTAACTTAAATATGGATACATTTAAAATAAAACTATGTAATGTTACCCTTTAAAAAGCAATTTTAAGAACAAATATAAAATGTAAGCATTTAATTTTTAATCACAAAATCTAATCAAATAATCGAAAGTAAATAATGAAGATCCTTATTTAAGTCCTACCTTAAACAGAAAAGAGCCTGACAACCCATTTCATTAAGATTCAAACATTCAGATCTGAATTATCAAGTAAACCCTAATTATGTATACATATATATACCTTATATACACTTATGAATTTATATTAAGTTAAACGGAAATGCGGACAAATTTAAAAGTAAAATTATGTCATGTTACCCTATGAAAAACATATTTCAAACACAAATACACAATTTAAGTTCAATATTTTATTTATATTTACAAAATATAATCAGTTATTTTAAAATGAATTATCTAGATACTTACCAAACTCCTAACATTCCTCTCCATTACCCTTACATTCAAATTTATATCTCTTTCAATATCCTTCCAGCAAATGGAAATGAGAAAACAGAAAAGAGCCTGACAATTCCACCCCCATTTCATTCTGACCTGATGAAAGACTCAAACATTCAGACCACTTCTGAATTCCGATTGTGGCACACGCATACAAGTCCACCCTAATTAAGTTGTCGGGGAATGCAACGATCTGTCGGTGTACTTTGTGATGTAAAAGAATAAAGTCATCGTGTATTTATATTATATACCTTATATACATTTATTAAAGCAAATTAATTGAACTTAAATATGGATAAATTTTAAAATAAAATTGTGTAATGTTACCCGATAAAAAACAATTTTATGTACAAATATAAAATTTCAGCATTTAATTTATGATCAAGAAATCTAATCAACTAATCTAAAGTAAATAATGAATATCCTTATTTAAATCCTACCATCTCTCTCCATTACTATTACATTCAAATTTATATCTCTTTCAAAATCCTTCCAGCAAATGGGAATGAGAAAACAGAAAAGATCCTGACAATTCCACCCCCATTTCATTCTGACCCGATGAAAGACTCAAACATTCAGACCACTTCTGATTTCCGATTGTGGCACACGCATACAAGTCCACCCTAATTAAGTTGTCGGGGACAGCAACGATCTGTCGGTGTACTTTGTGATGTAAAAGAATAAAGTCATCGTGTTCATGTTGATGTGTATGGCACCTTGTTATGGTTTATTGTAATTGAGGGGAAATAATATGGTTTGTTCTTTAACAAAAAGGTTTGGGTAGATGGAGAGGAAATTATTATCTCAATTATGCTTGCTGGGATATTTATACTATTTATGCACGCATTTTATTAAACGCGTTTAATAAAATACACTAAATATATTAGTATTATGCATATCTGGGAACGTTAGTTAAAAAATAAAATCAACAATATTTGGACCAAGTTATTTTTTAACTAACATTCGTCCTTTATATATTTTATAAACAATTGTCAATTGTATAAACATTTTCAATTTGTTTAATGTATTTTAAAGTAAATAATTACCCTTTTAGCTAATAAATTTAGTGAACTAGCATTTTTCAAGAAGTAAAATATTAAACCGTAAATTTGGTAAGGTGGTTTGGCACGAATAAAATAGTTTGTTTGCATCTAGACTCCACCACTAAAATTTATGATTTAGGTTGATCAAAAAAAAAAGAAAAACCCTCTACAGTTTGATCAGGTCACATTATTAAAATGGTTTAAACAATTCGATAACCAATTTCAGTGCGATTGCGTTTCAATTCGACTAGCAGGTTTAAACTCACGATATAAGTTTTAACCCTGCGCCTTATGCGTGGCGTGTCCCTTTGATGCTATAAACAACCGCTAGAACAATATAGTGTATACTGTATATTCTAAATGATATTTTTGTGTGATGAATAGCCCAGACACATTAAATTGTAAGATAATAAAAGATATCTGAGATTTAAACTTGTTAAATTTGATAACATTGATCTCATAATTAAATTTAGAAACTTATTTTCGAGTTCCATTTTCAAAATACAGCCATTTTTTTAATTAGTAATAGTACAATCTCAAAGCAGTATGTTATTGAAATATAACTGCTATGTCTCATGTGTGAGTCACATCTCAACTACTGTACAAAGCGAGCTCTCAATGACGAAGACCCATAACAAAACCAACGAAATATTTCCCCGTGTCTCGCCACAAAAGACATGTCTGTGTGGAATGATCTATAGTTATGAGTCTCGACCTTTGAGACGGGTATTTAAAAGGGGACGCAGTTACGAGGGCCGTTGCCAGGGATGCATTTTATGTTTAAAGCCCAGGGAATAAATGTCAGCTCGATAGATTAAAATTTGTAATCTAGGTCCCCTCCTTTCTGATGTAGGGTTGAGAGGCTATTCTTGTTATGAGTTATTGGTCGTAGATCAAAAGCAGTCGGAAAATTAGGTTGCAAGGTGGCTTAGAGAAGAAAAATTGTGTTATATAAATATGTGTTATAAAAATCACAACTTAGACATGTTTTAATTTTAAAATTAAAGTTATTTATTAAATGAAGAGATCAGTTGCTCAGGTTAGGTTCAAATTACTAGACTAGAGCTACACGAGGGCGATTGGCGACGGGTTCGTATTTTCGAAAATTCGTTGTTTGAAATTTGTGTTTAACGAGCACTCCCTTGTATTATTCGTCGCTTTTGACTGCCCGTTTATAGGTCGGTGGTTATTTTGGCGATAACAAGAATCTACCTTTTCCCTTCTAGAATGCCTAATCAATGTCATCCCCATTCGTTTAATTAAAGGCCCAGTTACAAAACTCACGTTCTACGACGGTTGGGTTTTAGCCCATATTGATTGGCGTTTTCTTCCAATTGAATAAAAGATTATCCAATTTTCCACTAACGGGCTGGACCCTATACCTTTGTCAAACATTTAAATGGGATATTTTCTTTTCCATTTTTACAAAATGCAAATCTCATATTCTAAATAAATATGTAGTGTTCATTGGGTGTCGTTTGATGATTGAGTATTTCAAAAGCAAATGTGTTGTCTTTTTTAAGTGGTCACGTAACCTCCATTGCCAACGATATCTTGTAAACTACTCTATCACCAACTAAATTGGCGTTTTTCAACCCTACTATACTCAGATACTATTGTCAAAAACCACCAATAAACTTATCGGACCCTTTATTTTAGTCGTAATTTAAAGAATGTGAGTATTGAAACCTGAATCCTCAAAATGGGGATATTACTTTTTTTTTAAGTTCTTCAATTATGCGTCCTTGACATAATTGGTTCAAATGAACTAAACTGTTTGGTTTGGTAGAAAACTATTTTAATGTTGAGTCTGTTGCTTTAACAATATTAAACAAACAAGTACTTTATAATAAGTTACATTCAAATTTTGTTTAAAAAACTTAAAACGCATCTTTATTAAAACTGCTGCTTAATAACAACCAAATTGTTGTTGTTTTTTTATTGACTGTACATTAGTACACAAGTATAACAAATTCCCTTAAGAAAACGTACTTTTAAATTCAGATAAAAAAATACATCGTTCAATAATAAAATCAACTTAAGCCACTAACTGGGTTTTGGTACAATATGTATAAAGAATCTAAAACTGTTTAACCCATCATAGTTCAACACACTACTTGAGGGAACGAATAAGGTAAAATCTACCTTTTTTCTATCTATACATTATGGAGCCGAATCGCGTAAGATACTCCTCATTCCGAAACCATTCAGCCAAGAAAAGAAATAAAATAAACCACGTCAGTGCTCATTCTAAAACGATATGTCGGCACCCCCTTCTCCCAGGCCCGTTATAATCTCAACAAAAGAAACATCTTCAATCTACCCCTGGAGATATATTCCCCATAACAGTAAGCAATACAAGGAAGCCAAACTCACGTAGTCCGCAGAGAGAAAAAAATATATAAAAAGTTCGATTTTGAGGAACGCAGTTTCGTTTTCTGCAGTTTTTGTTTACTTGTATTAGTATTTTTTGTTGTATCCCCTTCTGTAGACAAGGCTAAAGGTTGCTGAAAAAGTTAGGAAGAAAAATATTGCAATTTCTGTTTCAACAATGCATTTGCTCATATCACGGTTGAACGAACCCATAATGTGTTGCCACTCATTTTCTACTAAATCTTCCCAGTAGAGTAATAATAAAAAAGAACGTATGATTCCCGTGTTCTAGAGGATTATATTCTTTTCTTTTTTTTTTTTCTATTTGTAAGTCTAAAAGTTTGAGCAACTTCTGCTCAAAGAGTTGTTTGTATTTGTGTTTTTTAGGGATTTTAACGATCAGTCTTTTATAAGAAAGTTCTCTCAAGCACTCGTCGTTTCAAAACTCGTCTTTTGATGAAGTGCCGAAGTTATTTTTTTAAAAAAAAAACTGGCTTCTGGCCAATATTGGGTGGATCCTTAACGCAGGAGATGCATGCTAAGTAATATTTTAAAGGTAATTCACGGGAAAAATTTAAATTCCTACGTCATTTTAGGTGACAAGAAAAATGTGTCCGCGTCCAAGGCGAGATCGCATTTTCATAATCATAAACTCCAATTTTTCTATTTTTATTTTAAGAATAGAAATACTCATAAATTTTCAGGGCTTTATTAGGTCATTGTGTTTTTAAAGTTTTATTGCTTCGCGCGATAAGCATGAGATGAATGGGAATTTATATTTATATTCATAACTGAATTTAGATTTTGCCATAAATTTTCCTCAGCGAAGGATTTCTTATAATAAAGTTTACATGAATCCTAAATATGGGTAATAAATTATCCTGCCGTTGTTTTGGGGATGATTTAATGTCCGTATGTTTACTTAAAACTGAAATAATGTAACGACTCTGCGATACTCAGATTATCATAAAAAAGGACATTATTTATAATAATCTGAGTATCATATGGCAAAATGTAACTATTATATATTAACGGTCCAGTAATTGCTGTTGCAAAAAATACGATTTTGGATAACTCGGAAGGACAACTAATGTGAATAAATGTTGATATATATTGTAATAATACATAAAACAATTGAAAAAAAAAAGAAAAACATGGCATAATCTCAAAAAATGTAGTTAAACACATAATTCACAATTTTAAAAATTATTATTTGAATATTATTATTTAAAATGAAACTGAATATTATTATCTGAATTTGAATATTAATATCGAAATACAAAAATTCATTTTTATATTTTCTCTAACGTATATGTAAATAATAATACATCTAAATCTTAAAAAAAATCATTTTAAAAATTTTTGAAACTTCAATTAAGGCAACATTTACAATGTCACTTTAGCCCTTCACCCAGTCCCTTAGACCCCACATATGGGGGCTAATGGGACATTGATATATTTTCATAAAATGCTCATCAGCTAAAATATGGTAATGTTTGAACATATGTCGAATTACTTTTAAGCAAATGAATGTTTAGGTTATAAGCTCGTAAAAATATATTAAAATTCTTGTATTTTTGCTGAAATACAAAGGTTAATAAAACATGGTCCCATTAGCCCCCACTCTCCCCTAATGAATCATCGCATGTCCCCTTATTTATATTTACTAGTTTTTTTATAAACAAAATTGAGCAACAATCTCGTGTAGGATTTCAAACCAATTAGGGAGCACGAAAAATGAGAACTCTTTAAAATCCCTCGTTTTTACAAGGTTAAAAATATAAAATATTTTCCTGTTTCAAATCTCTAGATTTATTTCAGAAAATTATAACATTCAAGTTTTAAGTTAGTCAAGAAAATTAAATTTGTTTTCCTTAAGCAAAAATCAATATAAAACAATAAAAAATCACAATCAAGAAATTTATTTTCAAAGACTTTTAATGTTTTTTAATTTGGTCCAACGCGAATCTTACTTGATTTTAATACTTAACCAAAGTTTGCAAATCTTAATTTACATAATCCAAAGTAACCATAATTAGTGGAAGTGAAAGCTGTCAAAATTTTATTCTAATCAAGAATTCTTATTTTGTAATCCGAAAGAAAAGTTGTCGTAATTCAATCACTCTATTTTGATTAAGAAGTGGGAATAATTTGTCCTAAGTTTTAAATATAAGAAAAACTTATTGCATAGAAATTACTGTTATCTTAAAATTAAGTAAATAAAGTCTTCGTAAATTAAATTTTGAAGTAAGGTTTTAGTTGAACAAATATTTAAATTATTTATTAAAGTGACAAAATAAAATAATAGAATGAAAAATGCAATAAATTAACACACATTTCTTTTTTAAAGAAAATTATTAATATACAAAATGGTGTATTTTAAAACAAGTTTTTTTAATCAGTTGAATTTTTCTAACTTGATATATTAAATTTAAAACTATGAAAACAATTTTTTATTAATTTTGCTGAATTACGAGTGTTTTTTTTTAGCAATAAGTATTTCTTTCTTGTTTTTGATTATTTTCTGAAATTTAAAAGAAAAATGACTACCCTGAAATTAAATTGCATTGAATTTTTATTTTAAGTTCCCTCTTTTAAGTAAACTCTTCAAGATGTTAATATGACAAATTAAAAAAAAAATCATCTATTAAAAATCACAACCAGAAGTATACCCTGTAAAAAATAAAAATTACAATTAAACTTTTCTACACTTTTAATGTTGACTGTGTAATTGTCTGAATTATATTTCAATCTGAACCATAAAATGTGGAGAGATGGGGGAAATTTAAAAATGCACAGAATGAAAATTGGAAAAGGTTCCGAAAGTAAAGGTGATCTCTTTGCCTTAACATTGTACCAAACAATTAAAATATATATGTAACATGTTGAGTTACAAAGAGTATCAAGACAGGTTTTAAAACAATTTATTTGGGTTGGGCGGGGAGCCCAAGTTTAGCCCGTGAATGGACCATGTAATCTCTGGAAGTGCTAGTGGTACAAATTTAGAGAGCTGTGTTGCTTCAGTGGCGGTCACGTCATCGAAGAATATGAACATTTTCTATATGATGAGTCATTCTGATATGATAGTGAGATGTGAGGAGGACTGAGCATATCGGAGCGCGGAAAAACAATACGACAACAAAGTTGTATAGGGAGGACAAGGACATTATTTATATTAAATATTGTAAAATATAATATAGGATATTTTAAGTATTAAATAATTATTTTTTTCAGAAGATATCTTGCGAAAATGGTTATTTAGTTTTTTTTGCGTGTACCGCCCTTTCTTTTATCAGAATTACTCCATTAATTCATTTTTTAATTTTTATCTATGGCAAGAAATAAATGAATATTAATATAGTAATGAGAAGTCTGTTGTAATTGTTTGTTTTCCCAATCTCAGTTGATGGATCATGTAGGTTTTGCATCCTTTCAATATCGCCATGAAGTATTGAAGTCTAAGGAAGGCCGAGAATCAATCTCTTGCGGAGAAGACATGCGGTAGAAAAATTTTAAGAAATGTGTCCCAATATCTCATGTCAAGAAAGGAGGCGATAAAGGTTCTTTATATGCCGAATACTTCTCCAAAATGCTGAATTCTCTCACATATAGCAGGTTTGTGCGAAGTATCAGCATCAAATGAATTGTTCATGTGCTACTCCTTTTTTGGGTACAATATGGTAGAATGGCCGTCCTGTTCATTAGTAACTAACTAACGTAGGGTTGCTATACCTATAGAGTTATACGAAATAGAAGTGACGATTACCACATCGGGATTGATTTCTGCAAGGAAACGGAATGCAAATCACTAAATTGAGACCATTGTATTAAAACTGTTCTTCTTTATCCTCAATTGCATCCTAGGCCAGGTTTTTCTCGACGGGAATGGTTTGGTTCTACCGTTAAGCGACGGGATTGGTGAAAAATTATTTTAGAGACAAATTGAAGATTTTCAAAGGAGATAGTTCACACATAAAATAGTTTTTAATTTATCTTTTAAAAATATTAATATAGTTACCTTCCATAAATTTTAATTGCAGTCTTTTTAACAGCGTTTACAAAACAAATAATACTCTCCCGTTATGCAATTGAATTAAGAAAGGGCTTTGAAATTCAAGGTTTTGTTTAAGTTAAATTACATTTCGAAATTATTATTCTAAGGCATTACTACTACAATCCAAATGAACGGCTTTTAGTTCTTATCACTATTTTTCATCACAAGTGGCGTCTTTTGTTTCTTGCAGTTGTTCGGTGATGTGAAGTGGAATTCAATTAAACCTTCCCGATTAAAGAGATTCCAAAACTGGCAAACAAAGGGGTTGTTCTTTTGAGATAGTTTTTCTTTCATTGCTGCTATCTAAATGCAAAGTTTTACTTTAATTACTCGTCTTTTAAGGCAGAAAGTAGTCTTGGCGACTAGTAATTACAGGCGGTTACTGGGAGGAAATTCCTTTCTGTGGAAATGTTCTCGACAAGAATCCGTCGAGAAAGAAGCGTAGGAGACAAATTGGGCATTAAATTGTTCCTCGTTTCTTTCGGTTGGATAAAAAACAATCGAGTTTCTAATTTGTTTAGGCGACAATGACAAAGTTTTAAGCGAAACCCTTGTAGGAAATAAATCTTGGGCATTAATTTGTTGAGAAATAGTTAAACTATAAGGAAAAAGCTGAATTCCTGAAGTCTGAATAAAAATATACGTTCTTTGGTCCAACTATGATGGGAAAATAAAATGTTTTAAATACTTGAGATTCAAACATTTTTTAGATTTATTTTAATACTCGTTTTTAGTGTCATTATTATTTTATCATTTTGAAAAAAAAAACAGCATTCTGAGCATGGTAGAATTAAAAATGGCTCCGAGTAATTATTACTTAAGTTTGAAAATTGGATAGATTAAATTCTGAAAACATGCATATGCTTAAGAATGAAACACATATATTCATTATTTAATGTTTTTTTCTAATTTAAGCATAAAATTTACTAAAAACTGGTGTTAATACTTTTGAACCTTTTATAATATTTTCCAGTACACATATAATTTATAGAATGGCTGGTAGTATATGATACACGAACTTTTATACGTAAATAATTTATTTCAATTCTAAATATCATTATCTTTAGAAGCGACCCAGTGATGTAGTTGAATTAGCCCGATCTAATAAATGAAAAAAAAAAAGCGAAAGCAATACCAGGGTATTGGTTGGTTGAGTTTGAATTATCGTCGCACTAGAGCTACACGAGGGCTATTGGCGATGGGCGTCGTATTTTAGAACCACAGTCAGGTGACGAGCCAACACCTGAATAGGCACCCAACGCAACCGTTAAGGGCGACATCGTAAGCAGCGTTAGGACTTTGAATGATATTTAACGTGCACTCCCTTACACGGGGTATTATTTGTCGGACATTTTTGGCTGCACGTGCCGTTTATAGGTCGGCAGCTATTTTGGCGATGCCCGGACCCGAACCTGGGACCTTCCGCATGCTAAGCGAGTGCTTAACCAACTGGGCTCCCCAGCCCCTCAATACCAGGGTATAATATATACAGACTTTTCTTTAGACAAGTGATTAGTCAGAGTGAATCCTACATCACACGTAAACTGTTAACAATTGCAGATCTTTGTTCACAGGAAGAGTTGGTCCAATACAGTCATAAACGCTGATTAAATCTAACTATCTTTAACGAATAAAAAGTAATATTTTTTTAAACTGAGTTTGTGTGTTATTTACGAATTAAAAGCATCGTCTTATTTGAAACAAAGTTTATCAATTTAAAATAAAAACATTTACACACTAAGATTCAAACGCTTAATTTTTATCAAAGCATTAAACAACTTAATTTATTATAACTTCAGAAAAGTAAACATTTCCACTGCGTCTTATCTCCCAAAATAATCTACATCACGATGACAGAATACTAATCTCTAACTCCAAAACCCACTCCCACACACGCACTAAAAAAACACGAGGCACCCTTAAAACGACATTATCAAATTTATCTCTAAAATTTCTCTTAACTCATCCCACGCCTTGGGTGGAAGATGCTCAAGCAGAAGAGGCTCAAGAGCAAGGATCCATGCATCATCTTCACGGACTGATAGAAGACCATTGATCATGATAACGCCGGCGCGCGAGACTCATTTAAAAAATTTATAAGGCAGGAAAGTAAAGACATCGAACAACAAGGCTGTTTCTAGAGGGGCGTGAAACTCCTCTGAATACTCTGGAAATTGATTGTGATGTCGGTAGTTTTAGAGCGACTCTTGTATTTGTATTTACAGAGGATTTTTATTACTTTATGCGATGGTAATGGATGGATGGATACTGAATCGATGGTGATGTTAGTTGGAGATCTGTTGATGTTCGTTTTTTTAAATGTAATTTTGTAAATTGAAAGCAACTATTGAAATGAATTTTTCACATAATATTGAATAAATTTTTGTGATCTGCTAAGAAAAAAAATGAAAACTTTTTTTTACATTATATGTAATACGAGTTCATTATGCATTTAATGATTCTTAAGCTTTGAAGTAGTCAAAAAAGAATTCTGAGAATTATTCAAGCTTTGTATTTTGCTTTCAGATGCCATTTTATGTAATTTTCCTCTTATTTCTATTCTGCAAATACATTCGAAAAAACTAACCTAAATTTCTGTCTTTAAAATGTTTTTAATTTTTTATTTTACTATCAATGTAACGTCAATAATTCTTTAAAAAAGATCTTAATCTAGGATTATAGATCTTAATCTAGACCTTAATATATTACTATCTTAATCTAGGATATGTCATCTACCAAAAACTATAGTTTAATTCATAGAAAGTTTTTATTTGATACTTCAGAAGTGAAAAACAAGGAACACTTTTAATTTACTTTGAACTCTCTAAAACAACAATTCTTCTCTCCACTTCAACACATGCTTTTAATGGTTGATCTTTGGTTGTTAAAATGTGAAGTCTAACTGTTAGAATGCTGTGGTCCAGAAAAATTTTTTAAATTTGAAAAAAAGTATATTTTTCTCAGCTTTAGGGCCCTTGTCCCATTAGCTTTGCGTCTCAATAGCCCCCACTCTGCCCTAAGCGTCTGCTGAAGTAAAAATTTGATAATATAATATAAATAATAAATTTTATATTTTTTACAGAAAATGTGATTCATGTTAATTTGATACCTTATGCAGATTTCATTTAAAACTTTATCCAAAACCTAACTATAAACCTAACTTCTCCTTTTTTAAAATTATATTTAACTATATGCTTATAGATAGAAATTTCAAGATGTAATTTCATTCTTAAGTTAATATATTCCAACAAAAACCATTACACTGGCAAAATATAAGGTTATATTTCCCCCATGCTAACAAGAATTAAATTCAAAGTCTTCTCACGTTTCTCAAAATATTCAAAAAGGGACATGCCCATTACTCTTCCGACCCACGATCGCTGCATGTAAAAATCAAAGGAACTTTAGAATATAAGAGTTGTTTTCACTTTTTATCCTTTACTTAGACACTGACCAAATCAATACATACAAATCGAACTATTCACGGAATATCCTTCTAAAAACGTAATAGGAAAAACTCTCGTCGGAAATTCTCATTTGAATACTAATACCACTTTACGTTAGGGAGTCAGAGTTTTATCACAAAGAACAACATGCAGGGAAATTCAAAAGAGGTGCTCGAAGAAATGTCAGAGGATTTTTGTGTTGTTTCTCCCAAACTTAGCTTTTCGACAGTTACGAATTTTTTTTGTTTGTTACATATTACCATAGCTTGTAACAAAAATATTTTTACCGTTGGAAGAGAAAAACACGGGTTAGCGTTAATCAAATAATAGAAAAAGGGCAATATAAATGCAAATTTTTAAAGAAGTTGAAAAGTGTGCTATGAGAGAAATCCGTGCTGAAATTCAAATTTCTTCAGCGAGAACTGGTTATTTCATATAATATTTGGGTAATATAGTTAGGTTTTTTTTCACTATTAAATAAAATAATGTTACATATGTTGTTTGAATAATAAAATTATTTTATAATTGTTACGTGGTAAAAAAATTAAATTATATGTTTTGTTTAACAATTAATCATGAGTAACTAATTTTTTATTAACTGTGTGTGTGTTTTTACAATTATGAACAAGCTAATGTTAGTCATCTGAAATCCAAATTGAAAATTTTAGACATGGTTTTTCAATAAAGCTTAAAAATTTCCAAATATGTGATCAACGCAACCAAACACTTAGCAACCCGAGTCCAAGAGCATAAGCAATCATAATTCTTGTAATAAAACATAAGTAATTAAAAAAAGTCGCAGATTGTACCAATCACACTCTTTAAAACGACATGTCGTTCGTCCTAATAATAATTTTATTACAAGACTGTCGCGACAGTTTTGTAATCAAATTATTATAAGGACGAACCGGGCCTTTCCATTAATCTTCATTTGAAAATTAACGTATATAACCAAAAAATAAATATTTGCTTGTTATAAATATAAATAAAATTTTATCGGAAAAGAAGTTTAAATGTAGAAGTATTTATTTTCAGTTACTTTGAATTGCAAGTCTTCACAGTTCATTTAAAAAAAAATTAAGGCGAAACTAATTAGACCAAAAATGATCCAACCAAAGAAACGAACCGAATTATTAAAAAAAAAAATCAAACTTTTTACATCCGTTTTATAAGCAATTCTTTTTCATAAAGTCTTGTATAACTCTTTTTTTTTTATCTTATTGAAACAAAAAATATGTTGTAAACACACTTTTACTACATCATCTTTTAATGAACTGACGTTCAATCATGTTCACTCCATTTTTCTTTAATATTACGAATGTGAGAGCTGAAGATGTTCTTTTTTCAACAACAAAAAAACTTCGTCATTTTAATCAAAATGCCATTTTATTTGCATTTGCATTGAGAAAAAAGCACAGAAACATGTTTCAAATTAAATGCTAAGCATCTTTTGTGGATTCAGCAGCAATTGTGGTAACATCGCAAATTGTTGTAGCAGAATAAAGGCACTTCTAATGTGTATACTCAAGCTTGAAGGTCGTTTTCCTTCTTACAGTGTGATATTACGAAGATTCATGAAATATATGGCGAAAGTGAGCAATAAAGATGAAGAGACATTTATTGATGTAGTACAAAAGAACTCGGCATAAAGATGAATAGCTTTTCTTAATTAAAGTTCGGGAATAAATAAATGAACAATGAATTTTCGTTTGAAAGGACATGATTCATTATTTAAATGTAAGAAAGCGTGCATGAAAGGTTAAGATAAAAACAAATATATATTATCGAATTTTCTTGAATTGATGCATTAAAATTTAAAATATTTGTTTTTATTCACTAGTCATTTTATATTTATGAATGTCCAAGTAGTTTCTATAACATATTAAAAAAATAATTTATGCTAAGAAAACAATTAAAAATCAATTATCAGCATATAATTTTTGGCATGGTTTGTTATATCTTAGATCGATAACAAAGGTTTTTATGGAGATTTTACAAGCACATAATTTGTTATGATAATATCATTGATCAAAAATGATTTGTATTTAAATGGGATGGTAATTTTATGTATTATTTTAAAAGACTTGATTGGCTGTTCCGTAATATTATTTGTGATGGGAAAATATGTTGACTTTTATGCAGTAGAAATGAGAAATTTACAAGAATTAATTTTATGCATACAAAATCATAAAATACAGACAGAAGAAACGCTAAACCAAATTATTTTAATTATCCAGCGACTCAAAAGACTATGTGCTGCTACGACTGCATTTTAAGTAGAATTTTTGGAAAATATTTGCCAAATCTGTATAGAAGCTTTTGATCATTTATAGAAGGACGTAAGGTAGAATATTTTCTAAAATATTATATTTCTTTCAGAGAAAAC
This sequence comes from Hylyphantes graminicola, assembly GCA_023701765.1. Lineage (NCBI taxonomy): Eukaryota > Metazoa > Arthropoda > Arachnida > Araneae > Linyphiidae > Hylyphantes > Hylyphantes graminicola. The sequence goes on along the minus strand of CM043115.1, from coordinate 46,868,872 downwards.
CATTTGAAAAAGTATTGTAAAAGCTCTCCCGCATCTTTTTGCAGATTGAATTCAGTTTCTGTGTCCTACTGTTATTTGCTTTTCCAATATTTTTCTATTAGTTTTTTTATTGATTTATGTGATGCATAACAATAATAAAACTTCAAACAGACTAAACACATGCCTCTCCGCACTTAATTTTTAATTCTTATCATTTATCAATTTGGAATATTTATTATTTGTTTTAAACTTTAAAAGTATAATAACCTATATATTCGTAAGTTTTTTTTATAGGTTTGTAATTGTAACGTTAATTTTATTAGTTGCATATAAAATAAGTTTTGTAAGCATTACTTTAACATTGGGGATACTAGAGCGAAATTTTTTAAGGGGGACCAGACTCGAAAATTTTCCAAAAAGCACATTTTGTGATTTTTAGAGTGGAATAATATTTGAAATGTAACCTACAAAATGGTATAATTTGGTAGGCAATATGTCTATTAGAAGTATTTTTTATTATTTTTAAAAAAATATTTTTTGCATATAGAACTACTAAATATTATACTTTAAACGCCTTTTTCTCAAAATGCATATTTTAGGACAAATGTATATTTTTCTCAGTAACTACTGAATATTTTGCTTAGATTCTTTTTTCACATATACATTAGGTATTTTTACACTTTCTATCATATGCTTTTAAAGAAATATTTATTACTTTTTTTTAAAAAAAATAATGTTGTTGATTTTTTTATGAAAATATGATAACAAATTTTCGAAAATTCATAAATTAAAAATTATTTTGTTTATTTCTAAAAGCATGTGACACAATGTGTAAAAGTGTTTAACTTTAAGTGTGTAAAGTTTTAAATTAATCCAACAAGTAGTTCCTGAGAAAAAGGTACATAAAAATGACCATTTTAACATGGGCGTCAATGGGGGCTCCGGTCCCCCATAGTCGTTAGTGCGATAGATTTGCCGTTGCGTGGGTATGCTTCTATAGATTTAAAAATATCTCATTGATAGCATAAACGTGCAGGATAGTAGATGATGTTTTTTTTATTAGTAGCACTGTTAGTATTCATAGTACTTTAAAAATCACCATATAACACTGTTGTATAACATGTTCCTTACATATACAAAAAAGGCCATACTGTTTGTGATTCAAAAGGTGTTTTACTCTTACTTTACACTTTACATCAAACATAAATTTTACTATAACACATTTCCCTATGATTCCACACGTTATAAAGATATAGATAACAACACATCTTTTGAGGAACATATCGCCGTGCAAATAACCATAAGCCGGATTTTCATCTATCTTTCAAGACACCCCATAAAAGTAAAGAGATTTGGAATATCGCCCAATCTAGGATTTATTTCTAACTAGACATTCGTCTAGACTTCTAGAAAGATAAACAAGGATCTCTTATGATCCAATGAGATTCATAACATTACGATTTCTTTATCAACCAATTGGTTGTGAATCATATATTAAGGTGTATGAGAAATAAAAGAATCGCACAAGACGGTTTTTAGATTTATGTATGATAAGAATGAAAATATGATTATTGAAGTTTATGTATGATATTTAAAATTTTGTAACATTCAATGTATTGTAATAAACGATAATATTTTTACGCATTTCTGAAAATAACTCCTAATTTAGAAATGTTTTATCGTTGAGCTTACATTTAAAAATTAATGACATTTGAATAATTCAATTTCCGTTTCGGTTGGATTATATGTTAGTATACATTATGTTAGGAAATAGGAGACTCTTAAAATTAATAAAATATTTATATTTAAATTTGATTTAACGTTAAAATCTGCAATTTTTTTTTCAACAAAATTAAAAAGTTACTTTTTATTATGTATATCAATTTTAAAAATATTTTTTAAGCATAATGGACTTTTTTGTAATAATATAACATTCGCAAATTATAGATTTTTAAATATCCATTAAAGAAAAAGTATCAAGGTTTCCTCTTAAACTTATTATCTCTAAACAAACAATAATTATTTTATAATCTTAACCAACACCAATAATAAAATTATTCTGCAGCCCAAACAAAAGCTTTTTTTTCCCTCTTAAAACTGTCCCTCAACCTTGAAAACTAATCTTCTTGTCAAACTTTTTTCTTAGGGCCCAGTCTTCATCAAACCTGAAAATATCATATTTGGTTTGAGAAAAATGTAAATAACTTTCATTTATAAAAATATATATACTGATTATAAAACGATGTTTATGAGATAAATGGAAAATCTATGCAATATGTAGAAATAGTTAGATTTGGCAATGATTACTTATATCTCTATAATCCACAATTATAATTTTTAATTTTAAATACAACCAATTGGTACTCTCGAGCACTGGGTGAAACGATGGCCCAGAAATATATCTATCACTCTTTGTCTTCACTGTAAAAAATCCTGTAATATTTCAGAAAATTTGTGGCTCCAAAGCTGCTAGAAAACATTCCCAATGCCAAAAAATCCGTTGGCGGAATTTTCCCGTTGCCAAGGCAATACATAACATTCATTCTTACCAGTTATTTTTTTTATTGCTTTCAATGCTACAAAAAAGGAACGTCAAGCCATGACCCGTATACGAACCCACCTCTATGGCATATACTATACACACTTTTCACTACACCACCAGGGACTTACAGAAATACTCTGAAACTGTCAAATTTTCTTTTCGTTAGCAAACAGATAAAATCTATTTGCAACAGGTGCAATCTGTATAAGTGGTTAGTGAAAATTCGAAATAACTGGAAAAAATGTACCACTTTCGCTCAAATCCGATATTTTTTTTCTTTCATGTTGCCATTGGCATAAGAAATTAAATTAAGCTCAAAATAATTCAAATTGGAAATGTTTATTTTATTCCTTTATCATTATCATTAGAAACTACATTCTTTATTTAAAAAATTATTTATTCAAGGACATCGCGGTTGGTATGTTTAAGATTATTTTGTGTCTTAATTTTTTCGCCAAATACATTGCAAAACTTGCTAAAATATTACCCCAAAACGCGCCAGATTGGTAACATTTATTTTGTTTAAATAATTAAGCTGGTTGGTTGCTTCACGATCATCGTGATTGAGCTGCATAATGTCAGGGTTTGTAGCTACTATATCTATATTTTCTCACCAAATTATTACCAAAAATGTGCCACTGACCTAAGGGTTTCTTTGGTTTTTTTTCTTTTCTGGCTGTTATCAAGTCATCGTGTTCTAGAGATGTATGAAACTATCAAAAACTTTTGAATCTTCATTTTTGCGCCAAATATGTTATCAGAATTACGGAAGGAGTGCAAACATTTTGTATCCTCAAGTTCTTCTACATTAATGTTCGAATCTGACAAACCACTGTTTTAGCTAAATTTTAGGTAGTTAATCTTATTGAAGCTGAGAACAACTTTTCAATATTCTTTACGACAAATTTTCTATTAAGTTAACGTTTTCCAGCAAGGCGGGACCATACACAAAATTCCTTGATCAAATACAGCCGAGAAACGAGGGGTGATTCGTTTTTTTTTTTTTCCCCTGCTAGTTTAAAATAGATATTGCATGAAAGAAAATACCAAGAAACAACTTTTTGCATCACACTAAATCTTGAAGCCCTTACAAAATACAAAGCCATCAATTGGATTGCTTTATGTGGAAGATTTTCATCTAGATTTATTCCTTTCTTAATTCGATCGATTCCCGAAATTTCCTCTGTTCTCACGTGACATTGAATCGTCAATCGAATCTCAATAAATAACTTATTTCCATTCAGCATTTCTGTTCAAAACCTGAAACATACCCATACGAAATTTTAGGTCGTCACAAGAAAGCAAGTTGTATTTCGATCAGGTGACAATCACTTGTGTGTGTGGTGGCTGGGGTGTTTACTATTAAAAAAACATGATATTGAACAGAAGGCTTCTAAAACGTTAGATTCTACTAATAACAGCATGTACTACATAACAATAAGAAACAATAAAGAGATCAAAGTTAAGAACACAGGACATCACAGGTTTCTTTGGCTTGAGTGTATGACAAAAAATTTACTTCCCAAATTAGTGTACCGAAACGAAGAAAGTTGAAAAAAAAATAAATTAACTTAGATTCATTACAAGACAATGATATATAGATAGATGTTTAGGTTTTTTTGGAACAAGGACATCTAAAGACATACTGCGCCAGACACAAGGTACAAGACAATCATAAGTGTTAAAAACAAACAGAAAAAACGAATCAATTTAGTTTGCCTTCACCACCTTGTCAAATTATCCCAAATATCGGGTGATCGATAAAAAGTAGTATATTATGGACGTCATTTATTAAAGGCTGTGCTGATGAACGGAACTGTCGTCCAGGAGCCAAAGTGCCGTCGTGATTAAATGGCGTTTTGTTCTTCGTCGATGAAACCTTCAAATTGTTGGGAGAACTTTTATCCGAAGCCCACAAGGCGAGTAGATGAAGTCTGTCTTTTCAATACACCTCCATAATATGTGGTCGACACTTTTTTGGCATTTTAGCAGAAGTATTAAATAATTTACAAATCTGGAATAGAGTTTTTTTAAATGCAGACTTGGCAGGTTTTTTTCGTAGTTTTATACCTTAAAATTTAGTTTAATATCTTGATCTATGATCTTAACATTTTAATGAATATCTTGGCCAATGATCTTAAAAGTTAATTAAAATTTGAATCTTAAATTTTGCAGAATATTGAAGGGTTTACAAAATAAAATTAGGGAATTTTAAATACAGACATATAGTTTTTTATTGTTCTGGATCTTAGAATAATATTTGCATTTTTTCTCAAACTTTTTTACAATTAAAAACAAGTATTTATCTGGAAACTGAAATATTGTAATACCTTGGAATAGGTTGCAGTTTATAAGCGCCAAAGGGAATTCATGTGAAGGGCCTGGGAAGGAGATTAAGTGTAGTTTTATCTACTTCTGTGAAATCGGAAAAAAATGAATTCAAAATCTCATGAACACATAAAAACGAAGTAGTAATTTGTAACTGAGAAAAATAAGCACAAATATCAAATCATGTTTGATAAATTTTATACATAAATATGTTTTGAAACCATTTGTATCAAGTTCGTAAAATGATATATACAGTTAACTTTGCAAACTGAATTGATATTTGACGTTTTAGATTTATGGCTTCCTTTTGAAGACGTCCCTTTTTATGGACATCAAATGCCGGGCGTCATTTTACGGAAACTAGAAAAGTGATGCTGTCAAACATTTACCAGGAGACATTTTGAATAACATTTCTGTGAAGGTTTCAAATGCTTGGAATATCCAACTCCGAATAAAATATTATTCAAATATACTTTGTTGTAAATATATAGATGTTTAAAATTGATAGATATTTTAAAATTATGCGCATTCGAATATGCTACTTTGTGTCACCGTCCATGGAATCCTCGGCAATGGAGCAAGATCTTATAGAAAGATTAAGCTCCTATTTTTTAGGGTTCAAGTAATTTCCGGAGTCTATTGATGTTGAACTTTCAAGTTTAAATGAGCTTTAAGTGCCATATATTGTTTTAGTTGCTTACTTATGTATCGGATTGGGATTGGTTTGAAATTTTTACGCCCGTGACCAAAAGCCCTCGAGTAGCGAGAACCTTTAATGCGACGATAACTCAACCTAACCTGAATCAACAGTTTTTTGGAAATTATGCACCAACAACATTATTGTGAAGTTGGGTTCATTAGTTTTTATGTAAGGTTTTTAGTAACATCTATACCGCACATAGTTCGTCATAAATTTGTTTTCAATACTTGCCTTAAAACTGCATTAAAACACAAAAACCAAAAACATTCGTCAAATGGCTACCATATTATACGAATTTGTCATCTTAAATCAAATTAGTTCTGCCCTAGAGCAACGTGTTTTTATAGTTTTATATATTAAAAAAACGCTTTGGAATTATAATTTAATTGTAGCATAAATTCCATTAGTTAATTCCAATACACAAAAAAAAAAGATTTCCGATAAAATGAACTTGAACTTATTTCCTTTACGGAAAGAAGTAATTCAATTAAATTGATAATTAATGATTCTTTCAAGTATCTCGCCTTTGCTAAATCAATACAGTCTGCTGAAGTGTTGTTTTACATAGTTCAATAAGTTTTCAAACATGGAGTCTTCTTTTTTTACTTTTGTTGAATTGTTTATTTATGAAGTAAGTTTCATATAGCTAAATCCATATTGAGACAAATAGGAGAAAATTTTAAAAAATATATATCTGAGATTTTTGAGAATCAGTAATTTGTGGTTTAATATATAAATACTAACATGTTTTTTTTATAATTTCTAATATTTATTTTTTCATTTCTTTTAAGACGTATTTTTATAATTGTAAGCATATCAAAATATTATTTAATTACTTAAATTTTAAAAATATTATAGTTTAATTAAAATCGTGATTTAAGAGAACAAGAAATATAGATGTAACAAGAAAATTATGTTTTTTTCCGAAAAGTAAAACAAGCTTAAAAATTAATTTTAAATAGTTTAAGAAGTTAATGAAGTTCCTCAATAAAATACTTAAATTCTTATGTTATGTGTCTTCAGACAAGAGAAGAATTTACGACCAATGATATAATACTTTGAAGCATATTGTTTGGTTTAGTTCTCTATCTTCTGAAAACTTTCTTTGCAATGATATATAAAGAAATAGTTTTCTTCGTATAAAAGCGAAAGCCATTTTAATGATGTATTTCAAATCAGAAAAAGTTTTGCTTTACTTTCATAACGACTATAGTTTAAGTAATTTTGGAAAAGAGTTTAGTATGCTCTTTTATGAACTTTTGAAATCAACATAACTAATATTATGAGTGCAAAATTATCATTTATTGTTTTCGCTAAAATTGAATTTAATACAAGACTTAAAATTTAAGGTAAACATACTTTTGATCTTAAAATAATATTTTTCATTTGTTAAACTATAAGTTTATACTTACATTGCTGGGAGAAAATATGATAGTTAATAAATTAGTTTCAAGTTTTCAAGTTTTGAATTTGCTTGGAACACTACTACTAGACTAATAACTATAGTCCCATAATCTTTAAACCATTAAAAAATAAACACTTCTATAAAATGCACACTTGTTGTCATCACATTTGATATCAAAATTTTAATGTGTGGAACTGATTTATATTCTGGAAATTACAGATTAATTATTACAGATAAATTCACTGCGTTTCAATGTTTAAATTTAGAAAAATCATATTATTTTAATGTATATTCGGATCTACAATGCCTGACAGTCAGTTTACGGGTGTTTTATTAAGTTATAATTGACATAAGTTTAAGTTTAAACTATAAAGTTGAATAACTTGATAACTTTATAACTTTAACTATAAGTTTATATAGTTTTATAACTTTAACTATAAGTTTAATTATCCTGCATCCCGGGAATGTTTAAAAATCTAAATCTTTAAAATAGCTAAATACTGATTACAATTTGCACATTAGCAGCGATTGGCAAGAAAAATTTTGTCCAAAAGGATCTTTTCTTAAATTTGCATTTAGCATCAAGGTAAAATTTGTACAAAAAAAAAATCTATTTAAAATGAAAAAAAGTTAAACAGTTAAAAAAAAAAAACAATAAAAAAAAAAAAAAAAAAAAAAAAAAAAATAAAAAGGTTATATTATAAAGACTTTAATGATTCAAAATAGGTAGTATATAAGTTTAAATAAAAAAAATAGATCAGCTAATACTTTATCTTAAAAAATACTTTTCATTTATAAACTTCGACATCAATATAAAATGTGTCACTAATAATAATGTTGCAAAAATGAGCAAAAAGCATGTTCATTGCAAATTCAAGCATACCCATTTCAAATTCCACCAACCCCACCAAATTTACGTACGCTATCTTAAATCTTATATATCTTAAAAGCAATACGTTAATTAAAATGCATTTGCAATAATCCTATTAATACTTTGAAAACAAGTATTAATTTACACAAAACTCCAACAACACGAATAAAAAAAATCTACTTTAATTTATATCTTGAATCAAGTATTATTCTTAAAAAGAAAATCAAATCTGAAAGATTAGCTAATAGTTTATCTTAAAAAATCATTTTCATATGTAAACTTCAACATCAATAAAATATGCCACTAATTACTGGTGACGCAAAAATGAGCATGCACGTTGTAACAGGTATAATTGCAAATTCTTTTAAATACATGATTTTTTCTAAAACCCCAATCACGTTTTTTTTTTTTTCAAATCTCATATATCTTAAACACAATAAGTTAATTAAAATGTGATTGCAATAATACTATTAATACTTTGAAAACAAATATTAATTTACACCGAACTCCAGCAATACAATTAAAAAAATCTACTTTAATTTCTATCCTGAAACAAGTATTATTAAAAATAAAATAAAATATGAAATTTATATTACCTTTCACCATCAAGAATACTTAAAATCTACATACATTTCCAAATTAGAAATGCGATACTTGGTCCAATTAATTTAGGAATCCCTGCCAAATCAATTTTTCAAAAGAGCTGTAATTAAAAGAAAAAGACTAAAGACTGACAGCTAAGTTTATTGATATTATTTAGTTGTGGTGGATAAAAGAAACTGTTTTAATTTAATATTTATTTCAATTTTTAGTTTATGTCAAATTAATTGGGAGACGACATTTTATGACAATGGAATTTTCGTAATTAAATCCATTGTATTTTTATTTTACTTATGAAAAATATTCTTTTTCTAACGTTCTTTGACATAGTTATGAAAAATCGAAGGTTGATAATTATTGAATGTTAATTTAATACATACATTCGAAAATAAGGTTTAAAAAAATTGTGGTTTTGTAAGGACATTAATTCATCAATTCAGCATGTTAAATTTTTTTTTACTTTTTTGCATTCAGAAAGTAAATTTACATTATTATTTATGTTTTGTATAATAACAAAAAGTAAAATTGTAAGTTAAATATTTTGAAATTTAACAAACTATTGGGCGTTATTAACTATTAAAGGTAAATTAGTTTCTTAAAACTTCATAAATTTTCACTGAAAATATTTGTACTTATTTTAATTGTACTTAGCTTTTTTTTTTAACTATTACTACATACTCGTAGGTTTCATTGTTAAAATATGACATTTAAAAGAAATATATAATCTATGAAAGGAATTATAATGGAAGATAGTGGTGAAAAACGTAAAGTGGTTATAAAAATACCGTATTTCAATTAATGATTTCGATAACCATGAAATCAATAATACATTCACATCTTTGGCTAATTAAAGATTAAATTGGTACTTAAAAATACTACAGCTAGCTTTGACTGAATTACATATAATCACGAATTAAAAAAAAAACATGAAAAAAAAGAAGATTTTTTTTACGATTGTAGACGTAACACATAAATCCGCTACTTCTTGAAGATCAGCTGCTATACTTCACTTTAAAAAATAATAAAAATATTTCCAATGATAACAACGGCAAATCACGAAAAATTTATCCTGTCCTGACAGCTATTGTTAAATAATAAATCATTAATACAAGTCTAATTAAATAATAATTTTTTTGTGTACTTCGCACAAAATGAGAACAATTTGTTTCACTTTTTGATGCCATTAGCACTTTTGCTAATACTATTTTGAGATTAGCATTCATAAAATGATACGGACTAGATTATGGTTGAATTATTGCTGGGTATTGTCAACTGATTGTGGTAAGAAATGCTTTGAAAAAAAGATGCATTTTTTTGTAGTTGATAAAACAATAGTTTCTTTTTTGGCAGGTTAACAAAGTGATTAATTATGTTTACGATGCGTAAAACGTTTGAACAACAACAAAATAAATTGCCAGCCAACAATTTATTTCATTCATGTAATTTCTTTCTTTAATAATTTGAACGTTATGTTTCTAAAATTCTTTATCAGCTTTTTTTTCTGAACATAATCAAAATCAAAAACATGAAATATTTGGAAAGGGAAGTTTGAAAAAAAACTGACTCTCTGTAATTGCAAAACATTAACTCTCTGAGGAAAACAAAAATATAAACCCGTTACCCGATTGTCGAGTTATTTAATGCATTGTGTTTTTTTTTGTTTTTTTTTTACACTCTTAAAACGAACGAGCGATTTTAACTCAGTCTGAGTTAATTTTCACTCCTCCAGTCTAGAAAATGCACTTCCCCTTTTGGAGTGGATCCTTTTTGTGTTAAACCTCCGACAGGATCACTCCAAACGCGAGTGATTCTAACTCAGTCTGAGTTAATATTCACTCCTTTCCAGTGTCGAAAATGCACTTCTTCTACTGGAGTGGATTTAACTCTTTTGTTTTAAGAGTGTAAGTTCGTATTTTTTATTTAACATTTTAAATTTACGGACAAGCTGTTTTTTATCATCTGCAACATAAATAAAGTTTAATAAAATTAAAAAAACTGGTTAAGAATTTAAATTTCACACTTATCCATTGAAAACAAGTATACACTTCATCCAATATGCTTATTCCTTATATGCTTATCCAATATGCTTATTTCCCTGACATATTTTTATTTTGTATCTAAATACTAACAGTTCGCAACCCAGTTGACAGATAAGTGACAGTGACAAATGAGAGTTTTCATCTATGCAACTTTTAGGTTTTTGAAATGCATGTTTGCGAGTAAACTGACACTTTTGTAAACATATGAGTTCAAAGTTTTATGTGTTGAATATCGTTACATGCATTTGAATAAGTTTGAGAATTGACTAACATTACATAAATTTGAATAATTTTTTGAAGTGGAATTTTCAAGATGTTTTTATGCACGTATTACTGTTCAAGGTAGTCGGTTTTCTTATATATTAGATAACTACCTAGACATTTTATTGCTAAAAATAAATGTTAGTTTTTTATGATAAAATACCTTTGTTATAATAATTTAAAAGTTTCATTTGCTTATTTTTTTTATAATTAATGTACTGGTGCAGTTCATATTGATATTACGTTACAGATTCATGTTATCTTAATGCATTGAGAAAACTTTTGCGATGCGATACCGTATGACTTCGATTTACCTCTAATCAATTCATTTTACATTTTTTTATTAAATATAATTTAATTGATAATTTTATTGAACAAAATAAGATATTTTTATAAAGTAACTTTAATAATAAGTATTTGGCAATCAAGTGAACACATTTTTAAAATGTCATTGCAACAAATTTTACGAGCCCATAGAAAAGCCATAAATTTAAATTAAAATAATCTTTAAAAAAAATTATAGACAAAATTAAACAACACATAATTACATTAAAAATATGTCATTTTAAGGTATAAGGGGTTTCTATATAATAGAGCTTCTATATAATAGCTCATCAAAAAATGAAGTACAAAAATAAAAATGTAATCTCCATAAAATGAAAAAAACAACCATTGTTGATTTTCATTAATTCCAAAAAAGTTTAACTATTCATATTTTTAAAGTCTCCCCTTTAGATGCTCTACTAAGTAAAGCTCATTAATTGAATTATTAATCATACGATATCTTCTGAACATTTTCTTTTTCCTTTTCAATATTTTTAATGATGTTTAGAAAATGTTTGATATCAAATTAACACTTTTTTGAGCATAATTAAATAAACTCTTGGAGCGTTTTTTTATTTTATTTATTAAACAATAATGAGGTTTAGGGTTACGTAGTACGCAAGATAATTTAATTACGTTTAGAAGGGCCATAAATTTAAATGAATTAAATCACTTCATTTATAGTGAAGATTGTTTCGAAACTAAATATGGTTTGTGATTATTTTTGTTTCATTTAAGTTGAAATATGATTGGGCATTACTGTTCGTGATTTATTTAATGTTTCAATGTTTTCAATGTTTAACGTTTCAACACGATGCTTTTGGAAAATGGTAATGTTAAATGTTATATTCACCTTATAATTGTATAATTTACTCGAAATATTATAATTTTCCAGTCATATTTTGGCACTTTGAAGTTAATTTAAATAAAGAACATCTTATTTATACATTTGACATTTTAAATATTTATGTTACTTTTAAAATGCCAGATCTATCAATTAAACATGTCAAAAGTAAAATTAGTTAAATTACTGATACGTTTTGCAAAGTGGCTTTGTCATAGTGCTTCGCATTGCCACGCCACAGGTCTTGGGATCAAATTCCGGATCGGACGAGTTTGACCCTTCCTTTCATCCCTTGAGTTTGTCGATAAAATGGGTACCAATCATGCTTGGGAACTAAATACTGGTAGTTCTACGTGAAGCTGACCACCTTACCGGGATATATGCCTAGCACCTCAGAGCACTAGGCCATGAAATCTGAAATGGGCACGGCAGACCTTGGCCCAGTAATGGGCTGTAGCGACGAGGAGTTAAGTTTTTTATTGATACATTTTGTTCATTGATAAATAAGTAATTAAAATATTAATTTGCTTAAGATAAATTCCTGTATTTTAATCTAAAGCTTTAAACTTAGTACTATTCATAAACTTATTTCCATGCTAAAACTTTAAGGCACTAGGATTTGCCTTGGAAGTCTGCCAAAATAGATAAGGAAAAATGTATCAATCTCTCTTGAGATATATGTGAATAGGAGGAAAAAACAGTAAAAAAAGACGGATACAAAATATTATGCGACAAAAACTATTTATCATATTTTGAAATGGAAACTGTATACGGTTTATGAATTGATTGCAGTTCTATGGTTTCTTAAAACGCTAGTGCTAAAAACCGTCGATTGGGAGAAATACATTTTATACGGACCAAGTAATTTATCGACCTACTTAAGTTAGAAAAGGAGCTTCATCTTGATGTGGCATATAAAAAATAATATCAGTTTTAGGTTTTGTATCGTTCATAACAGAAAGATAATTTGATAAAACGCTAATAAAATCTTGAATTGTTTTTTTTTTTTTTATTTTAGGAAACAGTTAAATTCATTTTCACACAATTATAACAATAAGTATTACAGAATAAGAAAAATCTAAATTTGCTATGAATAGATAAACAGATATTCATACACCACAAAAAATAATTATAATATATTTTGGGGGAAATAATGCTGTTTAGACAATACCTATTTGATTTTCCTTTGAGTTTCTCTTTTAATATAAATTATTTACACATAACACAAATTATTTTATAACTATAAATAACTAAGATGTAGGTATGTTAATTTAAATAGTATAATAAAACAATTTCTTTATTTTTGTATTTAAAGTAAACAAATGTATCATAAAACATTTCATATTCTAAATTCCAAGTAATGAATATCTAAATCCGGTAAAGTTTTAATACGTGAATATGCAACATGCAATGAGTAACTAGAGTACATCTACGACACCTGACGGTTATTGGTAACATGTCACTACTTTTAACAAATTACCCTTCAAGATCTAGTATATTTGATAAAGTTGTTCAACAAAAGTTTTTGGCTTTTAGAAGGATCGCCACCCAATATAAACTGTCAAATTGTTATTGATGTATTGATCCTTTTAACACCTAGTTACAAACTTAAAAAAAGTAAAGATTTTTACTATTTGCAACTATTTTGAACGCTTTGAGAGGATATAATCGTATTTGGTTTCTTAGCTTTTAAAACTATTTTTCATTAACTTTATTACAGTAGTTTTAAAACTTCTGAAATCAAGTAAATATTTTCTGAAAGCTTATCATTTGAAATACTCATGCAGCCAAAGGACTTTTTTTGCATAGGAAAGTTTTTATTGCATCAAATTTTTTTTTTTTCAAAATATTATACATAGTTTTAAGAGGCTGGGCTTTTTACGTGACACCAAGCCCTAGCTTTGTTTTTAGTTTAAAATAATTCGAACTTTTCTGCTGCGCATTCAAAATTATAACGATTTGATTTTAATAGCAATTGGCATACCTATTTATTATTTTTTATATACAACCATCTTCTTATACCTGGTTTACAATGTGTTTACTCTTAATATCATTGATTTAGTAGGGTAGGGTAGGTACATAAATATTCCGGCGTGTGTGCCTGATCAACATTGCTTTATATGATATTTGAACTTCTATTCCAGGTCAATCAGATCCCGTCCCCACTGATTATCTTTCCCATTATACGAATATAATCACACACTTTCAGTACTGCAAAAACCTTTCTTAGCATTAATAATAATGAATATTCTATGCCCGTAAAAATATCAGTTTCATAAACAGATTACTACCTGGCTCAGAATGCAATTAAGTTAGAAGCACAGTTGAACAGTTCACCTGCTGCTAATTCTCAGGAACTGCCATAGGTGGAGTGAATTGACATTTCGCAGAAATATTCGGCAGAATCCTATTTCCAACAACATGTCACACAGCGAATTCCCCGACTTATCTAGGCTTTACCGTACATGTCAAAAGACAGTTATTTAAAGAGTCACGCGATATCCAATCGATTAGAAAATTATATGAACTACAAACTCTTTAAAACTATTCCTATTTATCATGGATAAATGCTATTTATAGATAAAAATTAAACCATATCTTCAGTTAAATGTAAAGAGTTTCAACCAGAGAGAAGGTATCATTTACGTCCATTTTCTAAGATCAAAGTTTATTATTTTAAAAGAAATCGTATCGAGTTTATTAACCCATTATCAAAGAATTAATGACAATTTGAATGAGGGAATTAATGAAATGATTATTGAAAATTTGCCACGCGAAAATAAGCTTTATAATTATATTTATCTAAATTAACAAAATCTGAGATGAATGAGGATCAATGTCCAGAACAATTTATTTAGATCGAACAAATTGAATTACACGAAAAAGTGACTAATAATTCAAAATAATTTAAAGTTCAAAAAAACCATCAATGATTGGTTGGGTTAAATCTGAAAATTCATTAAGAATTCGAATAAGTAAACAACTGAACATCTAGACACATTAGTAGATAATTTTAAATTTATTTAACTATGATTGCAAATGCCCCAAGCCAAAATTTAAATAATATTCGCATTCAAATATGCAAAATTTCATGAAACTTATGAAATGGGCTTATCATTATGAAATAAATTATTTAATGAACATTTCAAGTTTGAGTACATTTAAATGTATCCAAATTTAAAGTTCAATAAATAATGAATTGTTGATAAAATATTTCTTATTCTATGGTTCTGATATACATTTGTATTAGAATCACAGAGTAAGATTTTGTTTTAATGTTTTCGAAGTAAACGCTATTTAATTAAGTGGTACATTTCAAAAAATGATGTATACTAACAGTCCTTACAAATTAACTGCATTCATTAATTTAGTTTGAAGTCGAATTTCGTTATTTGTATTTATTAAATTATATACATGCTCAAACTCAATAATTATAACGTCTCAAGAAAAACAACACAAATCCTGGTTCAATGCGTAATATAACACCCCACAAAACCGGGAATTGTAATCCCCTAAAATTCCTTCAACGGGGAGCCGAATTACAAACCGGCAAATCCACAAAAGTAATGAAATTTAACATTGCAAACTATTGGAAAACTTAACTGTCAGTTCTACTAGATTATGACAGGAAATAGCCTCATACTCGTAAATGATTTATCATGAGGTTTTATATTCATACATGTTATAAGTCTCGTATTCTGATATGGGAACTGATCGTATCAGATTCATATGTGATATAATTTGTGCGCATTTTACTATGATATTAGATTCGTGTCAAACAATCGTACGTTTAATGATTTTAGACCGATATCAGACTCAGATATAATAACCTATCGGTGAGGTTAATAAGTCATCTAATTACTTTGTCCCCATTACCTTATTTATATCAAATATCCCTACCAATTTGGCACTTGAACTAGAAAGTGCGTCCTTATTTTGATCATTTCAATATTTATTGCATCCTTATGGAGTAAGGATACACATTTATGAAGGGCTATGAATTTTATTTTTTGGTGTAACACCAAATTGTTGCAATGTATTCTAAACAATTTGTAATAAAATGAGATAGTTCATGTTGTTTAAGTGCTTAAAGTTGTTAAAAGAAAAAATAAATAAACTCACACCAGTGAACAACTTTTCTATAAAGTTATTTTTTTTTTCTTTTTAGACATAAAATAAGTGGAAGGTTACTATTTCCATAAATCCAAAAGCAGTTAGGGTTACATAAAATTAATAATAATAATTTTATTAATATCAAAAAGGAAAACGTATAAATAAATGCAAGGAATTCATATTAGCTGCTTAGGGGAACATTCCCTTTCCTAAAGCATAAAAATCGTAAAAAATGAGTTTTGAGTTCCGTAAACTATATTTGTACTTTGTTAAAAAAAAGTTTTAACAAAGTACAAATATAGTTTACGGAATAAACTTACAAAATTTAAAACAAAAATGAAAAATTTGAATTTTTTTTAGAGTATTAAAGAAAGTGCTGAAATCACTCGTTCAAAAACTATAGTGGAACTGGTATTCAGGCAACGCGAAAGGGGGGCGAAGGAAGTAATTACGAATTAACGGGTTTCGGCTGCCACTGGAACGCAGTCATTTGTTGCTGAT